>CM073001.1:25464688-26064688 GCA_037038555.1 Rhynchonycteris naso
ATATATATATTATATATATATATATTATATATTATATATATATATATATTATATATCATATATATATTTTTTAACCTCAGAGTCACGTAACCCAAAGATTATAGGTTTTAGTTTTATTTGTTGGTTTGTTTTGATGGGGTATGAGAGAGACTGAGGGCTGGTAGAAAGGAAATTGCTCAACTGCTCCTCTTAAATGACCCAATTTGGATCCTGTAAAGCCAGTATCTGTGGCTACCATCACAGCTGCCTGACCCACGCAGGTTCGCATTGGATTTGGACGGTCGGTAATGAAACAACGGAGCCAAGAACTGGTGGGTCATCAGCTTTAATTCTAGCTTGCACCCAGCGGGAAAGCAAAAACACACTGGGCTCCAAAACCCACTCATTCAGTGCTCACAAAGCTACTGACTTATCTGAGTTTCCTAGCATCAAAGGCTTCTAGCTCACCAGCCTTATTCACCTCTGTTTCCCATCTCCTTCTCTCTACACAAACTCTGCCAAACTGGCTTCTCTTTCAGCAATCCACCATCTTGGTTGCTTCTCCTCTCCTCCACGTGGCCTTAATCTACTGTCCTCTCTAATACTAACCTCAGGAATCCAGAGAGAGCAAGCTCCCGGTCTGTCCCACTTTATAGTGTAGAAATCCAAACCCTTAATCCAATCTACAAACAAAAAAGTCTCTGATACAAAGTCACCCATCTGAGGCATAATGGGATTTGTCAGGAGAGTGCACCATCCCACATCATCCAATCAGTCAAGGGTGTGGGGAAGAGCTTACTCTTAAAATTAAGCCTTAGGCTATAACTACTCTGCCTGCTTACAGCCTGTCCCCCACACCCATCCCAAGCATAAGGGCAAATAATATCACCTGGGTGACGAGCTTCCATGTGGGCAGCCCCATCTTTAACGAAGTGAGTATAATATATTTTATCTGCCCAACAATCCACCCCTATGCTCACTTTACTACCCACAATCTACATCACTAGCATCCCTGTACAAGGAAATTAGGCACATTGCATAGATTACAACAACATGACAAATCATACAGTTTCAACAATTACAAAGGTACATTTCACCAGTCTCTGAGCACTTTGTCAAAAGTGCAAAATGTCCTCAGCCTTCTCTCTTGCCGTTTGAAAGGCTTCCCGGGGCAGGGGGAGGGCCTCCATCAAAGCTGCCCCCACCCCCATCAAGGTATTTCACATTGTCCAAAATCCTTAAGTCCATTAAACAAAGGAGCCAGTGCTCACTCTGGTCGTAGTCCAGGAAATAAGTTCATGAACATGGGGGTGTTAACCTCCCCCCTCATTCCTGCCGTCATGGCAGGTCTCACACTGTCCTAAAGTGAAGCATGTGGCAATGGCAGTTAGCATTTCCATCTCTGCTCTGGGGAGCATGATGGCATCCACCCTTATGTCCCCAAATCGCAGACCTATCAGCAGCTTAGCAGGCACTCCCTGCTGTTTCAGTGGCCACTTGGCAATGCATGCCTGGCTCCCAGGATGTCTGTTCATCCTCCTGTTGCAGCTGCCACCGTTTACCTTCTGGAGTATGCGAATCACAACTCCAGCCCAATTCTCCTCATCTTCTGGATAGGAGCTGGAAGCGCGAGCCCCCGCTGCCGGGCTTGAGCCCCAGGCTGCCACTGCCGTGGGCCTTGCCGCCACAACCCCAGCCTCAGCCCCAGCCTCTTGCTGGAGCTGTCTCTCGGAAATCTCCACAATGTCCAGAGCAATCTGGAACTCACAAACCTGTGATTTCTTCTCCAGCGTCTGCTCCATTTCCAGGTGAATCTCGCAAACCTGGTCAGCCTCCTCCTCCACGCTTCCTCCAGGTCCAGGGTCAGCATTTCTTTCTCCCATGTTTCCTCCAGCTCCTTCCACTTGCTTGGTTTGCAGGTCCTGCGCAGCCTCCTCCATAGAGCTCTCAGTTTCCTCACACATGGCTGTAAAAGTCAGCCAGCTATAGTCCCCAATGGGACAGCCATAGGGACTTATAACAGCAACTAGTCCTCTACCATGCACCTCAAGGGTGCCGGCTCCATATCAAGCTCTATCGAATCCTGCCACAGACTACACCAAATGTAAGGCCAGTAGTCGCGGCCACAATCACAGCTGCCTGGCCAGTGCAGGTTCACATTAGATTCGGAGAGTCAGTAATAAAACAACAGAGCCAAGAACTGGTGGGCCATCAGCTTTAATTCTAGCTTGCACCCAGTGGGAAAGCAAAAACACACACTGGGCTCCAAAACCCACTCATTCAGTGCTCACAAAGCTACTGACTTATCCGAGTTTCCTAGCATCAAAGGTTTCTAGCTCACCAGACTTATTCATCTCTGTTTCCCATCTCCTTCTCTCTACACAAACTCTGCCAAACTGGCTTCTCTTTCAGCAATCCGCCATCTTGGCTGCTTCTCCTCTCCTCCATGTGGCCTTAATCTGCTCTCTTCTCTAATGCTATCCTCAGGAACCCAGAGAGAGCAAGCTACTGGTCTGTCCCACTTTATAGTGTAGAAATCCAAACCCTTAATCCAATCTACAAACAAAAAAGTCTCTGATACAAAGTCACCCATCTGAGGCATAATGGGAGGATTCCTCATGAGAGTGCACTGCCCACATCATCCAATCAGTCAAGGGTGTGGGGAAAAGCTTACTCTTAAAACTAAGCCTTAGGCTATAACAACCCAGCCTGCTTACAGCCTGTCCCCCACACCCATCCCAAGCATAAGGGCAAATAATATCACCTGGGTGATGGGCTTCCATGTGGGCAGCCTCATCTTTAACAAAGTGAGCATAATATATTTTATCTGCCCAACAGATTCATAATGATCACAGGTCAAAATGCTGAAATCCTGCCTTCGTCCATTCTGAAGACCCAATCTCTTACCCACCTGCCCTCCACTGGAAATAGGCAGCATCATGTGGAAAAGAATACCTTGGGTAGGCCTTAAAGAAATAAGTGGATGGCTATTGCTTGAAGAAAAAATGCCAAGTGGACTTTCTGGAGAAGGTGGCATAATGCACCAGGATCGTGGACTAGAACTCTCAAGTAAAGTCTCATTTCCTCCCAGTGAGTACCTGAGCAGATCACTCCAAGGTTGTTCATCTGAGCACTCTGCCCGTAGTACAAGGCAGTGGCATCATCAGCCAAGATGTTTATCCAAGTGACCTCTGACCTCAGTGAGGCAGAGTCCCTAGGCACTCTTCAGTCTCTATGGCTTTTTTTTTTCTTTTACAGGTGGGAGGATGGGATAGTAAGGCAGACTCCCACAAGTGCACTGACCATGATCCACCCTACAACACTGGGGCCAATGATCTTGTATCAAGATATTTTTAGTGCCTGAGGATGATGTGCTCAGACCAACCAAGCTATCCTCAGTGCCTGGGGCCCTGCTTGAACCAATCGAGCCAAGAACTTTTCCTCCCACTGTGGGAGGGAAAGAATGAGAGAAGGAGGAAGAGAAGGAGGAGAGAAGTAAATTGGTCACTTCTCCTGTGTGCCCAAGGAATTGAACCTAGGACCGTGATGGCGAACCTATGACACGCGTGTCAGCACTGACACGTGTAGCCATTTTCGATGACACGCGGCCATATGCGACTGCATACCAGAGAAGTATGGGGCCGCATGCCAAGAAGGACGTTTCATCCTCGGGTCCTGCACGGCCAGGTGCAGTAGCCGAGGATAAAACATTTGCTATAGTGTAGACACTCTGTGCCGGAGGTCTGTATGTCAAAACAACAGAACTCCGGCATAGAGCATCTAGTTCTGGGACTTCCGGTTAGGCTGTGACACACCTTTCTTGACGTGACACACCACCCGAGTTATGCTCGATTTTTTGGCAAATTTTGACACACCAAGCTCAAAAGATTGCTCATCACTAACCTAGGACGTCCATATGCTGGGCTGATGCCCTATCCACTAAGCCACTGGCCAGAGCCCTCTATGGCTTTCTGAGTCTCATCGATAGTAGTGGATTAGGAAAAAAATTCTTGCTTCAGAGGTTCTTAGAAATGTCTGGCTTTTTTCTCTTTCCTAGCTGAGAATTTTCAGCTCCTCTTTCAAATACTCTAGTAGGCTCAACACAAATCATCCTTTTCTTTCATTTATACTAACCAGTTTTGGCTCCAAAGCAGTATCAGCCAACATGGCTTTGACCATATGCAATGGTTTATGCTACTGACACAAAGATAAATCGTGTTGGTTCCTTCTTCAAAGCACTTGAACTATAAACTGTCTGTACGGGTACAGATTATGCCATTCCAGTGGCTCTTAAAAGATATTCATAACATACTGATGAAACTTATTTATTTGGCTAATTAACAATATTTCTATTGAAATAAATACTTAATGACTTCAACAGCCCAAATCCCATGAGACCAGAATACAGTGGCTCACAACTCAACATTCAGTTGAGAGGTGTGAGCCGATTCTGTCCAACACATGACTGTGCCCGTTCTCAGAAGGGCATAGACTTCTAAAAGGCTCTTTTTATTTTTTAAACAATGTGTAAATATCGAAATGGCTGGCGTGTTTACCATAGCTGATTGTATAAATTTTAGTATGAATTTCAAAAAATTTAAATCCACAAGTGCTCATAAATACACGTGGTTTTTATAAGCAGTCAAAATCTATGTTTTAACATTTATAAACTGACCCAAGGAGTTTAATCATGACCAGCAAATGTCTCTCCCCTTTCCTCCCCACCCTCCTTTTACTCCACTTGAAGGACTAGTTCTTCAACTGTTTCCTATGTACCAGACACTGTGCAATATGTTCTAACTGCAAAATCTCATCTGACTCTCGCAATGATCTGATTTGATAGGCACTTTTATTAAACTGTCTGTATCACACAGCCTTCCCTCACTCTTCAACACACAGCCCATTAGGATTCAGGAAAAGTTCCAGAAACACTGTATCGAAATAACTCAAATTTACTAAGAAAGAACTTGAATGTATTCATAACAAAAGTAAATAAATATATGAGGCGAACGCGATGGGAAAAATCTTTCCGTGATATAGACGTATTAAAATCATCACATTATATGCTTTTCACTATCATACAATTTTGTCAATTAAGCCTCTGTAAAGCTGAAAAATGGTAAAGAAAGGTTCCAGAGAGGATATGACTTGTTTTTTTTTCTTGGCAGAGTAGGTTAGAAGCCCAAATAAGTGATTCTTAAGAGATGACCCCTTAAAATAAAACATTCAGCTGGCTTAATGCAAGTGCTAATCTCCTGTCAACTGCCTTTGGCTGCCACTTCCTATGGAAAGGAAGAACAGAGAGAAATATCCCAAAACTCACACCCTCTGGAAATGAAGGCTAGGGTTAAGTGACACTAAAATCAGAGTCATCGGCTTGGCTTCCCCTCTCAATTTCCTTCCCTTCCCTTTCCTTTCTCTTTCTTTTTTCTCTCTTTCTTCTTCTTCCTTCCTTCCTTTCCCACTCTTTCTTTCCCACTCTTTCTTTCTTTCTTTCTTTCTTTCTTTCTTTCTTTCTTCCTTCCTTCCTTCCTTCCTTCCTTCCTTCCTTCCTTCCTTCCTTCCTTTCTTTCTTTCTTTCTTTCTTTCTTTCCCACTCTTTCTTTCTTTCTTTCTTTCCCACTCTTCCTTTCTCTCTCTCTCTCTCCCTCCCTCCCTCCTTCTTTCTTTCTTTCTTTCTTTCTTTCTTTCTTTCTTTCTTTCTTTCTTTCTTTCTTTCTTTCTTTCAGGAGGAAAAATAGTGAGACAGACTTCAGCATGCATCTGGACCGTGATCCATTAGCCAACCCCCATCTGGGGCCAATGCTCAAATCAAATGAGCTACTTTTAGTGCCTGATGCTGACACACTTGGGTCAAGAGAACCATCCTCAGCAACCAGGGTCACACTGGAACCAATCGAGCCACTGGTTGTGGGAGGGGAAGAGGGAGAAAGAAGAGGTAGATGGTTGCTTCTCTTGTGTGCCCTGACTGGGAATCAAACCTGGGATGTCCATATGCCAGGATGATGCTCTATCCACTGAACCAACCAGCCTAGGCTCCCCTCTCAATTTTCATAGGAAGGGGAGGGTATTCAACCGTACCATCAGGAAAGCTCCTCTGTGGATCTGTAGATAATTGATTCAATTGCTCTCCAGAACGTGGCCTTATTGGACATTACTAAGCTAGTTCAGATTCACCTTGCAATGCTCTGGGAACTTGCTGGGCATGACTGGGCTACTCTGCTTTGCAACAGCCAAGGCATGTCCTATATGTCAGAGGTCCTCCACATGTCTTTGGGAGAGTAACATCTTCTCCATCCTTCCAATAGCTAAATATGCCCCGACAATCAACAGTGACAGATGTCAAAGCTGCATGGCATTTTACCAGCAGTTTGGTCATGAAAACTCTCTCTTCTAAGGAAGACTATGGAAGGTGCTGTTAGACAGACTTGTGTCGCACCATCTTCTTTGCTCCAGCCTTTTTCCTGAACATCAGATCATTTCAAAGGAAGCTTAAGGAAGGACTTCATTTGGAAAACACATGACGGCCATAATGGCTCTTGGTTAATTGGGAGGGACCAAGTCAAGATAGCTAGCATGTCTAGATTTAATAGAAACCAGACTTTTCATGAACTTCACATGGGACCATGCAGCCAGCCTTTCCCACTAGATCATTCCAGGCTTTTGGTGCTGTGTCTGCTAATAACAGTCCTCCTTTGTCACATGTCATGTCAATATGCTCTGGAAAGGGGTGGGTGCATGTTAAACGTCTGGGATAAAACAATCATAACTAATATCCATCTAAGTTGTGTTTTTTAATGTCAATTTCAGAATCCAAATTTGTGCTCCCAACCTCAAATTCTCATGTTCCCTAAATAACACCCTACTGGATGCAGTATTATGCAGTCAACAACACTGACAGATTTCAATGTACAATTGACCTCTTGAGCTCCCAACTCTGTCCTTCCCTGTGTTCTGATTCCAGTTCTGCCATATATCACCCTAGGCCTAAAATAAAGCCGTGGCCTCCTCTCTCATTTCTCTGTGGGCAATGCCAGCCTCCCTTGCTCCAAACTTGTTTTTTCTAAAGCATCCCTTTGAACAGGCCACATTTATGCTATATTATTACTAGATTGAGCGCCAGGACAAGAAATACAGATTTCAAACAACGTTGCAGTCAAGTTGAATCAAAGTCCAGAGCTTGGTTGCCTCCCACCCATCCACTACCCTTCTTACTGAACTCCAGGTACACTGGCTCCATCACTGCTCCATCAACGGGAGAGTCAAGCTCCCACCCCAAGACCCTTGTGACTGCCATTTTCTGTGTCTAGAACAGCGATTTTCAACCAGTGTGCCACAAGAATTTTTAAAACATGCAATACCTATTTAATCAGTGGCACTACTCCCTCAGATGTGATATATAAAAATAAAAAGACAACAAGCAACACAACCATAGTTGTCCAGTATGAATGAATCAAAATGATACCTATTTTTTTCCTCGGGATCAACAAAAAATATTTTTGGTGGGCCACAGAATTGTAGTAATTAGTTTATGTTTGCCATGAGATGACAAAAGTTGAAAACTGCTGGACTAGAAGTTCTCTTGCCCTCCTGGACAAGATGGTGGCACAGGTAAACATGTTACTCTCGGCTGTGAAAGTCCCTCCTAGGAGTGAGGGTTCCAGTACCGGGAAGAAATGTCCCCAAAACTTGTGGCTATAAAAAACAACGGGAATTGTGGCAGATGTTCCTCTTAAAAGGCCCGCACACAGAGTTACTTGGACTCACTCCCTCTGAGCTCCAGCACTGGGCAGCAGCTTGAAAGGAACCTACGACATATGAGAGAAACTGACTTGACCAGCATCAGGATGAAAGGGGGGGGTAGCTTTCTCCTAGACAGAGGTGTTGGCAGAGGCCATTGTTCCTCTGATGAGCCCTCCCTGCACAGAGCCAAGATGGGTACCCTGTCTGGGACTCCATCAACCTGGCTTACACTTCCCCGAGGCCCTGCCCCACCCACCTTTCTGGCCCACCCAAGCTATTTCCATTGACTTTTCAATACAAATGGTGTGTCTTAGCTTATGCTCTAGATATTCCTAAAATCTCTCAAACAAGCAGCATCTGGCCTTGGTTTGCAGCCTGGCCTTACCTGGGCACTTCTAAACACAGCACAAGCAGAAACCCTCTGAATATTGCTCTGTAGCTTGTGCTGGGTGGCCCCAGGCAGAACAAAGATGGTGGCTGACCTTTGCCTGCAACTCCTGGGAGGCCCTAGAACTAGCACATCCAATAGACAGGTTCAGACCATATCAAAGCATCACTATCCAACCACCTCCAAAAGCAGCACACTTAAGGGGTGGGCTCAGTGGGCATCAGAGCCCTGCTGAAGTAAGTCCTGTTCTATAGGATGGGCACCTGCACAGAGGTTTTCCCACACTGTTCAGAGGTCAGTGGTCACAGCCAGTGCTTGCAGCAGACCAGCCTGGGAATAAATTTCTCTCGTTGATATGCCAGCAGCAATCAGAGCTCAACTACAACAGGAGGATGTACAGAGCCCACACAGGGCAAGGTATACCTTAAATATCCAGCTTGAGTGACCAGGGAGGCTGTGTCCCTGGACCCTACAGGACATCTACTACATTATTAGGTCACTCTACCAAGCCCAGGAGATGTAGCAGCTCTACCGAACACAGAGAAACAAACACAGAGAGGCAGCAAAATAAGGAAACAAATAAACATGTCCGAAATGAAAGAAAAGATATAAAACTTCAGATAAATAAACTTAGTGGAGACAAGCAATCTACTAGATGCAAAGTTCAAAACACTGGTTATAGGATGTTAAGTGAACTTAGTGAGAACTTCAACAGCATAAAAAGGGACCAGTCAGAAATGAAGGATATACTAACTTAAATGAAGAATAATTTACAGGGAATCGATAGTAGAATAGATGAAGCCAAGAATCAAATTATCAATTTGGAATATAAAGAAGTAAAAACCACCCAATCAGAACAGCAAAAAGAAAAAGGAACCCCCCCACAATGAGGATAGTGACAACTTCAAAGATATCAACATCTGCATCTAGGGGTGCCAGCAGGAGAAGAAATAGAGCAAAAATTGAAAATCTACTTAAAAAAATAACGACAGAAGATTTCCCTAACTTGGTGAAGAAAATACATAGAGCTCCAAGTAAGATAAACCCAAAGAGGCCCATACCAAAACACATCATAATTAAAACGCAAAAGGGCTCTGGCTGGATTGCTCAGTTGGTTAGAGCATGATCCTGATACACAAAGGTTGTGGGTTTGATCCCTGGTCAGGGCACATACAGAAACAGACCAATGTTCTATCTGTCTGTCTCTCTCCCTTCCTCTTGTCTAAAATTAATCAATAAAAAAAGAAATTTAAATACAAAAGATTAAAGACAAAGAGAATCTTAAAAGCATCAAGAGAAAAGCGATTAGTTACCTACAAGGAAGCTTCCATAGACTGTCAGCGGATTTCTCAACAGAAATTTTCCAAGCCAGAAGGGATTGGCGAGAAATATTCAAAGTGATGAAAAGCAAAAACCTACAACCAAGATTATTCTACCCAACAAAGCTATCATTTAGGATAAAAAGAAATATAAAGATTTCCCAGGAAAAAAATAAAAAGCTAAAAAAACTTCATTAGCACCAAACTAGTATTATATAAAATTTTAAAGAATATTCTTTAAGAAGAGGGGAAAAAAATATAAATATATAAATAATAAAATGGCAATAAATGCATATTTATCAACTAATTAAATCTAGAAAACAAAATAAATGAACAAGTAGGAAAAAAAAAAAAGAATGTTCTTTCTTCAGATCCAGTGAGGTCACTGTGTTTAGATTTTTTTCCCAAAGAACACCTCTTCAAACCACCCTATAAATAAAGCAAACCTTGCCATTATCCATGTCAGTCAGCTTTATTTTTCTGTAGACCCTTTATCACTTGATGGTGCATCATGTAGCTGTTTGCTTGTGCGTTTATTGTCCATTGCTCCTAACTCACTCAATAAAACCTGGGGCTTGTGTCTATGCTGCTCATTTTTTTGGTTACTCAGAGTTTGGCACATGATAGGTGCTCTGTCAATATTAGTGAAATTATAAAATAGCTAGAAATAAAGTAACATGCCTGGTACTAAGGGAGACAAAAACAAGCAAGACATTGATGCTTGCACTTAAGAATACTTCTACAGTGGGAGACAAACATAATCAATAGTCAAGACACATTATATCATTTTCCTGATTCATCATTCTGATTTACACACTCCTTGAGTCCATCCTAGACTTTGCCACAGTTCTTATCAAGAGGTCTTTTATCCACTTTCCTTGTAATATAAATCCCTGGAAAGAGGAGAGATGATATACTTGACTTTGGTACTCAAATGGCATTGGCATGACATTCATATCATCCTGAATAAATGAGGGACTATACAGAATCCTATGGGAGTACAAAGTCAGGGCAGACCACCTCTGAGGATAATATTCAAATTCTTATACAGTGAAGAATGGCAGAAGTCTTTGAAGGGAAAAGCCATAAGAACTCAACTATGTTATAGAAAACTGGCTGGACCCAAATTATAAGGACTCTCTGCTTCCTGTAACAGTGAAGGATAAACTATTTTTGATACTTTCTATTTTGCCTGGTATTATCTTGGAATATGCCAAAAAATTTAGACAATACTGGAAAATTATATAATAAGCACATATTAGCTAACATCCAGTTTGTTGACTGTTACTATGTCATCTTTGCTTCAAATTTCTTTTTTAAATAGCCTAATTATTATAGGTATAGGTATTCAAGTATGGAAATCTAAACTTTCAATATGCAAATAAATAGAAGCATTCACTGAGTTCATGGATAGGAAGAATTAACGCCATTAAAATGTCCATAGTACCAAAAGCAATCTATAGATTCAATGCAATTCCTATAAAAAAAAAAACCTCGCAGTGGATAGAGCATCGGACTGGGATGCAGAAGACCCAGGTTTGAGACTCCAAGGTCGCCAGCTTGAGCGTGGGCTCATCTGGTTTGAGCAAGGCTTGCCAGCTTGGACCCAAGGTCGCTGGCTCCAGCAAGGGGTGGCTCGGTCTGCTGAAGGCCCGCAGTCAAGGCACATATGAGAAAGCAATCAATGAACAACTAAGGTGTCGCAATGAAAAACTGATGATTGATGCTTCTCACCTCTCTCCGTTCCTGTCTGTCTGTCCCTATCTATCCCTCTCTCTGACTCTGTCTCTGAAAAAAGAAAAAAACTACGGCACATTTCACAGAACTAGAACAAATAATCCAAAATTTATATGGAACTACAAAAGACCCCAGAAAGCCTCAGTAAGCTTGAGAAAAAAGAACATGCTGAGGCTATAACACTAGCAGATATCAAACTATACTACAAGACCATAGTAATCCATACATCCTGGTACTGACATAAAAAAGGACATACAGATTAATAGAACAGAAGAGAAAGCCCAGAAATAAACTCACACCTTTATGGTCAATTAATATTTGACAAAGGAGGCAAGAGCATTCAATGAGGTAAAGACAGACTCTTGCACACTGGTACAGCCCCTGTGAAAAGCAGTATGGAGAGTCCTCAAAAAAAGAAAAATTTAAAAATGGAACTTCCTTATGACCCAGTACAGTGGTACCTTGAGATACGAACAGACCAACATATGATTTTTTTTTCTTTCTTTCTTTTTTTTTTTTTTAAGATAAGAGCTGCAATTTGGTCCATATTTTTGTTCGAGATCCAAGCGAAATTCTGATACAAGTCGTGATTCGGGAAGCTGCCGCTAGTTGGTGAATTGGCACACAGGTCCAGTATCGGCAGTTTGATATAGGAGTTGACTGAGTTATGAGCTCGGTTACAGAACGAATTAAATTCATATCTCAAGGTACCACTGTATTCTACTTCTCGGAATATATCTATAGAAACCCACAATACTAATTCAAAGAATATATGCACCCTGAAGTTCACTGCAGTGTTATTTACAATAGCCAAGATATGAAAACAAACCAGATACCCATCAATAAATGAGTGGATAAAAGTGTTGTGGCACATTTACACGATGGAATACTACTCAGACATGAAAGAACAAACTCTTACATTTGCAGAAGCATAGGTGAACCTACAGGGTATTATGCTAAGGGAAATAAGTAAGAGTCAGAGAAGCACAAATAATATATCATTTCACTTATATGTGGAACCTAAAGACCAAAATAAACAAAATTAAAACCGACTCACAGGCACAGAGAACAAATGGTTACCAGAGGGGATAGGGGTTGAGGGGGATGGTTGGAAAAGGTGAAGGGATTAAAAAGTATAGATTGGAATTTACAAAGTAGTCATGGGGATGGCAAGTACAGTATAGGGCAGGGGTCCCCAAACTTTTTACACAGGGGGCCAGTTTACTGTCCCTCAGACCGTTGGAGGGCTAGACTATAAAAACTATGAACAAATCCCTATGCACACTGCACATATCTTATTTTAAAGTAAAAAATCAAAACGGGAACAAATACAATATTTAAAATAAAGAACAAGTAAATTTAAATCAATAAACTGACCAGTATTTCAATGGGAACTATGGGTGCGGGGGCCGCATGCGGCCCACGGGCCATAGTCTGGGGAACCCTGGTATAGGGTATATAGTCAATAATATTTCCATAACTATGTACGGTGACAGGTGGGTACTGGAAATATCAGGGGGAACACTTTGTAAAGTATGTAATTGTCTAACCACTATGCTGCACACCCAAAATAATACAAAATATGAATGTAAACTGTAATTAAAAAATAAAAGAAAAAAACACCTCTCAGTATTGAATCAATTACAGTGAGTATTTTCATATAAGATTAGTATCCCTTGCTATCAAAACTCTTACTCCCTGCTATCTGAAAATTAATAATCAATATAATATTGGTGTCTCTCGCTATTTAAATTCTCACTATCCAAATTAATTTGGTTCTTGAGTTTAGACGGGAAGGAATTTATATAGTTGATGCTTAATATACATTTGCTAAAAATAGTGATTTTCCTAGAAGGAACCGTTGACACGGGTCCTGTGGCTCAGCTGGAGCTCCATAAACAGTGGCTATTTGCAAGATACTGGAGCAATCAGTTTTGAAATAAATAGTGCTCCTCTATTCCCAAGGCTGCTGCCTGCGGATACAGAGCATCAGGAAGACATATGTTTATACTTGTTTCTGTAGTGGTGATGGGTTATATCAAGTCCTCCACCCTACCTTTGCCCTGCCTACCTGAAACTGACAGCATTCATTTTTTAAGAAGGACAGCTGGAGATAGAAGCCATGCCAGTAGCCGGCTGTCAGAGCTGTAATAAAGTCTACCATGTGGCGTCCACCCATTGGGTGGCTGCACCAAGGGGCGCGGTGTCTGACTGAACTTCCCAGGCTGTCCCAGGGGTGGTGTAAAAGAGTCAGAGATGAACACCATGCTGGAAACGGCTGGTCTCAATTTTCCTCAGTTATTTATCTTCTCCCGCCCCTCCTCACTCCCTGCCTTAAGGTAAAACCAAGGAAAATAATCATAGGATTAGGGGATGTAGGCAATCATGTACTTCATCCCCTGATTTTACAGAGAAAAAAATGGGATCCAGAGAGAACAGACATTGCCCAAAGGCTGACAAACTGTTCAGCAGTGAATCGTGCTTCCTAGCATTTTATTTCTTCACCTACTTATTGAAGACATTAGCCTGGATACTGGAAGGGCCCTTCTACTTCTGGAACTCTATTCTTTTTATAAGCTGAGATGACATGCAGGTGATTTACTGGGACACAGAATACAATTTCTGCACAAGATGGCAAGTTTGCATGAGTCCTGGTGCATACAAAACAATGAACGTGGTATTTTTTTTTAATTTTAATGGGGTGACATTAATAAATCAGGATACATATGTTCAAAGAAAACATCTCCAGGTTATCTTATCATTCAATTATGTTGCATACCCATCACCCAAAGTTAAATTGTCCTCTGTCACTTTCTATCTGGTTTTCTTTGTGCCCTGTTTCTTGGTGGTGCCCGATGGCATTGGAACTCAGGGAGGGGCCTTAGAACCCATCTTCAAACTGGCTGAGTGTCAAGTTTAAAGTTGCAGACACTTGTACCCAGCTCAGACCTTCACAGTCTAAATTTCTAGAGTTTGAAGATCATTCTTCTAGAATAGACTACAAACTGGTGCCTGCAGGCTCAACCTGGACCATGGTAGGGTATCCTTCACCACCTCAGCATTGTATTTCTTTTTTATTGATTGATTGATTGATTGATTTTAGAGAGAGAGGGATGGGGGAACAGGGAGAGGGAGAGAATGAAACATCATTTCGCTGTTCCACTTATTTATGCATTTATTGGTTGTTGCTCATATGTGCTCTGACAAGGGATTGAACCTGTAACCTTGGTATGTCAAGACAGTAATCTACCCGGTCACGGCCCCAACCCAGCATTCATAAGGTATAATTAATGTAAAGCCAGTAGCCACGGCCACCATCACAGCCACCTGGCCCATGCAGGTTCGCATTAGATTCGGACAGTCGGTAATGAAACAATGGAGTGAAGAACTGGCGGGCCATTAGCTTTAATCCTAGTTTGCACCAGGTGGGCAAGTAAACACACAAACGGCCCCAAAACCCATTCATTCAGCGCTCACAAAACTACTGACTTATCCGAGTTTCCTAGCATCAAAGGTTTCTAGCTCACCAGTCTTATTCATCTGTTCCCCATCTCCTTCTCTCTGCACAAACTCTGCACGAACTGACTTCTTCCTGCCTCAGCACTCTGCCATCTTGGCTGCCTCTCCTCTTTTCCACGTGGCCTTTCTCTGCTCTTCTCCTAGAATGTAATCCCTCATCCCCAGAACACATGATCTCTCTTCCTTTTAAAACCTTTGGTACGAAAGCCCTCCCCCAACACACATTAAAATAATCACGCCCATCCCAAGTGTAGTCAGTATTCGCAGCCACCAACAGGGCCACCTGGTCCGTGCACGTTTGCATTAGATTTGGACAGTCAGTAATGAAACAACGGAGCCAAGCACTGGTGAGCCATCAGCTTTAATCCTAGCTTGCACCTGGCGGGCAAGTAAAAACACACACTGGGCTCCAAAACCCACTCATTCAGTGCTCACAAAGCTACTGACTTATCCAAGTTTCATAGTATCAAAGGCTTCTAGCTTATCAGACTTATTCACCTTTGCTTCCCATCTCCTCTCTGCACAAACTGGCTTCTTCTTCAGCACTCCGCCATCTTATCTCCTTCTCTCTGCACTCTGCCATCTTGGCTGCTTCTCCTCTCCTCCATGTGGCCTTAATCTGCTCTCCTCTCTAATGCTAACCTCAGGAAACGAGAGAGAGAGAGAGAGAGCTCCCGAGCTCCTGGTCTACCCCACTTTATAGTGTAGAAATCCAAACCTTTAATCCAATCTACAAACAAGGAAGTCTCTGATACAAATTCACTTATCTGAGGCATAATGGGAGGATTGCTCATGAGATTGCAGCACCCCACATCATCCAATTAGTCAAGGGTGTGGGGGAAAGCTTACTCTTAAAACTAAGCCTTAGGCTATAACGACCCTGCCTGCCCACAGCCTGTCCCCCAACACACATTAATATCAACAAACTTGCATATGGGCAGCGCCATCTTTAACAAAGTGAGCATAATATATTTTATCTGCCCAACACCAAGCAAGAAGGGCAACTAATATTATCACCTGGACGACGGGTTTCCATGTGGGCAGCACCATCTTTAACAAAGTTAGCATATTATATTTTATCTGCTCAACAGAACCCAATATTGTCATTTCATTCAACTGTTCAAGAAAAGTTAGAAATTCTGTTTTGTGGATACAGCTACTGGGCAGCAGCCAAGGCTGCCCCCCAAGGGATATCTTCTCCGGTTCATCACAGTCCCTACCCTTCCCCACTGTCCCACATCCCTCATGACTAGTCTGGTGCCTGTGGACATTCAGCTTTGTGACCTCTGCCCTAATTCAAACCTATACTTGATGCATTCCTTATATAAGAGTCATGTCATATAATCAGAGACAGTCTTTCCTCCTTTTTTTTTACCTGTCCAATCTCTGGTCTCTGCGCCTAGTGCTAACTCCACAAATGGAATCACTGGCCACAAAGTATCTGCTTATGAATGAAGAGACTAGATGGAGCAAAGGGAAAATAAAAACTGGGTTCCCGAGCCTGGACTTGGATTTAAATTCTGACTCTACACCTTAAAATTCTTGCAGCCTTGAGCCCTTTGCATGTCTCTTCTCCCTCACTTAGCTTTAGATTCCTCGCTTCTAAAATGAGAATGACATAGAAATTGTTTTTTAGCATTGTGTGGGATTATATCGGGTACACTGGTGACAGGCATCCGTTAAGAGATCAATAAAGGGTCCCTGCTTGCATGCGGCAGGTATGTAAACATAGCTTTCTTAGAAGGTTGCAACAGAAGCATAGTTTATTTACCTTGTAAAGTCTGTGAGTTTGCAAATATTTGGTGCCTTCATGCAGAAACAAACTACAGAAGCCTGCACATGGTAAACATTCCTGGTCCGTGAACCAAACTCGCCTTCTGTAGCATCCAAATTACTCTCCAAACAGATGCTGGGCAGGGGGGAGGGGCGCCTGGGGGCAAAAATAGCAAAGGACCATTTGCATTAAATTAAGCCAAGACCCTCCGTCCAGATTCCGCTCCAGAATGACATAAATAAGATAGGATGTCAGGCAAATGCATACATATGCTGTTAACTCGTTAACATGTAACAGAGGGATTAATTAAGTATGCACAGCGATCTCCAAGTTTTTCCTCAGGCTCTCAGAGTTTCCTTGGCTTACCCAGTGGTCATGCAAGCTCTCTTCCTGTTACAAGTGTGGCAGGAAGACGAGGGGTGGCTTTCTTCCCAAATGTTGGGTCACTTCCATCTGATGTCAATGGTTACACATTTAGTCTGTCACGGGTCACGGATCAGTTTGCAGAGTGATTCAAAAACGTCAGATGGCCCTGGCCACACTTGTCCTACCTAGGTTGTTATACTTGTAGTATGCACAGGCTTCCTGCTTACTGATAAAAACAGACAACGAGGTGCTTAGAAGCATCTTGAAGCGCAGGAGTCAAGTGTGCACACAGGAAGACAGCGCTAGCCTAACAACCCAGCTGCTCGTGCCTCCTACGCGGAGGGCAAGGGACTCCACCTCCGGGTTCTATTACTTGAGGGGGAAGCATTCGCAAGTGAATTGCTTTCACTGTCCTGTCTCTCCTTTCATCAGAGATCACAAGGCTGTGTGTGTCGGTGGCTTACCACATTCACGTTAAGAAAATCAGCAGCTGGATGCTTTCTTTAGCTTCTGCCCATAAAAACAAAAGTTTTGTTTGTTTGGACAACCATAGCTGAGGTAACATGTGTACTGAGATTACAGCTAATCTTACATTTATCCTTCAACAACCAGGAGGGTGAGTGAAACTGCCTTTGCTCCCCGTAGTTTGTGTATGTGCCAGGTGACCGACGCCCTCCGTTGGGTGCTGCGGACCCACCTACATGGTTCATAGGACAGACTGCCTGCTCTGCTGTTCAAATTCCATCTCACCACTGCGCCCACCCCCATCCCCACCTTTAATACTTCCCAGGCAGGCAGGCAGGCAGGCAGGCCTTGCTGCTGTTCTTTAAACTTGCCAAACCTGTTTGGGGCTTCCCCCAGTAGGAACACTGTAAACCCCAAGCCCTCTGTAAGGCTGAATTCACCTTCTCAGGAAGGTCTTCCCTCACCATTTAATTCAAAACAACCCTCCCGACATCACACTTGTGGGTAGCACTGTGGTCATGCTATGGACTGGGACCAAAAGTCCGGGTTCCAGTGCTGGCTCCACTGCTGGAGCCTGTGACCCTGGTGGAGCTACTAGACCCTCTCTGTGCCTGGGTTTCCAGAAGATAAAGGAAAGTCAGAGGCTTGTGCTGAACATTAAGGGGGCTCAATACATGTAAACCACCTGGAATAGAGTCTGACATTCAGTGAGGACCTGGCCGGTCTATCTCACTTGCTGCTTCAAGACCTGAGAGTATAGTGTTTCTTGGCTGATGGATTATTTATCTTTTCCCAGTAGCATGTGGGTAGCAGAAAGAATGAACCTTGTATGTTCTTGTACCATTTTTGTTTTAGTATCTAAATTCTCAGCAGCAAGAGTAGTGTCTGATACTTTGTGACAAGTTCTCAGCACTCATGAAACTGGTGGCAGTCAACTAAGTTAAGAAATTAGGTAGAGAACCAGGGATGTGATTCAATAAAAATAAAAACAAGAGCATCCCACACTTTGGGTTATCTAGTTCCACAAAATGTATATAAAACTACAGCCTATATACGAAGAGTTTGGTTTTAATGTGTTACTTTGGGAGGAGGGGGAGAAACCTGGAGTTTCCGGAAGAACTCCCCACCTGACAGCATGTAACTCATTCAACAAATACGGAGTATTTCTCATGGGCTAGGCGCTGACCTGGGCCCTGACCTAGGCCCTGGGGATGAGGAAGGACACAGTTCTGCCCCTGCACCTCAGGGTGCAGGATTCCTACTAGGGAGAGCAACAGCTAAGCAGGCATCACAAGACAGCCTCCTTCTGCCCTCCGCGCCGCCTCCCCAAGGAGCTTGGGAGATCACAGAAGGGGCACCGGCACATTCTTAGAAAGGCTTCTTAGAAGAGGGAATAGCTAAGCTTTGTCTTGCATGAGGTTGGTGTCAGCCAGGTGAGCAGGGGCGGAGGCGCAGGGATCCAGGTGAGGGAGCAAAGGTGAAAGAGAGAGAGAGGCGGATCGCCTGCAGCTATTTGATTTGTCAAGCATAGAATGGTTATGTGCACTGGCATGCAGGTGCTTTTGCGAGTAGAAAGTGGCAGATTTTTTTAAAAGCCCTAAATACTAAAAAGATCATATGTACCCACATGTAATTCCAAATAAAACATCATTAGTAAAACTTAACATTCCCCTGATGTTGAAATAGAGTTTTACAACTAAAGCGATAAAAGCCATTATGTTTATTAAAGCTAAGGACTTTGAGCTTTATCCGGAGAAAAAGGGAGAGTTATCAGGGGTTTAATCCCCAGCGGAGTTAATGTGACTGCAATGGGGAGGAAAAACTGATTGAAAGGAGACTGAGAATTTCATCAGAGGCTACTGCTTAGATTTCTGTAAGAGAAAATGGCAATGGAGATTAAGCAAGGATGGTACAGACGGACTAGAGTACACCAGTTAGAAAAAAAAGAAGACTGTAGACGTACGAGGGATTAACTATTGGGTATTGGTAGTTCAGGTAGATACTCAGATCCCTTTTGGAGGCAAGGGATTGATCAAACATGAAAAGAGCCTTTGGTTTCATTTTGTCACCCAGCCTGCTGACTTCCTATAGACAACCCTTTCAACCCATCAAATCTATACTGTCCAATACGGTAGCTACTAGTCACGTGTGGTTACTGATGTCTAAATTTAATTAATATGAAATAAAATCAAAAGTGCTGTTCCCTAGTTACAGCATCCACATTCCAAGAGCCCATCAGTCGCATGTTGCTAGCAGCTACTTTGTCAGCCAGTGCAAAGTTGTATGGGCTGCACCACGGCACCGTCCTTCCACCAGCTTTAATAGATCATCCACCATCCTGCACACTTATATTTTGTTTTCTTTTTTAAACTACAACATCTCAACCTACTTCTAAAGACAGGGCTTTTCATCTACTTACAAGCATAAATTCAATGTTATGGCATACATGCATTTGGAAGAGAAAGGAGGCAGGATTAGAAACCAACTTTTCATAATTCCTCAGTTTTAGAAAAGGCTAAAAGAAGCTTGTTGCAAACAAGCTGGAACCTAGTAATGTCAAACAACAAGTAATTATGTAGGTGTTCCTTAAAGAGTACCAACAGCCAGGGGGAGAGGGAGGAGTCAACAGTTAGGTTCTATTGATCTCCCTTTTAATACCTACAAAGAGCCTTAGGAACAACCTATTATCTACTGGGGTTAAAAAGAATGAAAATTATAATATCTTAAAACAGTAACTAAAACAACAACTGTCTATGTTTTCAAATTGAACAGAAAAAAAAAAGGTATTATTTTCTTCATGCAGGTAGCTGGCAAGGGGACCCAGGAATTCACTTTAGAGCAGTGGTTCTTAACCTGGGTTCTATCGAACCCTAGGGGTTTGATGAGTCAGTCTCAGGGGTTCGGAGAAGCCTCTGCCACGGAGGCCAGAATAAAGTAATACTGTAATTTGTTGTGAGTTCATGCACTTTGTTGGTTTTGTTCTTTGAACAAGGTGATGTTCATGCACGGCTCATTTTGTGCACCAGTAAAAAAAATATACCTATGTCTTAAATTTGGAAAAAAAAATCATATTTTATTTATCGCTAAAGAAGGGTTCGGTGAATGTGCATATGAAACTGATGGGTTCAGTACCTCAAAAAAGGTTAAGAACCACTGCTTTAGAGCAACTGATAATGTCACTTGCTGAGTTTCCAAACAGCCTCACTAAAGGATTCATATACATCACAGGAGAGGTGGCATGGTGATTTGGACAAAGCTGCCTCAACTTTGAGAAATGCAATTCATACTGCTATTAACTAAGAAAATAGTTCCATTGACTGCCTATGTTCACAGAAACTCAGTAACAGAAAAATGGTCCCCCGCCCCATGAAGAGGCTACCCAATCATCATACTGAAAACTAAGCAAAATGAGAATCATTGAATCAAATTTTTGACCACATACTATGTGCTAAGCACAACTGGTAATATTATGGGAAAGGAAGCACTCAAGGTCAAGTGATATTACCTTGCTCCTCTGCTCAACTCTTATCAGCTCCTGTCCAACTCAGAATAAAAGTTGAAATGCTCATCGTAGTCTATACATGGCCATCATGTTTATTTCATGATTTGCATGCTCTGAACTCACCCATTCTTCTTTGACTTCACTTCCTAATGCTCATCCTTCACTGAATCACCACCTCCTACACTGGCCTGATGGCTCCTCTTAGATATACCAATTATAACGATCCCACAGAGAGCCTTGGTAAGTTCTGCTTAGTCCAGAACACTCACCCCACCATCTACCTCACACCCTCATTTCCTTCCTGCTCACGTGTCACTACTTTCAGTAAGACCTTCTCTGACCCCTTCTATATGAAATTCCTCCCACACAATTCTCCATGCCCTTCCCCCTGCTTTTCATTCCTTCATAACAAACTTTACCTGCTGATAGATTATAAATGAGTTTGCTTGTGGTCCATTTCCTCCCACTAGAGTGTACGCTCCAGGAGGGCAGAATCTTCCAATTTGCTCACTGTTGTATTTCCAGTGCCTGGCCCATTCCTGGCATAGACTGGGCATGAAAATTACTTGTTGAATGTATACCTCTGTCCTTGTTAAATGAATAATTACCCTTTTAATCCTAGATGGCAAATCCCTCTGCATTAAGTACTAAAATCATATCTTTTTTATATAATAACAACATATTTCATTTATTATTGAGTTTAATTGGTCATTAACTCAAAGGAGAAGTGTAAACTATTAAATTCTTTTCTAGGCTGACTTGATGAATGGGCTGGCAAGGAAACTTTTAGACAGCATGGAGAGGTCACGATATCTAGAAGAGTAGGGAAAGGTGTCATTAAAGAAGTAAAAGGATCAGAATCAGGAAACAATGGGTACTATAGAAGGGCTGATCACAATTTCACCAAAAGTCAACCACATTTTAAATTATAGCATTTAAAGCACTTTAAAACTGAAAGGACTACTTTCTGGTCAAGATGTCAGAATAGGTAAATACTATGTTCACCTCCTCTCATGACCATATAAAAATTAGAATGCAATTATACAACACCATCACTGAGAATCAACTGAAGACTAGCTGAACAGATTCTTAAGGCTATAAAGTAGATGTCACATGGAGACTGGTGGAAGGGGTAGAGATGCAAAACAGTCAAGTCCCATACTCATGGTATGGTGAATAAGAATCAGGAGGGATATCTTGGCTGTGGGAGTTCTGTCTAAGGAGCAAGAAGTCCCAGCCTCACAGTGTGCTCCCTAGTACAGGGCATCAGTATCATGAAGAAGAGTTCCCTATAATATCTATCTGTGAAAACCAGCAGTGACTATGTCTAAGTGAGATGGAATACTGCTAAGAGACCGAGGCACCACAGGTCTTAAAGAACCAGTGCACAAACTTGCTCACTCACAAACACACTCACCCTGGACTCTAACCCTGGGGCAGGTGCTTGAAAAGTGCCAGAAACATATGGTGAATAACTGAGTTGACTATCTTCAGGGTTAGAAATGGAGGGCAGGGGTCAGGGAGACTCTCTCTAACAAGTATGTACTCACAACCCACAAAAGGGACGGAGGTGAACAGGTGAACAGGGAAACTACACCACTGGGCCTCAGAGAAAACTTTCTACATAAAGCCACTCTGTCACACCTGGGAAAAGTATCAGATCTACCAATACACAAGAATAAAAAACATGAAGTCAGCCAAAATGAGGAGACAAAGAAACATGTCCCAAATGAAATAACAGGACAAAACTCCAGAGAAATAAAATTCAGATAAGCAATCTACAGATGCAGAGTTGAAAACACTGGTTATAGTATGCTCGATGAATTTAGGGGAAGAATAGAAAAATTTAGTGAGAACTTCAACAAAGATAGAAAACATAAAAAAGGAGATAGAAAACATTTAAAAAAATCAGAAATGAAGGATACAATAACAGCAATTAAAAATACATTAGAAAAAATCAACAGCATATTAGACAAAGCAGTGGATTGAATCAGCTCTCTGTAAGACAAGTAGTAGAACACACCCAATGGGAACAGCAAAAAATAAAAAATAAAAAAATAAAATAAAATAAAGAAATTAAAAAAAAATGAGACAATTTGAGGGACCTCTGGTACAACATCAAGTATATCAACATTTGCAACATAGAGGTACCAGAAGAAGAGAGAGCATAAGAGATTTAAAACCTATTTCGAAAAGAAAATGGCTGAGAATTCCTTAACCTGGTGAAGAAAATAGACATACAAAATGAGGAAATAGATAAAATCCCAAATAAGATAAACTCAAAGAGGACCACACCAAGGCACTTCATAATTAAAATACCAAAGGTTAAAGACAAAGAGGGAATCTTAAAAGAAGCAATAGAAAAGCAGTTATTTACATACAAGGGAGCTCCCATAAGGCTATCAGCTTGTTTCTCAACAGAAGCTTTGCAGGACAGAAAAAAAATGGCACAATATTCAAAGTGACGAAAAGTTAAGACCTACAATCAAGATTACTCTACCCAGCAAAGCTATCATTTCTAATTGAAGAGGGCTAAAGAATTTCCCAGACCCCACCCCCAAAGGTAAGAGTTTATTACCACTAAACTACTATTACAAGAAATGTTAAAGGAATTTCTTTACATAAAAAAGATTAAGGTCCTGGCTGTTGGCTCAGTGGTACAGCGTCAACCCGACGTGTGGACATCCTGGGTTCTATTCCCAGCCAGGGCACACAGGAGAAGCACTCATTTGCTTCTCCACCGTTGCCCCTCTCCTTTCTCTCTCTCTCTCTTCCCCTTCCACAGCCAAGGCTCGATTGGAGCAAAGTTGGCCCGGGTGCTGAGGATGGCTCCATGGCCTCAGCCTCAGGCACTAGAATGGCTCTAGTTGCAATAGAGCAATGCTCCAGATGGGCAGAGCATCGCCCCCTAGTGGGCTAGCCAGGTGGATCCGGTCAGGTGCATACAGGAGTCTGTCTCTGCCTACCTACTTCTCACTTCAGAAAAAAATTTAAAAAAGGATTAAAAGTATAAATATGAAAATATAGCAAAGAAAATATGATCACTGACAAAGGCAAACACTTAGTAAAAGCAGTGGATCAACCAACTATAGAGCTAGTGCAAATGTTAAAAGACAAAGTAGGAAGACTGTGTGTAAATACAACAAATGAAGGGACACACATTAAAAATAATAATCAAAACATAAAATTAGAGGGGAGAGTAAAAACTGTAGTGATTTTAGGATGTGTTCAAACTTAAGTGACTATCAACTTAAAACAGACTGCTATAAATATAGCTTGGTAGAGATCAAATACATAGTAACCACAAACCAAAAATCTAAAGAGATATAAAAAAAAGAGAAAGGAATCCAACACAAATCTATAGAAAAGTCATCAACATATTAAAGAAGAGAGCAAGGGGCTAATAAAAGAACAAAGAACTACAAAAAAACAATTATAAAAATTAATAAAATGGCAATAGCTACATAGCTATCAAAAATCACTTCAAGTGTAAATGGACTAAATGCTCCAATCAAAAGACATAATGATGGTTGAATGGAGAAAAAAACAAGACTGCTTACAAGAGACCTACCTCAAATCAAAAGATATAAGGTAAAAATAAGGAAAAAGGTATTTAATGCATGTGGAAATTTTTAAAAAGTTGAAGTAGCAATAGTGATATCAGACAAATAGACTTTCAAATAAGAGACAGTAAAAGACATTTTATAATGATAGAGGGATCAATATAACCAGAGGACATAATTCTCAAAAACCTGTGGTCGGCAAACCACAGCTCGCAAGCCACATGCGGCTCTTTGGCTCCTTGAGTGCAGGCACAAAGGCCAGCTTAGAAGTACCCTAATTTAGTTAATAACAATGTACCTATCTATATAGTTTAAGTTTAAGAAATTTGGCTCTCAACCGAAATTTCAATGGTTGTACTGTTGATATTTGGCTCTGCTGACTAATGAGTTTGCCGACTAGTGTCAAACATTTACACACCTAACATAGAAGCACTTAAATATATAAAGCACATGGAACATTTTATAGGATAGACCAGATGTTAGGCCACAAAACACGACTCAATAGATTTAAGTAGACTGAATTCATATCAAGCATCTTACCCAGTCACAATGGTATGACACTGAAAATCAATTACAAGAAGCAAACTGTACAACACATAAACACATGGAGGTGAAATGGCATGATAAACTAAATAATTAATGTGTTAACAACTAGACCAAAGAGGAAATCAAAACATATCTTGAGAAAAATGAAAATGAAAACACAAAAGCCCAACTCTATAGGACACAGCCAAAGCAGTTCTAGGAGGGAAATTCAGAGCAATATAGGCCTACCTTCAAGAAACAAGAACAATTTCAAACAACCTAACCCCCTGGTCGGCAAACTATGGCTCATGAACCACATATGGCTCTTTGGCTCCTTGAGTATGTGTGGCTCTTCCACAAAATACCATGTGAAGGCACTACCTCGATAAGGAATGTACTTACCTATATAGTTTAAGTTTAAAAAATTTGGCTCTCAAAAGAAATTTCCATCATTGTACTGTTGATATTTGGCTCTATTGACTAATGAGTTTGCCGACCACTGACCTAACCCTACACCAAAAGGAACTATATAAAGAAAAACAAAGACCAAAGTGAGCAGAAATTAGGAAATAATAAAGATCAAAGTGGAAATAGACAAAATAGAATCTAAAAGAAAAAAATAATGAAATGAAACACTGGTTCTTTGAAAAGATAAACCAAAATGATAAATCTTTATCCAGATCCCTCAAAAAAAGAGGTAGGTCTCAAATAAATAAAATCATAAATGAAAGGGAAGTAGTGAGAGCTAAATACAAAGGGTTTTTTAAATACAACCATTATATGCCAACAAATTGGACAACCTAGAAGAAATGGATAACTTCCTGGAAACATACACACTGCCAAGACTGAATAAGGAAGAAAGAGAAAAATATGAACAGATTGATAACTGCAAACAAAATCAAATCAGTGATAAAAAAGACTCCCAACAAACAAAAGTCCTGGACCATATCACCTCACAGGTGAATTTTATGAAACATTCAAAGAAAAATGTCTGTATTTTTCAAACTCTTCCAAATAACTGAAGAGGAAGGAAGGCTCCCAAACTCATTTTACAAGGTTAGGATTACCATGATACCAAGACCAGACAAAGACAAGAAAGGGAGAGAAAGGGAAGAAAGGAAGGATGGATGGAAGGAAGGAAGGAAGGAAGGAAGGAAGGAAGGAAGGAAGGAAGGAAGGAAGGATTATAGGCCAATATAGCTGAAGAAAGAAAGGAAGGAAGGAAGGAAGAAAGGAAGGAAGGAAGGAAGGAAGGAAGGAAGGAAGGAAGAGGAAAAAAGAATTATAGGCCAATATAGCTGATGAACATAGATAAAACATTCTCAACCAAAACATTGCAAAAGCAAATTTAGAAATACACTGAAAAGATCATACCCCATAATCAAATGAAATTTATTTCTAGGATGCAAAGTTGGTTTAACATTCATAAATCAATTAACATGATACAACACATAACAAAATGAAGGATAAAAATCACATGATCATATCAATACATACAGAAAAAGCATTTGACGAAAATAGTATTTGACAAAAATAGTATTTGACAAAATTCAACATTTACTTATGATAAAAACTCTTACCAAAGAGGAGACAAAGGAAGCAAACCTCCACATAACAAAGGTCATATATGAGAAACCCATAGCTAACATCATACTCAATAGTGACAGCTAAAAGCTTTCTCTTTAAGATCATGAACAATACAAGTATGTTTACCTCCACAGTTTTTATTCAATAAAGCATTGGAAGTCCTAGTTATAGCAATCAGACAAGAAAAAAAATTAAAAGCATCAAAATTGGAAAGGAAGAAGTAAATTTGCTATTCTGTGCAGATGACATGATACTATATATAGAGAACCCTAAAGATTTCACAGAAGAACTATAAAATAGATGAATTCAGCAAAGTAGTATACAAAATAAATATTCAGAATTCAGTTGCATTTCGATATAACAGTAACAAGCTATCAGAAAGACAAATTAAGAAAAACAATCGTATTCACAATTGCATCAGAAAGAATAAAATGCTTTGGAATAAATTTAACCAAGGAGGTGAAAGACCTATACTCAGAAAACTGTAAGACATTAAAGAAAGTAACTGAAAAAGATACAAATAAATGAAACAATAAACTGTGCTCATGGATAGAAAAAATTAACGTCATTAAAATGTCCATACTATCCAAAACAATCTATATATTCAATACACTACCTATCAAAATACCAATTGCATTTTTCATAGAAGTAGAACAAAGAATTCTAAAGTTTATATAGAACCACAAAATACCCGAAATAGCAAAGCAAGACTGAGAAAGAACAAAGTTGGAGTTATCACACTATATCAAACTATATAACAAAGCTATTGTAATGGAAACGGCATGGCTCTGCCGTACAGGCACATAGATGACTGCAACAAAATAGAGTTCAGAGATAAACTCACACCTAATGGTCAATTAATCTATGACAAAGGAGATAAAAATATACAACGGGGTAAAGGTAGTCTCTTCAGTAACTGGTACTGGAAAAACTCAACAGCTACATGAAAAAAATGGAAATGATCATTTTCTTATACCATACACAAGAAGAAACTCAAACTGAATTAAAGACTTAAATGTAAGATGGCAAATCATAAAATTCATTGAAAAAACACAGGCAGTAAACTTTTTTATATTGCTATAGCAATATTTTTTAGCTATGTCCCCTTGGGCAAGGAAAACAAAATATATAAACAAACAAACAAAGAAATAAGACTACATCAAATTAAAAAGGTTTTGTATACTGAAAAAAAAAATCATCAATGAAGTGAAAATTCAACCTGTTGAATTTATTATGGAAGACAATGATACATCCAATAAGGGGGTAATATCCAAATTATAAAAGGAATTTATACAAATTAACACCAAAAAATAATCAGATTAAAAAATGGATAGAGGACCTGAACAGATATTTCTCCAAAGAGGACATAGAGTTGGCCAATATACATATGAAAAAGTACTCAACATCACCAATCACTAGGGAAATGCAAATCAAAACCACAATAAAATATCACCTCACATGCGTCAGAATGGTGACCATAAATAAATCAATAAACAATGAGTGTTGGTGAAAATTTGAAGAAAAAAAATAACCTTCATGTGCTGTTGGTGGGACTGTAATGGTGAAGCCACTATGGAAAAAAGTGTGGAGTGTCCTCAAAAAATTAACAACAGTACTGTACTACCATTTGACCCAGCGATTCCACTTCTAGGTACTTATCTGAAGAACTCAAAAACACTAATTTGGAAAGATACATGCATCCCTTTGTTCATTGCAGCATTATGTACAATAGCTGAGATATGGAAGCTACCTAAGTGTCCAGTGATAGACAATTAGATAATGAAATGTATATGGAGATACAATGGGGTAGGACTCAGGCATAACAAAGAATGCAGTCTTGTCATTTGTGACAACATGGATTGACCTAGAGGGTTATTATGATAAGTATAATAAGTCAGACAGAGAAAGAAAAATACATGATTTCACTTATAGGTGTGATAAAAAAAAATGTAATAAATGAACAAACAAAACAGAAACAAACTGATAGATACAGAGAACAAATGGATGGTTTCCAAGTAGGAGGAGTTTAAGGGATAGGTCCGTGATGGCGAACCTATGACATGCGTGTCAGCACTGACACACTTAGCCACTTTTGATGACCCGTGGCCACATGCAGTTGCATACCAGAGAAGTATGGGGCCGCATGCCAAGAAGGACGTGTTTCATCTTCGGCTCCTGCACGGCCAGGTGCAGTAGCCGAGGATAAAACATTTGCTGTAGTGTAGACACGCTGTGCCGGAGGTCCGTAGGACAAAACAACAGAACTCTGGCACAGAGCGTCTAGTTCTGGGACTTCCGGTTAGGCCGTTTTTCTCGAGGTGACACACCACCCAAGTTATGCTTGGTTTTTTGGCGAATTTTGACACACTAAGCTCAAAAGATTGCCCATCACTGGGATAGGTGAAAAAGGTGAATGGATTAAAGAGTATAAACTGGCAGTTATAGAAAGTCTCAGGGATGCAAAGTATAGCACAAAGAATATATATAGACTGTGTGTGTGTGTCTGAGAGAGAGAGAGAGAGAAGAGAGATGAGAAGCATCAACTTGTAGTTGCCTCACCTTTAGTTCACTGATTGCTTTTCAAATGTGTCTTGACTGCAGGGCTCAAGCCAACGACCTTGGGATCATGTTGATGATCTTGTACTCAAACCAGAGACCCCATACTCAAGCTGGCGAGCCTGCGCTCAAGCCGGCAACATCAGGATTTCAAAACTGGGACCTCAGCATATCAGATCGACAATCAATCCACTGCACCATCACCTGGTCAAGCGATAGTCAGTAATTTTGTAATAACTACTTACAGTGACAGGTGGACACTAGACTTATGGGGCCAATCACTCTGTGAGGTATAAGAATGCGTAATTGCTATGTTGAACACCTGAAACTAATATACAATAATATTGTATGTCAATTATAATTGAAAATATATAAAATACAAATAAAACTGAAAGTGCTCCCAGTGACCATCTGGATACCATGGAGGTGAAAAGTAGTTGTCCAGAGGATGGCGTGGCTTGTGTGAGGTCACAGAGTGGCTCAGCTTTGCCCTAGAGCCCATTGTGCAGCCTTCCCAAGTCAACCACACAGTCCAGCACAGTCTCCACTGCACCATGGGCTTAATGCAGGGGTCTCAAAATAAAAGGCTGCCTGGGGATGTGCAGTTCACCCCACACACGGAGCCAGCCAGGTTTGAGCCAGCAGGGGCTCGGCAGTTTGCACTGAGATCATGCATAGACCAATGGAGTCTTCTAAACCCTGAGCTGCTATAAAAAAAAAAAAAAAAAAAAAACAGCCTAAAAAAAACACCTGCAATGGGCCAGGCTCGTTATGGTCCAGTGACCTCTAATGTGACTCTCACTCCAGGTCCATTCTTTCTTCCAATATCTCTGACACTGACAAATGTCCTGGCTATGAACACTGTGTGTAGCCCAATGGGATTATTGCTGTGGAGATATCTGATTCACTTTAACAGGGCTTCACATGATTAATGATTATTTTGTTTGTTTTTTTCAAGACCATCAACTTTGTTATAAAGATTTTCCCCCCAGAATCCATTAAACTTGATATCACTGTACATTAAAATACAACCTTAGCAGCCATTTGGGTGAAGTGTGGGGTGGGGAGGATACTGATCTCGCTTCCAAGAGATTTTTTACTTGGCAATGAGGTTCCTGCACTTACGTGTTTGTTTATATACTATGCATTGCTTCGTATGTGGAGACAGCCCAGAGTCCAGAATAGGCAAGGGGTTAGTTAAGACTGGTTTTTACATCCTGGTCACAGAATGACCTTTCTCAGGTTGTTTCATCTTTCTGAAATTCAGTAGTATCATTAAAAAAAAAAAGGAGAGAACAAAAGCTTTAACTGGGGGTATGATGTCAGAATTAGATATTTGTCTAATATCCGGTACATAGAAAAATGTTATTAGAGTTATTACGAGAAACAAGTTTGGGAAGAAAGCAAATATGACAAAGGCATTAGAACTTCATGTCAGAAGGACCTGACCAGTATTTTATAACGCCCTAATAAACAGAGAGGAGGAGGAAACAAGATGGACCAGACATTAAGATAAAGTGCATTTGATTTACCTTAAGAATAAAAAACTGCCCCCTATTATCAAAAAGACAAGAAATAACAAATATTGGTGAGGATGTGGAGAAAAGGGAACCCTTGTGCATTATTGGTGGGAATGTAAACTGGTGCAGCCACTATAAAAGACAGTAGGGAAGTTCCTCAAAAAAATTTAAAAATACCATATGATCCAGCATAAATATTCACTTCTGGGTATTTTTTTCTAAGAAAATAAAAACACTAATTTGGAAAAATACATGCATCCCCATGTTCTCTGCAGCATTATACATTAGCCAAGACATGGAAACAATCTATGTGTCCATCAACAGATGAATGGATAAAGAGGATGTGGTACACACACAATGGAATACCACTCAGCCATGAAAAGGAAATCTTACCATTTGCAACAACACGGTTGGATCTTGAGGGCATTCTGCTAAGTGAAATAAGTCAGACAGAAAAAGACAAGTATCATATAACCTCACTTATATGTGGAATCTGAAAAGTAAAAAACAAAAAGCTAACTCGTATATATCAGAGAACAGACTGATGGTCATAAGCTGGGGTTGGGGAGCAGAAGAAAGGGTGAAAGCGGTCAAAAGGTATAAGCATCCAGTTATAAAATAAATAATCCATGGGGGTATAATGGACAGCACAGTGACTACAGTTAATACCGTACTGCATATTTAAAAGTTGCTAAAAGAGTAAATCTTAAAAGTCTTCATCACAAGAAAAAAGTTTTTTAACTATGCGTGGTGACAGGTGTTAACCACACGTTGTGGTGATCATTTTGCAATCATTCAATCATTATGCTGTGCACCTGAAACGAACATAGTATTATATGTTAATTATACCTTGATTTAAAAGAAATAAAAGTCCTACAGCTTAAAAAGAACTCCCACTCAAAACGTGACTTACAAGAACATTTTCAAGAAAATACATAGCTTAAAAAGTAGGGACTTCTGAAACTCTTGGACCTGAAAATAAAAACTGTAACTGATTAGTATTAGCATGGGATTTCCTCCTTTATTTCCCACACTGCCACATTTTATCAATATCATTTCATAAAATAAAAAATAGGTCATTTTGTCACCAATAGGTGACAAAGAATAGGTACACATACCCAGGTATGTATGTGTGTATGTATGTATACACACACACACACACACACACACACACAGACACACACACGTACATTTGACAAGTAAATGCAAATTTATTTTTTATTCTCTTTGCATTAAAAATCAAACTTAAAAACACATATATGCCTTTTGGTAATTATAATACAATAGAGATCTCTGGCTCATGGGTTCAAACACACGAAAGTGCCAACGCTGCCTCTGGAGAGCTGGTGAGCTGAGGACTGGCCTTGGAATCCCCTGGGAGCCTGGGCTGAGTCTTCCAACAGGCCACACACCCTAACAGCCAGTGACTCATGAGATGTGGGATGGTCCTTCAGCAACTGTGTCTTTATAAGCTCCACAGGTGCACCACTTCAGTCCTCCTCACCCTTGGGTGTACAGCAAAGCTGTAAGGTGACATGACCATCTGCACAGAAGTCACAAACCCCTGTTCCCTCCACTGTGTCTGCCCGGGTTCTGAACATGCAGAAACGCATCAGCACAGGAAGCTCTGTCTGCCCGTGGCTGGGACCACACGGATAGTCTTCCCTTATCAGCCGGGGTTCATGCCAAGCCTTCTACCGGTTCAAGTCGGTCTTGGGAAACAGGAAGCCACAGTGCCAAAGGAGACCTAAGGACGGCTTGTGAAATTGACCTTGGGAGAAACTAGAAACCTTATAGACATCTTCTTTCTGACTCAGCAGTTGTGAATGTGCTCTGAGATGAGGTCAGAAGGCGGATAGCGGGAGTGCGTGGCAGGGAGCAAGCCCCAGTTCCCTGAAAGCCCATGGAGGTGTCTGGGGTCTGGCCCCGCCCACTTCTGCAGCCTCCCCAGGATCTGGTCTACAGCTGCTGGGCCAGTCTGGCTCCTCCGTGTTGGCCTCCTTGGGTCCTCCAGCCATGCTGCGTTTCCCGCTCCTGCAGAACGAGGCACTCCCTCCACCTACTGTGCTCGCGGTCTGCTCTTAACCTAGCGAAAGGGTCTTTCCATCACCTCTCAGCTTAGTATCTATTGTCTTCAGGGCTGCCTTCTCTTAACCCCATCCACCAAGCATGCCTGCCTTGCTCCCATGCACCTTTCCCTCGAAGCCCTTACTAAAGTTGTAACTGAATCTTTAATGGACATAGCCACTCCCACAAGATCAACAGCTATAAATTCCGCAAGAGCAGGAACATACTTTTTAAAAGACAATCACTCCATCTCTAGCACCTACCAAAGGCCCTGAGATGGACCAGGAGTTAAATAATAATAATAATAGTAATAAAGGGATGGTGGAATGGGAAATATCAAACAGGACTCTGGAGAAGCCGGAATTGAAAAAGGTTTTAGGCAATTTTAGATCCACTCTAGAGAAATGTGATTGATGACTACTATTATTATTACTACTACAGTTACTCCAAGTACCAGAGTGAGGAGTAGTACTTCCAAACATTTATGAAGCACTTTCCACTACGAGCCGGGCAGGGTGCCAAGCTGCTTAATCTTGGTTAGTTCTCATAACAGCACTCCAGAGTAGGGAAAGTGCTATTAATGCTTTGTAGATGAGGAAACTGAGACTCAGCCAAAGTGAAGCAACTTGCCCAGGGCCACCCAGCTAATATGGGAAAATGGAAACACCAAGATGGTCACTAGCTATTTGACTACCAAGTCAGAGCTACAACAATCTATATATAACTCTCCACCATACTCCGTTGGGGTCTTACACTGAATCAAAGAATTTTTCATCTCTAGACATTCCAATTGGGTAAATAAAGCTATTGCCACTTGACTGCAAGGGAAGTCAAGAGGTTAATCGACTTACTGTGTTTGCCATAAAGGGAAATTTGAAATATCAGCAGAAAAAAATATATATCAATATGGCTTCAAACTGCTGCAAATTAAAAACAGATCACAGCCTTTTTACAAAAATATGACTACATTTCAGCATAAAGTCATTTAAAAATAACTATTTCCAGACACCATATGGGTTATGTACCAGTTTCACATGATTAGTATAATTTCTGAAGGAAGTTGTTATCAGAACCACAAGGTTGAAAAATCATTTTAGACCAAAACCGCAGGAAATATTCAAAGGTAAAAATCTTAATGGAAAAACAAATGCTGAAGGTAAGACGACTGGTCAAGAGAAAACCTGCAAAGAGCAAGTTCTAAATTCCAGCACACGAGGGAAATCTAGACTCCAAGAAAACTTATGAGAAACAGAGATCAGTTTATTTTGTAAACCAAAGTCATAGACCAGGTGAATTCCGAAAATGTTATTGTTTTCGGAGCATTCACATTAAAACGATAGCCCAGTTTTGTCCACTAAACGTGTGCCAATCTGCATTGCTTTTCAAGATACTCATAGTATTCCAAATCTAATACTATTATTACCACAAGTAAAGAATAAGAATAGTTTTAGATTCTGTTTTAGACGTGGGAAAAAGAAAACTCAACCATGTAGAAAAGAGGAACTTTGCACATTTATTTATTCCCACAGAAGTGAAATATACAGAAAACAGGGGCAGATCCTCATTTTTCCCATTTCTAAGTACAACTAGAAGAGGGTGTCAGACTTCCCAAATGCTGTGGCTGTTACGTTAATACATCACGTTAACTTTTCTTCTCTGTAATTGGTTTCAACATCACCATCACCCAGCAGATATTACATTAAAAAATGCATAATTAGCTCCATTCCAAAGAGTATCCTTCCGTTAACAAGTGTAATAGATCCATCTTGACCAGATAAGTAGACCTTGTAGAATTTGGAGTCACTAGCATGTTGATATTAATCTATTCCAAGGAACTGGGTAAACTTGCCACCCTACAGAGCATGAGAAAACAAAACAAAACAGGGTTTATTTAAAAAGATCCGCAGGAAATGCTGATATTTAAGGCACCGGTGGTTACACACTGATAACAGAGAGAGACATGCTTTGTTTTGTCCTCCTGGAACTTCTTACAAAAATGTTGGATTGGTCACTCACTCTCAACATGGGAAGACACTGCATAGTGTTCAGATGCATGGCTTGTCTGGGAAACTCAGAGAAGCTAATGACACCGTGTCCCATTCCTGAGAAACCGGAGGTGACAAGCAGCTCCCCTCATTGGATGAAGACCCTGCCCCTGCATGCCACAATCCTTCTCTGCCCTCCCTCGTGTATCAGGATTGTGTTATTTCCCCTTGTAATCTGCCTGGCCTCAGGATTTGAACTTGAGACACTCGATGAAAAGAGTAACAAGGGCAAGAAACCGGAAAGAATTAGTCAAAAAGGATGGCAGGAAACCAGAGGGAGCTGCAACAATCTCATATCCCAAGGAAATGCAGGGCTTCCAGAAGGCCGTGATCAAAACTGTCGAATACTTTTGACAGCAATGTCCCAGCTTCAAAAAAAGGAGAACATCGTGACTTTGGTCACAACAGTTTTAAGGCATTGATCTAGACCTCAGTTTCTTTGTGGCTGCACTATTGAGATTTTGGGTGACTTAAGTCTTTGTGGTGGAGGGCTGTCCTGTGCAGTATAGGAAATTTAGTAGCATCCCTGGCCTCGACCCACTAGAACCAGTCGTTTGCTCCACACTCCTAGATGTGACAATCAAAAATGTCTCTAAATGTAGCCAAAATCACCTACAGTTGAGAATACTATTGTTCTAGGTAGAAAACAGATAGAAATGGGTTAAGAAGTGAAACTTCAAAAACTGAATAGAGGAAGCATTTAAAATACGTAGTATCTAGAAAGTTAGGTTTGATGAAGTCAGGAAATGACTGTTCTATGCTGAGTATAGTCATCTCCCGTTATCTGCGGAACACACGATCCAAGACCGTCAGTAGACGCCTGAAACCACAGATAGTTCCACAAACATTGTATATACTATGTTTTTCCTATACATACATACCTATGATAAAGATTAATTTATAAATTAGACACACAGGAAGAGAAATAGGAGCTACTTAAACACAAGCCCTGTGATGTCTCAATAGTCGATCTGATAACTGAGACGCCTACTGACTGACTAATGGGAGGGTACAGCCTCCACGGCGTGCAGACACTGGACAGAGGGATAATAGAATTCCGCATGCTACTCAGAACAGCGCACAATTTAAAACTAATGAATTGTTTATCTCTGGAATTTTCATTTTTAGAACCAGAGTTAACTGCGGGTGACTGACCCATGGATAAGGGGGAACTACTGAATACAAAAAGGTAGCCTATTTGATTATGTATATAAAACTAGAGCTGGCATGAAGCTGTATAGTGGTCGTCCACGCTCTGACCTGCTGGGCATCTCTTCTTTGAGGCCAGAAGCTGTACTTCTTGGGGTAACATGCCTTTTACCTCACTGCCTTGCCAAGGGTTCAAGTGTGAGATGGGCCCACCACTAGCTTTTGAGGCTGTGCCAAGGGACTTGGGTTTAGAGATGAGCCCATCTTAACCCATATCAACCCTGGCCAATAAGGGTCAGCTCTGTGCATTTAGCTGGATCTCATGGGGAAAAGGCTACCTTTAGTCTTACATATTCAGCTGGAAGGAAGTAGACCAGGACTGCTTGTGGTCACCCTTGACACATTGGGGGGGGGGAGGGGAAGCTTGAGGAAGAAGCCAACACAGATGAAAGCAGACCCAAGCAACTGAGAGAGATGGAGTCCCGCTGGCCTCGTTCAGCACCCGAATCCCACAGAGCCAAAACCAAGCTCTCCTTCTTCCCTTTGATCAGGTGAGTCAAACTTTTCCTTCTTGAGATGAAAGCTTTTGAAAACGTAGTAGTATTCTGAACTAAGTGATGTCTGCTGCTGTTTCTTAGAGATTCTCCTACTTGCTGCTGTTAGGATGCTGGAATAATGCTTGGTTTCTCTGACCTTCAGTTGCCTCAGTCATGAAATGAAGGTAATGCTACATCCCCCATAGAGTTGTCTTGGGCTGCAAGTAAGGGTATGCTGTCAGGCAGAAACTATAGTGGCTGGGTTATACCAAGTGCTCGGTACATAACACATGTCAATAGTGAATATTCAATATCCAATCATGACTTGATTTTCGTCATGATATACATATTACTACTACTACTAATTACAACAACTAATTCTAATAAGCTTCACCAATTCTGTCTCTGATACAAATTAATTACAGATAACTTGGTCATCTGCAGTCTAGACTCCTACATGGATCTATCTTGAAGATAGTGGTTTATATGAATACCTGGCCAGCCATATCTCTTTTTAAAAGAAATACAAAGACTTTCTGGTACCAAGAAGTATATAGTAGCACTGGTTAGAGTGAATCGATGTCTACAGCCAGATCTCCCATGTAATATCATAAAATTTAAAGTGAAATCTTCGACCTTGCCCAGTGGGAAACCCACTGCCTGATGTGGTGACGTGGGAACCTGGAAGAAGTGCCCTGTGAATGCTTGCACCACATCCCCTACAGCCGCCTCTGGTTTCAGCCCCAACTGCAATAGACTCAGACCTACAGCCAGCTGACCACGTCCCACCTTGAGCCAGTGGTGCATATCTTTGCACGTCTGCTCCATGGCTGTTCTCTATGTCACAGACCACTCAGCTTCCAGCCCAGCACTGAGGGCGGAGTGAGTTAAGACCCCGCGGCAACCCTCAACCAGTGGACGATGGGCCTCAGTGAAAGTCACCCTTCACAGAGAGTTCTAGGAGGCATCTGTGTGTTTCCCAAGAGACCTTGGCAGAACTGAACTCACTGTGTCCCAAGAAGAATCCTCTAGAAAGCACCCCAATACTCGTTTTTCTGTGCTTATCACACTCTCCCTGCCTGCCCTCTCACTTCCGGAGTGATCTACCAAATAAACTACCCAAAATTAATGGCATCCAAATCCTTGTCTCAGCTTTTCCTTGGGAGAAACAGAATTAAGACAGAGTCAAGGCACAATAATCCAAGCTAATCGCAGCAAACATGTTTACTGTGTAGCAGATGCCGTTTCTAGAGCTATACTTAAATTAATTCAGCAGTTCTTTGACATAAGATACATCAGTCATCCTGCTTTTGATATGTGGAAACTGAGGTACAGAAGACTTAGGTAACTTTCCACCAAATGGTGGAACCAGTTTTTGAACCCGGTCTGGCTCCAGAGCCTTAATCACTATTGTACTGTCCTCATCAGACAACAGAATCCACAAGCTGTGTCTCATTCTAGAATGGTGGACAAAGCACTGATATGAAAACTTCAGTTATATAATGATACATTCAATTCCCTAAGTTTCCCACTACAGCACAAAATAGGACCCACCACAGCTTTCCACCCAAAGAGTGGGCCATTCTACTGGGAGATGCCCAGTCCGCCCACCTGTGACCATTCTTATCCTCTTCCAAGAGGCATCCCCAGAGGCAGCAGGGTTCATTATCCTGACAGCGCTGGGGACATCTTTCTAAACAGAGATTCTATTACAGAGGGGGCTCTTCCAGGCTCCTACAAAGCAGAGTGTGGCAGAGAAGATTCAAGCATGAGAAGTGAGAATGAGCCCACTTTTGAGTGCTGGCTGAGATTACTAATGGGACTTGAAACTCAGACAGTAAATTTTCAGTCCCAGATTTAAGCAGAATATAAACAACTTTAAAAATCAACCCTCAGTTGGAGAATGTTTATGTGCTTTCTCTTCCTTTGGATATACGAACTTGCATTTGATCAACAGGAATAATTAATCTCAAGACTAACAGTAGAAAATACAAATTTTACAAAACAAAGACTTGATTAGCATTTGTTGGCACCCCTCAAAAACAAAGCTTTAACTTTCCGGTTCTTATTTTACAAAAGTATCCTGACTTAAGAGTTGACTGGCTCAAGACCAAGAACTCTGGCCATGGTTGAATGCCCCAAATTCCTTACCTCTGCATCTGGCTCCCTCATGGGAAATGCCCCAGAATGTCATAAAAATACAATCCCTGTCAAATACACATGAAGCAATTACTGGGCAATCACATGGTGGTACAGCATTAATAATTATTACTTTTATAATCATCATTATAAATCATAACAAATAAAACCAAATATGTTAACTTCTCATTGAGTGCCAAGCACTGTTTAAACCTCTCTTCAGGCATTAATCCAATCCCATGTTCATTGTAACTATGAGACACATAATAATAATGTCAATTTTTATAATCAAGGCAATTGATACACAAAGAGAGTAAGTAACCCGCCTGACGTTATGTCAATAAGAGGAAACCACAAGAATTTATCGTAACAGGGTGTTGGTACCTTTAAGAGGTAGAAGGACATAAGTCAATAGGGACTTTGTCTCTGGCTAAGATTTGATATTACTGGAAATACAGTAATAATGCAAGCATACACTGAGAATGCTTTCTTTGAGTCACCTCATTTAATCCACATAATGATATTTGAAGTCGGGGAATATTTTATCCATATTTGGAGGAGAAAAAAATGAAGGCTTAAGCAATTTAAGCAATGTCACATGCTGTTGAGTGTCAGAGACAGAATTTGAGTTTAGGATTGCTTACATTCAGAGCCTGTGCTCTCATCCCACTCCATGCCTCTACAGTAGGACATACGAGGTTGGGGAAGGGGATGCAGGTCTTTGGGACCAATATGGTTAAAAGTCAACAGTCTCCTTGCTTCAGAGGATCCAGGTCCCTCTGCCTGGAATACAGCCTGTTGCTGAGTTAGGACCTCTAAACAGCATCTAAATGCTCTCCATGTCTCATTTAGGGGAGATGGAGTCATTTGTGTCATCCAAAACATTTTTAGATGGAGTACCTGTGCATGTCAGATAATGAGAAAAATCAGACAGAGTCCTGCCACACAGTTCTCATGGTCTAGTGGGAGAGATAAACAATACACCAAGAACCACACAATGGAGCGTACAGTTACAAATGGAGATGGGTACTCTGAAAGGGAGAGGGATGGGGCTGTGAACATGTAAACCAAAGGGACCTGAATGGATCCAGTTTGGGGAGGGGGCTTTCCTGAGGACAACTGAAGTTACCTGGGGAATACTTTCTTCAGGGTATGGCCTCTGAAAATTCTTCCGATGCTGCTTCTTATAAATCAAAAGTCTTGGTCTTTTAAGAATCCTGTGTCTGTTTGCTCACAAGAGTAAGTAGAGAAGCAAAAGCTAAAAGTGAATGAACCAAGAGCTTGACTGAGTTCTATATTCCTGTTGTAACATCATTAAACTACAAGAGGCAATGGATGCCTGTGACCAAAGAGAGACTTTCTCAGAGAGATAATAGATTTTAAGAATAACTTTCTCAGGGTTATAAAATATTAGGTTTGAGAGAAAATGAAGGCCTTGACTGGTTGGATCAATGGTAGAGCATCGGCCCAGCACATGGATGTCCCGGGCTCTATTCCTGGTTAGGGCACACAGAAGAAGCGACCATCTACTTCTCCACCCCTGTCCCTCTCCTTTCCTTTTCTCTTTCTCTCTCTTCCCCTCCTGCATCCATGGCTCAGTTGGAGCAAAGACCCGGATGTCTTGATAGTTATTTGATATCTTCAAAAAGATGTGTTTTGCAGGGTGAAAATCTTACCTAGTTGTTATCAAGGATGGTCTGTTATTATAAGACAATCTCATTTTATGTCTGTATTGTTTTACTATTGAGTTATTAAGGACATTTTAGAAATGAAAGGAAAGTTTGAGAATGGTGGGAACAGCCACCATAAACTTCCATTGCACACCTGCTTTGTGGTTGGCACTGTGAGGAAACGGGAGACCAGCTCCCGGTTCTTTGCTCAGTTGGCCCCGGGTGCTGAGGATGGCACCATGGCCTCGCTTCAGGTGCTAAAATAGCTCAGTTGTTGAGCAGTGGAGCAATGGCCCCAGATGGGCAGAGCATCACCCCATAGGGGGCTTGCCAGGTTGATCCTGGTCAGGGCCCATGCAAGAGTCTGTCTCTTTGCCTCCCTGCTTCTCACTTAAGAAAATAAGAGAAAAAGGAAAGAGAAAAAATGGATGTTGAGTGTGAATCTCAGTTCCACCCTTCTATATTAACACATGAGCCCATGGCTTCTTTATAAGCTAATAACTGAACCAATGACAGTAATACACCAAGGAAATAAAAAAATAAATCATTGAAAATTGACTGTAAACTCCATGGCTAAATATATTTTTTAAATCAACATAGGGAACAATAGCAAACATGATCTGACTCTCAAATGCACGACAGATGGGGTGGTTAGTAATGCTGGAGTTCTTCGTTTGCCTTGCTCCATCTTTACAGTAAAAGGCTATAATGCTCTAAGCCCAGTCCAGGTCATCCTGTCCATGTACAGTCTGACGTGGCTCTTACACAGTCCACTCTGTGACCCTTAGCATTGAGGGTGACTGATTCGATGCCAGGCTCAGAGTCTGCAGGATTATGTTCCAGTCTCTTTCCTCAAGGAGTTAGCTGTCTGGTGGGGATGATGGCCATGTAAACAGGTCACTGCAATGCAGCATGATGACAAAGGTAGCCCCCAGTGCACAAAGCGTGACTCCTTAACTCAGTGTGGGTGCACCAGAGATTTCTTTGGTGAAACGGATGTTTGAATAAAACCCTAAGAACGAGGCCAGAGCCTCCAGAAAAATGTTTTCGGCACTGCTGTTCATCACCTTAGCCACTGGTAAGGAAAAAAATTCCAAGTGGTTTTGGGCAGGCAGATTGACTCTGACTAAAAGTGACAGTGATATCCAGACATGGGGACTGCAAAGGAGAGACTCAGTTTAAGACGTTGTCTCGAAGCAGCATTTGGCCACCCCTGCACTGACACAAAAAGAGGGAATCTGGGTGCCTCAGTGGGGTGCTGACAGCTCAGAGAATCCAAATTTGAGTATAGACAAGCAGCTTTTGGGCACATGCATCCCATTTTGTGTGTGTGTGTGTGTGTGTGTGTGTGTGTGTGTGACAGAGACAGAGAGAGAGACAGATAGGAACAGACAGACAGGAAGGGAGAGAGATGAAAGCATTAATTCTTCGTTGCGGCACCTTAGCTGTTCATTGATTGCTTTCTCATATGTGCCTTGACTGGGGGGCTACAGCAGACCGAGTGACCCCTTGCTCAAGCCAGCGACCTTGGGCTCAAGCTGGTGAGCCTTGCTCAAACCAGATGAGCCTGCGCTCAAGCTGGCGACCTCAGGGTTTTGAACCTGGGTCCTCCGAGTCCCAGTCTGATGCTCTATCCACTGTGCCATCACCTGATCAGGTATATCCTCAATTTTCAATCCTGAATAAAAATCAAACAGAAATAGTGGAATTCTTTTCAATGTCTTGAGCACCTCTCCAACCTACTTGGGAGGATATCTTATAATGTCCGATTCATTCAGGCCATAACAGCTCTGTAATACTTAGTCTCTTCTTCTGCAAAATTGTGATAACAATGATCCTCGATAATGTGATCATAAAAACACAGCCAAATAACAGAGTAAAGCACTCAGAACACATTTTAAAAAATAACAGAACACTGTTATTATGAATTGAAAGGAAGTACAGTATAGTGCTCAAACTATGAGGCCCTGGACCAAGAAAGACATTTTTTAAACTTCCTATATGTAAAAAGAATTCTGATGAGGGAATGAAGTATCCAGCACCTTCTTAAGTACAACTCTTCATAAAAAATAAAGTGACATCACACTGCAAACTGAGGACGCCTCTTTGTCAATACCTGTGTGGCTGGTCTTCCGGTTCCTCACAGTGCCAACCACAAAGCAGGTGTGCAATGGAAGTTTATGGTGGCTGTTCCCACCATTCTCAAACTTTCCTTTCATTTCTAAAATGTCCTTAATAACTCAATAGTAAAACAATACAGACATAAAATGAGATTGTCTTATAATAGCGGATAACAACTAGGCAAGATTTTCACCCTACAAAATACATCTTTTTGAAGATATTAAATAACTATCAAGAAATCCCGGACCCTAAGGGTCGAGACTGCAGAGGGAAGGGAAGGGCAATTAGGTGAGCAGAGCTTTCTGGCATATTATCCCCTTAAGGCTTTCAGTGAGGAATTAAACAAACTGATTTGAAGCCATTGCAAAGAGACAGAAACCTAAGCATAATTTTCTGCCAACTCAAGAGACTAGGAAGACAGAAACTTGAGCTTCAGGCTACCAAAATATCCACGCTGTGAGGGGCCCACAGCCCACAGAGAAGAGAAGCACAAAGAATGAACCCAATGGTCCAGAATGCTTCTCTCTTTGAGGAATTTTCTACTTGATAAAGGGTGCTGATTCTTAGATGCTGAGCAGAGAGTGACAACCCAGAGCTTGAGGGGGCCAACCCAAGGTACTGGCAGCTTCATATAGAGAAGTAAAAAAGAAAACAGAGTTCAGTAACCACCAAGAATGATGATAACTGGTCAATGCCTCCAGTCTTCACTTGAGACCACCTGGAGTAGGGTAGCTTAGGTATAAGGGGAAACATAAGACCACACTATAAAAACTGAAACTCATCCTCAAAAGAGCAGATTGGATCAGAGTGATCTACCTGGTACCCTCACCTAAATGCCTCAGCAGCTGAAGGCTCATCTGGAATCTCTATAATTTTTTATACATAAAGTCCACCATGTTATTAAAACCACAAGGCATAAAATAAACAGGACCAAAGAGGAAGTGAACCCCAGAAACTAGAAAGAGGTCCTCAGATGAAGCTAATACTGATGCTACTACTGGCCACTTCCAAGTAACTGGGAGTCACACGCTCAGGAAGACAAACTAGCAGGTGAGAAGAATTTCACTAGAAAAGCAAAACTTATTTTGAAAGTCCCATTTTAGAATGGAAGTTACAACAGTTGAAATTAAGAACTCAGATGATGTCACAAATATTCAGATTCCGTTGAAGGGAGGACTGATGTTCTGGAAAACAGGTCAGTAGAAAACGTACAGTAACACACATACTATCGGCAATTTGAAAATTCGTGTGTGATACCCGTGCGACTGGAAGTGTCATAAGAGGAGATGAACCAACAAAAAGCAGACAAAACATCTGGAAATACAATGGTTAAGAGTGTTCCAAAACTAAAAATGACTTCAAGCCACCTCTGCCGGAAGCATTAAAAAGAAACCCAAGACATATAAATAAAAAAGAACACACATGTGCACATCTATCGGTGACAGAAGTCATTGTAATGGTTCTGTTTGAGAGGAAGCAGCATAGGGACTAACCACAGGCAGAGAAGGGCTTTTGAAGGGCGGGTGACATTTTACATGCTGATCAAGGTGGCAGTGAAGGAGTGTGGCCCCTTTGCAAAAAAATTAATTGAGCTTTTTATACCCCTTACCAGGGCATCTTTTTATATTTATGCTATTTCGGCGAACTGTTTAGAGCAGAAATGGAAACATTCTTTAAAAGGGCAGAGGCGGTATGCAGGATTTCAAAAGCACCTTGTCAACTGGCCACCTTTCCGTCAAGAAACCAGACTACAGCGACATTGCCTGAAGCCCTGTCCAGAGATAAGAAACTGCATTAGAGTCAGACGTAGCCTTTAACAGGGGAGAGGAACAAAAAACCTGTTCACCTAAGCTGATGTGACAGGATAAATAGTATCACAGACACACTGCTCTCAGTAGCTGACTCAACAGCCGGGCTGACAGATTTACAATGGAGCACTGAATCCTCAGATCAAAAACCATGCGCCCTGTTTGGGGCTGGATGACCTACAGTATACACCGCAACCCTTAAATCAACAGGTTTATGGCATTTATGGTGAAGCACTCCGACAGGTCTGCTTCATCAAACAAGCCTTGTCTTGACTCTGAGCTCAGCTAAAAGCTGGGCTATCAAAGGCAAGCATTTGCTAACACGGGAGGGAAAATGCTCCGTTCCTGTTCAGGTCCTTAATGGAACCTTTTCTTGTGCTTTTGGGGTAAAGGGGAAAAAAATGGCACAGACGTATAGAGATGTACATGGTCTTTAAGACCTATCTGTGCTAAAGAAGACATTTGTTCAAAGACTCTGGAGCCCCTGTTAATGTTACCTGTATACCCCTCAGTGTTTGTCTGGGTTGTATCCAAGTGGCCCACACAATACCACTTTCTTGAGGGACAATTACACAAACCACAGCACACAGCCATTAAATATGGAGGTTCTATCATAGGGTCCTTTATTAAATGGTTTAGGCTAAAATCCATGTCTTAAAAAATCAGCATATATGCCTCCACACATTCTATAACATAGCTCAGGAAACACACATTTACATGCTCACATTGAAAAATTTTATTAAACACTCTCCCTAGATAATAATCCGGCACTGTCCTGTCTAGAGAATTTAATGCTACCTTCTTACCGATGGTCATCATAACTGACTAAATTGATCCATGATCCACTCATTGGTTGCAACCTAAATGCTGAAGAAGAAATCTCTATTTAAAGATCAGATTTTCTTTTTTTCAAATGTGTGAGGTGGACTACTTTTTTTATTTCACCAATTCTCAAAATTTGATGAGCATGAGAATGATTGTAAGTGCAGATTCCAAAGGTCTCAATCCCAGAGACTGAGACGAGGAACCTGACCTTGGAGCGAGCACTCCAGCAATGCATGCACGGGGAGACTGAAGATGGCAGTGAGATAAATGCTTCTCTAGTCACATCCATTCACTTCAGATGAGGAAACTGAGGCCCAGATTAGGGAAATGATTAGCTAGCAAGGGTCTCGGGGCTAGAACCAAGTCTCTTGGCTCCCAGACCATCACTGATGACCTTCCCCCTTCCTCTAACCTCGGTTGGAAAAGGGAACCATAACACTGAGCTTGAGCAAGGAGGAATTACCATAACATAGCAATGAGCTAGACCCAGACCCAGGACTGAACACCAGTAGCTGAGAACACCTTTCTTCTACCCAACCCGGCAATAGAATGTGTTCAACACAGTCGATATTTCCACACCTTCCTTTTCACCGTCAGACCTCAGAATGTGGCCAACAATTTAATATTCTGGCCTTTCAGTTTCTCCCTGTTTACTCACTTTTGGAAGAAACTGCCATCATTTCACACTGGCTCATTTACTACAACTGAAACCCCTATTTCTCTACAAAGTGCCAATGGAGCACAAATATCCACAGCCTACCGTTCTGCGTGATGGGATGGAGGGAAGGGCAGGAGCAGCCATTCACTGTGATGGCAGGTGCTCACTGAGTGCCCCCCCCCAGGCACTCACACCTGCTGCTTCTCCTGGGGCTGCTCTTCCCCAGTGGGGCCACAGAACTGGCTCCTTTATATCCTTGGCTCTCTGTTCAGGTGTCTGTTCCCCAGGGAGACCATTCCTACCACCGAAAATGCAAGAGCCAATGCTCCCTCCCCAGCCTTCCACCCGCCAGCCTTTCCTACCTCCCTGACCTCACTGTAGAGCACTTTGACCTTCTTATATACTCTGTATTCATTTTTTGTGTGTTGGTTGTCTGTTTTCCTCTCTGCCTGAGATGAGGGACTTTTCCTCTTTTCCCACTGCTGGCTCTCCTTTAGAACACATCCTGGCAGACAGAAGGCATGGGGAAATTACATGTTAAATGATTAAGAGATAGAGGCTTGCTCTCTCCAAGGCATGGTGGTATGTTCTGCATGAAGAGTGTAAGACTCCTGCAACCAAAAGAGACAGGTAATCTTATCCAGGTGTTACTGATGAGGGAAGTGAGAAGCACAGGCGCACAAACTAGTTCAGGCTGCTCAGGGCGGCTCAGCTCCCAAGCAGCAGAACTGTCATTCACACTGGAGTCAGTCTGATGCTAATGCCCCTCCTCTGGGCCACAGCGCCAGACTGCTTCCTGGACCCTTCCTGGGTGGCACTCCATGCATATTTGATAACCAAGTATATTCATTTGGACATATACTTAATATTTAAAATATTACTTGATCACATTAGTATGTAATTAATATGGAATCATATATTTGTATATATTTATATCTGAAAACATATACTTGAATAAGATATACAGTGTGTCCGTAAAGTCATGGTGCACTTTTGACCGGTCACAGGACAAAAGTGCACCATGACTTTACAGACACACTGTATTTGAAGAAAGTGAGCAAACAAGTTATCGGGCACTGGGACAGATCCTTGAGCTACAATAAGAAAAAACAAGTAAAGGCAGCATTCAGGCCTCACAACACTTGCTCTCTAGCTCCAGAGACAGACATTACTGAAACAATCACGTTACTAACAATAAAAGCAAAACCAGAGTATGTGAGGAGAAGAAAAGACACAAAATCAACTTTACCAAAGGAGAGTGAAAACACCCTGCAACAGTAGTTTTATTAAATTAACCATGGGGATGCCCAGATAGCTGATTACACATTATTCTGGGTGTGTCTGCGACAGTGTTACAGTGTTTCTGTTTCGGCATGAAATGAACATCTGAGCTGGTGGACTGAGTAAAGCAGGCTGCCCTCTCCCGTGGGGGTAGGCCTCACTCAGCTGCTGAAGGCCTGACTAGAACAAAAAGGCTGAATAAGGTTAAATTTGCACCCTCTGTCTGTCTTTGAGCTAGAACCTTGGTCATCTACTGCCTTCAGACTCTGCCTGGACTTCCCAGCATGGGCCCTCCCAAGTGTCCAATTCGCTCACTGCAGAATTAATGCAGGCATAATGCATGTGTCAATTCCTTATAATGATTTATTTGTATATGTAATGTTATCCTATATTATGTATATTAATCATGTATTAGATAGTAATTGCATCTCAGTATAATAGGTAATACACAGGCCCTGGTCTGCCTCTCTGGAGAACCCTATTACAGCCAAGTCCGCCACCAAGACTGGGAAGAGGAAGGGGGTGCTGAAAAGCAGCCACCACTATTTCTGGGGACTGAGAATGTCTCCTTTCCTTCTGTAGAATAACAGCCACCTGCTCCTCACTTTAGATCTTTCTAAGGAACCCCTCTTCTTTTCTGGCCTAAAAAAAGCCAGACTCAGCGCAGGATTCTAACATTAAAATCAAAGCCAGGCAGCTCTCCCGGCCCAGCCGGGGCATACAGCCCTGCAGTGCAGGCATGGGGAAACTCTTCCATCGGCTGACTTCTCTCACCAGCCAGGAAAATTGGCTCAGACAGCCATTGGAGCAGAAAGAGAGCGAGTTAATTAAATATTCTGATACAGTTAATGTAATCCTAAATCAGATAGCAAATAGTATACATTTTTGAATGTTCACCCTTTTAGAATATTTTTGCCACTAAATACCCTCCTTATTAGAGAGAGGATTTTATAATAGTGTGACTTTAGCTTTTACTGTCCTGACCATAGGTATTTTATAAACTATACTTTGCTTCACTGTTTCAATCTGTTAATTAGTATACTAAGAAACTTATTATGGAAAACAAAAACCCAGAAAGACGACAATTAACAGTTTGATTTTTTTTGTTTTTATTTTTGTTCTTTTTTTAGAAAGCAAAAGTTAAACTAGCAGGATTTGACTCAATATAATTAGAAGAAAATCCAGCCCTGGCCAGTTGGCTCAGTGGTAGAATGTTGGCCTGCTGTGTGGATGTCTCGGGTTTGATTCCCAGTCATGGCACACAGGAGAAGCAACCACCTGTCTCTTCCCCTCCTCCCCCTCTCCCTTCCCTTCCATGTTATTGGTTCAAGGGCATTGGCCGCAGGCACTGAGGATGGCTCCACCTCAGGTGCTAAAAATAGCTCGGTTGCCAGCATGACCCCAGAAGGGGGTCGTCAGGTGGATCCTGGTCAGTGTGCATGCAGAATTCTGTCTATCTCCCCTCCTCTCACTTGGAAAAGAAGAAAGAAAAAAAAAGAAAAGAAAGAAAATCCATGTGTAAATTCTGAAAATTTTCAAGACATAATCGCCTTCATTTACCTTCAAATATTCAATATGGCCTTCTCATTTTACTTTTGAGTTTCACTATTGGAACTGTGCCATGTTCTATGTAACTGGATAAATGTGAGGCATCCAGGTAAAGACATCAAACTGTCCACAGCAGAGAGGAGTCAAAAGAACAGTGAAGTTGCTATGAAAATCCTGTTTGGAAAACAAGCGCTAATTTGCAAACTAGTCAATGAAAAGGGACTCTGTTCTGCCTGTTCACTCTCGCTGCCCGTGTCAGGGAAGTCAGGATAAGATGACCAGACTGGCACTGTCCAAGCCAGCAGCTACCCCTGGGCAGCCAAAATGTAGCTAGTCTGAGCTGAAACTGCAGTAATTGTAAACTCCACACTGGATTACGTGAGATAAAAGTACCCCAATTAATCAATTTTGTATGGATATTTTGAAATAATATTGTCGATATAGTGGATTTAATAAAATACACAGCTGACTTGACAATGCGGGTGGTAAGGGGGGCCAACCCAGTGCTCAGTTGAAAATCCATGCATAACTATGTGGTACCAACACGACTTTCACCTGCCTTTTTACTTTCTTTTTTAAATGACTACTAGGAAATTTTAAATTACATATGCTAGCCTGAATTATATTCTATCAGACAACACTGTGCCAAAGAGAGGGAATTCTATGCATCATAAAAAGGAAAAAGAGGATTTCATGAAGGGGGGGGGGGACCACTTCTGTTGTCATTATTTAAAAATAAAAATCCACTGCACACTAAAATTAGATTCATTAAAATAAACATCTTCAAAGACACAAAATGAACTGCATATGAATGTTGAGCAATGTAATCAGTCAATAAGCATTTTTGGTTTACAACATTGCCCCACATGTCATCATCCAGACAAATCAAAGAACTCAATTAAAAGTGGTTACGGCGTGTGAAGTCATCCTCTAAGCCAACTATGGCGTCTCGCTCTCCCTCCAACTGCACACTGACAGGTGTATAATGGGCTCGCTTGTCTTTGCTGCTTTAAAGCCATCTGCAGTTATTGTTGGCAGCCACAGTGAGGTGTGTAATAACAAGACAACTGACAGACAGAGTAGTGAATCAACAAGACAGATAATGCATACAAGATGCCCGGGCAGGAACAAATATTGACGATGCTAGCTGCAGGGAGGCTGTGCAACGGGGCACTGCACCCAATCAAGGTTGATTCACAACATGTGCAGGCAAACTGCCGCTGCATTTACCTGTCAGCCACTCCATGCCCAGTGCCCTCATCGCCTTGCGCTCACCTGCTCCCTCTAGGAGATGATGAGCATTTTGCAGAAAGTGTCCAGAATTTGTTCATCCTTCTCGCTGTGAGGACTTCCGTTTCAAAATGACAGAAACTAAAGTTAAACTAGATTAACTTAAAAAGGGGGCGGGGGGGGGGTTGTCTATGGTTCATATGATTGAAGAGCCCAAATTACTTTAATTTCAGGCCCAGCTGGACATGGAGCCTGGGATGACCCTATTCGCAGGTGACAAGATGGTTGCCAGCAAATCCGGACTCACATCCCATCCTCTTTCTTACCCCTGATTTTTCCTATCCCTGGGTTGGATTTTATTGGCTCCGATCCTGTCACATGTTTATCTCTGAACCAATCACTATATTCCAGGGTATTTGATGTCCTGACCGGTCACTACGGAAAACGTGCTGCCTCCACGAAATCCAAAGGGCCTGAGGCAGAGGTAGGGGAGGGAGGTCCCTAAGGAAATCTGCAATGTTTACCAAAAGACTAGGGGAACAGATGCTAGCCAGACAAAAAAAATATAGATGGCCTCTACCATCTCTGAATCTCCATATCTAATATGCACAAAAAAGATATCCAATTAACACATTTTTTCAATAATAAATGAATGCCTGCATAAGAAATATCCAAATCATGATGTATTCCAAACATAGAAATAACCTACCTATTTCTAAATTAATAGGATGCTCATTACATACATTCACGTAACAAATGTTTACTGGATACCTACATTTTGCCAGGGACTCTTATAGTCACTGGGGAGACTGCATGGCTGAAGACCTATCCAGCCAAGGAGCAGACACTCGAGAGGGAAGGGTGGTGTGCACAAGATAATAAGTGAGTTGGGTACCATTTGTTACTTGAGTGATGAAATGTACGAAGAAAAACAGAGCAGGGTAAGGGAATGGGGAGTTGACAGGGATCAGGGGAGAACTTTCTGCAATGATGACATATGCACAGAGAACTGAGGTGCACCGGAAGTGAACAGAGGGACTAGGTGAGTATCTTGGGGAAAAGCCTTCAAAGTGCAAAGTCACTGGAGTAGGGCACCCGGGACATTGAAAGACAGTAGAGGCCAGAAGGGCTGGGCTGGATGTATGAGAGCAGAAGAGAGAGGAAATTAGGCCAAAGGGGCCAATCATGTAGGGCCTTGTAACCCATGTACATGCTTTGGGCACCAGAAAAACCATTCGGTGGTGTAGAAGAAGGAGGTAAAATTTACTGTGAGAAGAAAAGATTATGGGGACACAGGAGATGAAAGAGAATCGCCAGACAGGAGGCTGTTAGAGGAACCCAGGTGAGAGAAAGCAGTGGTAGATCACCATGGTCACAGTGAACGTGGTAAGAGGTGGTCAGAATCAGGTATATTTTGAATTGACCTATGAGCAATGAAATTTTCATGGATGTGTGTGTGAGACCGCCAGGTATCTATACAGCTTCACAGGCTGACACAAACATTTAAATTGCTTTGCCCATCATATGAAAAATTAGTGCCATCACTCCCTTAGCTGTGCTGTCACAGTGCTTTAAGCATACCTTAACTCCAATATTAACTGTGTTGCACTGTCTGTCCTTATGCATTTTTACTCCCCACCCAACCCCCACCCCCAGTGGAATATCCTAGAATTTAGCAACCACATTATCACTTCTGAATATCCATAGCCTATCATAGTACCAAGGTACCTAGTAAGCTGGGAATAAATGATCTGGATTGGAAGGATGGGTAAATGGGCGACTGACTGGATGGGTGGGTAGGAAAGAGGAAGAAATACAGTGAAAAGAATGAAGAAATGTCAAGCAATTGGTTGCTGAGAGCTAGAAATACACTATACTTGATCTCAGCCAAAAGGTTGAGAAGTGAGAGCTTGAAATATAAGCCCCAAAGTGACCTTGACTTTGATTACCTGGTTTATTTATAGAGGTTGAGTAATTTAAAGGATGTTGTAAATTATATCAATACCATTGCACTTCTCACTCTTAGATGCTGGATCTGTCTATCTGAGAAAGGGATGAAAGAGACAGGTTGAACGATCAGGTCAGCTGGTGAGTCTAAGCATGTGAGAGAATTAGGTTCCTTATCTTGCATTCCAGTTAAAACAGAGCTCCTTGTCTCTTCAAGTACGGTGAAGAATTTATGGATTTACTAAACGTGTAAATTCCCCAACTACATGTAGTAGAAAAGGAAATCTAATGTATCTTTGCAAGGTTCTCAGGCTTGAGCACACATTCACAGAACACTGAAACCATGCCTTATTTCACTCCCAGGACTGCCCACTGCCCCCTCTCCTCCAGGTCAAGAGAACACACAGGACACTGAAATCTTATCTATGCACAGCTACAAACCCAGAAATACAGTGTGTCCGTGAAGTCATGGTGCACTTTTGACCGGTTACAGGAAAGCAACAAAAGACGATAGAAATGTGAAATCTGCACCAAATAAAAGAAAAACCCTCCCAGTTTCTCTAGGATGATGTGGCAGCATGTGCGCATGTGCAGATGATGACGTAACACAGTGTATACAGCGGAGCAGCCCACGGCCATGCCAGTGGAGATGTGGATGGTACAGAGGCTAGTTCAGCGTGATCTGTGGCTCGCTAAATTCAAATCTGTGACCAAAGTGCAACGTGAATATAGGCACGTTTATAACGAAGTGCCACCACATAGGAATAACATTACTCGGTGGAATAAGCAGTTGAAGGAAACCGGCAGTTTGGTGGAGAAATCCCGTCTGGTAGACCATCAGTCAGTGAAGAGTCTGTAGAGGCTACAATTTCCAGAAGGTGTCATCTTTCAACAGGATGGCGCTCCTCCACACTATGCCACCATTGTTCGTGAGTTTCTAGATAGAAATTCCCCCAGCAGTGGATAGGCAGGGGTTCTGTCAAGCCATGGCCACCACGATCCCCGGATCTGATGCCCTTAGGCTTTTACTTTTGGGGTTATGTGAAGCAACATGTGTACATTGAACATATCAACGACATTAATCACTTAAAACAGAGAATCGGATGTTATTCACTCTGTTACACCAGACGTCCTTACCCATGTGTGGCAAGAGCTTCACTATTGTTTGGATGTGTGTAGGACAACAAATGGATCCCACATCGAACTGCACTGAATAGGTATGAAACTGGGAGAGTTTTCCTTTTATTTGGTGCACATTTCACATTTCTATCTTCTTTTGTTGCTTTCCTTTGACCGGTCAAACGTGCACCATGACTTTATGGACACACTGTAGAATCCACATTGTTAGGCTCCCTCCTGCATAAGCATGCACGAGTGAATTTTATTATAAATACTATGTATATCTGTTTCTTCAGAGATCCAGTTATTTTCAGCAGTCTGGGTTAGCTTGCTGTGAAACTCAAAAGCAAGTCCACATTTTGAATATATTTGAATATATTGTTTCCCCGTGGCCACCCAGTCCATGTCCAGCCTCCTCCCCAGGCACCTTCATGCTCAGCCTCCTCAGCTAAATTCCTCAAAAGGAGGTGAAGTCCCTGAAATCATTCTTCTTAATGACACTATGATAAACAGCAAGTATGCTCTGAACAAAAATAAATGTACATAAATACCTTCTATTAAAGAGGTCGGTTTGTGCCTGTGCTCCATCGATGGTTCTCAGCTACGACAGTTACGCCCCCAGGGGACAGTCGCCACGTCTGAAAACACCTTTGGCTGATACTGGCCTCTAGTGGGTAGAGATGCTAAGAATACTGTAATGCACCGGCGAGTGCCCCACAAGAACCCATCCATTAAGTCAGTAGTGTCCTGTGGAGAAACCCAGGGCTAAATATAACACTTTCCTAAGCTATTTTAAATAGTGACTATCTAAGGACCCCTGCTCTTTGTGGATCTGCTGTCCCACTTGCTACATGAGGTAGCATGAGTGGTTAATGGATGACTTAAGATGACCATGACTTCCAGACCAAGAAGAAACTCATGAGGTGTTTCCACACACCACAGAGTAAGCACTATAGCAATTTTCCCTATTCATTTTTTTTTTTTTGCTGGGTAACAAATGACCACATCTCTATAGCAGCTTCTAAACAACATGCATTGATCAGTGCACAGTCCCACCAGTCTGAAGTCTGGGCACAGGGCGGCTAGGTTCTCTGCTCAGGGTTTCCTAAGGCTAAAATCAGGGTGTCCGCCAGGCTGCATTCCTTTCTGGAAGCTCTGGGAAAGAATCCGCTCTGGAGTTCATTCACATTGTTGGCAGAACTCAGTTCCTTTCAGTGGCCGGGCTGAGGCCCCATTTCCTTGCTGGCTGTCAGCTAGAGGCCACTCTCCGCTCCTAGAGGCCACCTGCAAGCCTTGCCACGTGTTCCCCTCCAGCTCCCCGAACGGAGATTTTCTCAGATGCCAAATCCCTCTAGCTATGAACCTATTGGACTTTTCCTGATTCTTCATGGTGAGATCAAACCTACCTGGAAAATCTTCCTTTCTTATTAAGGTCAACTGACTTGAAAGCCTTGATTCTATCTGTAAAAGCCCTTCCTGGCAGGACCTAAATGAATGATTGAATCCTTGAGAGAGGGTGTGTGTACACCCGGGGTCCGCAAGCCTGGGGCCAACTCGGAACCCTCCCTACCGCAATGTGACTGCGGCACCATCATCTCATTAATTCTCACAGCTGCCCTTTGAAGTTTGCTTTTCCTTTAGCTCCACTTTATAGACAAGGAAACTAGATTCTCAGATCGTCTGATAACGCCCCAAAGCTGGGTGAAGGGTACATGGGAAACCTCTGTATTAGTTTCGTGACTTCTTGTGAGTCTAACGTTATTTCAAAATAAAACTGCCTTCAAAAAGAGTAACTTCACCAACATCACATAACTAGCAAGCAAAAGAGACGGGCTTTGGAAACACCATGCATGCTCACATCCTGCCTCCTGAAACTACTGCCTCTACAGCAATGGCGTCTCTGAAGCCCCTGACATTTATCTAAACCGGCAGTTCTCAACCTTGCTGGCATGAGAGCCAACTGGGGCCCCTTTAAAGAATACAGATGCTCAGGCCCCACCCTCAGATGTTGTGCTTTCATGGTTCTGCAGTGGGATCTAGGCATCTGCATTTTTTAAAGTTCCGTACGTTAAGAACCACTGATCTAGACATTATTTCATCATAAATGAGTGTTAAGTATGTATTGGTGCAGAAATTAGGATTTACTCTCCACACCAAGGAATGTATTAAAGAGAATGAAATTCATCTACAACAATGAATTTTACTGAAAAGTCAAGGCGTTGGGAAACACATTTCAAACCAATGCAAAGGGTGAGCGTGCATTTAGCTATTGTTTTCTTTCCGCCACATCTCTCTGCTGCACGGAACAGACTTATACTCAATAATTCAGGTGGAACGAAAAAATTGTGGTAGTGACTTATGCACAGAGACCTGAATGTGGGGGGTCACGCTTTGTCTGCCCCTGGAAAGGGCAGGGAACATAGGGAAAGAGAGACGAGGCACGGCAAAGCCACGGAACGAACCCACAGACACTAACCAGCAGCCCGCTGGAGGAGACCCATTAAATCATCGGAGAGATAATCTCCTTTTACTAGCTTATCTCAATCCCTTTCAAGTGCCGTCGCTCAAAGAGGGGTTTGTGCACACACAGCCGACGTCTAGTAAATCAGTGATGTGCACGATATAATTTATATTAGAAAGCATGCCCCCTTGACTCGGAATGGGAATAAGGGCAGCAAAAATATTCCCAAGCTCAGAAGCATGAATAAGCAATCAAAAGAATTCAGCTGAAAACGAAATCCTTAGATACATCAAAGGCGTCCCTTCAGGAGAGGTGAGCATGCTGTCCAGACAGACCGCTCTCGCCAGACTTGCATTATGGTATTTGAGAGTACTGTGCCCTGTAATTGGATAGAAAAACCGTGGGAACAGGCTTTCATGGGAATAACTGGATATAACTGATGAGAAACTCCTGGGTTTGTGGGCTGAGATATGTAGGAAGCCCAGGCAAATATTTTTGGTTACGAAAGCTTTTAGTATGTAGTTCTATTGTTGGGCCTGTCCATAGTTGGACGTCAGTACAATTTTTTTCTTAAATTTTTTATTTCTGATGGTGGAATACCATACAATTTTACCAACGTATATGCTCTGCAGGACAGAACTATACTGACTTAGTCTTAGGCTCAGAGAAAACAAAGATGAACGAGCTGTCAGTAACTGCACGTTATACAATCAAGGTAGCAAGAGTGATATTGGGCGACTAACGTCAATATCAGCAAGCAAATTTCTGGCAAGCTAATGTCCCTTATGTGGTCGGCACCTCAGCTTTTCACAAAGGAGGCCTCTCGGTCTCTTCTTCCTTTCTCTCTCTTTGCTTCCCTCATAAACTATAGAACTTCGTGTTAACTAAGAAAATCCATATATATGCATGATTTAGTAACAGTAAAAAAAAAAACAACTAAAAACAAACATTATTCATATTAATGATTAAAACTGCAGCAGTTAAAAGAATAAGATAGACGTGTATGTAGTTATAAGAAAGGAACTCCGAGATACATATTATTTTGAAGCATCCTCCCTGCCCCATAATGCTCCAGAAAAAGGTTTGACTAATTAATGTGTATGCTAAATACAGGTGTGTGTGCACACAACAGAAATAGTAAGTTCTGGTGGCCAGAAGAGCTCAAACTGATGGATAACTGTGGAGAGGGCACTGCATCACTCCACACCTCCTTCTGTGCATTAATTCACATGGCAATACATAAATTAAACTATAATGTTAGCCTTATTCATAGATGGATTGAGTGTGGCCTCTGAAGCTTACAGACAGGTGAGAGAGCAAATAAAGCGCAGAGACCCAACCCTCGTGGTCATGAATGATATAGGGGACAATTGAGATGTTATCGCTGAGTAAATCTCACGAGATACCAAGCATCAGGGAAACGTTTTGAATGCTCTCTGGAGCTCAGAAAGTGCTGCATGCAAGAGGAAGACTAGCAATGGCAGACTGCTGAGAGACTGAGGGGGGCACGGACAGAGGTGACATCACTGGGCACCTTGGATCCAATTTTGCTGAAAGCTAGCCCTTCTCACACAGGGAGGGATGAATTAGAAAGATTATAGCAGAGCCAAAAAAAATGTTTTTTAATGCTTAACCTAGTTGTAGGTGGAACTATTCTACTTGCAAATAAAAAGTCCTATAATATATATAAATACAAATAATCTCTACATTTTGATTATACACTAGTCAGCCCTGCCTGCCTCCTTAGCATACATACTGGCTAACGCTAGTCAGAGCACAGATAGCCACTTACACAGTGTGATACATTCCATGAAGCAAAAGCAGTTTTCCAGAAAAGGTTTCAACAGTCCTCCATATGCCCTGCTGGTCTTTTGTAGACGCCTTCAGGACATGGGTTCACAGTCACCAGTGAATGTGGGAACCACCTAGGAAGCTTTTCTTTTCTTTATGCAAATGGACATTCAGGCTCTACCCAGGATCTACTGAATTTGCGAAAATGGGGCCTAAATAGATGTTGTAGGGGTTTTTTGTGGGGTTTTTTTTCCAAAGCGTCCAGCTCTTTTTGAAGTGGATGGAGAAAAAAATATGCTACTTCAGACCTTGAATACCCATATGCCAACTGGCAGGAAAATATTATCGAGGCCAAGGTCTGGGTCTCAGCTGACGCTTCTCTCCATGGCTCCAGTTTTAATAGCTCAGTAAGTGCTCATAAATAGAAATAATTCTGATTGTCTAGGCTAAAACATCCTTCCCTGTGGGTGGTAAGGAGGACTGGCATGAGCCGATTTTGAAAACTCCTTTATGGATGAAGGTCTGTGCCCTGGCCAGTTGGTGCAGTGGTAGAGTGCCGGCCCCATGTGTAGAAGTTCTGGGTTTGATTCCCAGTCAGGGCATAACAGGAGAAGCAAACATCTACTTCTCCACCCCTTCCCCTTCTCTCTCTCTTTCTCTCGCCCCTCTCTCCCCCTCCCTCAGCCATGGCTCTAATAGTTTGAGCAAGTTGGCTCTGGGCGCTGAGGATGGCTCCACAGCCTCCCCTCAGGCACTACAAGAGCTCAGTTGCTGAGCAGATGGTCAGAGCATCGCCTTGTAGGGGGTTTGCCAGGTAGCTCCTGGTCAGGGCTCATGAAGGAGTCTGTCTCTCTGCCTCCCTGCTTCCCATGCCTCTCACTTAATTTAAAAAAAAAAGGTCTGCGATAATACCATTACTCTCTCGTCACCACTGTCAATATTGTTACTAGGTGCCAAGTAGTAGTGCTTTCCCTTCAACTAAGCATCCATAAACCCCACGGGGGTGGGGGGTACTGCTATTATCCCCATCCTAGCAGTGAAGAAATTAAGCCCAGAGAGGGCAAATCCTTGAACCTGGGTCATGCAGCTGAACCGGGCCAGAGCTGGACCTCAGGGCTGCCCTTGGAGCCAACACACGGCACCATTTCAGCACATATGCATTCCTCCACATCTTTATTTGTTGACGCTTACTCTTTGATTCTTCGCCTTTCTCCCATTTTGTTTCTTCAGAGTTGATTAAATGTGATCATCCTCTCCCCCAAACCCCCCAATGCTCCCAGTGGGATGATAGCCAACACCCAAGTGCTCTCTTCCTGTCCCAGCCGCGGGACGAGAGTCCAGGGCAGGAACCTCTTCTGGCGTTTCCTTCCCAGCCCCTCTGCCTGTCCAAAGCCAAGAACAATCAAGTGTGTGCCAGGCTGTGTGCTTGTCGTAAAGGGTCACAATCCTGCGAGAGAGACTGTGTTACCACGGCCACTTTACAGATGAGAAAACTGAGGTACAGAGATAAGAAGGTTGGGGTGGGGTCTCAAGCTTCAGTCGCCGTTGCAAACAGGCAGAGAGCACGGAGAAAGGACCAGTCTTTCTCCCTCTCCTGTGAGCACCCCTTAACTCAGCCTTGGGGGAGTTTTGCTACAAATATTGCTAAGAGCAAATAATTGTCTTCACAAACCATGTCAAAAAGAGGGTCTACAGGAGAGAGGCCAAAACATCTTTTTATCCTCGATGATTTAGATCAGCCTGTTTACACAACCCAGTCTAATCCTTAATTTCACGTGATCCTCTCAAGTGACTGCAAAGTTCCAAAGGGGGTCTATGTAATTCAGCAAACCCATGCTAGCTAACAAGGCCCCACAAAGCCTCAGAGCCAGCCTGCCTGTCTGGACTAAGGTCATTTAACTTCAGCCCTTTTATGAATGGAAATCAGCTTTCTAAGGACTACCAGGCGGGCAGTGACCAGCAACAGACAACCCAGTGGCTGAGCCCTCTGAGTCATAAACTACTTCTGAAAGGAGGAGATCAAAGCTTCCTTACCACCTACAGAAACCCAGCTGCTTCCACAGTTCCTCCCAGAGACCAGGCTCTGGAGAATGGGTCCCTGCCGTCACCGTCTACAAAGGCCACCACTAAGAAAGATACAATAAGGACATTAGGGCAGCCAGCCATGGGGGAGAAATGCCACTTACAGTTTAATTGTTGGGGTCAAAGAAGAGAGAAAGGAAGGAAAACCAAGTGACAAAAAATTAGACAGCACATCAGAATCGAGGCTGGAGGGATCGTGGGGCAATCTTAATCACGGCACACACTCCATCCACTCTGAGCCCCTGGGGCTGTGCGGAGACTGGACAGGTGACACCAAGAGGAGCAGCACAGCAGTCGGTCACTCTCGCCAGCTGTGCCCTTGCTGAGCTCGTTAACCAAAGGTAAAGTGCTGATGCATTACAGAGCTGGGGGCAAATGCAGTTAGGGTACTAGTTCACATGTCTTTTCATTTGACCTTCATGTTGTGAATGGCGCTTGGTATTGAGTTCTTAATTAAGGGGTACATTTGCCCAACTGGAATACCTGGGGTATTTGATTTATCAGGAACCAATAAACTGCCAATAACCTTAGACCTAGGTATTGCTTTTTTATGGTAAACCAGAGAACCCTGACAAGTTGTTGATGGAAGTATGGCTTAAGAAGGGAGGGATTAAATTAGTATCAAAATTCCACCCTTTGGAGCTTTACAATGCACACTGGCATATTTAAAAGGTGTGAAATGTATTATAGAAAACACATTTGCCTAGTTGCATTTAAATTGAACATTTCCTTAACTATATGGGAATACAGTATATCACCTAGAAACTATTTACATACTTATATGGTCATAAAACCCTTTTCTTCCTGAAGTTAGAAATTAATACGTAATAGTATAATATCTCTTTAAGGAACCACGGTTTTGACGATTTTCTTATTATAAGACCGCAAAGAGATGCTCCTTGAAGAAAAGTTTGCATGATCAAATAAACTAAAGCAACTCTAGGTTTAAACAGAGTCAAACAAATATCTTTAACGTAGGAAATTTCTGAATGATTAATATGCTAATATACATTCATGTTAAAGCTCCAAGAAGTGGCATTGGACACTACTTTGATCATGTTGACCCCTCTTATAAAACCACGCCTTATGAACTCTTTGTTCCAGGTATCTGTTGAATCATAGTTTGGATTTTAAAAAAATACCAATTCCTAGGTCTAAAATTACTGCTTAGTTCTCCCACAGAATAAAATCCTATGAACTGGAGTACAGCACCTGTTCTGTTTCCCATTTTACTCATTGTCCTCTGGACAGTGCCTGACATAACAGAAGCTCATCGATAGTTGTTGAATGAAACAATAATTCTATGTGTCTTTCCAGGCACCTCTCCAAATACACTTCCACTAAGTTTCAAAAATGAGATCTGTCAAACCACCAACAAATCAAAATAATTTTCCTGAAATGTCCAAGGTCTAAACCCAATGGCTCTCTACCATTAGTATGCAGTCAATTCACTTGAAGAGTTAAAAATATACATTCCTGGGCCCAGCTTCCGTGACTTTCTGCTGTGGGGCAAGATATTCAAAATTTTAACACCTTAAGTGATACTAATGCATTTGATTGTACTCTGAAAATCACTATCCTAATAAACGGGATCACCGGGGTGAAACATTTCTGGGAAGAAAGGTATTTTAGATCTCCCAATATGTAAAAAAAACCTGCAGGTTTTTTCTATCATCACAAAAAAAATTAATAAATATGAGTGAAAGTTGGCTGAGGTTCAATAGCAAGATGAGTCTCTGAACAGCGTGGACTTCCTGGATGTAATGACCTCCCCATCGCTGTGATAATCAAGAAGAGGCTGAATATGGTAGAAAGGACACACATGGCAGATGGTAATATAGGTTAAGTTCATCTGCGACCCTGAGATTCTGGGACAAGGGCTGCAAACCCAAATACCTTCATAGAGTGCAAGGCAGCCAGGTATAGGGGCAGCGGTGAGCTGGAGAGTGCTTGCTCCTAAGTGAAAGTGTTCAAAACTTCAAAATAATCACCCCAAACATAAAGGCATGGAGGATTCACTCAGGGAAGTTCACAACTCCTGTTTTATGAATTACTCCAAGTTAATAACTGCCTACTCAACTACTGAATAAAGTAAAACCTGTCAGTTGAGAGGAATGCATTTTCAGAAAATATTTTAAGTAGAGTGTAATTCTGACTTATTAAGAAAAATTTCCTTCCAGAGAAACCCCAGCTGGAGTATGCATGTATGGTTGTATAAGTACTTATATTTTGCTATTATAATCCTTCTGACCATTCGCACTCTCTCCTGGGGTTTCCCTAGCAGCCAAGGTAATGGTTAGCTTCCCTATTGGTACTATGTTATCCAAAGGTGACTTATTACTTTCCTATTGCACACTGCAAGCTCAGTAGGAGATTGCTCTAAACCTACAGGTTTTCTGATGTCAGTCACCCAGCTCCACTCTTGGAAAAAAAACACTGGTGTAGAGACTTCAAGTGGAAGAAGCTTCCTCTCTTAGTCTCATTAATCTCATCAGTTTCTATCTTAAGAAGAGCTACTCATCCCATCTAGCATGTGGACTTTGATGTCTTTCTCCAACAAGCACATTAGAAGGATGTTATCTTTCTCCTGAACCAGTGGTCCTTAACCTGGGTTCTATCAAACCCTAGGGGTTCGATGAGTTGGTCTCAGGGGTTCGGAGAAGCCTCTGCTGCGGAGGCCAGAATAAAGTAATACCGTAATTTGTTGTGAGTCCATACACTTTGTTGGTTTTGTTCTTTGAGCAAGGTGATGTTCATGCACGGCTCATTTTGTGCACCAGTAAGAAAACATATACCTATGTCTTGAATTTGGAAAAAAAAATCTTATTTTATTTATCACTAAAGAAGGGTTCAGTGAATGCGCATATGAAACTGGTGGGTTTGGTACCTCAAAAAAGGTTAAGAACCACTGTCCTGAACTCTTGAATCATTTACTATTCCGAATCCATTATAGTAGTTGCTAATTAACTTTAGTGAAAGTACTACCCCTTGTTTGGCCAAAGAAGCTGAGCCATGTCTATGGGTTTTGGGTAGCAGAAAGAATAAAGAAATTCTTCCTCCCAACGTAATATTCCCCTCCATCCCCATTTCCCAGTGTCCCTAGTGAAGAGACCCCTCTATGTGATGCCTCATGTGATCTCATAGTGCTCTCTGTTGCTATATGATAAGAGTTTTATAAACAGGTCAATGCATTGTTAGAGAGTCAAAGCCATAACGATGTTAAGTTGACAAAGGTGCTTTTGCTCAGAATTCCTGTTTCTATTCACTGTGAAAGGAAAAACCGCCACAGCTTAAGCTGAAAATACACTATTTGTTGTCCGCGTAGGATATAGATAAAGAGAATATACAGATGGCCAAAAAGTATTTTGGCCATAAGAAATGATCACTTCAACAATCGTCATCAGGTCAATACAAAGTCAACTCATAACTACTTCAGATCCATCAATAAGAGTGGCTAAAATGGAAAAGACAGACAATAGCAAGTGTTGGTAAGAATGGAACTCACACACTGCTCATGGGAATGTAAATTGGTGTAACCACTTTGAAAATCTCTTTGGCAGAATCTACAAATGGTGAATATACACATACCCTGTGACCCAGAGACTTCATTCTCAGGTATGTTTCCAACAGAAGGTGCCCATAAGTTCACCAAAAGGCATACAGAAGAATGGTCAGCAGTACTCTTCATTAACAGCCCTAAACTGGCAACAATTTGAATGTCTTCCAATAATTAAATGGAAACATTGTGAAATATTGATACAGAGAAATGTTGTATGATTCTTCTTATGTAAAATATTGTAGACAAAAATGAAGCAATGTGAGAAGATAGTGGTTTCCTATGGTGGGTAGCGACTGGAAGGGGACATGGGGATCTTCTAGGGCACTGCTAATATCTTGTTCGATCTGGTTGGTGGTTACCTGGATGTGAACTTTTTGAAAATTCATGCAACCGTACTCCACGTTTTTTGCATTTTTCTGTGTATACACTGTATTTCAACACAAGGTTACAGAGTGGCATCTCAGCTTCTCAGTTGTGGCTCTGTCCTCTTTCTTGTTTTATCTTCTTGTTGTTGAAGAAAGCCTGGGTGTTTTACAAGGTTGTGGGGAAGTAATGCAATATGATAAGCTTGATTTTCTCCTTATCCCACGCTAAATGGGTCCTGCCTGGACCAACATATTGGATAATCAGAGGCATATGTTTAGAGATAGCAGTGGTTTTAGAAATCATCTTACATGTTTCAGGAGAGGAAACTGAGGTCCACAGAAATAAAGTTAATTAAGACTGTTGAACAGTGGCACAGAATCTGAGTGTCGTGATTCCAGTTTATGTCAGCCTTATCACAGGCAGATGGGATTGTAATTACCTCTTTCATGTCAGTCACAAAGATGAAAATTAACTTGCCTCATTCTTATGTGTTCAGTGATCGTTTGCTCTCTGTTCATAAGAAGCTCTCCTCCTTAGGAGAAATAACCCAACATCTAGTTACATGAGACAACAGATCAGATTCCCGATCACTCACAGAAAGTGGAATCCTGAGAAAACTAAAACATGAGGAAACTGAGTTTGGCAGGAACTAGAATACACGTAGAGCAATTGCTACCTTCTCAAAACAGCGATAGCACCTTCCATGTAAGAAGTCACTTAATCCCCACAGCGCTGAGACACAGAGATTAGTAACTTGCTCAGGTCTTACTAATAAGTGTTGGTATGAAAATGATCCTGAACAGACTGCTCTTAACCACTGTGTTATGTGAAATGGGAAAGTTTAAGCCACTATGATGGGGTACCTACACTCCTTCTGAAGATATTAGGATACTGGACTAGACAGAAGAGAGGGAAACATGGGGGTGACCCCCAAAGAGCAGGAGACTATAACAACAAAACAAAAAAGCCAAGAGACACTTGTGCTTGTGCACGCACATGTATGTGTGTATAACCATGCTATGATAAACAGGTCAGTAGAGAGCTATATTGATCATTTAAATGAATCAAGCTTAGTTGCTAAATCTTTATTTTGCTCTATTACTTTAAAGGTTATACCCAAGAATATCATAACTCTGGTGGTGATGAAAAATTTTAGCAAATTTTCAAGCCACAATATGAGGAAAAGAGTTTAAATAGTCTAGTTTCAACTAGCCAGTCCTCACTCAACAGCACCCAAGGCACTCCTGCTTTGTCATGATGGACGATAGACATGACTAACCACGTACTCAACTAGGCTTTCTCACATTTTCCTTCTAGTCATCCAGAGTATGACCAGCATGTGTCTCCACAGACAGATAGACACACACAAGCACATGTACACACACACACACACACACAAACACACACACATCAGTTCAAGACACTTCTCAATTGCAACACAGAATGAAGTCAACCCCGAATGCCATTTAGTGCCTCATATATTTGATTGAATTCTGAGACAAGTATCATTTACACCAAATATTCTTGGCCCGGAGCTCAGCAAATGAGGATCACATGGAGGGGAAAGCGCACTTGTCCCAAATGCTTCTAAGTGCTCTGCTTCCCTGGATGGCACACTCAACCCTGCCAGCCGCGAACACATCACACTCGGAAAGGACGTCTTACATGAGCAGAACGTGAACCGATCAGTTCAAAGAAAACAAAAGGCCTCCCTTCTACAGTGAACGTTGGGCTTAACAGGGCTGCTGAATGCAATTTTGCACTGAAATAGAGTTTTCCTGTTTCAAAGCAATGCAGAGGCATGCAGCTTGTTAGATTTATATAATGCCTGGTCTCTCAAGACTTTCCAATGCGAATGGCATTCATCAAATTAATTTCCTTGGGGATCGTCTCAAACATGGAGCATGAAGAGGCCCAGACCATTAAACATCAAAAGAATGTTCTAAATGGTAATTAAAGTTCTATTATATTTTCTTTTTCTGGAAGCAGATTAGATTAATTCAATTGAGAATTATTAGAAGTATCAAAGCTGACAGTGTTGAATGGGTCACATTGGCTGGAAGAGTATTGAATACCGCAGACATCTGTTCATTCAAGTTCCACAAAACACATGCTAAAGGAGGAGCTGACTCCCAGTGTGGGTACTTACCAAGCCGGCACAGGTCGACACAGCGACAGAGGAAGAGCTGTCATTTCTGATAAATCCCTGATAGAAACATCGCTGCACCCTGGGTCCCCGAGTCTCCGAAGCACCATCTTTTCCAAGTACCTGGACAATAAAGTGACTGCTCAAAATCGCCGAGGGCTTAAGTTCTAAGTGGAGTTCCTGTCCAAATGCTGAAAATCGGTAATGCAGGGAGCTGCTGGCACTCAGCGCTGATCGCTTTCTCCTGCCGCTGTGCAAAATGTCGTGTGAAATATATGACCCGCCCGCGTCCACTTCTACCGGTGTGACAAAGACGTAATCTGCAAGGGGAAAGGTTTAGCTGTCAGCACCCAGAGCCCACAGTGCCACCCATCACTTCCCAACAGGCTGGCAAAGAGGATGCACAGCTCAAAGATAGCTTTGTTCCTATGGCCATGCGTCCAGATGAAATGTAATTCACAGCCACTCACGAAGAGGAGAACCCTGTGGTCTTTACAGCTAGTGCTGCCTCAGTTAATTCCTATGAAAACTGAGAGCCAAGCACACTCTTGATGAGTGTCAAGAATGTCTGTGGAAAAGGCCACAAACTCTCCTGGTCTAGGGATGGACTTTTTATATCTTAGTCACAGAGTCTTTCATTCATAAAAGAAATTGTTTTGGGGATGGAGACAAAATAAATATAAAACTATCCAAGTAAAGAAATGGAATTTTTTCAAGGAGAGGACTATCTTTGTATTTAACCTATACTGGGAGCACTTAGTGGGGAGGGGTGCAAAGAATTTAAGTTTCAAATAACTCAACAGTGCTGAGTAGCCTGAGAGAGAAGAGATCTCAGAAAATTAAGCAACCACAGTTTCCCATTTCCAATATTAATTAAATGTGACAATAAAACTCCAGAACTTGTAACAAGCTCAACATTTTACTATGAGCTTTCACAGGGACAATCCCATTTAATTGTAAGCACAAAATATATAGTGGATGCATAAAAATGCCTCGACGTTGTCAGAACTTTTCCTACGCAGCCTGATGCTGACAATTGCTCAGACATGTTGTCAGATCAGGGACACCTGGAAAGGCATGTTTAGAAATACCTTCACCGTTGCTCCCTAGAGCAGCACTAATTGCTGCTTGTTCCAGCGGGGAGGAGCTAAAAAACAATTTGCTGCTTGGGAAAAAAAAAAAAAAAAAAAATGAAGCCAGCACACTGCTTTCTATCACAATACATTGAAGCTGAAAAGTATCATCCCACAGAATGATTTGGAATATGCCCTCTGCGCATTAGAAAACGCTCTACATTTCCAGTTTCTAGGCACAGAATGGGAAACTAATTTGGAAAGTGTTTAGAAAGATTCTGAATAACTAACAGACATGTTTGAGTCACTTGGGTCCTTGGTTACAGGAGAAGGAAAAGAAAGAAATTTCCCTTTTCCCAGAAGAGTCAACAACTAATTTTTATATATATATATATATATATATATATACACACACACACACACACACACACACACACTAACACACACATATATATGTATATATATAATATGTATATATATATATGCTAACAGAAATCAATAAATATGATTACATTTGCAAAAAAGGAAAAAATTCCAACATGTCAATATTAAACTGTTGTCTCCTGGATGACCCATGACTCTTATTGAGCAAATCTCATTCTTACAATATTCTTTATGTCCTGCCTCTTGCATTCTCTCTTTGACTCCTTTAACTAAAAATACTATCAAATTGACATCCATATCAAATATAATCAAGAAAAAAAAGTTTTTCTCCTCTCTTAACCTTAAGAAAGAGACCAGGTGTAAAAAAAAATCTCGCTTATGACGCTTTACAGGTATCTGGCTTTTGATTAAATGCTGCTTTTTCCTAGTGAAAAAGCTTGGGAAAACCATCCCTGACACATGCAACAGAGTCTATTTGAGAAATTGTTCTCCACAAGAAGTTGTTTCTTACCTCCTTGTCCAGAACCATCTGAAACGCTGCCTGTTCTTAGCTGGGAGGCCATGTGGGAGCCTTATCCTGACAGCCTTTAATGGAATCAGCCTGAAAAGCCACGGCTGCCCCCACCACCACCCACTCGCCCAGACACCACTACTAGTTTGTTTTAATGGGGAGAATGAACAGACTGATGATAATATTCAGTCATTGAGGGGAAGAGACGAGAGCTGCCTATAGAAAATGACCTGATCAATCACCTCAGGGGTTGGCTATCAATGAGGTCCTTAGAGGTGGTGGCTGGAACAGAGGGGACAATACAAGGTTGTTTTAGAAATAGCAGCCAGCCTTTCTGGTTGGACAAAAGGTAAATTTCTGAAGAGCTAATTCCTGACTCTCTCCTGTTTCCTCATTCACCCACCCCCCGATACAGTCCCTCTCCATGACTCTGTCTTTCCCCTGTCCCCCAAATGATCCCTTGTCCCCTGACAGGAGAAAGGGATAACCCCACAAGGCTAAAATGAGGAGAATCTGATTGGACATCAAGGTCCTGCTAGACACCTTGGATCAGAGAGCAGCTAGCTGTTCTGTAGCTGGTGGGAACAGGGAAACAAAGATTTTCCTTCTGGGCACCATCAAGAAGTTAATAAATGACAGAAGTGAAGTGTGTTCTGGAGGCTTTCAGATGGGAAACCTTGGAAGAGATAAAGACCCCAGAGACCTCAAGCTATCTTCTTGACTCTGAAAGTGGTCTCTGGGGATCCAGGACTCAAGCGCTAAGAAATGGAGAGAAGAAAGAAAGATAAGGAACAGAAGTGGAGAGGAGATGGAGGAGGAACGAAAAGGGTTCATATCTTTCACCCCCCACTAAGAATTAGTCTCTGCTGGCCTTCCCAGAAGGAGCAAGGTGCCTTTTGATATCAACCTAGCCCATGTCCATTTCCTTTCTAATTTCTCGCCGCGGCACAATTTTTTTTAAAAACAAGCCATCTGTGAACAAGGGAAAGTATTGTTTTCTCATTTATGTGACTTGAAGTTTGAGGCATTGATTCTTTTAGATAAGTTCAGAGTCCTTGCCACATCCCCCCTCCCCCGTCTCCAAAAAGGAACCATTTCCAAAACGCACACGCACCTGCCACGTTAGGGACTGGTGTGTGTGTGGGGGTGAGCTTTCCTACCCTTTCCCCCTTTGGGAGGGAAGAAGGGACAAAGTGCCTGGAAGGGGCCTTCTAGGTGGGGGTTAGGGGTGTCAAATACGAACCATCGTTTAAGCCGCTGCCGCTGTCACTGGCTAAGGATGCGGCGACCGACGCACAGCAGAAGCAGCACAGCTGAAGCGCCTGCAAGAGAAAAGGTGACATCGCACGTGAGGGGCGCGGCGGCGCTTGCACCTGGCGCCCCCTGCCACCCGCTCTCGGCGCGCCCATCGGCGGGCACCTGCCTTGGCCACGCGCCCCAGTCCCGCCGGAGCCCACGGCGGGCCCGAGCCGGTGGCGGGGAGGGCGCACGCGAGCAGGAGGGCGCACTCCATGGTCAGGTGCGGGCGCGGCGGCTGCGGACGGCGCGCATTCTCCCCGCCGCCCCGGAGCGCGGCGCTCCAGGTGCGGCGCCAGGTGGGAGCCGCCACCGCCGCTCACATCGCGGGCCGGGCGAGCCGGGGCCTCCCCGCCTCCGACCGCCTGCGCGCCCTCCCTTCTGCCGGCGCCGGCTGCGGAGCTGCCGCCTTTGGCTCCCCGCGGGGAACGGGGGGCTCCCCGCGCCGGGGCTGGCGCGCGCCTCGGAGCGCAAACGGCCGGGGGACTCTGTTCGTGCCTGCCCGTGCGCTTGCCCGCCAGTCTGTGCGTCTGTCTGGGTCTGTGCGAGCGTCTGAGGCTCCCGGGGAAAGCAGCGCCAGCTGGCTCCCCCAGTGCGCCGGAGCCGAGCGCCCGCCTCTCCACCGCACGGTGATTGGCGACCAGCGGCTCCTGGGCCCGTCCGAGCCCCCGGGCTGGTGCAAGGGCGTGGGATTCCCGGCTTCGCGCCGAGGGAGGGGTAAGAGGAGGAGGGGGAGGCTGGGTGAGCGCGAGGGGGAGGGAGGGACCCACCGCCGAGAGAGGGAGCGGAGCGCCCTGGGTCAGGCTTGGAAAACGTAATTTAAGCGCACGAAGAGATGAGCTGAGAAAGGGGGAGGCTCAGGTAAGTGGCGCGACTTCTTTGCTGCCTGTGCAGACTTCTCTCTTACAAGACTTCTGAGCCGAGAGACAGACAAGGTGCTGAGCATGCTCAACACCTCCCAAATGCCTGGTGCTATCCCATCCCCTGCTTTATCTCATTTACTTACTTTGGGTCCTATCCTTGCAAAGGTGAGGTTTATTAACCCCTTGATAAAGATGAAGAAACTGGTCTCAGCTGAGCTCAAGATAGCCTAGGCAACGTAATTTCTAAGCTGGCAAATCCAGGACCACCTAGATGGCTGGAACCCCGAGCCTTGTCTCTCTGTGGCATAACTGAAGGAGACCAGGGTGGTGAGCGCACAATAGCGTACACAGATGTATTGTAACGGTGTACATCTGAAGTGTATGTAATGTTATTAACCCGTGTTATCCCAATAAATGTTTTTTTAAAAAAACAGCTGGCTGGCAGTGGACTCACTGCTTGTTCTAGATCTTTCTTCTCCCAGTGACCATGCTTCCAACTCCTAAAACCTGAATCCTGACCCCAGACAGCCCAATCTGTAGGAATCTGAGGTAACAAACCGGTGCTGCGGCCCTCTGGGTGGACATCCCATTTGCTGTGTGCCTGTTCATTTACTCCATACATTTATTTGACCCCTACGGTTTGCAGTGATGAACAAACTATACTCTCACAGGCTAGTGGGAAAGGCTCTCATTGGATAACTCAACGATACAAAGACTGAAATGATCACAAATAGTCTAAAGCAAAAAGCATAGGCTACTAAATTAGAAAGAAAAACAGCAGACTAATTTAGTTGGTGGGGGAGGGAAAAGGAATAAGAGTGTGTGTAAGACAGGGGTCCCCAAACTACAGCCCACAGGCCGCATGCAGCCCCCTGAGGCCATTTATCGGGCCCCCTGCACTTCCTGAAGAGGCCCCTCTTTCATTGGTGGTCAGTGAGAGGAGCACAGGATGCATCTGCACCCATAGTTCCCATTGAAATACTGGTCAGTTTGTTGATTTAAATATACTTGTTCTTTATTTTAAATATTGTATTTGTTCCCGTTTTGTTTCTTTACTTTAAAATAATATATGTGCAGTATGCATAGGGATTTGTTCGTAGTTTTTTTTATAGTCCTGCCCTCCAACGGTCTGAGGGACAGTGAACTGGCCCCCTGTGTAAAAAGTTTGGGGACCCCTGGTGTAAGATATCTCTTCCGAGGGAACATATCAGATAAGACCAGAGTGTGGGTCAGTGTTATAAGGAGAAAAAGGAGAGAGACCTCTACTGTTAGGAGAGGCTGTGGGCACAGCAAAGGTAAAGGTCTTGAGACAGGAAAAGTACTTGACCAGATGGAAACGTTACACGCCGCAGTGAGAGGCAGAAATAGATGCCGAGTCCGCAGAACCTTGTCAGCTGAGGTAAAGCATGCACGCGCGCATGTGTGTGTGAGAGAGAGAGAGAGAGAGAGAGAGAGAAAGAGAGAGAGAGAGAAGCATGTGTGTAAGAGGCAACATATCTCCACGAAAAACGATGCGGCTCTCACACGTGGATGTGGTTGGAGGTGCTGGGCAGAGGGGAGCAGTAAGGAAGCTGTTACTGGAATCATGGTGAGCAATGATGACATGACATCCTGGACCAGGGTGGTGGCAGTGGAGTGGGCATAAGGGTATTGAGGTGGTTAAGATGAGGTCCATGTCACGGCTTACAAGTGACAGCTCACAGGTTTAGTCTCTTTCACTGGACACAGTGGTAAAGAGGTGAACCTGGGCTGTAGTGGCAGACAGTGACACAACTTCTGCCCAGGGCAAAGCTTTTTGGAATGACCTCACAGTGACAAAATCCAGGTTAAACAAAACACTTAGCTTTCCATACATAATCTGTTTAAGTTCTGTGACCTCTGTTTTAGCATCTATAAAATAGGAGTAAAAGTAATACATCAAAAGAATATCCCAAGAATTTATGAATGGTAAAGAGAGAAGACACCTAGTAATTCTGTTACTTCATAGATTCTATGTCAAACTTTACTGTGCACAAAAGTCACCTGTGCTGCTGGCTTAAAGTGCAGTTCCTGAACCATGAGCCATGGAAACTCTGATTCAGTAGACTTGGTGCCAGATGTCCCTGGGAAGCAAAATGGATGAAGAGTGTGGATCCCAATCCTATTCAGCAGTCCTTTTCTCCTTCAACCTAGAGTCTCATAGCCTCTCATTCAAGAGAACAAATATTTGTTGAGTCCTCACCCTTTGAGGGACTGGAGGCCTCCTCCTGAACCTAATACAAGAGCCCCACCCCCCATTGATTTTGCCCCTCTTCTCCCACAAACCTTTTGCACTTGGTAGATCCCAGCCCTCCATGATTTGGTATACAAACCAAGACCCATATCTCACATACTAGTAAATCTAGAGATCAAAATTTCCAATTCCACTCATTTGCAGATGACCAGATCCAATTTCTTCTGTAGAACCAATACACAAACACTGCAAAGCCGAAACTTCTGGAATGATTTCGTATCTTTCAATATTCCAGGAACTGGCCCTGCAATATGTACAAATTGTCTCTAGATGGTGACAGAGAGTCATGAGCAAATGGTCCAGTCTTTCAGTTATGAATTGCAAAGGAGCGGCCACCTCTAAGTTATCTTGGAAATACAAATCTTAGCGGATTTTAAAAATATAACTCTAAGACAGTGTAATGAATCTCTGAAGTTCACAGTCATCTGTCTCAGTCCATTCAGGCTGCTATAACAAATATCATCGACTGGGTGACATATAAACAACAGAAATGTGTTTCAGTCCAAGATCAAGGTTCCTGCTGAGAGCTGTCTGATGAGAGCCCACTCCTTGGCTCACAGCCTCCTTTTCAAGGTGTCCTCACTCGGTGGAAAGGGCAAAGGCATTCTCTGAGGTCTCTTTCAGAAGATCCCATTCATGAGGGCTCAGCCCCAAATATCACACTGGGGATTCTGTTTCAACATATGGATGGGGGGAGGGACTCAAATGTTCAGTCTATCGCATACACGAATGAGGAAAAAGGAAAACAAAATCCCTGTTGGGCTGTATTCTGTCAAACCTAGCCCAGAGTCTGGCACAGGGCGGGTAGTCAGTAAATATTTGTGGAAGGAAGGAAGGAAGGAAAGAAGGAAGGAAGGAAGGGGAAAGAAGGAGGGAAGGAAAGAAGGAGGGAAGGAGGGAGATGGGAAATTTTGAGATGGAGAGAATACACCATTCACTCTTACCTATGTTAAGAAAAATTTCCTCTTTTCCCCTCTAAAATCAATTGTGCTTTGCTTTTTTTACGCTGGCATAAGTTTAACCTTTTTCCCTCCCAAAATAATAGGCCTGCAGTCAAATACCTCCTCCTGCCCACAACAAGAAATAAATGGCAAACCCTGGTATTTATTCCCTTTTTCCTTGGTCTCAGCCCCATCAACATGCAAGTGTCTCTTCCGTAGAAGGAAAGAAACCTTTAGCCCCTCTGCCTGCCTGCTGACTCTGCTGTGATAAGCAGCCTCTCCTCCCCCTGTCCTGCTCACGCAGAGAGCAGGGGGACACTGCCCTTCCTCTGCTGTTTTACACCAGATTGACTGCTTCAGGTTTTATTTCACAGCCTCCTGCCAGTTTCCTGTAGAAAGTATTTTCACGTCCAAAGAGAAAGATAGCCAAAGTCATGCATCCAAACCCAGCACAGGGTGAAACAGGAGCAGAAAACAAGGCTTAGCTTATTTCAACCCAGGAGCCAGAAAGAAAAAAGAGATGGAAACACATCGATGTCCTCGGAGGGACACCTTCATGGCCAGTGTGTCTCAGAAACAGGTGCGGTTAGCAACACAGTCCTCAAGAACAGAGGGGAGGGGGCGGAGGAGGATGTGCGAGATGACAGAGCGGCGGGTCCCACCGTTTTCTGTGTTCTTTAGAGATCACCATCCGAAAAGATAAGCCGTTGGCTTTAGCACACAAAATGTAGCAGAATTCAAACGAGTGACAAGCAGCAACTTTTGTTTTTCATTTGTCAGTGACCCTGCAGGAAGCAGGACCTCTTGACAACTAGCTTTGGAAATACTGTCATCAAATCCAAGCAAGGAATTGTCAACCGTTCTCCCTCTTCGCATTTTCTTCCATCCTTCATTGCACTTTCCCAGGACGCGGACATGGGTTTCCTCCTGTGCAACCTGCTTGTCTGGCATATCTGTGTGGCGAGGCTCCCTCTTCTGACCTGTCTACAGGAAGAGGCTTCTTCTGCTCATCTCGGCTCCCCTCCGTCTCAGGCTCTGGCTACATGCTGCTTCCCTGTTCTATTGTTAGTCCGTTCCCAAGTCCAGCTCTCACAAGTTGTTTATTTGCCCCGGGCCAGAGGCAGTATTAGAACTAGACTACTTATTTCCACAAATGAACCCAAGGCCAAGTTCTGAGCTCTCTGCATAGTGGAAGCGTGGAATACAGACCTTGCAAAAGCACTGGAAGGAATCGGACTGCCTACGAGAGGGACAAGACCTTGGCTCACACAAAGTCTTCTCTCCTCATTCTCCACCGTCACTATCTCATCACCGCACAGGCTTAGACACCTGCCCCAGTGATTCCCCCAACTCGCATCTCTAACACCAGCCAATCGGCCCCACACCTGGGACAGCCAGGATTGGCAACTACTACTGCTAATCAAAACCACCTGTGGGATTGTTACAACTGTGTTCTTGGGCATCCCCCTGAATGTTCCAATTAAGTGGGTCTGGGATGAGGCCCAGACAGCTGTCTTTTAACCAACACCTGGGTGTTTCTGATGTAACTAAACATATTACAACCTGGTAATTGTGGCCCACAGTAGTTATACCTCCACTTGAATGCCAGAACTACTTCCTAGTCAATAGGATTTATAGCTTCTGAGATGCCTTTGACTCATGTCTTATTCATGGAGAAAGCAAAGTATAATAGGACAGGCCTGGGATTGAATCCTTGCTACGGTGACGAGCTGTAAGTATTTGTTGTTTAGATTTGGGGTTAGCAGAGGGTAATTTGCCTTCTAAATGTTTCTATCTCCCTTCTAGTTCCCTTTTTCGGGTTTAATTTGTGTTATAGACCTGCCCAGGCACACAATAACGCTATTCGTTTTAACAAAAAGTATTATTGGCCAAGAGCTGGGACCTAGACTCAAGTGTGGCCTATCAGAACATGGGAGAAGGAACCCATCTTCCGGCTGAGGTTGTCACAATATATGATTAAAGCCTGGAGTTGTCAGCGGCCCTCCTCCTGGGCTGCAAGAAGAAATATGTACACGGAAGAGTATGAAAGAAAGAGGAAAATCCCCAGCTTCCTGTCTGACACCATGGTTCTTATACCCTCTTCTAGAATCCTTGAAATCGCTCTCATTTAAAACAAGAAACTTCTCTCCATCCCTCTTTCTCCCTTTAAGTTGGTCTGTGTTGGGTTACTATCACTTTCACCAAAGCAATCCTCGTATTTTTTTTCTGGGTGACCTTGAACACAGAGTCTTAAGGCGCTCACCTCTCATCCAGGGAGGATAAACCTTGTTTCACATATTTTTGCTTCCTTGAGGGTTGAATGAAGCAACATCCATAACATGTCTGATGCACAAGCCAGACTTGCCAGGGCTCGGTGAATGGTAGCTGCCCTCCCCTTTAATGAGCTTCCTCTGACGTTTGTTGCTGAAGCCATTCCGCTTCCAAGGCTGTGAACGCTTGCTTGGAGATGGATGCCATCTGCATGTGCTTTCACCCAAACTCCAGGATGGACCCCAATATTTCCCATCTGACTTCAGGACCACAGGCCCCGGACCCAGCACCTGCATGTATGTTAGAAGATGGTGCGTCCCACTCCGCCCAGGCACATGAAAGTGGCCAAGAGTGCCTGTTAAGGGCTAATGATACCTTTTGGGGACAGGATTTAGAAGCCAAGGGCCAACAGGATTTCATCGTAATACCTACCCAGAGAGGGCACAGCCCTTCACAGTGTCCAGCGTGGGTGTGTCCTGCTCTTAGGCTGTCCCTTACTGGATTGGGCCACTGATGTTGGAGGAAAGGCTCACCCACCGACTGCAGTGGGCTGCGTTACTGGTTCTAGACTACCAATCTCATCCTTTCCTCTTTTTGCTGGACAGCCTTCCCTTGTGATCGCACTCGTTCAGGATGCTCGTTCAACAGGTTGAACTCTGCAGGAGAAGGTAAATGCATGCTGTCCTTTGTCACCCTTCACTTCCAGCCCTCAATTCCCTGCAACTGTCCCCACCAAGGACAGACGCCAAAGAACAACTTCCTAATCATGAAAGGACAGTAAAGCTCTTTAACAATAAAAACAGAGAAGCATAAAGATGTAGACACTGCTCCTTTCACTCAGAGAAAACCATTAAAAACGTTTCAGAGGGGGGGACAGAGCTCTTAGCAGTGTTTATTTTTAAATAATTGCACCTGAAACTAACCATCACTGCCTCCTTCTCAAAAACCTCTCACCTCCTCATCTTCTCGGTCATTCCTTTGTCCTGTTTTTAGTTTTTATTTTTCCTTTGTGTTTACTTTTTACTTATCAGTGATTTCCCTGTCCTTTTTAATGTCCCTTAAGCATTGGTGCTTCCCAGACTTCCATCCTTGTCTGTTACCTTTACTCATAAAATAATGTCTATTCCTGAGCATTGAGATCCCCTCTGATTTGCTGATGACTCCCAGATCTGCATCTACTCCACCACAAAGCTATGGCCCAAGCTCTAGCCATTTCCGACCATGTACAGGGCGCTGTTAACTAGACATGGCAGAGGTACCTCAGACCCGAGGAGGCAGAAGCCAAGCGTAAACCATCCACATCTGTCCAACTGCCCAGAATCCAAAGCTGGGAAGTGTGGAGGTGAAGGGAAGCAGAGAGGGGTCATTTGGTCACCACACCTAGTTTAAAAGAGCCTCAGAATCAGTCCCTCTCATTGCCTTAACTCATGCCACAATTCAAGTTCAAGGCACTGGTTAATGACCTTTAAAGACTAGAAATGGCAACATCTCCAAGGCAAACCTCTCTGATCACCCTGGCTGGGGTAAGCACAACTCTTGTTCCCACAACAACCCACCATTCCCTCCGGCCCCTGTTAGATAAGTGAGGCACGCTCCCCAGCCATTGCAGCCTTCTCAGCAGCCTGGGACAGACAGAGTGCACCACTGTCACCTTTGTGTCCAGTCCCAGACCAGAGCTGGCATGTGCACGTTTGGAAATACATTGACTCACGACCCAGAAGGAACCCGGGGAGACTGCTGAGACAGGTGCTTCCCGTCCCCTCCTGTAACTCCCGCCTCCTATAGGGAACACATTCCGCAGCCGTACAGGTTCCACACCTGCCTGGGAACCAGCCCTGGCTATTTTCATTTCTTTCTACCTTTTCCCTGCATTCCCCAGCTTGACCTCATTTCCATTCCCTCCCACACCCCGTCTCCCACCATGGTCTTTTGCTCCTTCCCTTCCTAACTGAACCATACGTTCTTGTTGTTAAAATAAGTCTACGTGCCTCAAGGCTTGCCCTGACCATTTTACCCACACAGTTCCCTGCCTCCGCAGATGTTCCCAAACTGGGTGTACAACGGCCATGTCGTGCCCCACCCCACCCCCCACCAGAGATTCTGAGAGAATGGGTCTGAATGCACAGTGGGGATCTTTTTCAAGCCCCCTGGCTCCAAGTGACTCTCATATGCAGCCAGTCAGGCCATCCCATTGTAGAGCCTCCATAAGTATTCAGAGTTTGGTCCCCAAACCAGCGGCATCCACGTCTTCCAAGAGCTCGTAGGACACGTAGAGTCTCAGCTCGGCCCCGACCTGCTAAACATGGGCCTGGATCAGAGAAAGAGCCCCACGTGACAGTCTGCACATTCACCATTCAGAAGTGCCGAATAGAGTCAGACAGATGGCACTTGGGCACTAACTGGCCGAACATAGGATGTCTCCTGCCCTTAGTTTATCCATTGACAAGAGGGTGCTAAGAACAGTAGTCTCACAGGGCTGTAGGGAGGAGTAAAAGAGAGATCACTGTGGGCATCAGGTTAAGTGCTAGACTTGGGCTAAGCACTGGATAAGTGGCAGTAGCCTCATTATCATGCTCTCCCCGCCGCTTTCATCCCCCTGCCTGCTACGGTCCAATGAGCAGAGCACACTTTATACTCTTGATTCCTAGGATGCTGACTGCCGTTATCCCGGGAAGCACAGACAACAGGAAGCTCGCAGCTGCTGCATCCATATCCAAATTCAACACTTCCACTTTAAGCATGCTGAGATGTTGCATTCCTGGACTTATCCGCATCATCCAGAGCACCACCATGACCTGGCCTTCCAGGCACCCTCTCTTCCCGGTCACACAGTCGTGTTCTTTAGAGTGCAGGGCACGGCCCATACCCTGTTACACAGGTGATTCGTTCCAGAAGCTGCACAGCGACTTGGCCCCACCACGCTGGAGGCTGGCATTTCCATGAGATGGCAAGGCACAATTTCAAGAGGCAGATCATTTAAAAACAATTATTGGAACTCAACCGGCTTTTGCAAGGAATTAATGTAAGGAATCCAAGGTGCCAGAGGGATATTAGTAAAAGGAATGGGAGAGGGTATTTCTTATTTTTAAAGCAGTCTGGGATCTATTTAGAGAGGTTCCAAACATCAGGGGTTGTGTCCAGACTGCAACCTAATACTTTATATTGCTCTCCTTCTGTAGAGTTCTAGCTCCCCCGTGATTGGATGGAGTCTCTCTGAAAAGCTAACATTGAACCGGGACATAATAACAGCCTCGGGACATCAGAGGCGCTTGTGCCTGCCCAGCAGTACTGGACATTTTTATGTGCATTACATCAAGCGCTTCCCTCTCCCCGGACAAAGGGGGGAAGCGCTTCCATGGTGGGTGGCCCCAATTAAACCCTGTGCCTAGTGAGTTTCTGCGGAGGCTGACTGGACCGCAGCCAGGCTGATTAGAAAGCAGGTACCTCCAATGGCCCAGCGCTGCCATAATGAAAAAGCCCTGGAAAACTGCTAAATGACACAGAGGAAAATCGTTACAACTGAATACCCCCCCAACCCCCGCCATGCTCCTTCGTGCCTGAAAAATATCCACTTCTTCAGAATTGCCTAGATATTGCTTTGTCCAATGAATTAACTGTACAGTAAGTGAAGGATTTCTCTCTCACACACACACAGCCCTGAACACCAGGATTTAATTATGAAACACTTATTTGGTTTAAAATCACATAGAGAGAATGCAGTCAAACCCAAAACAAAAACAACCACCCAACCCTTAATAAACACATAAATTGCCACATTGTAGATATTATAGAGATTTGATAAGTAGATTTAATATGGAGGGTATGCAGTTATTATGTAACTTAAAAAGAGCAAAAAAGGGCCAAAAAAGAAAAAAAGAAACCCTCAAGGACATGGACAACGTGTGGAGACTGCTGGGGGAGGGGAGGTAGAGGAGGGTAAGGGGGGATAGATGGTGACGAACAGAGAGTGGATTTGGGGGGTGGACACAATAAATGGTGTACAGAGATGTAGAATTGGGCACTTAAAACCTATATATTATGTTAACTAGTGTCACCCCAATAAATTCAATTAAAAAATAGTAATAAGTATTCACAATGACAAAACCAATAAAGCCCTTTTTTAAATCATTGCAAAATAAAGGAAAATGTAATGAGAAAGCAAGAATAATTCATCATCAACCCATCAGAGATGACCACAGATAACGTGATGTCTTCCATCTGCAAATACTACTTGACGTTGTTGAGGCTGCATTGTATGCACTTCTGTGTGCTGCTTTATTTAGTATTAAGAGATGGACTATGTTGCAGCTATTAAAATTATTAAAATTTCTGGTACCCTCATTGCTAATGGCTGGGCCCTAATCCACCAAAGGAGTGTAATGTAACACACTTGGCAAAACTTGGGAAGCTCCCTGTGGTGGGACAGCTAAGCTATACCGTAATAGCAGCAGCAGGGATGTGTGCACCATCGCCCCTAGAATGGGGAAGGGTGGGCCACTAATACTCCCCGAGTTACCCTGGGCAAAACACGGTGCCAGGGAGCATTTAGTAGGGTTCCTCATTCAATTCTCCAACAACTCTGTAAGGGAAGTATTACTAATCCCCTTTCATTGATATCTATCCTTCACAGCTGAATTCACTGGCCAAGATCACGGACTTAGGCATGGTCAGCATGAAGACCCAGGTCCCCATTCTTACTCCCCATCCATTTGTAAACACACAGCAGTGCAGTAAAAAGAGCATGAGTTTGGAGTCCAAGTGTCCAATGAATACATGTTGCATAAATACATTCTCTTGTGCTTTAAATTTCAGGGGTGCTCTCACTCATAAACCTAGTGACTGCACCCACAAAACATCAGATTTGCAAGCCTGTACCTCTTCCCAAGAGCTACCATTTTGAATTCAATTCTACATCTGAAGAATATTGTAGGTTTAGTTAATAATGTAGAACTAAGAAAACAGAAGCACAAGGCATATTTCTCAGAAAACTCTGTTGTGGGAGAGAGAGAGAGAGACTCTGCTTAGGTTGAGAAAGGGACAGTAGTCCAATAACAATGACAAAAGTTACTCCCACTAATTAATTGCTTACTTGGTACTTGGCCAAGCACTGTGAGCATTTAAAGAAAAGAAGCATCAAAGTACTCTGCAAAATAGTTTCCTAATCTGGGAAATGAAAGTAAGAATGTCTAATGCATAAAGAAAATTGAAGTCATGGCCAGCTGACATAATTTGGAGGAGTGGCAGGGGAGAAATGTGAAACTGGGTCTGCTGCTTTCCAGAAACATGCGTGAGGGCCATCTCGCCATGCTTTCTTGGGTAGCAAGCTGCATCCAGGCCAGTGGGTACAACCCACCCCCAATCATGCCAGCAATGCTTTCAGGTTTCCAGGGAGTCTTCCTATGGAAAGAAAAAATAACCCTTGTACTCCTGGAGTCACCAGCAGATGTCCATGTAGCTGTCTCTAAAGGCGTGGCTGGACAAGTCCTCAGCTGGCAATGGCAGTGTTTGGAATTCATTCTAACTTTCACAGTTTGCCAGAAAGGGCCATCATAATTCGCATGGGCTATCTCTTGGTGTGAGAATACTCCCCCAGGCAAGTCAAAGGCCTGATCCAAGATGGCATTTCCATGCTTAAATTATAGGGGAGAAAATCAGAGAAGCAAAAACCAGGGCACATGCTGGAAAGAGGAGGAAATTTAGGAGGACAGAAACTTAAGAGAAAAAGACCAAAGGCAATAACTATCAAATGAACAGAACATAATATAAAGGCAAGCCAACATTTAACAGATGCAAAGAGAGGGAACAGTATATGAAAAGGTAGCGCTCGGTAATAAAAATTGGTATGTTAAATGAGTACAGCCATTTAACTGCCTTGACATTTACAACAGCCCTATGACATAGGTATTACAAACAGCAATCAATGAACTCTAAGCTAAAATATAGATTACAGTCCTTCTAAACCTTTCTTACTCCATCTTTATGTAAGCTCAGTTCACCCTGTCCCTCAAATGTAGATACAATCGTCATGTTCCCTAAGTCCCTCATACTATTGAAAGTCTAGTGGCCTTGCAAAATTTGAGTGACTTCCTAGACATCTGTTTCCTCACATTCTTCCTTGTTCCCACTGAGCTCTCAACATCACCAGCTCTTTCCTCTTCTCCTATTCACTCTTCTGTCCCCCATCAACCCAGACATAGAGGACAACCTCTTTTGTTTGCCCCACACCATTTAAGAAAGGCATTTGTGTGTGTAGCAGTTGTTACTAAAGTTTGGAGTTTCAAATGCCAATATAAAAAAAAATTGAAGCCCCAATTCAATTATATAACAACAATTAATAACAACTGCTGCACACACACAAATATATATGTAATGAATGATGACAAGTCCCACTACCTGCCATCTGCAAGTGGGAGGCCCAGGAAGGGCAGTGGTAGAGTTCAGTTCAAACCCAAAGGCTTAAAAACCAGCAGAGTCAATGGTGGAAGTCCTAGTCTGAGCCTGAAGACCCAAGAACCAGATGCTCTGATGTCCAAGGATAGGAGAAGATGGATGCTTCAGCTCAGCAGAGAAAAGTAATTTACCCTTCTTCCAAAGTGGGGTTCTATTCCCACCTCGATGGATTGGACGATGACCACAGGCATTGGTGAGGCGCTCCTTTTTCCCTCAATGTACTCATTCAAACATCCAAATGCTAGTCTCTTTCAGAAACACCCTCACAGCCATGCAGAAATTATGCTTCATCAACTGTCCGGGCATCCCTTAGCCCAGTCAAGTTGACACCTAAAATTAACCATCACAAGTACACACAACAAAAATCTACTAGTGGAACCATTTGAAAGTGGATGATTCAGTGGCATTAAGTGCATCCACCCTGTCGTGCAACCATCACCCCCATCAAAGGGGTTTACATCACAGAGGTCTACACTGATCTAACATTATCAGAGAGCCCTTTTCTTACAAGCCATTTGGCCGCCCATCGTGTTGCCAGAGATCTTCACAAACACAAAGACGCTCCCTTTCTCTCCTTTTCTCCTGCCTTGGTGCAGGACAATTTAGCTCCCACCTCCTGTCCAGTTCCAGGCCTCTCTTAGCATATCAGCTCACTCCTGACATGCCCCTGGGTCCTTGCTTCACTCCTCAGTAGCACGGGCAGTGAACACAGTGCTGATGTTTCCGACCCCCTTTCTGAGCACCCAGTCTCCACAAGTGAAAGGAAGCTGGGAAGTTACTGATTTCCTCCTGACGAGAAAGAGTGCCATTTCCGCTGAAGGCAGAATTAGTAACCATCAGTTTAGGCTTCAACAAAAACGTTGTTGTTTTTGTCCATTTCTAAACTATAAAGGCATGTCTTCTCATCACCAGTTCAGATAGACCTGATGGATCTATTTATTAAGGTCTATTTATTAATGGGCCATAACTGCCATGAGTCTGGGCTTGGATTTCTCCATGGGAAGCTTTCAAGTTATCGCAGCCCTGCCAAAATGGGTGGATGATGGTGATGGAAGGAGACTTGACTTGAGGTGGTGAACACACAGTGCAATATACTGAAGATGTGTTGTAGAATTGTACACCTGAAACCTCTGTAATTTTATTAATAAATTTAATAAACTCACCCTAATAAACTCAATTGATAAAAAAATAGGTTGATGACCCTTCTCTGTGCTCTTTCATTTTACCAGGATCCTCTGAGAAGAAATAAATGTGCAAGAATCTTAGGGGTCTATCTGTGTGAAGAAGAAGGGAGGAACCAAGAAGGCTGAGAAACCCATCAGACCATGATGTGGGTCTGACCCCAAGTGAAGGAGAGAAGGAAGGATGGCTGAGTGGAAGCATCTTAGACTTCCATGTAGTATAAGGAACGTTCCAGACTGCCACTGAAGATGCCTAAGCCAAAGCCATCCATCAGAGGAGCCCCAGGAATGGGCCCAGCTTAGTATGGCTGCTATACTCACTCCTTGGCTAGGAGCAGCCCACCGGAAGTGTGGCCTTGGCACAAATGCAGCAATGGGATTCAGTGCAGGGCAGCTGGGCCCTCGGTTGGTCGCCATCCCTGCAGTTGAAAGTTTGTGAGGCCCTTTCTCACAACCACCACACTAGGTACTTTCTAATGTTTCATAAAACATGTACAAAAATCCTCTGCCTTCAATTTAGCTAGACATGCACCTACCCAAACACATGCCACTTGGGCAAACAGCTGTCATCGGCCTGCCCTCTGAATTGCACTCGAGCATGTTTGTGGGACTAGCTTCAAGCCAGTGAGCTCACCGGCTTGTAGGACATGTTACACACACCCCTCTGTGTATAGTAGTCCTGCTCCCAACCCACCCTTACCTCCCTCCCAAAGTTCTATTGTTTTGTTTTGTTTCACAGTAAAGCCTGCGTCTCAGCTTTGATTGTCTGGCCCTCCTGTTTCTTTCTGCAGCCACTAGGCCTGGGATAATAAAGTATAAACACTGTAACCATGTGTCAACAATACCTTTGTGAGCTGAGCATTAAGCGAAGGAGGGAGCTCAATTGTCATTCTTCTCCTAGGGTCCCACCCATCCTCCCCAGGGCAGTGTGAGCAGTGTGAGGGGTAAGCCTGTGCCATTGGACCTTGGTCATCCAGCTGAGACTTGAAATAGTGATTGAGCAGGACAGATGGAGGTGAGAGGCATTCAGGATCCTACCTGAGTGCTCTGTAGGTGGCCGCAGGGCACTTGAATCACATCCAAGAGAGGCACCTGGCTCCAGGCTGGCGTGGAGCCAGCTTCAGAGGGTAAGCTCACTGTGAATGACGGTGTCTGGACTCAGTTCATGCTTTACTGCCTGCCGTGTGGCTCTTTAAAACTAATTCCTCAGTGAAAGATGTTTGAAACCTAAGCCTCCTCGTCCTCCCTCCCCATTTGACTTTCAGTTGCAGGCACTTGTTTCTGTTGAGGATCCGGAGAATCCTGCTAGTAAGCAAATCCTTGCTGGAAATTGAATCCCTGGGCAATGCCAGGCACAGCTGTTAAAACTGGGAAGCTTCTCCCGGGTCTAAAAAAGAGCAAACTTGTGTCCATCTCCCACAGCATCCAAAGCTGTGTGTGCCTCATGCAGTAAATGGAGAAGGGATGATTTCTCAAAAATGTCTGCAATGCACTCATCTAAGACCTGTCTTCCAGAAATACTTAAGGGCCAGTAGCCTGGTTCTCAGAGCCTGGTCCCCAGACAGGCAGGAGGTAGCAGCACCTCCAGGAAGCTCATTAGCAATGCACATTTCTCACACACCCACACCTTCTGAAGCGGGTGCTTTGGAGGCAGGGACCCAGCACTCTGTTTTAACAAGTTTTCCAAGTGACTGTGATCATCACTGAAGTTTAAGAACCCCTGCTCTGTGGATATTGCTTTTTCACCAATCACTAGAACACAAGTCAGTTTGTTTAATTCTGTACGAATCCTGTCATGCGTGACCACAGTGTACAGTATTTAATCAAACATTTATTGAACTACTACTATGTACAAAAGGCTTCTCTGATTCTCGACTAAGCTCTCTTAACCTGAATAGGAGGCAGTTTTGCAGGTCTTTCTCTCCCTCTAGCCAACAAATAACAATTCTTTCTTGATGGGAAGAAAAAAGTTAAGAAAGACCATACAGTTATGTAAATAGATAAGAAAATTTTGTAAATTTTGAAGGAAAATATAGTGTCAGGTATCATAATCATTGTTGTTAAGCAAATGAAAAATGATATAAATAGAAAAACTAGAATGGAAGAAATATGGTAGAAATTTTAGAAACCGAGTCCAATTATTTCTGTGCCATCCTCATAATTTCCCTTGTTTCCTCCTCCCTCCCTCCCTCCCTCCCTCCCTCCCTCCTTCCCTCCCTCCCTCCTTCCCTCCCTTCCTTCCTTCCTTCCTTCCTTTCCTTCCTCCCTCTCTCCCTTCCTTCCTTCTTCCCTCACTCCCTCTTTTCCTTCCATCAAATCTGTATACCACCCAAACTATTTACTTATTTTTATGTAACTGGACTCAGTTAACACATTTTAAAATGATTTTATCTAATGTGAATATATGAATAGTTTAAAATATTCAGCTATAATTTTTTTTTAATTCTGTGTGCCCCCAAGAACCTTCCGGAGGGCCAGCAATGGAATGCATTCCCCATGTTGGAGGCTCCAGTTAGAATGATGGGGAATGCAGGGAAGAAGACAAAAGAAAGCAAACAATGGCCTGGAGACATGGTGGCTCCAGACCTCTCATCTCCAACATCTTTTTTTCAGCTTCCCAAGGAATCCCCATAGGGCACGACTCGGTTGCCTGGGAAACTCTGGTCTGTATAACCTGACCACATGTCATCCTGTGACATATGGAAGGGCTCCCCAGTCACACCAAGGACCTGTCATAGGCATGTCACCCAGCATCGGAACGTTTTGTGTACAAATGAGCTAAGCATTTAAAATTCACAAAGTTATCCATCAGGAAGAGAAGGTATCACAAAGTAAAATGTGAAATGCTCTAAATTCAACCATGGGTTTAAGAACATGTAACACTGTGGTCTCATATATACAAGAAAAAAAAAATGCAACAAAGCCCAAATGTTTAGCTTCAAAAAAGGGAAACATCTAGGCAGTTCCACTCCAATGTCTTCTCTGTGGTCCAATTAATCAAATTGGAATGGATGCAAAACTGGTAGCCACTTGCCAAGCCTGCAAAACAATGTCTGATTCTGATTATTAAGTAAACAACTACCCCCAAAAGGAAGCATTATGGAGAAAGACAAACATTTTTTTCCCCTGAATTGCAGCATTTTGAACTCTCACGAGTTGGTGGTAGGAAAAGACTAAACTAGCTAGAAATTGAGGCCATATCAAATCATATTGTACTCCAAACATAAAATATCAAAGTGTCTAAATTGCCTCTTAAAAATTTAAGTGTTATGGCTTTGTTTTACATTTTAAAGAAAATAACGATGACACATTCTTGGATGGTAAAGGTTTTGGTTATCTATTTCTTTACCGAGTTTTATAAATTAGTTTCCTCTTAAATGTAAAAGCTTCAAAGCAAATACTAATGAATTTAACTTTGATTTCATAATCTTTCTCATGATCCTTTGTGCCATAAGTCAGGAGGCTGGTTTAAACAACCTCACGGCAGCTGGTGTTGGGATAAGAATCAATAGGTATAGAGCAGAGTTCCAATCGTAACAGCCACTTACTACCTGGAGGGGAACGTCCCCCTCTCTGATCTTTATAACCATCATATGTAAAGTGGTAACACTTCTTACGGTCCTTGAGGACATAAAAGAGATAGTGAAGTGAGAACTCTCTGTAGTTAGACATTAAAGAAAAATCTGGAAGGAAACACGTCAGGTTCTCTACCCCGTGGGAATGTGTGTATGTGTGAAGTGTGCGTTGGGAATGGGGATTGGTACTGGCATGAGGAGGAAATCCCACTGTGTATTGTACATACTTCCAAACTATTTGTGCTCAAATGAACATGTCTCATGTATAAATGTTAGTGATTAAAAACACATTTAAGACTAAAAATAGCATGTCTGACCAGGTGGTGGCACAGTGGATAGAGCGTCAACCTGGGATGCTAAAGTCTTAGGTTCAAAACCCCAAGGTTGCCGGCTTGAGTGTGAGATCATCAACATGATCCCATGGTTGCTGGCTTAAGCCCAAAGGTCACTGGCATGAAGCCCAAGGCCGCTGGCTTGAAGAAGGGGTCACTGGCTTGGCTGGAGTCTCCCTGTGAAGGCACGTGTAGTAATCAATCAATGAACAACTAAAGTGATGCAACTATGAGTAGATGGTCTCATCTCTCTCCCCTCTTGTCTCTCCCTTTCTCTCTCTCTCTCTTTCTCTCAAAACAACAACAAAGCAAGAAGACAAAAGGTGCCCATGGGAGGAGTTCTTGATCTTTGACTTACATCCTAAGCCTAGTCTAGAATGGCTGGCACTTGGCCAGGGGTGAACTTGATTATAACAGCTGTTCAGTGGAGTAATAGGAAAGGCACCTCAGATACTGGCCTATTCAAGCCTCAAACTGCCTTGGTGAGCTTGAAGCATTAAAAAGAAAAAGAGGTGCTGGCTGGTGGCTCAGTGGATAAAATGTTGACCCAGGATGCCAGAAGTCATGGCTTCAACCCCTTGGATAGGGCACATACAAGAACCAAGCAATCAGTATACAACTAAATGGAACTAAGTGAAATAAAGAGTTGATACATCTCTCTCTCTCTCTCATCAATGGAAAAAAGTTTTTAAAGAAAATGTAAGTTGTTATCATAAGTATGGTCACAATGTTATTGCTATCGATCATTAACATTTATTGATTATTTTACTATGATCTAGGATTGGTGCCTAGAATTTTGTTAAGTGAATGTCTCATTCGATGTTTGTACAACTGTTTGAAAAAGGCATTATTATCACTCCCATTTTGCATAAGAGACAATGATGCTAGAGAGATTAGGTAAGTGATCTGTGGTCACAGCGCTTGCAAGTTATAGAGCTGGGACTAAACTCCAAAATCTGGACTGTACATGGGATTAAACAGCAGGAACTCAAAAGTACTGAAGCAGAGATGTTGGTAAATTGGTCCTTTCTGAATATACTTGAATTTCTTGTGGGCTTGGCTTTCAGAGTCAGAGTTTTTAGTGTTGGAAAGGATCATGGGGGTCTCTGAGCTCAATCTCTTTCTCATGAAAAGAATAAGAAATCTTTGATCAATTGTCTGCTCAAATAGCTTTAAGTAAAAAGAAAAGCTCAAGATATATGTGTGTAGATCTTTGTACTGTTAAACAATTCTAATTACAACTCCTTTATTAATTTAAACAGAAATTTGTTGCTTTGTGAAACTGCAGCAAACACCTTTGTTCTTGTCTCTGGAAATCCACACAATTAAACCTGTTTCCTCTTCCACATGCCAACACTTGAACTATGTGAAGAAAATGCCTGTGTCCTCAATACATTCAGATTGTTTCTCTGGAGAAAAAAGTAGTTTACACAACTGAGTCCTACACTCAACTCTCAGTTTGGCCTTTTGCTAGTCACCAATCTTTAAGCAACTTCCTTAAATTCAGAGTCTCAGCCTCCTCATCCATCAATTGGTGAACACACTACCCACAGCATAGGGCTTTTGGGGGGAAAAGGTTCCCAGCATCCATAGGTGCCAGGCACAGAATAAGAATCTAGTGCCTGTGGTTTTCTTTCCTCTTTCACCATTTTGTTGACCTTCCTCTGATTTCTCCCTAGTTATTTTTTATGAACCCAGGCTCCCATCTAGACACAATACTCCAGAAGTACCCTGATGCAAGGGATAGTAGAACTGTCAGATCCCATGACATAAACACTCTGATTTTAAAATTTAAATGTCCTCTGCCAGCCCTGGCCGGTTGGCCCAGCATGTGGATGTCCCAGGTTTGATTGCCAGTCAGGGCACACAGGAGAAGTGACCATCTGCTTCTCTACCCTTCCCCCTTCCCCTTCTCTCTCTCTTCTCCTCCCACAGCCATGGCACAGTTGGAGCAAGTTGGCCCTGGGCCCTGAGGATGGCTCAGTGGCCTTGCCTCAGGCACTAAAATAGCTGGAGAGCAATGGAGCAACAGTCCCATATGGATCCTGGTCAGGGCACATGCGGCAATCTGTCTCTCTGCCTCCCTATTTCTCTCTTAAGAAAAAAAATAGTGCTCTGCCTGACCAAGTGGTGGCACAATGGCTATAGCATTGGCCTGGAACACTGAGGACTCAGGTTCAAATCCCAAGGTCACCAGCTTGAGTGCAGGCTCATCCAGCTTGATCACAGGCTCATCTGGCTTGAGTACGGAATCACCAGCTTGAGCTCAAGGTTGCCAGCTTGAGCTTTGGATCATAGACATGACCCCCATGTTCACTGACTTGAGCCCAAGATTGCTGCCTCGAGCAAGGGATCACTGGCTCGGCTAGAATCCCCCAGGCAAGGCACATATATGAGAAAGCAATCAATGAATAACTAAAGTGCCACAACTACAAATTGATGCTTCTCGTCTCTCTCCCTTCCTGTCTGTCTGTCCCTGTCTCTTTCCCTCTCTCACTCGCTTGCTATAAATAAATAAATAAATAAATAAATAAATAAATAAATAAATAAATAAAAATTTAAGTGTCCTCATCATTCCAAAGGTCCACACTGGCCTTGGAAATAGAGAAAAGCAATTAGACTTCTTTTCCCTGTTTGCTAACCAAAATCTAATGTCTCCCGTGATAAACTTACTGGTTTTACTATTCGCCCACAAAGTTTAAGACTTCCTATTCTCCCAATTACATTCCATTTTCTAATGTTCATATCCACTGTTCCTGTCCATTCGTTTCCTTGTGTCTCTCGGTTCCGTCCTCTGTGCTATTAGCAATCGCCCCTCCCCACTTTGTGGTGGCTGAAAATGTGATAAGCATACTTTCAACCCAAGTCACTGATAAAAAATGACAAACAGGACAGGGCCAGGGAGTGATCCCCATGTCACTCTGCTGCAGACCTCCCACCGAGCTGACAAGAAGTCATTAATCACCCTCATCGGTCATCTATGACTGTGTTCAGCAGTTCTACCCTCTCGTTCCCATGTCAACATCCTGCGCACATGACTCTCAGGGAAACTTTATCAAATGCTTCTCTGAAACCAGGATGCATTTGTCCCCTGGTCCATCAGCCTCGCAGTAAAACTGCCACAATAGTATGTGGAGTCACTCTGGCACAAAAACACAAACCACATTAATATGAACACACATTGGTAAATGCTTGCACATTTAGTAATCCTCAGGCTCTTTTTAAGAAAAGATGGCTTCTTCTGAAAAAGATGAAGTCACTCCTTTGGTTTCTAGTAGTGACTTCAGTAGCCTCCATTTTTGAACATCTGGGTATTTTTAATCTAATGGAATCTCTGCGATTCTCTAATAAAATTTAAAAGTTACAGAAAATTATGCTAATGAATCTTCAGACCCTGGAATTGTTTTCACAAGCTCAGAAGGAGATATCCGCTTTTATGTATGTGATCGCTATCTCCTTCCCTAAGAAAGTTTCCGCTTTTCAAATATTCATTTGATCTTCTCTTTGCTGTTGGAAGATAGAGTCACTCAGCGACACGGCAGACCAGCCAAGGCGAGGACGACATTGTGTGAACAAAACCTTATTCTTTGATCAAACAAGTCTTAGCTCTTTTTCTTATGCCATTTCTAGTTTGTTATCTTTTGAATTGAGAAAATTAGTTTACAAATCTTTTTCAAAATCGTTGTATTTCTTTAATAGAGTTACTTCAGCCCAGTAACTAAAATGAATCAGCCTTTATTTTCAGGCATGCATATTTCATATGGCCTATTCATAATCATCTCTATACCTTCACATTTGCATTTTTAAACTAGTATCAAATATATTCTTGTTTGTGTTGTTCCTCCTTTTTTGTTGTTGTTGTTACTTATTTTAGTGGTAACATTTAAACAAAGCTGGATATATCAGATGCCCAGACTATAAAGTAGATCTTAAAACACTGGAAGTCTAATAAGTATATAACTTTTCAATTTAATTTTTCTATAAACATGAAAAAAAAATCTTGTCTATACTAGTGAAGTATTGCTTTTTATCTGAGTTATTTCTTTGATAGCAATTCTCCTGAGATGGAGAATTGGGTCAAAGTGAGCAAATACTTCCATTCCTCGGAATGTATATTCCCATTTCTGTTTAAAATAATTTATAGCACTGCCACTCATGCGCAGATACGTTCTTTAAAACTACACTTGGGTGATATGCTGTTAATTTTTCAAGTGTTCTTGCCTGACCAGGCGGTGGCGCAGTGGACAGAGTGTCGGACGGGGATGCAGCAAAACCCAGGTTCGAGACCCCGAGCTTGCCAGTTGAGCGCGGGCCCATCTGGCTTGAGCAAAAGCTCATCAGCTTGGACCCAAGGTCGCTGGCTCCAGCAAGGGGTGGCTCAGTCTGCTGAAGGCCCGCGGTCAAGGCACATGTGAGAAAGCAATCAATGAACAACTAAGGTGTTGCAATGGCAACGAAAAACTAAAGATTGATGCTTCTCACCTCTCTCCATTCCTGTCTATCTATCCCTCTGTCTGACTCTCTCTGTCCCTGGAAAAAAAAAAAAATTTCAAGTGTTCTATTCTCATAGAAACCCCTCCCCCTTGTACTTATCCCATCAGGCCTCACATTTGTGGCTTGTAGATATTTAGGCAGTATACAAACTGTGACATTTGTTATACCCACTTCCCCAGTGGTAAATTAAAAAGAAAACTGTCCTGCATAGTTTTATTCCTCTCCTTTTAAAACACCGCAGCTAGATCCTGTATTCGGGCACTCTTACTTCTTTTATTTAATTTTATTTTTATCATATCCACCCATCCCTTTCTCAGAGACGTTGCCTGTAATGCTAACTGCGCTTCAGGGATGAAACCAACAAGGACAGCTCTCACATTTGAAACGTGCACGCTAAGTGTGAAGCAACTTTCAAAATTCATAGAATATATCCGTCCTCAAACAGATACCGAGAACGCGTTGGTTTCAAGCTTTGGTACTAACAAAGATGGGTGAGACATGACCCTCATATTCAGAAACATGCGACTGATGAGGTGTAATAAAGGCAGGGTGGGAGGGAGAACATCACCATAGAAGGCAGATGATGCAAAATGCCCTGAGTGAACAAAATATGATGGTCAACGATTGGAGAAATGAATTTGGGATTCAAAACTTCCTTCTAGGGGCCTGAAGGGGTGGTGGAGTTCATGATGGTTAACACCTATCAAAGCCCTGTAGAGACATCTCTGCTGCTCAAGTTAGAAAAGACTGCCCCCAAAAGGCTGGTTTCTAAGGAATGGGAAATAAACTCTCTCCCCAGAGAAGGCCCTTCTACTTTTGGTTTGTAAAAGCTAAGATTGTGCCTGACCCGGCGGTGGCGCCGTGGATAGAGCGTTGGACTGGGATGCGGAGGACCCAGGTTCAAGACCCCGAGCTCGCCAGATTGGGCGCGGGCCCATCTGGCTTGAGCAAAAGCTCACCAGCTTGGACCCAAGGTCGCTGGCTCCAGCAAGGGGTCGCTCGGTCTGCTGAAGGCCCGCGGTCAAGGCACATGTGAGAAAGCAATCAATGAACAACTAAGGTGTTACAACGGCAACAAAAAACTAATGATTGATGCTTCTCATCTCTCTCCGTTCCTGTCTGTCTGTCCCTATCTATCCCTCTCTCTGACTCTCTCTCTGTTCCTGTAAAAAAAAAAAAAAGCTGAGATTGCGCTGAGACATGCTATACTTTGGGAGCTGGGGGGGGGGCATTGTTGCTGTGCATTTGGGGTGTGTCTGCTTTGGGGTGGTGTTTTCCCAAGAAGAAGGGTTTGGTCTGGGCTCCAGAGGGACTCTGAGAACTGGGCATGTTCCTTGCAGTCCTGCAAGGGTGGGATGTGACTTGTACACTGAGTCACCACCGTGTTGTGCCATTCAGCTCCAAGGGCTATGGAAGTCATTTTGTCATTTGGATACTCATTGGGTGTGCCCACTAAAGACCAAGTGTCTGCATCTTCTCCTCGGCCACCCAGAAGTGCCACGGTGGCCAGCCCCAGGTCTGGAGATGGGAATGTTCCCATGGCATTCCTTCCAGGATGCTGATCAGGGTGCCTGCCACCTTACCCAACAAGGAATGTTGTTTATTGATCTTAAGTGATTCTGGGAATGTACATTCCAGGGCAGCTTGTCAAAATACTGGTCAAATTAATATGTCATTTGATGACCCCCCCTCCTGGCTGCCAAAGATTCCATAAATTTGATACATAAATAAATATATGTCACATGCCCCCCTTTTTACCCTTTATCTATTCTCCCACTAGTAATAAGTGATTGGGTAGTTCAACTGGGCTGATTAAATGTATAACACTAGGTGCAGGCCAGTGGTGCAATGGGTGACACATGTGACTTTGATTCAGAAATGTTTATTACAATTTGTTTCAAAAGGAAGTTGGGAGGCCTGGGTGCAAATTTTGACTCTGCTGCTATGAGCAAGTGGGATGGATTCAAGTGTATGGTTTCCTACTCAATGAGATTGAATTTTCTCCTAGATCTTTAAATAACTGGTCCTTTCTAATTGTGTGTTGTCTGAAATAGCAATCTCTCAGAGTGGGCTTCCCTGATCATTTCATTTAAATCTATTCTGGCATTTACTTTTGAAATTTTTACATTCATTTTATTTTTCATCATAGACCTTGTTACTATCAAGTATTATCTAATTTATTTATTTTCTGTCTCCTTTAACAAGAAAGTAAACTCCATGTGGGCAGGAACCTTTTTTCTTATTCATGTAGTGCCTGGCACATCGGCTTCCCTAGGGCAAACAGTCAATTGATACTTGTTAAACGCAAAATGAAATAAATGGGATTTGGCAACACATCCTTAGATATGACACCGTTATGGGATGAATTGCATTCTCTTCAAACATTCAGATGTTGATGCTTTAACCTCCAGGACCTCAAAATGTGTCCATCTTTAAAGAGGTAATTAAGGCTATACAAGGTTGCACCAGTGGGTCCTGATTCAATGTGACTGGCATCCTTACAAGAAGAGAAAATTTGGACATGCAAAGAGACACCAGGGATGAGCACGGGCAGAGAAAGGAGAGGGTGAAGAGGCAGCAAGTGGCAAGCCACCTGCAAGCCCAAAGAGAAAGCTTGCAGAGAGCCAAAGGTATTTCTGTCATGGCGAAGCAAAAACCAGAGGCATTTTACTATGGCAGCACTAGCAAACACACACAGACTCCAAAGCCCATGTGACACCACCAACAAATAGATAAACCGGACTTCATCAAAATGCAAAACTTCTCTACACAGGGGAACATTATTAAGAAAGTGAGAAGATAATATACAGAGTGGGGGAAATTTGCAAATCATATATCTGATAACGGTTTAATATCCAGAATATATAAAGGACTTCTAAAACTCAACAACAAAAATATCTAATAACCCAATTGAAAAAATGGGCAAAATACTTGATATATAGATATATAGCACATGAAGAGATGCTCAACATAATCATTAGGGAAATACAAATCAAAAATAAAGAGATATCACTTCATGTCTACTAGCATAATTATAATAAAAAAGAATGAAAAAATATAGGAAGTGTAATGAGGGTGTAGAGAAATTGGAACCAGCATACATTGCTATGGGAATGTAAAATTCTGCAACTACTGTGAAAAACTGTGTGATGGTTCCTCAAAAAACTAAACACAGAATCAAGTTCCAGCAATTCCACTATTAGACATATATTCTAAAGAATTGAAAAGAGACTCCAACAGATACTTCTTGTACATCAATGTTCAGTGCAGCATTCTTAACAATAGCTCAAAGGTTGAAACAACCTAAGTCTATCAACAGATTAATGTATAAACAGAAGTGCTATATCATGCAATGAAATATTATGCATCCAGAAAAAGGAACAAAATTATGATACATGCTTCAGTGTAAATAAACCTTGAAAACAGCATGCCAAGTAAAATAAGCCAGATAGTGTATGAGCCCATTTGTATGAAATATCTACAATAGGCAAATTCATAGACAGGAAGTAGACTAGAGGTTACTAGGAGATAGAGAAAGGGAGAACAGTGAGTTATTGCTTAATGCTTACAAAGTTTCTTTTTGGGGCGATGAAAAGATTTTAGAAATCGTGGTCATGGTTGCACAACCCTTTGAAAGCAGTTAATGCCCCTGAATTGCACACTTAGAGATAGGCACAATGGCAACTTTTGTTATAACATGTTACCACAAAAAGGGGAAAATATTAAGTGACTAAATTATTTATAACACCATTCTTTATCTGCTCCCAGATTAGAGTTTTATTATCAGTGGTTATAACTAATGCTATATTTGAGGAGCTTTATTTTTCTACTTGGATTTTATTTTTAATATGAGTTTGGAGGTATTTCAATATAATTCTTATGAGTTAGGTACTTCTGGCCCTGCATACCATTCTTTCTAGGAAGCAGGCTTACAAAACATGTGTTTTGGGGGACCCCCTCTATAGCCGCAGACTAGGTCAGGCTCCCTGTGAAAAGCTTGGACCTTCCCCTCATGCTCATTCACACTGGTACCCCTAGTATAGTATGTGGTGTGTAGAAGGTGCGCCATAAAAACTTATTAAAGGGTGAAAGTAGTAAATGTAGCCAGAGTATCCTAAGTCTTCGAGGGCATCATGACAAACTATAGCAATGTAGCTTCATATACAGTGTGTCCATAAAGTCATGGTGCACTTTTGACCGTGTGACCAGTCAAAAGTGCACCAGGACTTTACAGACACACTGTATAACAGAGATCCCCAAACTACGGCCCACGGGCCAAATTGCAGCCGCCTGAGGCCATTTATCCGGCCCCCACCACACTTCTGGAAGGGGCACCTCTTTCATTGGTGGTCAGTGTATGGAGTACTGTATGTGGCGGCCCTCCAACGGTCTGAGGGACAGTGAACTGGCCCCCTGTGTAAAAAATTTGGGGACCCCTGAACATCAAACTCACTCATTAAATCATCAAATTAGAGTGAGCTTTCTTTTTCCACCTACAATATAGGCATTCTCCAGCAAAGATATAGTCTTTTATTCAAGTTCCAGATCTTCCTCAAAATAGCATGTATTTCCTTGAGTTACTACGGGTAGAAAAATGCCCCATATAATTTATTCAAAGTTCCATTAAGGAAACCTACGAAACTCCTTCCCTCCAAACATACATAGTCTCAGAATTCTTGTGTATGTGTGTGTGTGTGCGGGCACACATTCACTTAAGGAGAACATAAATGTCTTCTAAACATAACATTTCTGTATGGACAACGCTCTGAGTTTCCGCAGAACCAAAGCATATGCGACAGAATGAAGGGCATTCAGAGGGGTGGGGACAGCAGGATCATCCTGGGGGATAGCAGGAGCTGAAGATTTCAGGGAACAGACCAGAGCGAGTCTGACTCTGGAGATTAAGCTCCCTCCTCAGCAAGAGTCCAAGGAGCTCTTACTAGGCAACGGTAGACGTCTTAACCTCTGAGCTCCAGAGTCTTTTGTTTTGCAGAAGCGGAATCATTAGACCTATGCAATTGGTCTTGGCGAGGGTTAAATGGAATGGAATAAAATAGGTCCCAAATTCAGTCATTAATGAAGCTATTCTTACCACTACCACCATACATGTTCTCCCTGAAAAAGTAAATAAAATATCTATGTGACACACAGGGGACTACAGATCCCCATAACCAGGACCTTCATGCCTCACCGGGGACCTAAGCTCTCTGACCTGCTGGACAGCCAGCCCCAGGTCTGGGACAAGCAGCCACATTCCCAAGGATGTCCCCCCCCCCCACAGTCACTGTCTCACTGTCTGTATGAAGCTCATTAACTATCAACAGCATTTGTTGTCGTAGGAAGGCAGTTAACAGCATCCTCCCTCTCAAGTACCCACCATTGCACTCAGATAGGAAAATTTGTTATTTGAAAAGAAGAGCAAGGATTTTCTACCAAGTCCCTGTCTTTCTACGTTACTGCTGTGCATAGTTTTTACCCCTGTGGACTTGCTCACAGACGTTTTGCGTGCTTAGGCAGGGCCTGACTTCGGTAGTCACATGCGTATATACCCTTTGCCAGTTCTCAAGAAGCTCAGTATCCAGAGCAGTTTAGAGGCGTGGCCTGTACAGTGCTTGGTGCTACTTGCTGGGGCTCCTGTTGCTCACTGTCCAGAAAATACTGGACAGGACCAGCATTGTCTGAGAATGGTTTATTTTTATGGAAGACCAGTAAAATGCCTGCACCAAAGCAAACAGTGACCGAAAGTACAGGGTCCTGCCCTCTACAAGAGATCTCTCTAATGGCTGGGACTGATCTAGTCTACCTAGGATGAAACTGTTTAATTGGACCTCTGGTTAGGCATGGGACCATCTGCTGCAGCGCAGAAAATGCGAGCCAGGCACCTGGCACTGCTAGTTCTGTTCTGGAGATGGGTCTCAGCAGTGTGTGAACAAAGTAACAATGAAATCTCCCAAGGAACATAAATGAAAAGGACTCACTTTCTCACTTGCTGATTACATCCAGGGGAAGTGTTTTGGCTCAGAATGAGTCGGTCCTTGATACTTCTCTGGTAAAAAGAGAGATTAGCAAGTGTTAAGGAGAGAACAAACCTGGGGCTAGAACCTTTGGCAGGCAAAAGTTTCTAATTAGAAGGTAATTGAAAAGGAAATACAATGAAAATAATACACTGTTAAAAAATTCTTCTGTGGCAAATGATAGGAGAACTCCTTTTTAAGTATTTCTATTTGGAGGAAAAAAAGTGAGTTGCTTTAAAGACAAATATTAAAGAAATATTGGTACACAGGGTCCTCTTGGATATGTCCCAAGAGATTGTGATGTTTTTCTATAATCTACTTCTTGCCCTTTACTTCCATCCTTTGGGTAGAGAACATGGGGAACTTGGAATCTCCTGAAAATTCTACGTACGGTGCAACAACGGTCTCTGAGCTGTTCTCTTCATTTCTAGAATCGTAGCCTGTTTTCATTAAAGAATCTCTAAGGTTTCTTCAGCCTGTAACTGCTCACATTTCAGATGAGACCACGGGGGCTCAGAGATGTAATGGAATTTGTCCAAATTTACAGGGCTAGTGAGGGGTAGAGTCAGTACAAGGCTCCTGGCTCCCTGTCCACCATTTGCTGAGCGAAGCTGCCCAAGGTTTGGGGCAATATTCCACCATTCTCAGTTCCAAATGTGCTTTCTTCCTGAGAACTCTAGCCTATAGGTAGGTATTGGCCAGTTGGGACAGGAGGAGCCTCAGCTTGCCAACTCTGAGGCAGGGACCATCTGGGGTGTGAGAAAGATGTGTGATGATGACCTCAGGGATGAGATGACACCAGCCACAAAGCCACTGGAGACCTGACAAGTTCCATTTTTTCCAAAGAGCTTCCTCATGGCCTCTTCCTCCCCATGACATGGAAGTCTACCCTGTGTTTACTGTTCCCACAGCCCAGACCCAGGGTGGGCCCTCTGCGATTGCTTCCCAGCCCCTCCCTGTCTAAACATGCAGCCCCTACTGAATTCCCTCCAGTCGACCCAGCAAAACTTCCCTGAAGCTGATAAAAACCAAACCCCATTGTAGCAAAAGCCAGAAGTGTCTGTGTCGTTTTGTTTATTAGATTTGGTCCCACGGATAGTTGAGGGCTCACGTACTTTTTAACGACAGCCAAAAACACCGTTAAAGAAAACTGCTTCCTGACCTTGCTTGTCCAAACAGACATCTGGCCACTGGGAGCGACAAGCATGTGACTGAATCACGGATGGTACGTACACGCACCTACCAAAGCTTGCAAAGATGGCACTGATCCATTTTCCCCCCTTTGGGCTTTTCTTTTCTCTTTTTGTAATCAGAGCAACTGCAAATTCTACCAAGCCAGGCGCTTTGGCGTTGCTGAAGGAAAAGCACACAGACTTGTTTGAAATGCATTGATTCAGCAGGAGGTGCAGTTCAGTTTTGCTAGAATGACACTTGAGCTGAAATAGTGAATCTTTTCGGAAACTTATGTAAAGGATATTCACTCTCAGCCATCTTGATGGCACCCTCTTAAGTGGAGTGAACGTCACATGGGGACTCCTTAGATCAGAGACTGGGAAGACAGCTTTAGAAGAGAAACCCTGCCACATCACACCACCCCCAACCTCTACTCTCAAATGCAGCTTCCACCGGCTCTTCCATTCTCCAGTGAGACATCTGCATGGAAGTGCCTGGTACAGAATGGAAATTCATACCTGGCTGTCAGCGACTGGTCAAAGGTCATTTTGTGGGGACAAGCACAAGGGCAAGACAGGAGAGTAGTCAACAGCATGGCTTGGAAATTCAGGCTGCCTTCATTTGAGAATCCTGGGGCCAACACTAAGCAGTTCTGAACTTGAGGCATATAACCTCTTCAAGCGTCTATTCCCTCATCTTCAAAAGGGATACTATAACGAGATCTTCCTCACAGGTTGTGAAAGATAAAATGCTTTGAATGTGCCTGGCTCTGGCTCTGGCCCTGGCTGGGTAGCTCAATTGCTCAGAGCATCATCCTCATACACTAAGATTGTGGGTTCGATCCCCAGTCAGGGCACATACAAGAATCAGCCAGTGAATGCATGGATGAGGGGGAACAACAAATTGATGTTTCTCTCTGTCTCTTCATTTAAAAATCAATAAATACAAAATTTAAAAAGAGAGAGAGAATGTTCCTGGGTCTAAGCTTTTATGATTTCAATATTCATGTGCCAACAATAATAAAAATTTTTAGTAGCTTTTGTGCTAGGGACAGCCTTTGATTATGCCAGGGTCCTAAAGTCTGTATTTATAGTAGAATGAGTAGAATTCTCAGCCCAGTCCCCTTACTGATTCATGGGATCATACAACTGGGAAGTTTAACTACTGGAGTCAAGCACTACGGGATCTAGAAGCCACGAATGACTAAACTCTGATGTATTACCCTCATTCCCACTGTACTCGAATTCTTAGCTGTGTTTCTCTTGTATCTTATCCTCTCCTACTGCACACAAGTTTTCTTTGCGTATTTTGGGAGCTGGCTCCCCGCACACCCTGATTCATGCCTTCCAGTTCTCTATCCCAGAAGACCAAACCCCTTTGCTTTTAGACCTAGATGAACAAAGTCCTGGGGCAGAATGTGCAATGAGCCAGCGTGGGGCACAGAACTGAAGGCTGAGCCATGCGCCAGGGTTGGGACCACGTGCTTCTAATGATCGATGAGGTCTGCATTATATGCCCAGCCAAGAGTCGGCTGCCCCACACTGCATGAGTGCAGCTTGTCCTCGGAAGAAAGAGCAGTGTTGAGAGAAAAATGAATTCTACACTTTCACTAGTATGAAATTCTCTCTGTCTCTCTCACTTTTTAAAAGTGAGAGGATGGGAGATGGAGAGACAGATACTCACGTATGCCACAACCGGGATCTACCCAGCAACCCCCATCTGAGGCTGATGCTCAAATCAGCAGAGCTATCCTCAGTGCCTGGGGCTGACACTCAGACCAACTGAGCTATCCATAGTACTCTAGGTGTTGCTGGAACCAATCAAGCCACTGGCTGCAGAAGGGAAAGAGAGAGAGAAGGGGGAGAGAACGGGGAAGAGAAGCCAATGGTCTCTTCTCCTGTGTGCCCCGACTAGGGATCGAACCCAGGACATCTACACGCCGGGCTAACACTCTATCCACTGAATCAACTGGCCAGGGATGAAATCCTCTATGTGGAAAACTGTATTCCCTGATGGTGCTCATTAGGGTCACATGCCAAAATTTCAGGGGAAAAAATTAAGTATATCCATTTCCAATCTTTTCTTTATTATCTTAATTAAAGTGCTCTTTATCACCCCTAGTTTTGTTCATTTGTTTCTGTTCAACTTTGAGACCCACTGAGCCAGGAAGTTCTTTGCTATGAGGAGGTAAAAAAATAAATGTTACTGGTGTGGTCCCTGTGTCTGGATCCTATGTTCACATTTCCAGCCTGACTTAATTTTCACACCCTAAAGGAGCAGGGAGCTGGCCTACAGTGTTCCCAAGAGTATTCTGTGGTTTTATCTCAAGCCTAATCCCTGTCCTCCCTCCCCCGTCTGCCCACCCCAGAGCATTCTAAGGGAAGGGAATGCAGAGCACAGGGAATAATAGAAACAACTATTTCCAAGAGACAAGGTCAGGATGACATCTGGGCTGTACCAACGACGAGCTGTGTGAGCTTAGACAGGTTATGTTACTTGTCTGAACCTCGCCTTCCTCCCCCCTAAGTGGGGGTAGGGCTAACTATTTCAAAGGCTCATTGATAAGATTAATTAAGACATTGAGAAGCATAGCTTCTGCTTCCAGACAAGCTAGATTAACAAGATTTACCCTCCCACCTGAAATACACCAACTAGCAAAAAAATAAATAAATAAAAGGAGAGAGATAAATTATATGGAAAAATTTTTTCAAGACATTGCACATGAAGCAATAAAATATAGTGGCTCCCAAGCGATGGAAAGAAATAAAGCTTCCACTACGACTGCCCCAGCTTGCTTCTTTGAAAAGATTGGCTGTCTGTGGGGTGAGGAAGGGGAACCCAGTGAAATCTGAAAGGCTCTTTGAGTTGAAGAACAGAGCTGAGTGTCCAGAGAGAGCAAGGCAGCTTAAGCGTGCAGACCACTGTACGCAGGGCCGAATTATGGAGGGAAAGAAGCTGAACTTAGAGGGCACCCCAGAGATCGGCAGATGGTCTTCCTTGAATATTCAGCAAAGTACTAATCAGAACACGCATGTGAAGAAACGACTCAAACAAGTGAAAGAACCATCTGAAAGGATGAAAGGAAACCCGGTCTGGGGTTCACAAAAGGCCAGGAATAACGCCTTGTACCTCAGCTAGAACCCCGTATTTCATGGGAGGAGAGGGCTCAGGGAGATCTTGCCTCAGCAGTTGGGAAATAATAAGCTCTAGACAGCCTTGCTCCAGACCCGTCTAGGAAATCACAGCTGCAAAGACCCACAATGATCAAACTGCTTCCAACTGACTTCACTGCATCCCCCCAAAAGTATTTATAGGAATATAAAAATATCCATCACCCAACAAGGTAAAGTTCTCAGTGGCTAACATCCAAACATAAGCAGGCATGCAATGAAACCAGAAAATATGACCCAAATCAAGAATTATCAATAAACTGAAACTGACCCAGAACTGACACAGATGTTAAAATGAGCAGACGAGGACATTCAAACAATTATGACTGGATTCCAGATGTTCAAAAGCTATGTTTTAACTGAAGATGACTTTGACTTAAAAAGACATAAACTATTTGAAAAAATATTTTTAAAAAAGGACTCACACTGAACTTCACGTGATGAAATCTACAGTGTGTAAGATGACAAGCTCACTGGATGAGACTGATTCCAGATTAGACATTACAGGAGAAGAGATTAGTGAACTTGGAGCTATAGCAACAGGAACTATTCAAAATAAAACTCAGAGAGGAAGACAATTAAAAAATGATGTCTTGTATATTTGAAAGTTGTTAAGAAAGTAGATCTTCAAAGTCCTCATCAGACAAAAAAAAAAAAATTGTAATTATGTATGGTGATGAATGTTAACTAGACTTACTGTGCACTGGCCAGTTAGCTCAGTGGATAGAATGTCAGCCTGGCACATGGACATTCTGGGTTCAATTCCCAGCCAGGGCACACAGGAGAAGCGACCATTTGCTTCTCTCTCCCTCCCTCTCCCCCTTCTCTCCTTTTTTCCCTCCTGCAGCCAGTGGTTCAATTGGTTCGAGTGTGGCCCCAGGCACTGAGGATAGCTTGGTTGGTCTGAGCATCAGCCTCAGGTGCTAAAAATAAGTTGGTTGATTTGAGCACCGGCCCTACATGGGGTTGCCAGGTGGATCTGGTCAGGGCGCATGTTGGAATCAGTCTCACGATCTCCCCTCCTCTCACTTGAAAAGAAATAAACTTACTGTGATGGTCATTGCACAATATGTACAAACATTGAGCCATTAGGTTGTGTACCTGAAGCAAATTAAAACAATTTTCAAAAATAGCATCAGTAAATTTAAGGACACGTTCAGGCTGCTGAAAGTATGTGTAATTATCTTTTGCGAAGGAGAGACTAGGTGGGAACAGAAAGAATATTTGAAGACATTGTGGTCCATTGTTTTTTTGTATTTTGTTTTTCAAAATTTAATGAAAACTGTATACCCATGGATCCCAGAAACTCAGTGTCCCCCTGAACACTAGAGATACAAACAGAATTATATGAAGGCACATCACAATCAAAGTCTGCTCATATTAGTCAAAATCATAATTAAAACTGGCTTATAATAGTGATAACCAGAAAATTTCAAAAGCAGCCTGGGGAAAAGAGACATGGTACGTACGTACAGGAAAAGTATGATGATGGTGAAAGTGGATTTCTTGTTGGCAATTATGTGCACGAGAACACAAAGAAGCAGCCCAGAGCAGCAAGCAGGCCACGTTGTCCTGATGCTCTACCAGCCAAAGTGCTGACCCGTCTGGCTAGAAGGCTGCATCTGGCTTGCCTACCTGTGGGGAGGATAGAAAAGGAAACAGACCTTGCTCTAAGAGACATGACTTGAAAAGTGCTTACATTCCCTCTGTTCACACCCATCGGCCAGAACTGAGTCCTGCAACAAACCTGGCTGTGAGGTATGCCAAAAATAAGCATGGTCCCCAGATCAGGGAGGACTACTACTTAATATAAAAAGAACATGGACAGTTGTGGGTCAAATAAGTTTGCAAATATGATGTATATGTTTGCTTGCTTATAGTTTGCATTGGGTGTGGGGGACAGGCTGTAAGCAGGTAGGGTCCTTATAGCCTAAGGCTTAGTTTTAAGACAAAGCTTTTCCCCACACCCTTGACTGTTGCATGATGTGGGGTGGTGCACTCTCATGAGGAATCCCATTATGCCTCAGATAAGTGACTTTGTATCAGAGACTTCCTTGTTTGTATATTGGATTAAAGGGTTTGATTTCTACACTATAAAATGGGGCAGACCGGGAGCTTGCTCTCTCTCAGTATCTGAGATTAGCATTAAAGGAGAGAGCAGAGAAATGCCACGTGGAAGAGAGGAGAGGCAGCCAAGATGGTGGAGCTCTGAGAGTGAAGCCAGTTTGTGCAGAGAGAAGGAGATGGGGAACAGAGTTGAATAAGGCTGGTGAGGTAGAAATCTTTGATTCTAGGAAACTTGGTTAAGTCAGTGGCTTTGGGAACCCTGAATGGAAAGGGAAGTGTTTTTCCACTGTGTGTATTTCTTGCCCGCCTGGTGCAAGCTAGGATTAAAGCTAATAGCCCACCAGTTCTTGGCTCCGTTGTTTCATACTGACTGTCCGAATCAAACCTGAACCTGCATGGGCTAGGTGGCTGTGATGGTGGCCGTGGTAACTGGTTTTACAACAGTCTATTGCAAGGTGACTACGAGTATCAGCCACACTGTCTAATTTCCACCTATTCTTCATTCAACCCCTACTTTATTTGATCAATGAGCAACAGTGGGGTACCCAGCAAGGCAGTAAGCTCCATGAGGATAGGAACCAAGCCAATCTGATATATATCCTGCCTAAGACCTGTTTTTATTTTGTTTTGTTCTTGTTTCTTTTCTTTTCTCTTCTTTCCTCTTCTTTTCTTTCTTTCTTTTTATTTTTTAGTTTTATACTGTTTCTATACATTGTTTTCCTTTCAACAACCTTATTGAGATTTACTTCAAATATCACACGATTCACCCATTTTAAGTGTACAATTCAATGTATTTAAATATATTCGTAAAATTCTGCAACCAAGACTACTATCTAATTTTAGAATTCTGTTGCCCCAAAAGAGAGCTCATATCCGTTAGAAGTCACTCCCTATTTTCCCCTCCACTGTTTCAACCCCAAGCGACAAGTAATCGACTTCCTATGTTTTAAATACATGAAGAAGCAACAAATCTTAATCTCTAGTGTACTCAATAGATATATACTGGACTTAGTTAAAGTCTTTTTGCTGTCACCACACATTTTGAAGTTCAAGATTCCCTCCACAGATTTTTCAAAAACACATATGGCTACCTGGTAGACTTTATCATTTTATCTTGGCACCCAGAAAAAATAAATAAAATCTCATCTCTGGCAGCTGGTAACTCATTTTAGCCCCACCACAGGCATCTGTGAAGGGAATCACTGTAGCTCCCATTTTACAGATGAGAACACTCGAGTCTGGCTCTCCCTCAACAGCTGGCTAGTTTTGAAAATTATTCACCCATTTTCTCAACACACATCTGTCTGAATCCTTAGCATTAGCCAAGCAAAAAAGGCAAAAGCCAAAAGTTGGACCTCTTAGAAAATGTTGTCTTAATAGGGCTGATTCTGGCTGGCTCGGGTGTACAACCTGTTATAGAAACAATATTTGTCTTTGAACTGAACCATTAGTCTGTTGTCTGATCTGCTTGTCAATCACCCTCCTATCAGGCACTGTGCATGTGCCATCATTTCTCCCAGATGACATAAATATCCACACCAATACTCAGAAAAACTGGACATCCTTACAGACAAGAATTTTCCTGTTCCTTAAACTGTTTCCCAGCTTCCTCTCACAATTGGCAAGATGCCTCCATTGAATCACTTGATATTCTGACTTTTCTAAGAGCAAACTTCACAGACAACCAGAAGTACAGACACCCTCTCTGCCTGTGTGAGTCCTGGGTACATGGAAACATGAGGGCATTCAGGGTTCTGGCTTCTCTTCCAGGTCCTCACAGTTCGGATCTCTGCAGTATTTTAATATAGCCCCATAATGTACCAAAATGAAAATAAAACTTGTTTCAAGTATCTATTTCATAGCTCTTGGTCATCTCCCTGAGCCACAAAGTTGCCAAATGTTGCCATCTGTGCTCTCTCCTTCCCAACTGGTCCCTTTTGGAAAGAAACAATGGTCTTCCCTTGCACACACCTTGGGGAAAGGATGGAAGAAGCAGGTGAGGCTGCCAAGGGCAGGGGCTGCCTTAGAGCCTCAGGATGAGCGCAGGGTAGGAGAGGGAGTGTCTGGGCTCCTGTAGACTTTGACGTTTTGAAGGCATGTGGAAGGCAGCCAGGAAACTTCAGATACACTCACCCTGTAATTGATTATTCAGCTGCATCTCAGAAGGACATAGTTTGGCCTGGGCTGACAGCTATTGTTTCCTCTCGCTGCCTTTGGGGGTGGGAGCCAAGGCAATGTGGGGCAAAGATGCTGCCTTCTGGGAACGGAGGTAAGAAGTCATCCAGCACGTGAAACCTATTGTTCAGATATCTGCAAGCTTCCTTTTCATCCAGTCTGAGATGGGCAGTGATGTGACATAGAACCGGATAGGAAGGAAGGGAGCCACGGATGAATGGGTGGAGAAGGAGAAAAATACAAGTGCAACCACTATCAAATTGACCTTTTGCAGCCTTAACACTTCTTCAGTTCTTTGTGGGTGGATAATATGAATAAATTCTAGTTCGGTGTGTGCACAAGTGTTTTAAGACAGTGAATATTAATCCTGCCACACCAGACTTTTATGCCACCTTATGTTATCTTTCACTTATTTTCAAATATGCTCCTGAAAGAGCTTATGAAATATTATACCACTGCTCCCCTCAATGCAATTCTGTTGTTATTGTTTTTTGACAGATGAACAAATGTCTATGATAATTTTTGAGTAATAACTTTCATTGGTTGTTTTGCATGCACATAATGGGCAAATATTTCTAGTCTGGGAGAGAAAACTTAAAAAGCTGCAGGACAGAGATTTAACTTGGTGCACATGAGCACCGTGGGGCAGGGAGAACAAGGGTAGGTCTATATCAGATTGTCCCAGGGGAAAAGACATGCATCCACTTAAAAAGATTTAAAAATTATTGCACTGCTTAGATGCAATGATGTTCAAACAATTTATTGGGAAATTCCAAAGGATTAAGCTGTTTGTACTTATTAAAAAGGAAATAATGTTGATTTTTGACTTCATAATAACTTCCCATTACAGATAGGCGCACTGATTCCCAGAGTCACTTATAAAACATAGCACAGCTAGTGAAAGTGGCAGACCTGAGACTTGAAACCAAATATATACTCTGGTTCCAAATTCAACCTCCTTTTCCTGATCTCCACGTATTTGGTGACTGGAACATGTCTGGTGTCTGTCCTCATTATCTCTCCACCAAAGAGAGGGTCTTCTGAACAGCAGTCAATGTGCTACGAAACGTAGTCAAGTGTTTAATAAATGTTATTAGTTTAGGCCAATCATTGTACTAAGAATTTTTTATATATCTATCACCTCATTTAAACTTCATAACTCTACTACAACTTGGGTAGTGTTATCACCCCCATTTTGAAGATGAGAAGACAGGTTGGGAGAGGTTCAGTATTTTGCACCAAGTCACACAGTGAGCACATGGTTGATTCATGACACTTGAATGCAGGCTCCATATTCCCAGTTACTGGGACATACGGACATTTAGGATCACAGCTATTCCTGTTCTCAAATAGTTCAGGCCCAAGTTTTGGCCAAGTTTGAGTAGAATTTGACCATTATTCCTTCTGAGTGCTCTGACAGCAGGGTGGACAGCCTCAGCATGTAGTGAGCTGAACGTCGGACACGGGGGCCGAGCAGGTGCAGAATGCCCGTGGAGGAAAGGCGTCTCTGACCCAGGGTGAGGCCACGGACCCTATTTCAGTACTGGGTGTCTGTGATTCTCATGACTTGCTTTCCAGGCCTTGCCTCTTGGGTTTTGATCTGCGAATGTTGACTTTTTCACTTGTGTCTCTCAGACTGGATTGGTGTCACCAAGGTATACATGGCCCTGACCACATTGCTAAACTGCCTTCCCAGGATGTGTGAATTCTGGAGAGAAGGAGTTCTCAGAGTTTAATGTTTCTTTTTCTCAATCTAGTGAGTCAGTCCATTCACAGCATCAGAAGGGCAGGAGTCCCAGCTAGTATGACAACTTGACCGGGCCTTTCTGTAAGATGCTGAGACCACACAACAGGGAGGAATCCATGCTGGGAAGCCACCTGCCACACAGAGACCTAGCAGTATGCTGACAGCGCCGATTACTTGAACAGGAAAGGGCTTGGTTAGCAATGAAAAGGCACCTTCATTTTGACCCGTAAGAAAAACTAGAGAAGGCAAGCACATTGCTGCATGTCCCACAGCAAGCTGGAGGTGAAGCTGGCACTAAAACTTTGGGACACCCCAGGTCTTCCTGAAGGTTCCTTTCACCCATCGATCCAGCCATCCAACAAACTTCGAGTCAGGGTCTTCTTTGCCGCTGTGCGTGCAATGATGGAAATTTACAGATGAGACTCCCATTCCCCGCTCTGCGAGCTTACAGTGGAGCAGGGAGAGAGACATGTATCTAATGATGACACTAACCTGATTAAGAGCTGTAATGGAGACATAGATTTTATGGAAGCCCAGAGAAGAAAGGCTAAATGTCCAGGGGAGGCATCCTGGGAGGAGTGACAGTTGAACTAAGGGTAGCGGGATGAGTAAGAGTTTGCCAGGTGACCCGGCAGGAGATAGGGAGGCGGCAGAGGACATTGGCGCAGATAGGAAAAAGGCTATGTGTAGACGAGAGGGAAAGCCTTTGCCTCACACAGACGCTAAAGACGGACGGCAAAGCTGAAAAAGCAGGAACACCGGCCAGCTCAGGAAAACACTGGGAGGCGGGCCTCTCCAGGAAACCTCCTACACAGAGGAATCCATGAAAAGGCCCTGGGTCCAGAATAACTGCCTCACAACAACGCGACGTAGCCAGGAACTGCCCTACCTAACTTGCCCGTCGCATTTCACGCCGGCGTTTCCCTCTAAGATGGTTGTTGACATCAAGAAGAAAAGTGAAGAGCCCTAAGCAGGGAGAGGACCAGGGAAGCACAGCATCTTCTCAAACATACCCTTCTGCAGGGGCAGCGTATGGGTGTGGTCAGAGCCTTATATAACTTAGCGACAGCCGTGGGGAAGCCAAGACCAGTGTCTGGAAAGCCAAGAGGCACGCTATGGAAAGAGAGCCCATGGACCAGAGCTGCTGGCACCGCAGGTGTACGATGTTAGTGACGTCATTTGAAGATCTGAGGGTCCTTCTGAGGATGCGCATCCTTGTCCATGTAAAAGGCCCATTTCAAGGGGGTCTGAAGATGCCATAGGGGCAAATACGCGTCCTGTGGTTAGGATGGTGCCAGAACGCACAGCTCCCTGCCCGCGCTGGGCAGGCCTGCAGACCTCAAGGCACTGACATAGCTGAACAGCCTCCCATCAAAGCTGTGGCATGGTGCCACCAAAGCCACAATGAGGAGTTTGCAGTTCCAGAAGGGGTCACATGTCTCTCTGAGGAGAGAGAGCGACTGGGTTTCCTTTCTCTTCAGCATCTATCTTGCCTCGACATGCTTCATTTTTTTCCCCAGAAGATTTGCTTCAGGTCACCCGGAGAGAGGAGGTTTCTTTTTTTTCTTTCTTTCTTTCTTTTTTTTTTTTTTTTCTTAACTCAAGATTTGGCACAGACAACCAGAGCGGAATAAGTTTTGAAAGGTCCAAAATGTGGGGTCTGGAATGACCGGCCAAAATCGTTGAACATTTTTCCATACAAATTCAGTGGCTACTCTAAAGGTATTAAGAAGTCTGTACTTCCTTATAATTATTTAATACATATCATTATTTGGTGCATATAAAAAGCTATGTAGCTCCCAATTTTAAATACATACACACTGTGATGGTTAACTTCATGTGTCAGCTTGGCTGGGCCACGGTGCCCAAATATTTGGTCAAACATTGTTCTAAATGTTTCTGTTAAGGCATTTATTGGATGCGATTAACAGTTTAAATTGGTAGACTTTGAGTAAAGCAGATTATTCTTTGTGATGGGGGTGGGCCTCATCCAATCAGTTGAAGGCCTACACAAACAGGAATTCTGCCAGCAAGCTGCCTTGGGGCTGGAAGTGCAGCTCTTCCTGGATCTGGAGCCTGCCAGCAGCGGACTGCAGATTTGACTTACCACACCTCTACAATTGCATGGACAAGTCCTTAACAGAAAATCTACCAGCCTGACGTGTGGTGGTGCAGTGGATAAAGTGTCAACCTGTAACACTGAGGTCTCTGGTTCAAAACCCTGGGCTTGCATATGGGAGTTGATGCTTTCTGCTCCTCCCCCCTTTCTCTCTCTCTCTCCTCTCTAAAATAAATAAATAAAATCTTTTAAAAAGAATATCCCTTTTGACAGATAAGATAGATCGATAGGAAGGAAAGAAGAGAGGGAAGAAGGAAGGAACGGAGGGAGGGATAACAGGAAGGAGGGAAAGAGAGAGGGAGAGAGGGAGGGAAGAAGACACATCCTGTTGGTTCCTGTTTCTCAGAATAATACACACACACACATACACACACACACACACACACACACACACACAGTCATACTAAGTGCTTTCTATATGTCAGGCAATATGCCAGGTTATTTATATTCATTTACTCATAAGCACTTAACAGTCTAGCTATTACTATCTACCATTTTACAAGTGAATAAATAAACAGACACTCAAAGATTAGGTAACTTGATCAAGGTCTCAAGAGTCTACAAGCAACAGAGAGACCTAGGATTTGAACTCAAGTCCATCTGAGCAAGAGCCTGTGCACAATTCCCACAACGATGACAAGTAACTAGGCAAAACGAAATGAATTAAGTGGCAGAACATGTGAAGGGAGAAGACCCACAAGTGTGGAATCATCTCCCAATAAACAGCACCAGCGAGATCATTCACAATTGGAAAAGACAGGCTGCTGGAAGACACAGAGCGGCCCGGGCCAAGGCGAGCGCAACCCAGATCCTCTCTCCGGTCTCTGCCCATTCCCCACAGCGCTTTGATGGCTTCTAGCTGACTCTGGATGTGCCCTGGAGGGAGAGAAAATTCATGGCAGCCTGAGAAGAGGACAATTAGGTTTCACATTAGCTTCCCCCATGACTTCATCATTGACTGTTTCTCTTTGTTGAAATCTTTTAGAAAATTACCCCAGACAGATTTCTGGAATACATGGGACTTGAATTTTTTTTTTTTTATATGAAGAACATTCCAAGGAGAGACAGCCTAAATGTTGACTCATCAGAGGCAGTATGTTCTCGGGGAAATGCCGATAGTTGCTAGAAGTTGAATCTTAGCTCTGCAGTTTTAATCTTGCGGATATGGACATGGGGCAGTTCCCCAAGATGGTCCCCCGATCTCCAATCTGGGCTTATACAAGAATGGAAGAGGACCACAGTCAGCCTCACCTCCTCTCACCTTCCTCCTTTCTCTATGCCTCCTTTCACCAGCCATGCTCTTCTTAGCTTTTCCCCAAACATATTGGGCGGCTGACATGACTGGGAAACCTTCACCCAGCTTTGACTAAGAGCTAATCTTCACCACTCCTCTGGTAAGAAATGACCAGCTCGGGGTGTTCAAGGATGAAGTCATGGGAGCATCTTTGTACCCAAAGACAAGCATTCAATTATTTCAGCATTTGCATACCTCCCCCTTCTCCATTAGCTAAGACAATCCAGGGTTGACCAGTGTTCCCCCTCGCCCTCCACAGTGTGAACAGTTATTTCCAACCTCCCCCACATTTTCCACTGATGTGTTTGCATCCCATACGTGACTTGATGCTCTCCAACTTTGATTCGGTTGTGTTTTTATTTCTCCCTTTTTACAGTCTGTAAGTAGTCCCTGATGGTGTGTATATGTGATTTCATATCACGAGAATGGTGTGGCCATAGCAATGAGGCATTAGGGTGTATCATAAATCAACCGCAGTTTGGGGAAACGATGACAAGTGTGATTTATAGGCTATTCCAGCTCTGATTTCCATAGAGCTATTCTCTGATTCACAGATATTCCTCGGAGGAGTGAGAAGGAAAAGAAAGTACAGTGTGGGTGGTAGGTTCCCTCTCCAGCAGTTCACAATAGTCATCATCTCCATATAAGAAAGCAGATATTTATGCTTTGCAATGGATGCATGTTCTCCATGGCAACTGGGAACTGGTCAGAGCTGGAAGAAGTGAGTCAATCAAAGATCATTTTCCCTTGACCTGGGGAAGACTAAGCTTGCATCTTGGTCAAGAGAATTAGACAACTGCCAATAATTTATAGCACAGTAAACCCCTAGAATGTAATCTCACTGATAACAATGTATATTGAATGTATAAATGTTGATGATCACCTTTTGTTTACTTTTAAGTGAAAGTAGACAATGAGGTTGATATTAATGAAAGGGACTTCTTTTTCTACACATATGATTGCTGACCAGTTAGCCTTAAATAGGGTGAATGACATAATTTATCTTCTAAACCAGGGTCTTTTGAAGAGGAAAGGGGGAGCTTTTAATTATGCCAGCCAACCGGAGCAGTCCCTGGCAAGCTGGAGACTGCTGTGAGCCTGATGGTATGTCATGGAAATCACTGTGTCATCTGCCTCATCTCTGGATCCTGAAGAGCTGGGATCAACACGTCTTGGTTGTCTTTCTTGAGAACTCGTTTTATTCTCTGCTGGGGATGTTTATATCAGAATTTGTCTACAATTTCGAAAGAAACATATTAAAACACTCATTTTAATCATAACATTTGCGCAAAACTTATTTAAATTCTACTGAGGCAAAATTTGCGTTTGTAGCTCTTGCATTTGTGTACTTGTTGAGGATAATCTCATTTGATGCTCCAGCAGTAGTCTGCTCATGACTAACAGCTCCAAGATTTTTGGGAAAATTATCAAGGTGACTGTTCAGGAAGTGAATCTTAATGCTCATGTTCCATCCAATGTCACAGAAAGCTAACAGCATCCTTTGAACCAGAAGTTCATAGTTTCTGCTTTTTTGTTGCCAAGTAAGTTCTTTGTAACTGCCACAAAAGACTGCCATGCTGCTTTCTCCTCCTTATTCATCTTCCTGGCAAATTTTTCGTCACGTATGAGGGTTCGAATTTGAGGTCCATCGAATACACCTGCTTTTATCTTCTCGAAAGACAAGGCAGGAAAAGCAGAAATAATATGTTGAAAGCATTCACTTTCTCTATTCACAGCCTGAACAAACTGCTTCATTAAGCCAAGTTTGATGTGAAGTAGGGGAAAAATGATCCTGTCTTGATTAACCACAGGTTTATTCACAATATATTGCATCCCTACTTCCAGAGCTTCACATTTTGGCCACTCCTTCTGCGTCCAGTGTTTCTCCCGAGCTCGGCTGTCCCACAAACATAGAAAGCAAGGATACTTGGTGAAACTTCTCTGTTGTCCTAGTGGGAAATTTACCATTTTAAGATCCACACAAATAATCCAGTTATGCTCCTCATACTTCAGGAAGTTGAGGACAATTTTTATGTCATTAACAACTTCTCACAGATGAGTTGAATAACCAATTGGAACTGCTGCATAAACATTACCATTGTGTAGGAGAACACATTTCAGACTCTGTTTAGAGCTGGCAAGAAATAGCTGCCATTCTGTTGGACTGTAAGTGGTAACACCTAACTGGTTGAGAAGACTACTGATATCATGACAGTAAACAAAGTTTTTGTCTTCAGAAAAAAAGTCCACAAAAATTTGTTCACGCTTCCTGAAATGGGATATTCTAGCTGACCAGTGAAGTACATTCTTTTCTTGAATCCTGGAGGCTAATAACTCAGCTGCTTTCTTTGATAGGCCCAAATCTCTTACTAAGTCATTCAATTTGGGTTGGCTAAACTGCTGTGGGGTTAATGACTGCTTGGCATCAGAAGAAGACCCTTCAGATTCTACAAAAATTTTGTAATGCATCTTATCAAAATATACTTGATCACCATGTTCACTTTCTTTGTCCTTAGAAGAAATAAAACTATTGAAAACTGGAACCGGGAGTGTCTCAGAGTGTGGGATAGGTCGTATTGCTGAAGGAGTATCAGAATATGCGATCATATGCTGTTTTTTCTTGCCAGTGCAAGATTCTTTGTATGGATCAGACAGAAATAACAGTCATTGCTGTGGTCCTTAGGTTCACGTCAAACCATGGGAATACCAAAAGGCATTCTTTTGTGTTTTCCTTTTGTCCAGTCACAAAGCATTTCCTCACAATCATGACACACAATATGAGGAGCCCAATTCTTGTCTTGATTGCCAAGGGGAACTTGAAAATAGGCAATCTATGCAGGCATCACAAATGATGAAATATTGCGCCTTTGATGTTGTAGTGTGTAACAGCCACATATATAACAGAAGGTCTCAGGACTATTCTTACATTTACGCCTACTCAAAGAAGCCATGATTCAATCTTAAAACAAAATAAGAGGGTGTTCTTATCAGATAATAATTTTTTACATTTAAAAACAACTAGGATTATGTAAAAGTGATGTTTGTAAGACATTAATTGCCTTGTGGTTATGTTCAATCCAAGAGTTGTTGCCCTTTAACGCCAATTTAAAAACCAATGCATGCCAATAACTGTAAAAAAAGGAAATTAAAATTGCATAAAAATTAGAGCATACACCAAGAAACAGATTTCAGATTTGGAATCAGAAATACAGAAATATAAAGAAAAAGTTCTAAAACCTCATGCAACCGAAAATCAAAAAAAATTGTTCCCCAGTGATATCATCTATCACAGTATAGATGACCAGCATCTTTTGCAGATGATCAAAGTCAGTGGTTTGGAGGACACTTTATAATTTTCTATAATATTCTCACTGGACCTCTTTTCGCGCTTTTAAAATGTCATCTTTCCTAGAACCCTAAGAAGTAAAAGAGAGGAAAGCAATTAGGTGGGTGCAGTTCGGGGAAAGCTCCTCAGCATGGAGAGGAGCTTCAGATCCAGATACTCCAATTGAAGCAACATTCAAACACTAAAATGGGAAGAAGAAATTTATCAACTCAACCTGATGGGAAAAAGAGTCCCCGTGTTTTAGGCAAGTTCAGAAGTGCATTAAGAGAGAGTCAGGGGGGGTGGCAAGATGGCAAGATGGCGATGCAGTAGGAGGATGTACTAACTGCCAACTCCCAGAACCAAAGTGGATTATAACTTAAATTTAAGAACCATCATCTGAATAAACCAACTTTGAACTAAACTAAGTGGACTCTTCAACCAAGGAACACTGCAGAAGCCACATAGAGACTGGTAGGAAAAGCGAAAATGCGAAGAGGGCTGCTCAGCTCCCCGGAGTGAACAGCAGCCTGGAGAGACCCCCGTGGTGGGAGGAGAGATCGGCGAAGAGGGAGGGACCTGGGACCCAGGAACAAAGTCCCAGCCTAGAGTTTCAGAGCCTAGAAGAGGCGTTTGGACAGTATTCAGCTGTGAAACAAGTGAGGATACTGTTTGTGAGAAAGAGACAGTTTGCTCAGACCCAAGATTCTTCTTAAAGGGACAGCGCAGAAAACCTCTCTCACAACCACTCACCCGGGGCTCCAGAGAATGGGGACAGAGGAGAGGACCAGAGCAGCGGGAAGAGAGTGTAGACTGAAGGCACAGGGAGAAACACTCTGAGGGGCAGGCACCCTAACCCCTGAGCTGAGTCACTTCCCTAATCAAAAAGGAACATTTCCCCTGGAACTAGCAATACCAGCAAAGGGAGATAGGACACCAGCCAAACAAGCTCTCCCACGGCACTTAAAGCAGAGCTGCTTAGACGGAGGGAGCTTCCAGGACTACAGTATGGAGTATTAGGGTCTGAGCTGCAGTGCACCCACCCACACTGCTGAGGGCTTGCTGGAGGGACGGTGGCGGCAGGACACTGAAACGTGGTTCTGTTGGCGTGGGCGGAGGCCCAGCTGGTGTGAGCTCAGTCTAGCCCAGCAGGGGTGGAGGGGACACGCAAAAGCATTCCGGCAGCTGCGGGCCCGCCTGTAGCCCCACCTGCGGGGAAAAAGAGGGAGGCCAGGAATAAGCAGAGATCTGCTCTGCGACCTTGGACCCTGTGGAAGCCGGCCCTGACCGCGGGGGTGGGGCTAAAACCAGGGACAGGCAAAGGCTCGAGGCTAAGTGCACACCAGCAGCCCCGCCCAGCCGAGAAACCGCAATTTGCCGTCCTGTGTGTGTGATTTGGCTCTGAACGTGGGGGCGGGGATAAAGCTCTGGATGGGCAGAGGCTCACAGCTGAGTGCACGTAAGCAGCCCCGTCCAACCCAAGAAACTGTAGCGAGCAGGCTCTGGCTGTGGAGGCTGGGTGGAAGCCTGGGAAAAGGCTGGGTGCGCAGCTGAGCAAAGGTGCTCACCTCTACCCTTGGTACTGAGGCTTGTGGCTTGAGTGCAGTGCGCAACCCAACCTGTGGGGGCGAGGTGAAAGCCCAGGCAGGCTGAGGCTTGTGGAGCTGGGCACCAGAACACAGCCGCTCCAGTGGAGGAGAGGCGGAAATCACACCAACAGCCACAGTGGGCCGGCACTGGCAACGCCCGTACCCAACCGCCCTAGGCAGCAGCAGAGGGGGTGGCAGGCCTGCAGACAGACCACACCTAGAGAACACAAAGGCAACACCTACTGGACTCCAGTGGCCACAACTTACTTATACACAGACAAAATGGGCAGGCAGAGAAATGCAACCCAAATGAATCAAGAGAAATCCCCAGAGAAGGACCTGAATGAACCAGATATAACCAAATTACCAGATGCAGAATTTAAAATAATGATAGGATGTTCAAAGAGCTTAGGGCGACAATGGATAGTCATTATGAACACCTAAATAAAGAGATAACAAGTATAAAAAAGGAAATTGAAATAATAAAAAAGAATCAGACAGAAATGACAAATACAGTATCAGAACTGAAGACCACAATGGAAGGAATTAAAAGATCGAATCAGTGAGTTAGAGGACACAATAAACAAAGGCACAGAAGCAGAGCAGAAAAATGAAAAGAGACTCAAAAAATGTGAGGAAACTCTAAGGGAGCTCTATGACAACATGAAGAGAAATAACATCCACATCATAGGGGTTCCTGAAGAAGAGGAAAGAGAACAAGAAATAGAAACTTTGTTCAATCAAATCATAGCAGAAAACTTCCTTTAAATTAAGGCTGGAAAACATGCACACATTCAAGAAGCACACAGAACTTCATTAAAGAGAAACCCAAAGAAATCTACACCAAGACACATCATAGTTAAAATACCAAAGCTAAGGGATAGAGAAAATTTTCAAAGCTGCTAGAGAAAAAAAAGGCTATCACTTACAAAGGAGCCCCCATAAGGATGACATCTGACTTCTCAACAGAAACAATTGAGGCCAGAAGGGAATGGCAAGATATATTCAAAGTAATGCAGAACAAGAACCTACAACCAAGACTACTCTATCCAGCAAGGCTAATGTTTAAAATTGAAAGAGAAATAAAGAGCTTCTCAGACAAAAAAAGCCTCAAGGAATTCATTAAAACCAAACCAATTCTGCAAGAGATACTAAGGGGCCTGTTGTAAACAGTTCAAAGGGAGGAAAGAATATAGCCAAAGAAGAATACAGCTTTAAAGAATAAAATGGCAATAAACAACTACATATCAATAAGAACCTTAAATGTAAATGGATTAAATGATCCAATCAAAAGACATAGGGTAGCTGCGTGGATAAAGAAACAGGACCCATACATATGCTGTCTACAAGAGACACACCTTAAAACAAAAGATGCACATAGACTGAAGGTAAAAGGATGGAAAAAAATATTTCATGCAAATGGAAATGAAAAAAAAATCCGGGCTAGCAATACTTATATCTGACAAAATGAACTTTAAAACAAAGGGTATAGTAAGAGATAAAGAAGGACACTACATAATGATAAAGGGAACAATTCAACAGGAAGATATAACTATTATAAATATCTATGCACCAAATATAGGAGCCCTGACATACATAAAGCAGACTTTGATAAATATAAAGGGCAAGATTAACAGCAATACTATAACAGTAGGGGATTTCAATACTCCACTAACATCACTGGATAGATCCTCAAGAAAGAAAATTAAAAAAGAAAAAGAAAAGAAAGAAAATTAATAAAGAAACAGCAGACTTAAAGGAGACACTAGATCAACTTGATTTAATAGATATCTTCAGAACTTTTCACCCTAAAGCAGTAGAATATACATTCTTCTCAAGTGCTCATGGTACGTTTTCTAGGATAGACCACATGTTAGGGCACAAAAATGGTCTCAACAAATTTAAGAAGATTGAAATCATATCAAGCATTTTCTCTGATCACAATGCCAGGAAACTAGAAATTAACCACAAAAGAAAAACTGAAAAATACTCAAACACTTGGAAACTAAATACCATGTTATTAAATAATAAATGGATTAACAATGAGATCAAAGAAGAAATAAAATAGTTTCTAAAAATGAATGAAAATGAGCATACATCAACTCAAAATTTATGGGACACAGCAAAAGCTGTACTGAGAGGTAAGTTCATTGCAATACGAGCATACCATAAGAAGCTAGAAAAAGCTCAAATAAGCAACCTGACCCTGCATCTAAAAGAACTAGAAAAACAACAGCAAATAAAGCCCATGACCAGTAGAAGGAAGGAAATAATAAAGATCAGAGCAGAAATAAATGACATAGAGGCTAAGGAAACAATACAGAGGGTCAATGAAACCAGGAGCTGGTTCTTTGAAAAGGTAAACAAGATTGATGAACCTTTAACTAGACTCATCAAGAAAAAAGGAGAGAGGACTCAAATAAATAAAATTAAAAATGAGTGGAGAAATAACAACTGACACAACAGAAATACAAAGTATTGTAAGAAAATACTATAAAGAACTCTATGCCAAAAAATTAGACAACCTAGGTGAAATGGACAAATTTCTTGAATCATATAATCTTCCAAAAATCAATCTGAAAGAATCAGAACACCTAAACAGACCAATTACAACAAGTGAGATCGAAACAGTTATCAAAAAACTCCCAAAAAAGAAAAGTCCTGGGCCTGATGGCTTCACAAGTGAATTCTATCAAAAATTCAAAGAACTAACTGCTATCCTCCTCAAGCTATTTCAAAAAATTCAAGAGGAAGGAAGACTTCCAAACTCCTTTTATGAGGCGAGCATAATTCTGATCCTGAAACCAGGCAAAGACAACACAAAGAAAGAAAATTATAGGCCAATATCCCTGATGAATTTATATGCTAAAATTCTCAACAAAGATCCAGCCAACAGGATCCAGCAATATATGAAAAAAATCATACACCATGATTAAGTGGGATTTATTCTGGAGAGGCAAGGCTGATTCAATATTCACAAATCAATCAATGTGATTCATCACATAAACAAAAGGAAGGACAAAAATCACATGATAATTTCAATAGATGCAGAAAAGGCATTTGATAAAATCCAGCACCCATTCATGCTCAAAACTCTCAGTAAACTGGGAATACAGGGAACATTCCTTAACATAATAAAGGCCATCTACGACAAACCCACAGCAAACATCATACTAAATGGGCAAAAATTAAAAGCAATCCCCTTAAGATCAGGAACAAGGCAGGGGTGCCCCCTTTAACCACTCTTATTCAACATAGTTCTGGAAGTCCAGGCCTAGCTACAGTAATCAGACAAGAAGAAGAAATAAAAGGCATCCAAATTGGAAAAGAAGAAGTAAAACTGTCATTATTTGCAGATGATATGATATTGTATATAGAAAACCCTAAAGTCTCAGTCAAAAAACTACTGGACCTGATAAATAAATTCAGCAAGGTGGCAGGATATAAAATAAATACTCAGAAATCAGAGGCATTTTTATATATCAACAATGAACTGTCAGCAAAAGAAATTAAGGAAACAATCCCCTTCACTATTGCAACAAAAAAAATAAAGTACCTAGGAGTAAATTTAACCAAGGAGGTTAAGGACTTGTACTCGGAAAATTATAAAACATTGATAAAAGAAATCAAGGAAGATACAAACAAGTGGAAGCATATACCGTGCTCATGGTTAGGAAGAATAAACATCATTAAAATGTCTATATTACCCAAAGCAATTTATAAATTCAATGCAATACAAATTAAAATTCCAATGACATACTTCAAAGATATAGAGCACATATTCCAAAGATTTATATGGAACCAAAAAAGAAAACGAATAGCCTCAGCAATCTTAAAAAGAAAAAATAAAGCAGGAGGTATCACTCTTCCGGATATCAAGGTTTACTACAAGGCCATTATACTCAAGACAGCCTGGTACTGGCATAAGAACAGGCACATAGATCAATGCAACAGAACAGAGAACCCAGAAATAAACCCACACCTTAATGGACAAATGATATTTGGCAAAGGAGGAAAGAACATACATTGGGGTAAAGACAGCCTCTTTAACAAATGATGTTGGGAAAACTGGACATCTACCTGCAAAAAATGAAACTAGACCATCAACTTATACCATTCACAAAAACAAAGTCAAAATGGATAAAAGACTTAAATGTAAGCTGTGAAACCATAAGCATCTTAGAAGAAAACATAGGCAGCAAGCTCTCCAACATCTGTAGCAGCAATATATTTGCCTATTTATCTCCACGGGCAAATGAAATAAAAGGCAAGATAAACAAATGGGACTATATCAAACTAAAAAGTTTTTGCACAGCTAAAGACAATAAGAACAGAATAAAAAGACAAGCCACACAATGGGAGAACATATTCGATAGCACATCTGATAAGGGGTTAATAACCAAAATTTATAAAGAACTTAAAAAACTCAACACCAGGAAGACAAACAATCCAATCAAAACAAGGGCAAAAGAAATGAATAGAAATTTCTCCAAAGAGGAAATACAGATGGCCAATAGGCATATGAAAAAAGGCTCAACATCACTAATCATTAGAGAAATGCAAATTAAAACCACAATGAGATATCACCTCACACCAGTCAGAATGGCACTCATCAGCAAAACAACACAGAATAAGTGCTGGCGAGGATGTGGAGAAAAGGGAACCCTCCTGCACTGCTGGTGGGAATGCAGACTGGTGCAGTCACTGTGGAAAACAGTATGGAGATTCCTCAAAAAGTTAAAAATCGAACTGCCTTTTGACCCAGCTATCCCACTTTTAGGAATATACCCTAAGAACACCATAGCGCTGTTCGAAAAGAAGAAATGCGCCCTCATGTTCGTGGCAGCATTGTTCACAATAGCGAAGATCTGGAAACAGCCCAAGTGTCGGTCAGAAGACGAGTGGTTTAAAAAGCTACGGTACATATATACTATGGAATACTACTCAGCCATAAGAAACGATGACATCGGATCATTTACAACAAAATGGATGGACCTTGATAACATTATACGGAGTAAAATAAGTAAAAAAAAAACAAACCTGAGAACAGCATGATTTCATACATAGGTGGGACATAAAAGTGAGACTATGAGACATGGACAAGAGTGTGGGGGTTTTGGGGTGTGGGAAGGATGGAGAGGGTACGAGAGGGGGAAGGGAAGGGCACAAAGCAAACCAGATAGAAGGTGACAGAGGACAATTTGACTTTGGCTGATGGGTATGCAACATAATTGAATGATAAGATAACCTGGAGATGTTTTCTTTGAACATATGTACCCTGATTTATTAATGTCACCCAATTAAAATTAATAAACAGTAAAACAAAAAAAAGAGAGAGTCAGGAAGAAACAATTGGCATTCACTAGGCTTTTGGTTTTCTGTAAAGTTCAATGCATCTGATATAACAGGGGAGTCATGAGCGATTCCTCCAGCTGAACTCCAGAGAGAGAACAGAGCAGAAAGAGGAAAAGATGACCTCTAGTTGTGGCACTTATCTGCACATTCCTTCAGACCCAAGGAAACGTTCAATGCAAACCAGATTTTCTGAATGAGCTCTATGATATGTTCCTTAAACTTCTCCTTGTGTCTGGCCTTGCCAAGTTCCTTCTTCAACTCCCTAGGTTGTGTTTATAGCAGTTGTTCTTTGTGATATTGGCTGAAATGTAAGTAGGTGCTTCCATTTCAATGTGATCCCGGAAGATTTCACAGGATGTTCTTGTTAGGGGTTGTTGAGAGTTGGAGCGAATGCTGGGATACTTCGACTCATTCGATAAGAAGCTTCTTTCCTGAGTTCCACAAAGTCAGAGCTGTCTGCTGTGGGTCCATGCTAACCTCATAACCAGGCCACGCCCAGAAACTTGCCAGGCCCCATGTTCCAGGGAGAAGATGGCCAACGGCAAGGCCACACTGGGTTTCTCTTCATTCCCACTGACTCGTTTCTATCTCAGTGGGCCCTGGAACAACACTGTATTAGATATCTATTACTATATAACACATTGTCACAAGCTCAGTGATTCAATGTAACACACACATATTATCTCACAGTTCCTATGAACCAGGAATCCAGGCACAGTTTAGCCAAACCCCCCACTTCAGGGTCTCTCACAAGGCTAACATCCAGGTGCCAGCCGGGGCTAGGGTCTTATCTGAAAGTTCAACTGAAGACAGACTGGCTTCTAAGATCACATGGTTGTGAGCTTAGAATGTATTTCTGGAAGACTGGTGGGTTGATGGCCTCAGTTCCAATCTGGTTATTGGCAAGAGGTCATCCTCAGAACCTTGTCATGTGGCCTCACCATTAGGGCAACTCACAACATGGCAGCTTGCTTCATCACAGCAAGAAAGCAGGTCAGAGAAAGAGAATGGGAGACAGAAGTCACAATCTTTCACAACTGGACCCAGGAAGTGACATACCACATCTTTGCCATGTTCTGTTGATTAGAAGTAAGTCACAGGTCCTGCACACTCTCAGTGAGATATTATACAAAAAGTGAGGACCCAACTCCAACTCCCATAGGAAGTTGCTTCCACATATGAATTTGCGGAGGGGGTCATCTATGAGCCCACCTGCTGTTAGAGACTTATTTGAAGCAAAGGAAAACCTAGAAAGTCAATGCATTTCCAAACACAGCATTGAGGCCCCTTGTCTCCAGCCTCCTCACGCCCCACTCCCCTGTGTAAACCTTTGCTGTCTCCTGACACGCACAAGGCCATCTGTTCCTCCAAAGGCTTCATGGCTTTTGCACCTGTTCCTCTCACTACCTACACAGCTCTCCTTTAGCTCTTCCACCTGCATCTCAGTGGGGATGTTTGCAGGACCGGTAGTTGATGAGAAGTCCCAACGTGTTCACCCAGAGATTAGAAACCTGAACACCACCAACACTTTACAGTGTTGAATCCTAGTCTGAACTGACTACATCTTGTCTTCAAAAGAACATATATTCCAGCACAAAAATCAGGGAGAAAAACAACGTCCTCACATGGAGAAGGAGGTTTGCCTCTGTGACTCACTTTGCGCATCAGGGTGGTGTCCCCACTGCTTGGACACCCAGGCTGGGGCGTTCTCATGCTGTTGCCAATGTCCTCAAAGAACCTGCTTTATATCAAGGTTCTCTGTGACCTTTCAAGCACAAACTTACAGTATAGTCGCATTTCTCATGCTATCTCCAATGTACCTCATGAGGTCAACACACGTCTTTTCTAACATTTTAAAATAAAATATAATATGGGCCCTGGTTGGGTGGCTCAGTTTGGTGGCTCAGTTGGTTGGATACGCCAAGGTTGTGGGTTTGATCCCTGATCCAGGGCACACACAGGAATCAACCAGTGAATGCATAAATAAGTGGGACAACAAATAGATGTCTTCCTTTCTCTTTCTCTCTCTTCCCACCCACCTCTCTCAAATAAATAAATAAATAGGAAAAAATTAAATAAAATATAATATGATTAGAAAGTCTTACTACATAAATATTTTCATCATTTTAACCTAGTTCCTAATATTGATGGTGATAATAACAATAGTGATAACAGTAACTGCCATATTGAGCATATATCATATGCTAAGAATGCTTGCTTTTTGCTATTTTGTTCTCTAAAACCATCTGAGGTTGATATAACCCACAGGTTTTGCAAATGAGAAAATTTGGGCTTCAAGAAGTATCCAAAGGCGGTCAGGGACTATCTAAATGGGCAGAAGGGCCAAGAAGGGGACTCCACTCCTAGCTGACTGTTGGGCAGAGGCTACCCCCAGTTTATTCAGCCCTTTCTGCCTCCTGACATCCAAGCCTTGGGATGAAGTCATTTGTCCCCAGTGAGAAATGAAGTAAGTGCACCTGAGGCTGTGGAATCCGCGAGTCACAGTCACACTAAGATAAGTGATCGATAACTGCGTCCTCCTTTTTGCGGACATATTTCAACAAAAAGGGGTGATAAAACAACAGATGATGGGAGGAACATTGAGCCAAGGATTCTGGGTGACTACAGAGGAAGGAAGGGACCATCTTTTTCCTGACTAGACAATGACCCAGATGATTAAGGCTTGTTAGGACTGAAGGTAAGAGCGGATGGATGATTGCGACATTCTCCTATAGTTTGGTCCTGCTATTCATTCCTTCATTCTTTCTTCCCTTTAGCAAGTGCTTTTGTGTCCGTCCACTGTACAGGATTAGATAAAGTGCTTAACTCAACAAATATAACTCAACATCTCGTGCTCAACTTTTCAAGAAACAAAATAGTTCAATAAGTTACCAACAATCAATTTTGTTTCTATTCTCGTGGCTAAAAATCTGTCTTTGTGTTATTTAATAAAAAAGGATAAATCCATGTAAATAATTCTTTCACAATTTTACAGGACCTCAGAGTAGATCTCTGTGGGCACCGCTAACCCTCGCACCCCTTCGCGTTGTATAACTCTGACCACTTGCACCCACACAAGGCTCTAGGATCAGCCCAGACACATTGGAAAGGGGATTCCAAGAGCATTCAGTCAAACACTTGATGATCTAGCTTTGCTCAGAGACCCTACTTGGGCAAGGCAGGTTATTGCCTGTCCTCCCCTGTGACCTGACACTCACTGCCTTGCACTGTTCTGATAAAGGCAGGGTCCCTCCGAACTGGGGTATGCCCTTTGTTCTCCCTGAACCCCCTTTGGAAGTGGGCCCTCCTAGGTGTCCAACCTCTCAGTTACCCAGCACCTGCTTGCGTTTCCTGGTATTGGTTCTTCTCTTGAGAACACATGGTGATGTGGGAGTCACTGTCACATCGCCTGATTTCACTGAAAAAAATAAAAATGAGGAGACACACCCTGGCCTCGCAGTTGCTTTAAACAAAGTAAAGCTTCATTCTGGAAGTGGAAAAGCTTCTAGTTACTAAAAGGTTCTGAATGAGACTTCTAATATTCTAATACCAAAACCATGAATGATCAGTGAGTAATTACCAGTGCTGATCTGAAACCCCACAGAACAGACATTCTACATGTGTGGCAGAAGAGCAAATACCACGAATGGCAGGATTTTATAGAAGTTGGAAAGTAATTAATGTCCATAAAACTTTGAACCATACAGATTCTCTTCATTAAAAAAAAAAATTCATCCTCAATGCCACAAGTTCTAAAATACAATGTCCAATAGAGAGATCAATGGATGGATGGATGGATGGATGGATGGATGGATGGATGGATGGATGGATGGATGGATGGACAGACAGATGGACTGATGGATGGATGGACAAATGGATGGGTGGATGAATAATTGATGATTAGTTTTGTTTCAGTGAACAGACATTTTCCTTCTCCATCACTACCAGTACCCAGTTATCATAAAAAGGGATCTGACACTAAAGATCAGAAAAGAGATTTCCGAATGAGGGGCACATCATTCTCTCACTGAGCACTCACCCAGCAGCATGGCAGTAAGGAAGCTGAGGAGAGAGAGGCTGTTCTCACGGAGCAGAGCAGGTCCACTCCGCATTAGGAGGTGGCTGAAGTCAGAGCACCCGCTATCAACAACCCTCTAACTCTTTGGGACTCTGGACACCACAAGGAGCTAAGGGTTTCATTTGTTTTCCCCGCCTGGGAAATCAAAAACAACAGAAATTAGCAAAGCAGAAGTAAACCCCACTGGGAAAAATTCAGCTTCCTATACTCTGAGAGCCAAGCGTGGGGGAGTGTATCTGACTCCTTCCCTCCCGTCCACCCCGTCCACTCCTCCAGGGGCCGGCCAAGGCCCATGTGGAGTGAAGAAAGGCACGGGACTTGCTGGGAAGGCAGGAGGAAAAGGAGCTGTCAGTGAGTTATAGCCTGTCCACCGCAAAGGCGGCAACTAGGGAGAAAGAACCTGAGAGGCGGGCCTTGGGAAGGTGCAAATGGTGCAGAAAGTAGGTCAAGGAGGAGCAGGGTGGGGGTGTGGAGGGTGTTTCGCATTAGACAATAGTGGGGAAATGGAAGCATAAAGGAATATGCACAGTCTTGGGATAGGAACTCTACACAGAAGTCCAAAATTTACCTTGCTTCATGCTGAGACGTTGGTTTGCTCCCGAGCCTTCTGCCACAGTGACGTGTGAGTTTTCTCAAAGAGTCCTGAGGGAAGCCTGGGAAAGCAAGGTTCTGTTTGTACTGCTTTGCTCAAAATAGGTTACATCTTCAGGCCACCCTCTGCCCTGGTACCCTCTTTGCAGAGACAAGCATTGAAATAAAGTTTATGTACCTCTCCACTAGCCCATGGCAAGAATGCAGTCACACCCTGGCCAGGGGCTAAGTTGGTTAGAGGTGGTCCTGATACACCAAGGTTGAATCAACCAATGAGTATAGAGATAAATGGAACAAAGGATTGGTGTTTCTCTCTCCCTCTTCCTCCTCCTCTCTCTCTCAAACCAATCCATAAATTAAAAACAAACAATAACAACAATAAAAGAATGCAATTACATGCCAATTCAAACAAATACAGGCAGCATTCTTTCAGCACCTATTATGTGCCAACTGTCTTTTCATCGTGCAAGGTAGGCATCCTTATCCCCACTTCACAGATGAAAAGACTGAGGCTCAGGGACAGTGAGCCACCTGCCTAAGGGCCCATAATAAATCAGAAGCAGGTAGAGGTTTTAACACCAGACACCCCAGCTATCCCCAGTTCCAAGGGTTGTGTTCTTGCCATCCTACTCCTGTTTCTGAGTTAAAACCAGGAAAGAGGCAGAAAACAGGGATGAGAACTGAATGGCATGGGGCAGTTTGTAAACTATTACTTGTACCCTGTCATTTTAACACAAAGGAGGAGTAGATAATTTCCTGTGAGTCTTACACGTTCCCGCCTATCTGGGAGCAGAGGCACTCACTGACTGCCTTTGTTATGTACCATCTCTTCAAAGAAGTCTAGTCAACAGGCTTGGAAGACACAGTGTCTCTGTGGGGCAACAGGCTTAGTGCCGCTTCTCCAGGCTTCTGATTCCTCTTTTGTGACACACGCTACGACTAGGGCATGTCACCTGGCCCTCTGCATTGCTTGTGGGAAGCAGGGTAAGGGTAGCTGACACAAACCTGAAGCTTATGCTGGTTGCCGTGCCAGGAGTAATAAAGTCCTCTGTCACTGATCCAGGACTGTCACGTCTTCTGCCAACATCCACGAAACCTTGGCACACTCACTTGTTAACTTGTAAGGAGGGTAACATCTCAGACTCTGCCACACTTGCAGCTTCCTAGGGAAGCAAGGACTTGCCAGAGAAACCCAGACAAATATCCTCCTACTTGTCTTCTGCCACCAAAACAAAACCTAGATGTCCTTGTGTGGCACACCAGGGAGTATTCCCGTACCTTGTATATCTATCTGCATGCAACTCACCTGAGGAAATATCTCAGATGCTAACAAGCCATGCTCACCAGGCCCCAGTTTGTGAATGAATACTTAAGCTGCCATATATCTCTAATACAATGAGGGTACTTAGTGCTTAAGGATGGCAAATACTTCAACCTGGCCGGGTAGCTCAGTTCATTGGAGTGTGGTCCTTATACACTAAGGTTGTGGGTTCGGTCCTCAGTCAGGGTACATACAAGAGTCAACCAATAAAGACAAAAATAAGTAGAACAACAAATGATGTTGGTTTTTTTTCTCTCTTTTTCTCCCTCTCAAATCAGTCCATTAAAAATTATTTAAAAGTTTTTTTTCTTTTTAACTGGCAGATACTTTTGTGAGCCATAACTACATTATTTCAGTGAATCTGAAATAAGAGTGATTGTTCTCAAAAAGGTAAGTAACTCACACCGATCAGACAGTCCATCTGAACCCACGGCTGCCATCAGCATCCTGGGAGACTCCCCTGCCAACAGCGGGTTCATGACTATTCTTGAAACGTATTCTCTTTCAATTCTTTAAAACTATTTTTTAGACAAAGAACTCTGTGCTAGTAAGAGGTGATTGCTACTCAGGGTGAAAAAACAACAACCCATATTTAGATAATGAGGAACACTTGTTCAAGCAAAGAAGCACTGTGGGGCAAATGAAACTTTATTATTATTTTTCCTTAATTAGTTGAAGTCCACGTTAGGGTAATCCAAACCTCCCCACAGAGAGGATGCAGTCTGCATAACCCCACCCCCCTTTTTCAACTGTAGGATATACGAGGACCTGGGAGTGACCCTTTTGGAAGAAGACACGGTGCCAATGAGCTGAGGCCATGAGAATGCCTGTGGCCAGGCCATGAGAATGCCTGTGGCCAGGCCAAGAGATATAACCACCTCCTCGGGTCATGCCGCTGTCAGAACCAAGGCCAGGCTGCAAATGTGGACCTGCCCACTGCCATGGGTACCAGGCCGGTATGGCTGCCATTCTTCAAGGGGCCCTGCCTTGTGACGAAAGTCCACTCTGGAGAAGAGTCACGGAGCCCCTTCTGGAAGAGTGGAAAGCATTCAGGTGCTGTGGTCACAAAGGTGGGATTCTTCTGTCACTGGCTGAGGGACTCAGGAGAAGCCCCTTAACACCTCAGACATGGTTGACTTAGGAGCAGGGGTTCTCAGTTTCAGAGACCACGATCAGCAGTACTTGTTGTAATGATGAGTTGCTGCCTTAGTTTCCCAGGGCTGCCCTAGTGTACAGAAACTAATTGGGGCGCTGGGAACCACTGACATTTATTCCCTCACAGTTCTGGAGGCCCACAATCTAAAATCAAGGCATTGGCAGACCCATGCGGTCTCTTCTAGTTTCAGGTGGAGGCTGACGGTCCTCAGCATTTCCTGCCTGTGGACCTCTGCACCCACGTGGTCTGCCCTGGGTGCCCAGGTGTTCACTTAGCCTTTCCTCTGTGTGTTTCTACCACCAGTCTCTTCTCCTCTTCTTATGAGAACACCAATCATATTGGACTAGGGCCTACTCTACTCCAGAGTGATCTCATCTGTATTGATTGATTGATTGATTGATTTTAGAGAGAGAGGAAGGGGACAAGAGAAAGAGAAAGAAAGAATGAAACATTGATTTGTTGTCTACTCATCCATGCATTCATTAGTTCATTCCTGTACATGCACTGACTGGGAATTGAACCCGCAAGCTTGGTGTATCAGGACAATGCTCTAACCTAACCAACTCAGCTACCCAGCCAGGGCTGACCTCAACTGAATTTACATCTTAATTATATCTGCAAAGACCCGATTTCCAAATAAGGTTTCACTTATAGGTACCAGCATTTAGGACTTCTGTGTATATATATTAGGGGGATACGATTCAACCTACAATGCTTAATAATGATAAAGTGCCCAAGTTTGTGAGCAATATTGTTATCTTGCATCTTATATAGTAGAAAAATCAGAATACTCTCATATCTACACATTTTGTATTTGTTCCTTTTTCAACCACACTCCAGGCACGCCAGCCTCCTCTCACTCCCTTAAACACATCTTTCTAGTCTTAGGGCCTCAGCTCCTTCAGCCTCAACTATCCTTTCCAACACTTTGTATGGCTGACTCCTTGTTCTTCAGAGTCTGTTTGAACACTGCCTGCTCTGTGAGGCTTCCCAGGGTAACTCCTTTATTCTCCACCCAAGACTCCCTTGGTAACACTCAGTATTTGTGTATTATAATTGTTTCTTTGTTCAAGGACTATCAGCTCCCACTTTTCTGGTGGGTAAGCTATATGTGGGCAGGAGTTTTAGTCTGCTTTTCTTAGTCTTTCTTATAAAGGCCAGCAAATACCGGGACCATGTAGAAATTCATTAAATACCTGTGGAGTAAGTGAATGTAGGGAAGAGATGTTTTCACGAGTCAGAGAAAGTGAATGCCCTTGGCAGCCAACCCTGGGCATGGCTCCTACCTGGGGAGTGTGAGCCCTCTCTTGCACGTTGTGCATCAGTATTTTGGCTGGGTGGGAGTGTGGGCATTGAGGTTGGACAACTGGGATCCTTTCCCGTAGCTCCTGTTTGACTCTCTGCATGTACTTGGCCTCTCTGAGCCTCTGTATAGTATGGATGTGTAGTTCTGACCTCATAAGATTATTGTGTGGTATTTATTTAACAAACATATAGTGACCATCCTTTTGGATGCCATGATGAAATAGGACAAGGCACAGAGGGGTGCCGAGCACAGGGTATGGCCATGTTAAAGGTTTGGGTAAGTGGCATTTTTCTCAGTTAAATGTTAATAGGTGAAGACAGAGCCAATGAGGAGATCCATCAGGTGTAGTATAAGGATGGCCAGAGAGACCAAATGTCCTCAACATCCTTTCTTACTGAAGGTGCCCCATTCTGCCTACCCCCTGAGACCAGAGGAGGCTCCACTCTGTCACTGGAGAAAAGAGGGTGATAGGAGACAGCAGGAAAAAGAAAATGAGGGAATATTACCCAAGTGTAACATCATTTGCCACTGTTCTGTTGGAAGAGTAGCAGGGGGCAGGAAGGTTGGCACTGTCAACTGCAGAGGGACCAACCCTACCAGGCAAAGGTGAGTGCTGGGAAGGTGGCAGAGAGAGAAAAGCACAAGCTTGAGAGTCAACATTAGGTATAAATCCAAGGGGTCACTCACACGCAGAGGATGAGGCAAAGAGCCATATTTAAAGCAGAGGTTCACTTAGGGTGACATGGAACACCCACTATGTGTGCTATATTCTTCGCTGAACAGTCTACCACATTGTTACACTCAATCCTCTCATCGACTCTTCTAGCTGGGCATTCACATCCCCATTTCACAGATGTAGAAAACGGATCCTGGGAGATTAGTTACATTTCCTGAGGAACTAACATCTGCCTGCATTCCTTCTGCTTCTGACACTGCACACGCCTCCCGTGGCCAAGATTGCTGGGTGTCGAGTTTCGGAACCACAAACAGGTCAAAGTTATAACTGGGCTGTTCAGCGTGTAAATGTCAACATGACCACTTCTATTTCGTCCCTTTTTATAGGGCACAGAGTTATTTGAGTTTACTGGCACAAAAGACTTTCTGGAATGGCACTAGCCTCTTAAAAGATTCCACACCATCCAAACGATGTTCATGAATGAGATACTGTTTTACCTTTGGGAGGAAAGAAGGGGAACACTCCATACAGTGAGGCTAGTCCAGGGTTTCTCTACCTTCGGCGCTGCCCACATTTGGGGCTGGATAACTCCCAGTCCTGAGTGTGCACTGTAGGGTGTCTAGCAGTATTCCTGTCCTCTGCCCACATTCTAGCAGCACTCCCTCCCCTGGTTTGTGACAATGAAAAATGCCTGCAGAGATCGCCACAGGCCCCTTGGGAGGGGGCTGGTCAGAATCACCCGGTTGTGAAACAGCAAACTCAACACATGTGGGTTCAGATTCTTCGTCTACAACTGTTGTGGCTTCGGGAAAGCAACGCTTTCTCCTTGAGACTGTTTTCTCAGGCAAAGGGTGGAGATATTCATTCCTATTTTTGAAGGTAATTGTACGTGGGCCCTCACAAATGCTCAATACGTGCTTATAAAAGTAAGTTCTCATTCTGTACGACTTCTGAGGAACTTTTGTTACGCTCGCGTCTGAGAACCGTGTTTCCTGTATCCCTGGAGGAGGGACAGCGTACCTTTAAAGACCAGTGCTGTGCCTTCCACGCAAACTGCTTGCTTTAGTACTTATGAATAATGTCTAGCTCCTCATCTTTCTAAACGACTTTATTGAGGTTTGACTGACATAGAGAAAGTTATACAGATTTCATACACACAACTTGATGAGTTCGGAGATAAGTATAAAGTATGAAAGCATCGCCACAATCTATGCCATAAGCATATCCATCACCCCCTAAATTTCCCTTTTAATCTTTAGCACACTCCTACAAGGAAGGTGATGCCATCACTATTTTAAAAACAAGGAAGCAGATTTAGACACAGTAAGTAATTAACCCCAAATCACACAGCCGATAAGTAGGGTTCTGACTCTACAACCCAATATAGTTCCTAGGATCTTGTCTCCCTTTGTACGGGAGACAAGGATCTTGTCTGCCGCACTCTGTACGGGACCTAGGATCTTGTCTCCCTTTGTACGGGAGACAAGGATCTTGTCTGCCGCACTCTGTACGGGACCTAGGATCTTGTCTCCCTTTGTACGGGAGACAAGGATCTTGTCTGCCGCACTCTGTACGGGACCTAGGATCTTGTCTCCCTTTGTACGGGAGACAAGGATCTTGTCTGCCGCACTCTGTACGGGACCGAGGATCTTGTCTCCCTTCTGCAGGTACCCAGCGGGCACTTCCGGAGCACCGCCCTGAGGACAGGGTCTCTTTCACTAAGCTCACAAGGAAAAAGAAGCAATCGCCTTAAGGGGGATGAACAGATTTTACATAGGGGAAAGGGAAAAGGTTATAGAGCCCAGAAGAGGTGTGTTTATTTCATCTGAATGGTTCTAGAAAGCTTGCTAACTGAAATGATACAAAGGAGTCATGACAAACAGTTCGGAATGACCCGTACTGGGAGAGGGAAAGAGCCCAGATAAAGCAGACATGGTGCAACCTCCCGGCAATGAGAAAGAATGTGATGGAGGAAATTCCAAGTGGATGAAGTTTTCAGGGCCAGGGGAGGAGAAGGAAAGAATGAGATGGGAGTCAGGATGTAAAGGGATGTGCCTGACTGGGGTGTTCAGAGCGCTTCCTTTGGGTCAGGGGACTTCTTAAATGTTTCCTCCGTCCTGCTTCTCTCATGAACCCCCTAAACTCTCTCTCCAGTGGTTTTAGCAGGCTAGAAAAGACTCTGTGTCCTCATGGAGCCTGCAGCTATGGAGTTGAAATTCCAACCTACAGCAAGGGCAATGCTGCCACAATCAAGTTGACCCATGGGTGACCACAGCCTTGGACCAAAAGGCCTAAGGAAGAAAGATGAACAAGACTGCCGCACTCTGTACGGGACCTGGGAGAGACACACACCACCAGGCTCTCCACAGATGCCTGAACGAGAGCAGATGCCCGGCTCAGCACACAAAGCAGGGGTGGGCCCCTGACAAGTCGCCGTGGGGGAGGCATGCCAGCTTGTGAGGCTGGAGTGACACCAGGATGACCCTCAGCACCGTTCTACCAGACCAGCTCCCTGTTGACCTTGGATGCCTGCCGAGGCCGTGGCTTCCCGAGGAGGCAGGGTCCTCGACGGCACCCTCAGCCCATTAGGGGTTTGTCATCATGACCAGCGGGCAGGCCGGCTATCCTTGCCCTCACATTTTAAAACTCTCAAATAAGGAATGTTAATTGCATTTCAGACTTGAGAAACCTAAACTGTCCGTCTGGCTGTTCTACAATGTATACATGTAGGAAAGGGTCACCGGGTTGCAGGCAAGCCTCGTGGAGGTTTTCCTCGTAGCCCCCGAACCTTGGACATGGTGGGTGCTTGGCGCATGGCGGGGAACGGGAAGTGAAATTGTCATCTCTAGGGTAGCATGAATAAATGTCTTGTCCCTCCTTACTTTTCACAGCTCTAATCCCCGCTGATAAAAATACGAGGTATCCAAGATATCTATGGGTTAATTATTCCTGGAGAATATTCTGTGCATTTGTTCTCACTTTGAAAAAAGCAAGGCAAGTTGGAAAAAGACTGCTTCAGAGAAAGAGGCAGTAACAAGACTGGAAGTTAGAGAGGTCCATGGATAAACGCATGCACACACACATACACACACACTTGCACGCATGCACACACACACACACACACACACTTGCACGCACACACACACACACACTGAAGTCACATATTATTCAAGTGTAAAGTTTTTAAGTCACCATATAAATAACAAATCATCTGTGATGCAGAATGACCCTAGAAAAACTCCCTAAAGGAGGAAGAAAAGAGGGAGGAATAAGAGGAGCAGCAATGTTTTTGTAACGCAGCCTGAGATGGTTTCAGGGAAGCAGAGAGCTTGGAATTGACAGGTTGCTGACTGTTAGGGACCAGGGTGCTGGGACAAAAATGATGGGGGGGGGGAGGGAGGCGAGAGGTTCCCCTAGATTATTTGATGTCCAACCAAGCTTCAGAAGACGAGATGGGGTGTTGGAGTTTCCACTGCCTGTTGCCCAGTCTCTACTGATGACCACCACAGTCAAGTGAGTGCAGGCCTGTCTAATACAAATGTCTAGAAGTTTCTATAGTTAAAAACCAAAGATCATGCTACCTGACTTCAAATTATACTGTAGAGCTACAATAATCAAAACAGCATGGCACTGGCAGAAAAACAGACATACAGACCAATGGAACAGAATTGAGAGCCCAGAAATAAAACCACATATACATAGACAAATCATCTTTGAGAAAGGAGCCAAAAACACACAATGGAGAAAAGAAAGCCTCTTTGATAAAAATGGTGCTGGGAAAATTGGAAAGCCACAGGCAAAAGAATAAAACTTGAGTATAGTTTGCCAGCCTGAACAAAAATTAATTCAAAATGAATCAAAGACCTAAATATAAGATCTGAAATAATAAATTACATAGAAGAAAACATAGGTACTAAACTTATGGATCTTGGTCATAGAGAACATTTTATGAATTTTACCCCAAAGGCAAGGGAAGTAAAAGCCAAAATAAATGAATAGGACTATATCAAACTAAAAATCTTCTTCTTGGCAAAAGAAACCAATGACAAAACAAAAAGGCAACAACCAAATGGAAGATGATATTTACATACAACAGCTCTGATAAGGGGTTAATATCCACAATATACAAAGAACTCACAAACCTCAGCAGCAAACAAGCAAACAATCCAATTAAAAAATAGGGAGAGGACCTGGACACTTCTCCCAAGAAGACATACAAATGGCCAACAGATATATGAAAAGATGCTCATCTTATCTAGATATTAGAGAAATACAAATCAAAACTACAATGAGATACTACCTCCCACCTGTCAGATTAGCTGTTATCCACAACAGGTAATAAATAACAAGTGCTGGAGAGACTGTGGAGAAAAAGGAATCTTCAGTCACTGTTGGTAGGAATGTAAAGTAGTACAACCATTATGGAAGAAAGTATGGTGGTTCCTCAAAAAATTAAGAATAGAGCTACCATATGACCCAGCAATCCCTCTACTGGGTATCTACCCAAAAAATCTCAAAAATACTGGTATGCAAAGACACATGCACCCCATGTTTATCACAGCATTATTCACAGTCGCCAAAAGATAGAAACAACCAAAGTGTCCCTCAATAGATGATTGGATAAAGAAGATATGGTACATATACACAATGGAATACTACTCACCCATAAGAAATAATGATATATTACCATTTATGGCAACACAGATGGACCTTGAGAACATTATGCTGAGTGAAATAAGTATATCAGAAAAACCTAAGAACTGCATGGTTTCACACATAGGTGGAATATAAAAATGAGACTCATGGACATGGATAAAATAAAGTGGTTACCAGGGGGAGGGGTTGAGGGGAGGGGTGTAAAAAGGGACAAATATATGGTGACAGAAAATAATTTGACTTTGGGTGATGGGCACACAACACAATCAACAGTTCAAATGCTATATTCAGAGATGTTTACCTGAAACCTATGTATTCTTATTGATCCATGTCACCCCATTAAGTTTAATTTTCTAAATAAAATTTAAAAAAAAAACAATGATAGTAAAGGATGACTCTTTTGTAACTCTGTAGGACAGCTTTTAACGGAAGGTGGTATTTGGCCGACACTGGGGGATCTAAGATCTGCCTGACCCTCTCATCAGGAAATGCACAGGAATTCTGTATTTATTTTCAGGGCTTCATCAGCCCCTGGAAATCCATCCGTGGACCTTTCTATAGAGATACAAAGGGTTGCTAAATAAATGAATTGTACATAAAACTAGTTCTTTGAAGTAAGTAAAACTTGTCCCATAAACTTCTAATCAGCTCTGTTTCTTGCGGATAAGTTCCCATTTTGACAAAGTTTCTAGGAAGCCTTATTGAATGATGGCAAAGAGTCACCTCTGAGATTTTCCTTCTCCGTTAGGGTGTCAATGAGTAAGTCTACAGGAGGAGTTTCAGGGGAACGGAAAGGTTACGCCAGTCCCGCGGGGGAATTTGGACAAGACATTTCTCCTTCCTGAGCTGCATGCTCCTCATCTATAAAATGAAAGGATCGTGCCGTATTACCTTTAAAACTCCTTCTGGCACATGAGAAAATGTGCATGTACATCCCAGACCCTCCAGATGTTCTGATAAGCCTTCTCCGGAGAGAAACCCGTAGTTAAATGTTGATGTTTTACGTGAACAGAGAGCAAGATCTTTCTGCAGACCAAGCAAGAATGAACACAGGCTATTGTTTTGATGGAGAACTAAAAACAAACCAGTTGTCTCATTTTCTCTCACCCTCTGCTTTGAGAATTAAATGCTATTTTTAGGTTTAAAAATTCTTCAAAACTACTAATAGTGGCAGAAAATGAACCATCACAGAGCGCAGAGGTCTCTGACAAAGAACCCAAAGAGAAGGCGGTGCCCGTTTCCTCCAGGTTCCTCTGTGGACTTCCTCACCCCTTCTATCGACTAAATAGGAAACCTGACCTAACTGCACAGCATGAGGAAAAGGGGAGCCATCATTTGTTGGGGGTTATTACAGGCCAGGAACTATGCATATGTTGTTTCATGTCTCCTATGAATTGTTTGGATGCAGAAGAAATGGAGATTTAGCGGTGACAAGAAACTTGCACAAAATTATCAACATAGAGACTACCAGAATAGAGATGTCAGCCCATGTCTGTCAATCCCCAGACCCCATGTGCTTTTTCGTAAACCAGGATGCCTCCAGGAAGATCTGCTCTTCAACCGTCACAAAGATGTTTCTGTATCTGAAAGCAAACTTGTCCAAACATTTAACACATGACCCAGATCGGTAAAGGCCCAACACGACCCAAAGAGCCACTGATGATGACTACAAAGACTAAAGCAAGGGCTGACACTGTAAAGCTCATTTTCGGGGGGATCACATGGTGTCACTCAACAATAATAAAATGCAGTAGCAAAGATGAGAATTTGGGCCAGCCTTTTCCACTGACCAGCTATGAATCCTTTGCCTTTAAAATACAGAAGAATGGTATCCTTAGACCCTGTCATTACTGAATCTTTGTGATGATCAAACAAAATAATATACGCAAAGACATCTTCCCAAGAACCACTTAGTGCTTTATGAATGTAACGTTTGGGAATGTATAACATGTTTTCGGGATCTTTATTTATTTATTTTTTTAAAGATTTTATTTATTCATTTTAGAGAGAGGAGACAGAGAGAGAGAGAGAGAGAGAAGGAGGGAGGAGCAGAAAGCATCAACTCCCATATATGCCTTGACCAGGGAAGCTCAGGGTTTTGAACCAGCAACCTCAGTGCTCCAGGTTGATGCTTTTACCCACTGAGCCACCGCAGGTCAGGCAACTTTCGGGATCTTTAATACCAGCCATCAGTTCAGGTAACTAGAACCCAAAGCAACTTAGATTTACCTTTTGTACCTAACTTATATCTAATTGACCACTGGTTGTATGAGCATTACTATACCCACTAAAGAATAAAATAGGAAATGAAAATAAAAGTGCATTCCAAGTACTGTTCCATTAGAATAGCCATATGTCCCCTGACTAGCTAGAGCCGCAAACACAAGTTTCTAGTTTCACCCAGGAGACAAACTTTTCTGTTTACTTCAGAGTGAACTTCTTTTAGCCTAGCTCATATCTCTCTTTAATGCCTGGTTTTCAACCATCAAATTGTAATAAGAATTTAAAGTGAGGAGCTCCCTGTCACATAGCTAACAAGTGGTGTTATTGTTCAAAGGGAGGTCTGCTCGACTTAAAAGGTGATGCTCTTTCCACAAGTGCTACCCAGCCTCCTAGAGCAACAAAGACTAAACATGAGAAATAAAGCTTGAAATTCCACTTGTCTGATTAATACAGAGTGCCTATCTGGAGATTTATGTTTGTTTTTCTACTAAATAAATGGTAACATTTCCCCAGCCAAGAATACATTGGGCTAATTAATAACAGCTTTCTTTCAAAGTCAACTAGACAGAAAAAAATTCTATCCCCTGGGACCTATCCCTCACACAGGCCATGGACAGACCATCTCAAGAGTCCCTCAGTAAGAGACTCCTGAGAGTAATCACACATTGACATACTACTGGCCATTCACACCTTAGCAAAGATTAGCACTGGTGAATCCTCAAGCAGAAAATAATATGGCATAAATGGCGGGAGAAGGAGAAAGAGAAAGAGAACAGGAAGAGGGAAGAAAGGAGAAAGGGTGGGAGTCAGGCAGGAAGAAGGTAAGGAAGGAAATCTTGAGAGGCTAATCTTTCTCAGGCACGGGCTAAGATAAACATTGCTTCATTTACCTACAGACAGTGTTACGTCTTTTTTGTTCATTATTTGCTATTTATCCAAATATTTTAGATCAACATGGTGAGCTATCATTTATAGACAGTAAAAGACAGAATTTGACGAGTTGATCCATGTGAATAAGTATCACTACAATTATGATATAGAAGATGTCCCTCACCTTAAAATCTTCTCTCCTTCCCTTTCCCAGCCAACTCTCCTAACTCCAGATTCTGGCAATCACTAATATGATTTCTTGCCACAAGCATTTACCTTTTGGAGACGTCACATAAATGTAATTGCACAGTATGTAGCCATTTGCCTCGAGTTTCTCGCTTAGCATACTGTCTTTGAGCATTACTCATGTTGCAGCCATGCTGCAGTATTTTATTCCTTTTTTTCTGAATAATATTCCCTTTTATGGATAATCCACATTTTCTTTATCCATTCTTCTGTTGATGAATTGTTTCCTCTTTTTTTATTATTATTACTAATGAAGCTGCTGTGGACATTTGTGTCAAATTGTTGGGTAAACCTGTGCTTGCATTTTTCTTGGGCCAGCATTGAGGAGTGGAATTGCTGGGTTGTACAATAAGTGCATGTTGCACTTTTCAAGAAATTGCCAGTTTTCAAAAGTGATTGCACCATTTTACACTCTCATCAGGGATGCTGAGAATTCCAGTGACTTCCCATCTTTGCCAACACGTATCAGTCTTTTTAATCTGAGACATTTGGTGAATGGGTAGTTGTGTCTCATTTTGTTTTAATTTGCATTTTCCCGAGGACTAGTGATGTTGAGCATCTTTTCATAGGCTAATTAACAGTACACATATCTTCTTTTGTGAAGTGTTAGTACAAACATGTTGCCCATCTTTTTATTAGGTCATTCATATTATTATTATTGAGTTATACAAGTTCCAAAACATTCTGGTCATTAGTTTTTGTCAGAAATATGTATTTTGACATTTTTTTCAAGTCTGTGGCTTAATGTGTATTTATTATCATCTGAATGGTGCCTTTTAAAAACCAAACATTTTTAGCTTTAATTAAGTTTAATTAATCTTTTAAAAAGTTGTATGGTTTGTGATTTTTATCTGTTACATAATAAAACTTTATTTACACACAGATCACAAAGATTTTCTCCTACATAGTCTCTTCTAACCTTAGGTTTTACATTTAAGTCTATGATCCTAATCAATTTTTGTATATGGTGTGAGGTAAGGGTAAAGAATTTTATTTTTCCCCTCATTTAGATATCTAACAAATGGTTTATTCTCATCATTTTTTTAAAAACAGGTTATCTTTTCTCCATTGAATTATCTTAGTACCTTTAATTACATGAATCTTGCATTATATTTGATTGACCTATAGATGTCTATCCTTATGCTAATATCACGTTGTGTTGGTGACTACAGCTCTAGTAGTTCTTAAAATAACATAAAGTAAGCCATTCAACTTTGTTCTTCTTTCTCAAAATTGCTTTGGCTATTTATGGGTAGTTTACATTTCTATATTATAAAATTATAAGTTGGCTTGTCAACTGCTCAAAACAAAAAGCCCACCAGGACTTTTATTGGTATTGCATTGAATCTATAGATCAATGTGGAGAGATGTAAATTGAAGAGATCTTCAAATATGGAATTTTCAAATTCATGAACACATTACATTTCTTCATGTATCTTATTCAATTGTCTTTTTAAGACTCTGGATTACATTCTGCCTTAGACTTAGGTCTAGAAGATATCTAAGTAAGCACTGAACCCTAAGGCCTCATTTTGTATATACTAAAACAGGGGTCCCCAAACTTTTTACACAGGGGCCAGTTCACTGTCCCTCAGACTGTTGGAGGGCCGGACTATAAAAAAAACTATGAACAAATCCCTATGCACACTGCACATATCTTATTTTAAAGTAAAAAAACAAAACGGGAACAAATATAATATTTAAAATAAAGAACAAGTAAATTTAAATCAACAAACTGACCAGTATTTCAATGGGAACTATGGGTGCGGATGCATCCTGTGCTCCTCTCACTGATCACCAATGAAAGAGGTGCCCCTTCCGGAAGTGCAGCAGGGCCAGATAAATGGCCTCAGGGGGCCGCATGCAGCCCGCAGGCCGTAGTTTAGGGACCCCTGTACTAAAACATGGTATTTTTTTTTCACATGAGTGCCTACTCTTTCTCTTTCACCCAACTGAAGAAAGAAAATATTTTGATGATCAGTCCAACTTTTTCTTCCCTTCTTTCTTGCTCATCAGAGGCTAATTTGAGTTACATGATAAAGTCCTTAAAAGACAGATACATAAAGAAAGAAATGCCAAGTGTATCTGAGGTAGAAGAGAATCCTTCCCTTAAAGCATGCGCGTTCATGCATGTAAACACACACACAAGACACACGCAGACCCCAGCCCGGGAAATTAAGAGAACGATGCTAAAGTGGACAAAGAAAGTGACTGGAAGAGGAAATAGGATGAATAAGGATAACAGGATAACTGCGGACTGGGTATTTGGATCCCCTTTAATGTCCTTCAACAGATGCCCATGCCGCCTGGGACTGTGAATTGTGATGCCTGAAGTTGGTGTTACCACAACACTGAATCATGTGGGCGTCTGGATTTGTAATGAGGACTCCACATAGCTGAGGGAATTAAAGCCCAGCAGAGGTATGACTTTACTTGACAGTAAAGCAAAGCATAGCAGGGTCAGACATGAGGCCCAGGCTGGCCTTGTTATGAACATTAGTTGGTCCCAGATGAATGGAGCCCGATCCGTGCCCTGCACAGGCTGCCTCACCTCTCACCCCTACATGGAACCATGCTCATATACAGTAGTGACCCAGCACATGTCACATGACCCTCATAGCACTGAGTAGCAGTTTTTTCACGACTGGTTAGTTTCTCTATAGACAAAGCTAATAGACAGTAGGTATTGGTATGTCTGTTTTGGTTATTTATGTATCAAAATATTTGCATATGTGATAGAAACAAGTGGATTGATAAATAGCCATTTCCTCCAAATCTTTTGCCCATCCCATAGAGCTTTTAACTGCCCAACTGCCTTTAACAACATCGCATGATCCAGCAACAAAGGGATTAAAGTTTGGCATGGATGACCCCCAGCCCCAACCCTAAGGACCCTAAGGACATGGCCCACATCTGTTTTCATTGATGTCCATGTAATATTAGTTGTCAAATATTTAAAATATCACTTTTTTTTTTTTAATTTCTTTTTATTTTTTCATTTTAGAGAGGAGACACAGAGAGAGCAAGAGAGAGAGAGAGAGGGAGAGAGAGAGAGAGAGAGAAAGGGGGGAGGAGCTGGAAGCATCAACTCCCATATGTGCCTTGACCAGACCAGCCCAGGGTTTTGAACAGGCGACCTCAGCGTTCCCAGGTCGATGCTTTATCCACTGTGCCACCACAGGTCAGGCTAAAATATCACTTTCTACAGAAATGTTTTAGAAGACATTTGATTTCACAATACCCATTTTCTTAATATTGCTGATCCATGTACTGCTTTCCATTTTCATAGCTACTCTCTCTTACCTAGAATATAAGTGAGCTCTTCATGCTTATATATAAAAAAAAAACCATAATAGCCACCATTCTTAATTAAGTACCTACTACATCTTTATGGACACAATCTCTTATAATCCCAAAGAAACCCACAGCGTAGGCATTTTTGTCCTCGTTATATAAGAGCCTGAGGCTCCGGGTAGTTAAATAAGTTCCTCAAAGGCAACATCTGGGTCTCTTTCAGTTCAAGCCTTTCCATCATGCCTCATCATTTCCCCTGATCTGAGTAATGAAAGCTGTTCAAAATAAATTCTCAGTTAATAATCTGAGACTCATCCGCAACCATTCCAATTCATTACAAAATGATAACCACCTCTCATTTGAAGATGTCATCTCCACCGTGTTTATCTACTCATGATAAAAATATGAACGCACCCAGCTTACTCTGGCCATAGCCTGACTGCTTCTCACTCCAGTGAAGACTGTAGTCACACGTGCTGGGAATGTGAAGCCACCAGCTTTAAGCCCCACATGAATAATAAAATACCCTTCCTTTCTGGACTCCAACCTTTACATTCGTGGTTTTTATTTATATTCCCAGCCATCATTTTTTCATGCTTTTATGCTCTCTTGTTATACCAGAATACATAGATTTAATACAGACAGGCTTTGTCACAGTAAGAGGGCTGGATTTAGTGGTTTCTAGGGGGGGAATTATTTGGGATAACTAATTGAAACCAAAGTGCATTGCCATTCCTTGCCTGCAACAATAAACACTAGGTCTTCAAAGGCCAACCAAGTTTCCAATGGTTCCCAACAATAGCAGTTGTCATTTTCAAATGATGGTCCTTTTGAAACGCCAAGTGGAGTGAAGAAAAAGTGTGTGCTATTGCTGATTAGACAGGAATATGACTTGCAGAGGCCTATGTGACTCTCTTGTCTGCAAATTTTCTGCCCTGATTAATTACAAAGAGTGCCAGAGCGTGTTGACGTTAGTTAAAAGCATTTGCTCTTTCTAGCCTGTCGTTATACCAGAATTAAGGATTTCTGTGTCGAGGTGAGGTCAGGAGGGTTCAGATCTGTTTTCCACTGATAAATCTTTCTGTCCCATAAGGATTAAAGAAACCCGAGGCTTTCATATGTAAAACTAATACATGATCGCCTGTGTGTATATGTCCCCTTGATCAAAGAGCTCTTGGCCAAGTGGGAATGCCTCAAAGAGATAATAAGTAATTTGTTCACTGCAAACATTACAATTATCTATCCCTCTACAAAGTACTGAGAATAAATTCTCTAATCAGAGTTAATTAGCATCCTTGTTGCTTTGGGTTTAGCAGACTAGTTCTCTTAAAGGCACATGAACAGGAAAAATTATATGCCTTTTCTGAGCCAACTTCTTAAACTCCTTCAAAGTTACTCAGAGTATCTGTCCACCAATTTGCTCAACCCATATACTTCATTTTGATGAAAATCAATTGTACAAACTTCACTAAGATCTTCCCTATATTCATTTACTTCTCCATGCTTTTATTTGTTGACTCCCTGCTCTGTGTCAATATAGACTTTTTTGAGGGCTCAGTGCCCTCAAATTCACAATACAACATGGGAGTCCCTAAAAAGGAAGAGAGGAAACAGAAATGGCCTCTCTCAGGAGGTGATGTCCAAGGTTGGTTTGGAAAAATGAGCAGAAATTTTGTGGGCTTGTATGAGAAAGAAGGGCATTTCAAGAAATGTATACAACAAAGCCATATGAAATGCTAACGACAGCAGCAAATACTCTTTCAGAGCTATGTGCATAGGCTGTGCAAATTCTAATTTATTTAATCTTCATCAAAAAATGCTCTGGAATAGATTCTATTATAATTCCTTTGCACACATACAAAAATGAAGGGCAAAGAAGACTGAATAACTAAAATCAGACACAGAGCTAATAAGAGGTGAAGTCAAGATTTGAACTCAGACCACCTGACTCCTGGGGCTGTATGTTATACCAACAAGGCACATGCATGTGTACACACACACACATACAGAGGAAAAAATAATTTGTTTTCTTTAAAGGAATCATGGTGTATATTAATCCCTGCACTTAATATACTCTCTGCATCATAGAATTCTACAAAGAAAATGCAACAATCACTAAGATCTGCTATGGAGCAAAGTCAGGGAGGCTCTTTATGGGGCAGGAGCTTGATTCTGAAGAGTGCCAGCCGACCACCCAATGCCTCACTCTGTTTTACAAAAGAGAATAAACATACTGATGAAGCATTTCACGCAGTGTCTGATGTAGGGAAGGTGCCTTCTGCACCAGATCTTTTAAAGCCCTCCTGTTTGAGTTGATCCTTCTCATCTTTTGTGCTATCACAAGACATGGAGGGAATGAGGGGGTTGCAAGCACTGTTTCCTTATAATTGCACTGATAGTGACGAACCATTAGAGTAGACTGTTCTCTGCTCTCTCTCATATGAAGAAATCCTGGAATTTAAAAAAAACTTTACTGAGATTTGCCTTTACAACAGTGTTTGGTTCAGAATAATGTTCTCACAGCAATGGCCCAGTGTCTGAGAAGTAACTACTGTTACATTAGTCTTTTTTTTCATGGTAATTTCTTCTTTCATTCTTCCAACCACCCTCCAAGCTATGCATTAGCATTTCCATTAAATGGATGAAGAAACTGATGCCTATACATACTGCTCACAAAACTTAGGGGATATTTTACCACTTCATATTCATTTTGAAATATCCCCTAATTTTTGTGAGCACTATGATTTAGGTGACTCGTTCATACTCATATACTCCTTGTACTGACAGAAAGAGAGTGGAGATTTGTACCCAGACTTCTTTTTAAACTGTGAATTCACAGTGCTAACCATGTCTTCTCAGTGAATTCTCCATCAATCTTAATGAATTGAGAAATTGCAAAATTCAGGCCATTTCTTAAGAGAACAGGAGTGTCAACTAAGCTCAAAGTAAGAAATCTTAGCATAAAGTTCCAAGCATGCAGGCTAACCTCAAGTTGCATGACTTCTTTAAGCACCAGTTTTCCCACCTAGAAAATAAAGATAATATCTTCCTCACAAATACAGATGAAAAGTAAAGGAGATAGTGTGTGTTAACATGCCTTTTAAATCACCCAAGTGGTTTTGTTATCATTATGGGGGGCAGGAGGAGAAGAAGACAGAGACAGATATTCTGAAGCCTGCTTGAGGAAAAGTAATCATATTTCTTCCTTGGTTTCCTCATTTGGCAAGTTAGTGGTTTAGACCAGGTAGTTTTCAAACTTCTTATCCAGCAGGGGAAATTCTTTTACAAGTAAAAGTCCCAACATATAGCAAGGATCAATCCATGTATCTATGGTTGACCATGAAACCTCTCCAATACCCATGATTCTGAGGGTCAGGGTTGAAAACCTTTTAGGCTCAGCAACTGGTGACATTCTAGGATCCAATGGCCCTGTGCTTGAGGCTATCCACGTAGAACAACAGCAGTAGATCCAAAAGGGATACCATGTTCTTGACACCTAAACTCTGCCATAGCTTTCCAAAAGCTGGTCAATGTCATGAAAATAATCCAAATCAAGTCATCAATGACCATATGTTTCATAAATGATCCACAGGTCCTACTCTTTCCAACCTTAGGACCTCAATGACAATTTCATATTGTTGATCTTCCAACCTTCCTGTATAGTCATCCTTGATTCTTCTATTTCCCTGGCCCTCTAATCAATCCATCATAAATCTTATGGCTTTTTCATCTCCAACATATATCTCGAATCTCTCTACTTCCTTCCATCTCCACAGCCATTTTCCAAAGTCAAGACAGTTATCTTTGTCCTGAGAATAAAAAATAACTTGCCCCTCCCATCTCCTCCCCACATAGCATCAGACAAATAGCTCTTGATCCCCTACTAGCACTTAGTTAAAACTGAAATTCCTACCTACAGCTTCCAATACCCACTCCAGACACAGCAGCCAAACTTGACTCACAGGCTAAGATCTTGTCCTCTCTCCAGCCTTAGCACTTCTCCTTCCTTCCATTTAGAATATTCTCCCCTCACCTCCTTTGCTGGCGCCTTCATCTCCTTCAGCCCCAGATCAAATAAGTGTTTTTCCGCATAGGAATCTTCCCTGAACATCTCAAGTTTTTCCCATCTATTACGTAACTTGCCAGTTCTTCCCACAACCCTAATCATACTTGGTTAATTGTTTGCTTGTATGGTGTCTAACTGTCCATTAGAATATAAGCCCCCTGAAAATAAAAGGACCTTATTTTCTTTCATTCACCTTAATTATCCCAATGCCTGGAACAGTACCTGAAACACAACAGATGCTGAGTAAACACAGGCTGAGACACTCTGGCTTAGAATTGCACTTAGGATGGCAAAAGAAAGGCAGGAATACAGTTTGTTCTTTGCGCTGGTACAAGATAATATAGCATCGTGGAGGGCAAGCTCTTTCCAACCTTACAAAATGCTCTGCGTACAAGGATTGGGCAGCAGGGTGGAAAAGAGACTCCAAATAGTTTGCCAGGAGATCACTTCATTTTACGTAGGGAATCAAGAAAAAAATGAACTTCAATATACAGAAATTTACTTTGTAACTGCTTTATTTTTTTTCTGAATACACTCACTGTTAATCTTTTTGAATGTCAACTGAGAAAGTATCCACTATGTGTAGGCTCCATGATATACCAGTGAACATATGGACTGTTCTCCCGATCTCATGAAAACACAAGAAAATAAACTTAAGTCAGTTAACCATAGGAAACATCAAAGCAGAAAAAAAATCATCTAAATGTTGTCTACACTAGATTTTTAAACATTAAGATCAAAGCACATTCTCAAGGATGTTTTTTTTTTATTATTATTATCGTGGCCTATGAGAAGGAAATCTCCAGTAGACTCTCCAGGTTTCAACAGTTTCTCTTGAACACAGTAAAGGAGTTACCAAAATATTTAAAATATTAACAGTCTGTTCATCCAATATCATAATTGTAATATAAACAATTTGTAATTCCTGAAACTCAAAATGAGGCTAATTTACCAGCTTAAGATGATTTCATATCCATGTCTTCTTTCAAAGTCAATCGCCAAACCAGTGGTAGTGTGATAAGTGCTCCATGCCCACCACGAAACTGTGAGTCCATCCTCTGGGAGGGGACTACAAATCAGGCATTCAAGGGAGACTCCTCTCACTGGGCCCATGGGGGAAATCCAAGGAAAGCAGGGGGGAAAATAACTTCCTACCTCTGAACGCTGACCTGAAATGTACACAGATGTGTCACTGCTGGACAGAGGAACTGGTAGGACGTGTGATCCAGCCAGAGTCCAGTGAACTTCGAGGAGTGAGGAAGAGGAAAGAGAGGTGACAAACCGATTCCAGTGTTTCATTTTGTTCCCCTAATCAAAAACACTTCTAGAAAGCTAATTCACACTCTTCAAAACACAAGTAGTTGACATATCAGGATCCTACCAACCACAGCACAGAAAGCAATCAGGTGTTGCCTGTGTCTCCCACAGTTGTTGGTACAAGCATACGGTTGTAAATGAAGTGTACAAAGCACATGAAAAAAATTCATCAGCTCTGAGATGATTAGCCAAGACTTTCTCATATGTTGTCCAGACGATGAATAAAATGCATAACAAATAGGGATATGGGAATGGGTGCTTTCTAACGTGCCTTCCCTTCGATGAATGGAAGCTTGAATCAAAAGGGTTGTTGGTCATCTCTGAACAAAACTGGGATATGTAAGGTATTGTAAGTTACTTTTCTGCAATGTAAAGGTATTAGCAACTATTTCACAGGGTAGCCATATCAATTAAACTAGATACTACATGTAAAGGGGCTGCAGCACAGGCATGTTCTACAGAATTTTCTAGAATGAATGCAAGTAAGACAAATGGTAGATGTGATTGCTCTGTGTCACCCCAGAACAGAAACATAGAACTGATGTGACAGTATGAAGAGGAGGGGAAGTTTGTTTGGCATGGAAGAATGACTGAAAATTTGGGTCATATGTATAATAGGTTAGAGAGTAGGCTCAGAAATCTAACCTTGTGTGACCTTTGGTAAATAACTTGATGTCCATGAACTTTACAGTCTCCTTGTTTATAAACTCGAAATAACATTAAACATTGATCAGCATATAATGAACTCATTAAAAGCAAAATGCTTGGAATAGGTCTAATACATAAAATGTACTCGATTAATGTTAGTTATTATGGTATTATTACCACATGTAATTATTATTAGCAAAGACTAGCCAGTACTACACTTACTCGGAACGTTTAGGGAGACAGCGAACTTTCATCATTGGTTGCATTTAACCAGAACCTGGAAACCTACCATTAAAAAAGCCACCCCTTGTCTAGAAGATTGCTAAGACTCCATGCATCCCTGGATCCTTGTCATAACTGGAAGCCAAATCTTCACCTGCTGAAATATGCAGGACTTTCAGAATTTAAGGCCTCCCACTTTAAATTCTCGGCAGAGCCAAGTCATAAAATTGCACGTCCTTCTCTGGTTCGTTTCTTGGCAGGCAGGCCTTTTAGCGTCCTGCAAGTACTCCCCCAGTGTTTGCAGCATCTTTGAGGATCTCCCGTCACAGTGCCTCCTAATAAGGCACAAGACAAATTGGTAGCCAGGGGAGAGAGGTGTCTTGCGTTACATTTTGTGTTCCTTGGACTAGTCCCTCTGTGATTTACAGCACCACAGAGGGACCGGGTTATAATTCAGGGGCGAGGGAGCTGGCTGAGTAAAATGTTGAGAATGAAATGAGAAGCACCATGTAGCAGCAGCACACACCAGAGACACTTGGCTGTTTTGTTTGCCGGAAGCGGAAGCTAAGAACACAAAGGAGGTTCAGCACAGGAGATGATGTGACCACGCAACTGAATGTGCACCGACAGCCTGGGGAACACTGCACAGGTGCACAGCCAGGTTTGCCCGGTGGACCTAAAGCCACGCTGGAGACTGGCTGGACCCCATACAAAATTTAGCCTGTGACACTGATTCTGATGGGGGGGAAAAACCCTCAGTAGATATATTTTTTTGTAGGTCTTAAACTTCCCCTCACATCTCAAGTGTACATACTTCTTTTCAAAACTGGAATCTCAGCCTGACCCGTGGTGGCGCAGTGGATAAAGTGTCAAAACTGGAATCTCCTGGGTCTCAAAATGTGGGAAAGACATAGCAATTTTGATGCTTTCAAGAAACAGTTTGTTAAATATTTGACCCATTAATTATTATTCTAAATGTGCCTAAGTATCTTTTTAGCTTTCTCTATTAAAAAAAAAAATTCAACATGTTCTTGTTTTTAAGCCAGCAAGTCTAAGGACAAAATTATATCTTAGTAGAGAAGAGGATATATTTTGTAATGAAGCTCTAAGTTATTTGTCTAAACAAATGAAGATAAAAGCGTGCTCTCCCTGATCCCAGCTGATTTATCCTAATTACAGTGAGGTGTGTTATATCTCAGATTTTCAATAAAACAGACGCTCTAAAACATAATGCACAATTTAAGTTCTGTGGTTAAATATTTGTTAGGAACACACATGAAACACGAAACTTAATGGTGAAAAATCCGGGCCTAACTTTACACGACAAAGAAAAAGCATGTGAAAGGACTCCTGGAGCTGGGTATAGTGGACACTTTGGTCTCTCTGGTCTAGAACAGGTCATTGTTAAGTCACTGTGGGATGTACAGGTTCAGCCTCAAAACTTTTGTTTTTCTCCGAAGTGAGAAGCTGGGAGGAGGCAGACAGACTCCCGCATGCTCCTGACCAGGATCCACCCGGCATGCCCACCAGGGAGCGATGCTCAGCCCCTTTGGGGTGTTACCCCGCTGCAATCTGAATCATTCTAGCGCCTGAGGTGGAGGCCATGGAGCCATCCTCAGCGCCTGGGCAAACTTTGCTCCAATGGAGCCTTGGCTGTGGGAAGGGAAGAGAGAGACAGAGAGAAAGTTGAGAGGGAAGAGTGGAGAAGCAGACGGGCACTTCTCCTGTGTGCCCTGGCAGGGAATCGAACCTGGGACTTTCACACACCGGGCCAACACTCTACTGCTGAGCCAACAGGCCAGGGCCCAGCCTCCAAACTCTTTAAATAGCATTCGGGTAGTTGCCAAACTCCACTAGTGATGGGTCACTGTCTTTGGATGAGAATCAGAAAACTGAGTTTAAATTTCCAAATATGCGCCGTGACTGTCCACCATCCATATTGAACAGAAGTGATATCTTCCACTCTGCACTGTCATGTAAGCACTGTGCACCAACCAATTGCGCCACTAGAACCCAACATCTTTCCTGAAAATGACAATGTGGCCAATCATTCTAAGGATGTTTACATCACTTCATTTTGTTTGGTCATGACTTGATTTCAACAAGGTAAGAAATCACTCAAATGTTACTGAAATAACAGGCAGATAAAAGGAAGACACTTTCAGGAAATACAAACACCGGCTGGAAGGCCTCCTTTTTATGGGAATTTGTTGAATGTCTTGAACCCTCACTGCTCAAGTTTTATTGACACTGTCATGTCTTCAGCAAGCAAAAAATGTCCCAACACTTACTATGCACAAGTCACTAAACTTCTTCAAGCTCAATAAGCGTCCTTAGTTCAACACAATCTAGGTTCAAGGAATAGTGGAGGAGAAAGAAATGCAAATAACTGAGACAGAAGCAATTAAGTGACTCTTTCAGCCCCGGAAAGACAGGTAGGTATGCACAATGGACGTCAGCCTTGGCATTTTGATTGGATCCTGCGTATGAAGAAAAAGACCAGAGGCCACACCTCCCAACCCAACCTAGCCCCATTCAGAGTGGAACAGCCTGACTGACAGCCACCTAGGGGTGGATCTCCTAGAAGAGGAACAAAGGGGCTAAGGATCCAAGTGGCCACGGAGGGAAAAAGGAGAGAGAAGTTGGAACATTCTAGAACAGTGGTTCTTAACCTTTTTTGAGGTACCCGAATCTACCAGTTTCATATGCGCATTCACCGAACCCTTCTTTAGTGATAAATAAAATAGGATTTCTTTTTTTCCAAATTCAAGACATAGGTATATGTTTTTTTACTGGTGCACAAAATGAGCCGTGCATGAACATCACCTTGCTCAAAGAACAAAACCAACAAAGTGCATGAACTCACAACAAATTACGGTATTACTTTATTCTGGCCTCTGCGGCAGAGGCTTCTCCGAACTCCTGAGACCGACTCATCGAACCCTTAGGGTTCGATAGAACCCAGGTTAAGAACCACTGTTCTAGAAGAAGGGCTCCTCTTCTGACCAGAGGGAAAACGCTAGTCCATGCTACATAGTCCAGGCCCACGGCGGAGTGGGACTGGACAAGCTGAAGGGCATTGAGCAGCTGTTCTCACCACACATTCTATACAGATTGGAAGGTAGGATCTGAACTGGAAATAAATGACATTATACATCCTGTGGGGGCCATATATGTACTTAATCAGAAAATTAGGTAGTGGAAGGAAGCATTCATTAAGGAAAATCCCAAAAGCTATTCATTCACTCAGTTAGTCACTAATGATTAATTTGTGGGAAGTGCCAGAAATACTAAGAGCTGGGACTCTTCCCCTTTCCTTGTCTTCAACACAACACAAGGAAGTGTGGGTAAGAAAGGGGTCAGAAGCTTGTCCCGAGCTTTGTCCCCTCCTCTCCCCCGGGGGAGGGGGGTGAGAGCAGCCAGCAGCACAGTGTGGGGTGAGACAACCTCATTTCTCAGGGGCTGAAGTGGGTGAGATGAGGGATGAGAGAGGCAGGATTTGAAAGGAAGATGCAACCCCTTTTTCCTGCCTCATTTAGTCCTCCCCACACTGCGCACATCCACCAGGAAACCCCGGTGACAATTTCCCTAAATATTTCTCATGCGGCAATGGACCTCAGCACAATCGAGTAGAAAAATAAAATAATTTGTTTAAAGCTACTTACTTTATGAGTTTTACTTAACAGTTTTGTCATACAGCCTCAAAACCTGTTAGCGTAACGATAGCTTATGATTGAATATGTTTATAATTTGCAAAAGGCTTTCCTAACAAGATCATCCCTTTGAGTCTCGGAACTGTGGGAGTTAGCTGACTGTCCGTACAGCTGGACAGATCTGGGGGCTTGCGGTCCAGGGGGGTTAAGACGTCTGTTTGAGAGCAGGCTGGGCTGTGCATTCGCCACATGGTAAGCTGTGTGCCTTCCCCTTTCCTGCGCTCCTCCTTTGAGTGGGCACTGACTGCACGGAAGGAATCACAGCACCAGCACCCATCTTTGTACCCTCAGTCCCGCACTTGTGTCATACTGCCTGATACTCCATAAAGAATGGAGAAATATGAGAGGCGGTGTTCCAAAAGGGCAGGAGAGGGTAACGATAAAGAGGTAAGCACGGGTGTCAAGCAGATCTAAAATCACATTCTGATTCCTGTGCCTCCTCACTCTTCATGTTGGGCAAGTTAGTTAACTTCTTTGTCTGCAAATCCTTATCTCTAAGATGGAGTCAAAACAGTGCCTGCTTCATGATGTTGTTTGGAGGATAATCATTTTTGTTTCCTTGAGGGAGAGAGAAAAGGAGAGAAAGAGGGGGAGAGAAAGGGAGAGAGAGAAGAATCAAATCGTTGCTTCACTTCGTTGTGCCATTGACTGCTTCTCATACATGCCCTGACCGGGGCTCAAACCAGCAGCCTTGGGTTGAGCCAGCACCCTAGGATCGAGCCAGCAACCCCAGGATTGAGCCAATGTCTGGAACGACACTCAGTGCTCTGGAACGACACTCTGGTCAGGGCATGAATATAAACATTCTAAGCATGCAAACAATGTGCATATACCATCTATACTGCAGGCCCGGGGCTAATGGTTGTTAAAGGAGAACAGCAGATCGAAGCACTCGTAGTGCTGCCGGGCTAGAGCAAGCAGCAGCATTCGTAGCAGTAGTAATACTGGCAGCAGCCATAGTCACAGCAGCAGCAGCAACGAGGGTAGCGGCCTTAGAATAGTACTAGTATAAGAGCAGCAGCACCGTCATCATATTCGTACTCATAGTAGTAATGGAAGGGGACTGTGGCTAAGCCTTGATCTCTCAGCCAAGTGACATGGAAAGAAAAAGGAGGGTGGTTGTCCCTCAATAAACATCAGCAAACACCAACCAGAGGAGAACATTTCTCTGGGAATCATGTGTTTGAAGTTCCCACTGAGGTCATCCAATCAGAACAGATTCCAGAAAAAGTAAAAACAAAACAAAACAAAACAAAAAACAAACCTCTCTGATTTCAATAATCAGAAACCACTAATGAGCAACAATCAGAAACCACTAATGACAGTCTCGGATCTCTCCCCATGGCAGTTGTCAGCAGTCTCAGCGACAAACAACAGTCCAGGGTGCGTTGACTCTTGTGACCTAGACGTCTTTCCCGTATTGTCTGGGGAAGCCACAAGCTACTGTATCGTCACCACCAGTGCAGTGGAAACTATTGCTTCAAACTCCATTTTCTCTCGAAAACTTTCTGAAAGCACGTGGGACCAAATAAACTTTCTCCACTGAGAAGAAAGTAAAAATAAATGACAGGTCCTTGAGCGCCTACCAAGAATCTTACCCCATGCTGGGTATGGTACCTGCACTTGACATTGGCAATGGACTCAGAAGGTAGACACAAGGGAACTGGAACTCAGAGAAGTCAAGCGACGCAGTCACCATGAGAAAGCTCCAAACAAGATAGCCTGACCTCAGATCCTAGGTCCTTCTCATTAATCTATGCTGCTCCCTGAAAATTTGCCTGTAACATAACACATTGTTGTTAAGTCTCTTCTCACTCAAATTTGAACACAAGGTCAGCACTGCAGCAATTGGTCCCCGATCCTATGTCCTCACCCTTACTGCTACAGTGCTCACTGGCTTCCCCTGAGTACCTTTCCTTCTCTGGTTGCGGAAACCAACTTTGCCTGCCTACAGATGCCCACCTGTAAGTGCTAGGAAATGAATTCCCTTGGGAACCTCCGGCAGCCAGCGACTGGAGGGAGTTCGGGAATACAGGCTCCGGCTGCCTTATCTCCGGAGAGCCTGATGGATACCTTTGTCCCATGTCAGCTTCCAGCGATGTTCAGTTCCGGTGGTCATAGAGTTCCTGGCTTGAGAACACATGCTTTATTAGCCGTCTTCCCTGTCCCATCCAACTATCCACCCTCCTACTGGCGTCTCTTCCTCCTCTCATGTAAACAGCATTCACTCAAGCCCTTGCTCAGGGTCTGCTTCAGGGGCAGCTCAAAACCATCAAAGCAAATTTGGTCTCTGCAAGAACTTGGTCCATAAATCCTATCACACAACTGTAGGGTCTCAGCCATTTTTCTAAACCTTCTTGTACTTTTTTTTTTTAATTCATTGGAATGATGCACAAGTAGTTGGTGCTTAAAGTTAAGTATAATGCATTATCGTCACAAGTACATTATTTTGAGCAACACTTTAGATTGTGCTTTTTGCAGCCTTTATAATGTCTATCAATATTTCCACTGTTGCAAGTACAACAAGATTAATTATTGCCAGCTTTCTAAAAAGGGGAAGAGGGTCCGATCTGAAACATTTTATATGTAATACAAATCTGGGTTGGGGGAAAAAGAAAAGGTCTCAGCTTTCAAACTGTGTGTCAGAGTGAAACCCAGCCACATGAGCAAGCCAGAGAGGAGGCTGAGGAAAAGTGGTGGTGGAGGTAGGACAGGAGGGCCGACCGACAGGAGGTTCGGGTATGGATGTGTTCATAGACACTCAGGTGCAGGCAGGTCCTTCATGGACCACGGTTTTCAGGAGAATGTTCTCAACAAAACTAGGAAGGGAAAGAATGGAAGGAGAAGTTACAGAATATATGTGCCTATAAGAGTCAGTCTCCTGGGTACTTTACAAGTTCTATTATACCAGTTACTCTCCTTACTGAGTTCATACCAAAATTCTAGCGAGCATTGTTTCTAATTGTAATTCAACCATACTGAGAAGAATGGGAGAGGGGTTCTCATAAAACAGTAAAATGAAGGAGAGGTGGATGGAAGGGTAATTATTTAGGTATTTGGGTTCCTGAAAATACTTGAGATAGATTGAAATTCAAGGGGCAGTAATGAGGGACCAAGGAGAGGGAGAAAAAAGAAGAGTTCTATGAGGATCGTTACGACCAATGGTATGGATTGGAACAGAGAGCTTAATACAGTAAAGAAGACATATTTAAGTGAATGGCAAAACTGAAGTTCAAACTCAAGTGTATTACAGACTCTAAAGCCTGTTAATATCAGTAACCTCGTACTGTTTCAGCAAGCTTGCATAGAAATTGCATCCCAGCATAGTCTGCAAAGAACTTTCACTAAGGCTGAGAAAGGCAGCTCCTGACATCTGAGGATAGGAATGACATTATCAGGCACACCATGGTACCAGGAAGAGCCTTCTGGCACCTACAGCCAGGTTGTGATATATTCCTATTGATTTCCTGGAGCACCAACCCTAGGGAAATGACAGCGACAGAGAAAGACCGAGTCAAGACCATTCCATAATCAGGGTGGAACACAGACACAAATAACTACATTGTCCAAATAAAACATGATGATGTGATAATATTCATTTAAAAGACCAAACATCACCCTTTCCCAGCAAATACGACTGATTGCTACTTCCTTACCAATTACAGGTGAAGCCTGTGCTTTGTTCCACCTGCTTTCTAGATAGAAATTATTAAGATATCCACTTATAGAGTTATCCTTACATTCTGACAGCACCCAGTCTAGGGCAAAGGTTCCACTTCCTAGAACCCTCTCTACAACCACCTAACATAAGCCTATAATGAGTCTTTGCAAATGCCCTCTTGCTGAGAAAATGCACAATTTCTAATGGTGTACATTCTCCCACATTATAACAAGTTAATGCATCCTATTTTGGTCAACTGCATGTGAATTTCTGGTGGTCTTTGGCGGAAGGCCATTGAGAGTGTGTTTATTCACATACTTAGCAAGCATATTCTGAATCAGGCACTGTGAATGATACACCTTTGTCTCCTCTGCAGAAACATAGGCCCCACCCTCTTTAAGTATATGGTTCTACATACTCAAAATGTAAGAGCAAGTTTTAAAATGCAGAGAGAAAATATCAATAGATTTCATAGCATAACTGTCCTTACTGAGTTCATACCAAAATTCTAGCGAGCATTGTTTCTAATTGTAATTCAACCATACTGAGAAGAATGGGAGAGGGGTTCTCATAAAACAGTAAAATGAAGGAGAGGTGGATGGAAGGGTAATTATTTAGGTATTTGGGTTCCTGAAAGTACTTGAGATAGATTGAAATTCAAGGGGCAGTAATGAGGGACCAAGGAGAGGGAGAAAAAAAAGAAAGGGCAGTATAAGAGTGTGTGACTGAGGTTACCAACATCACCAACCACCAAGTACAGTTGAAGCTCAATTTCACCCAGAACTTCTGAGGATGGTTTATATTGAGTTATCTACCCAATGACTGATATAAACATTGATCCATTCACTCTCATCACCCTTTGGTTGACACTGTCCATGGAGACATTAATCCCCTTAAACTCACAGGCTTCTCACACTGGCTGTGATGAGGGGCAGCTTGTAACATCAGCAAGGGATGAAAAACTCTGGGGCAAAATGTGAACACACTGCACATGCTTCAGGTAAGTCACTGTCAGTGTAAAGTCAGTTCAAACCCACACAAACTGCCCATGGCAGCCATAGTGGACATTAGTGTGATGGCCACTCACTGTCTTCTGATCACCAGAATGTGGAACCTCCCTGTCTACAACCCCCACCCTGACACACAGAACCTTAGTTCAATATTAAATATCAATCATTCAGTAGTTGAGAAAGTGTCCAATATAAAAATTAGAACCTGACCTGTGGTGGCGCAGTAGATAAAGCTTTGACCTGGAATGCTGAGGTCATCGGTTCAAAACCCTGGGCTTACCTGGTCAAGGCACATGTGGGAGTTGATGCTTCCTGCTCCTCCCCATTCTCTTTCTCTCTTTCTCTCTCTCTCTCTCCCCTCTCTAAACTGAATAAATAAAAAATAAAAATAAATCTAGAAAAGAAATTAGAGAAGACAAGATAAATAGAATAAGAAGTGACTGGAAGAAATAGAGGTAATTCAGGAAACAGAAGATAATTTTAAAGACAAAATTTTATTAGTGTTTCAAAGAGATTTGAAAATCTGTAATATCCATAAAATATGCACAAAAAAGGAACATCCAAAAAAGTTAAGGAAATCTCTAAGAAAATAAACTGAAACAACAGAGAGACAATTTTGAGATATATTTGTTTCCTGAGATATGTGGGAGTATCAACACAGAAGTTATAATATCCAACTTACAACATTTTCAAAAAGATGACAAAGAAATGACCTGTTTCTAAATTTTACCAAGATTTCCCTAGAGATATATATATATATATATATATATATATATATATATATATATATATACATACATATATATAAAATTCACTATGAGAGACCATTGGCAGAACTTCCTATCTGGAAACATGGGTTAAAAAAAGTAAACAAGGAAATATACTCATAAAAAATTAAGAAAAGACACAAAATCCAAACAGGAAAATTTTATCAAATATGTGGACATTTCACATAAGATATATAAGTGGCAATAAGAAATAAAACTTTAATAAATAAAATGTGACTAATAGCATAAATAAATGTCTAATCTCAACAGACATTTTTAGAGAGTGCAACTTAAAATGAGATTTTCTTTTTTACTTATCAAGTAAACTAAGCTTTAAAAAAAAGTCAAAACACTTTTTGGCACTGGAATAGATACTCTCCCTTCTCACAGGAGTGCAAATTGGTACAAATTATCTGGAAAACAATTTTATAATGTGCATAAAATCCCTCAACAACAAAGCATGTTTCTTGTTTTCCCCAGTGATTTTCCCAAACCTAGCCTAAGAAAATTAAACTGACATCTCTCTCTGTACTTGGTAACAAAACGATTCACACAGACAGAGAAGGAGGGGGAAAGCTCTAACAGAGACAAATATAGAAAAATGTTTATTATTTTGGCGTAAACATTGGAAATAAGCTAGACATCCAACAAGCAGAGCAGTAATTTAAAAACTGTGGCTCACCCATCCAGGCAGCCATCTAAGAGGCGGCTTTACGAGACTATTTAATGAAATGGGAGAGAGTTATTGATAAGAAGTTGGATGAAAGAAAGCAGGATTAAAACTAGTTTATACAATGGATACCAATGAAATTGTATAAGTACATGACACACATATATGAGGAGATATACTATTTATAGCTCTATTTATAGCTATTTCTAGCCTGGGAAAAAGGATTCTCAAGTTTTAATAGAGAATATTTCTGATTGGTTAGATTGTGGTTAATTTTTATTCTTTTCTCTGGACCCTTTGATTTTTTACCCAACTACTCACAAGGAACCTATCAATTTTAACATAAAAATAAATTAATATTTTTTTTATAGTTGGGTTTTCTATATTTAACTACTTAATTCTTATGAAATTTATTTGGGAGTTTTATGTTGGGATCGTATTAAATGACCAACCAATGAAATCAACAGAGGAAACCAAAGGGTGGGTTTAGCCAGGTCTGTGCAGGTGAAGGAGAAGAGGGAGGAGAAGGGAAGAAAGAAAGTCCGTGGGGTTTGGTTCTGAGTGCGCATGTGTGGGGAGGCTGAGAGGGCGGGTCCTCTGGCTCCGTTCCAAGACTGATGAGAAGAAAGGCACAAAGGGGAGCCACTGAGTGAGGCTGTCGGGATGAGTGGCCATGCTTCCTCCCCCAGACACACGATGCTCAGGGAGCGTCAGGGGTGGCGTGCAGCTCCTCACTGCTCCCCTGGTACAAGCTCTCAGAGCTGGCTCCAACACAACAAGATGCACCCTTTTTTTTTTTGAAATAGGAATGCAGTCAGGTCTCAGTTTCATGCAATTTTATCCTTTTTAATAAGCAATTAAATCCCATTTTGATCTGGCAATAAATGGTTTTTATACCATTGTAAGACTTTTCTGAGAAATACACTGAGGATAGTTATGACTCTGCACGATAGTTATGATCACAGGCTTAGAAGCCCGTTCTGCCACGGCCTTGCTGTGTGGTCTCTGTCAGGTTATCTCACTTGCATGCCTCTTGCCTCATTTACAAAATGGAGATAATGAAAGAACTGGACTCTTTGGCTTTCTTATGGACAATATGACTGAGAACAGTGCCTGGAAAAAATTGTTCTATGGAAATGTTTACTATGTAAGTAAAAATAAGTGGGAAACTTCTTGGTCATACCATGCCTGCCTCCTCATGTTTGCATTAGGAGACAGTTGCAGCTACCAACAGAAAATAAAACAAACCAAAAAGATTTGTTTGTTCATTCAAATACGAGTAAAGAAAAGAAAACCCCAAGCAGGGGTCAGCGCCTTTTTTGCCAACCCAAAGTCCCAAGAAAGACAGAAGAACAACATGGCAACTGTTAGAGCCCACGTGGCAGAGTGGACAGAGCTGTCCAGGCAGGAGGCCAAGGAGGGGGACGAGCTCCAAGCAGGAGTGGTTGAGGGGCTTCCCAGCGGCCAGAGCGGATCCCCTCAACTTTGAAGGAGGCTAGTAAATGGTGGGAAAAGAGTCCTCAGGAGCTGGTAGGACCTCAGATGGTATCAATGCAGAGAGGAGATGCATCACCCCTGCCTTGGTACTGAGGTTCAGGCCACCGGTATAAGAGGTAGGTGGAGAAATCTAGATTGATGCCTGCTAACAATAATAGGAGGAGCAGATGGAGACAAGGACTTATTTATGGTTGAAAAGGTTTTAGTTGGGGGAAGACACACAGTCAATCTCAAAGGTGAAAAAAAAAGATAACTTGTCCAGGGTCATACAAACTCAGATTTGAATCCTGGTCCCTTGATAATCTATCTGCCTCTGCATGTCCCCTGGCTGCCCATTACCAGTAAATCCTGGAGCTGGGATGTATGAAGACTATGTCAAGATGAGCCAAGGCTTGCCCTGCCGGCTTGATCACTTGCATGATTTAGTCAAATCCCAGCTGGTCCTCCTGGCCAGCTTTTCCATGAGTCTATTCGTGGGTTTAAGGCTCCAATGATATTAATAGTCAAGGTAAGGAAGGATGTGAGAAGGCTGGATAAAATGCTATCACATCTGTCCCCATCAGTGAGGAAGTCATGTCGATTGCTACAAAGGATTCAGGCTGTAGCATCAGAGCACTGGGCTTAAAACCCAGCTGGATGACCACGTATGTGATAGAGGGTCAGTGAATCTCTGTCTGAGCCTCATTTGTTTCCTCTGTAGTATCATAACAACCATTCCCGTTTCACACAATGGCTTTGTGAGGATTGAATAAGACAATAGAGCAAGATGCTTAGCTGGATGCTTAATTAGTACCAGAGCCCCCTGGATCCCCTGTAAATGTGTATCCAAGTTTCCTTCTTTCCACCAGCAGGAATATCCGAGAACTGAGATCCTAAAGGTAACACGCCACTCCCACAGGGGCTGGATTGTACTCAACGTCCATACAGACATGTCTAAACCAGGTGACCTCTTGAAGACCTCTCTAACCCCTCACTGAAATTCCCACTGATTATTTAAAATGACACAAAGAGAAGAACGACAGGACACAAAGACAAAGAATGTTAGTTTTTCTAACAGCTGGAAAAGAAAACAAAATGAAGAAAAATATTCCCCATGAAATTCTTATAGTGAAAAATATAAACCATGTTGTCGTTAACTGGGGTCACAGAGTAAGTTCAAACGGTCCTGGAGATGTCTATACCTTGCAATTGTTCAATAGCTCCAGCATAGACAGACAGTGTTAATCATTTTCTGATGGCTGTTCTGAGCTGTGGCTTTGGCGAGTGAGAAAAGACAAATTCCCAGAGCTGAAAGCTGAAAAGAAACATGGTACAATCATGAGAATTAAGAAAAAAAAGACAGTCCTGGGCTGAGTTATTATATATTCCTGGTGTAGTCGTGCGAGGACTTTCCAGCTGGGAGCTTCTGGGAGCGTCTGGGCTGAGATTCCCACGGTGGGGACCCCTGAACCATTGCAGGGGAAGGAGCACTGGCCATGGCTCGACCAAGGTTCTCAACCAGGCTCGGGTTGTTTCCCAGAGGACATCTAGCAATGTCTGCAGACATTTTTGATGGCCACAAGTCCAAGGGAAGTGCTACTGGCCTCAGGACAGAGACTGGCGATGCTGCTTAATGTCCTATAACACCCAGGAGAGCCCCCCGTCCTTGTGCCACTCCCCCCACCCCAAGAAAGAATTGACCCAGCCTCAAATATCAATAGTGCTGAGGCTGAGGAACCCTGAGCCAAACACAGAAACACAGGTTTGTCACTATGGGCAACACATAAGATTTAATGCCTAAGGCCAGCATCGGGTCCTGAATCTCCATTTCATATAATGGCACCTTCCTCCTCCTCAAAGCCACGTGTATTCGCAGACTCTGGTCTAAGTTTCTTTTCCCTCTTCTCTCTGATATGGAAAACATATCATTTGTCAAGTCCTAAACAAACCACATGCTTTGAAGAGCTTCACAACGCTGTCTACTGAGTCTAGTTTTTTCTTTCTTTTTTCAAAAAAAAAATTTATTAATTGATTTTAGAGAGAGGAAGGGCGAAGCAAGTGAGAGACAGAAATATTGATTTGTTTCTGTATGTGCCCTGACCTGGAATCGAAACAGCAACCTTAGCATACTGAAACAACCCTCTAACCAACCAAGCTATCCGGCCGGGGTTCTAGTTTAATTTTCATGATAATTCTATGTGGGATCTATGGTGATGAGCCCATTTTATATACCACAAAACGGAGACTCCAAGTGGTTACATAAACTGCAGAACTGTGACGGCAAAACCAGTCAATATTCCAATCCAGGCCTGTGTGATTTCAAAGCATTAGCTCCTAACTGCTCAAATCTTCTTGCAAAGCTTAACCTTGCTGTCTGGGAAGACCCAGCAGGTCACTGCATGTCTCTGAGCTTTGTCCTCCTAGGAAATGAGATAATCCTAGTTTTATAAGGTTGCAAGAGGTCCTTGAGAGCTCAAGCAGATACTCCCTTAGTGATTATGCCCAGGAATTTCCTACAGTTGTGAGGTTAAAGTAGAGGCCCCCAGACTTGCTTCTGGTTCTAAGATTCTAGATTTTAGCTATAAACCTTAGCAATTCTTCAGGACTTGACTCAAACCACTTCCCTCTCCTTCCCTGCCCTGTAAACCACAGGTGAGCTCTTTCTATGAAATCCTAGAGTCTTCTTTTGTGTTCTACGCTCCAGTTAATATCTGCGTTCTGACAGAGCATAGAATTCATCCTGAAAGAAATTCACCATAAGTGTCCTGAAATTGTTCTATTGTCAGTTTTTAGGGTCACTCCAGATAAATTGATTATACAATAGTCATAAATGCTTAATAAATACATATTGATAAACTTACTCAACAGGTAAGTGACGGAGGTAATCAAGTTTGATTACGTACTAGGCAACCTCATACACTTGATCGCATTTGAGCCTCATGATAGCTGTGAGACATCAAGACAACATTGCTGACCCTTCCACATGTCTGCTCCCAACCCTCTGCCTTACTTTGAGGCTGCGTCAGCAGGCTTTGGGTTCTCTTCTCCAACTACAGGAATGGAAATTAGCCTTTCTAGGACTCATTTTCCACCTCTGATAAATGCAGAGGTCGAACTCAATCAATGGTTCTCAAACTTTGATTTTGATTAAAAGGACCCCTTATTCAGATGCAATCTTATACAGCACTTTCAAATAATAAATAGTAAAAGCAGGACTGACATGGCAGAAGGTTATCAGGGTGGGTATGATTCAAGGAAGATGGACCTGGGGCCTGATTTCACGCCATCATGGTGGTTTCCATTATTACTATTCTCCTACGGCTAAGTCATCAAAGCCCCCATTGGGTACTGGTCACCTGGAAGCAGTCAACATGGCAGCACCTGACAGAGAAAGATATTTTCCTCAGCAGACTTCTCCACTGATTGCATGTTTGACCACCGGGACCTCTCAATTCTACCAATGTTCCAAACTTAGTGTTCAATCTCCATACATATCACTTAGACATCATGTGCCATCCAAGGTTTATCCTCCACCAATGGGCAGCCATGATGACCAGCAGACGCCAGCCTCACTTGCCTATCTCATCTTTCCTCTGCATTGCATCGTGCCCTTCCCCGCCCCCATCCATGTTCCTTTCTTGAGGAATCCTCACATTCTTCTTTGTATATGGCCATTCCCCTGTTCCCCAACCCTTGGATAACCTCCCCCTCTTGGAAGGTCCAACTCTATCGCATCTATAAGCACAGGCTTCCAAAAGAAAAGTTCTGTTAAATCTCCCCATCAACTTTTCCAGATATGATGGTCAGCTTCATGAGTAAGAACAGAAACATTATTCCCTCTTTACCTTCCCTGAATGCAGGAACTAAAGAAAGAAAGAGAAAGAAAAGGAAAAAGAACACTCATCTCTTCATTCCATCATTGCTTTGATGATTAACCACAAAAAGTTCAATTTTCTTAAAACACTTCTTTTTTATCTTACTGGTTTCTCCATCAGTCTCCCCCACCTCACTCTGCATTTCCAAGCCCTCCACCAGGAAAACAAGAAGAAACACGCAGTTACACACAAAGGCAACTGCCTCCCATTCGTTCTCCCCAAAGTGCAGGACCAGGTCACGTGTGGGGAGATTAATGTGATTCTGAGCTTAGAAATGTGCTACTTTATGATTATTAACGAGGACGGCTTGGAAGTGAAAGAACTTTGCAAACACAGCAGTTAAAAAAATATATTTTCTACCTTGTTTATGAGATACAAACATACATAATTCAGTTCAAGGGTTGAGATTTTTCTGTTATTACGTGCCAGGGATTATTTATCACAATTGCAAATAATTTCCCAGTACAAATGATCCTCGTCTTATCATCCCAACGTACTTCCCTTCTACATCCTTCATGTCATGTTGAAATGTAAGGCCATAAAGTTGAAGCCGTGAAATAAGTCTTCCTTTGGGTGGCAGCATATGGTGTGTGTTGGTTGGGGTTTTCTGAAGCACACTCACATTTACCACTGTCAAAAGACCGGCCTCCCAACTTTTCTTCAGCTGGTGATTCTGGTGTCTGAAGCCGATAGGAAATTATGCACGCGATAAAATATGAGATTGTGCACGAGAGACGAAGCCAAAATAAGCAGTAGTCCACCAGCGTGGAACCCACTTTCAGCAGCCAGTGCTCCGTGTCCATCACGCTGATTGAAGCCATCCAGAGGTAAAAACATGAGCTTTGAGATACGTGAGACCTAAGGATGGCGGCTAAGGCGCTCGACTCAAAATACAAGATGAATGGCCGCAACTGCGTGCTGGACTGCCTGAAACATGTTGAAAACCTGGCAGATCGGAATATTTGTGTGAAAGGAATATGAACTCTGATTAGTGAACTTCTGTGAGGGGCATTAGCACATTTTTCTTTATCACATAGGGAGCTTTGTATCAACATCCAGGAAGAAGTAAAATATGTAGAAGGAGAAAAAAACATCAAAATATGTATTTTTTTGGTGCTTTTATTGGGAAAATAAAACCAGATTTCAGGAAACCTCAATATATATATATATATATATTGCTTTTTAACAAAGCCAGTACCAACATGGGTCCAAGTTGAGTCCCATGACACGATGCAACTGTAGAAAAAAGTAAGAAAATAAAACAATACTAAAGCAAATAAAAACCTTCTCAATTCCTAAAAGAGGGAGTCAGAAGAATGCTGTGCATTTATCTTTAATAAGGATTCTATTTAGATGTGATGTATCAAATATTTTGAGGTATGTGTCCTTTGTTTTTGCAAAGGAAAGTGTGGAATGTTCATTTTTCCTTCCATGGAACATATTTTTATGATCTCTCAAACTTGTTTTTCTGTGCTTTATCCACAAATAGCCTGTCGTTGCTAGGACGCACCATCAAACTCCACCAGGGGCATGACCACAAGCTCTAATGCCAAGCACCATATTCCTGCTCAGAGAGGTAGAATGACTTGCTTAAGGTCACCCAGTAGACAATTAAAACAGAAGACACTGGTCTAGAAGTTATGAGCCTTGAGTTCTATCCCTGGAGCTAATAGGCCCAAGCTCTGCACCTTGAAATAAAATCTCATAAGATTTGTACATTTTCTACCTTCGGAAGCAAAAGGCTTGTATCTCTCCTTGTCCCTTTATGCATCCTCTGCACCCATGGAATCCTGTAGGCAGTTTTCCCATACACTTGGACTACACTCCTATAGCATACTTACATCTGGAACCTTTTTTCCTCCCATCAACCATCAAGCCCCTTGTGTCTTTAAAGAGCCCTGCAAAATTTCTTCTCCCGCAGTAAGCCTTCTGTGATGAGGTGCGAGCCAGGACCCTGCCTTCCCATTGCAAGGATTAGCACATGGAGTGCTGAACAGAAGAACACAAACAGAGAGTCAGTTCATCTGGGACCTGACTGGATGTGCTAGAGAGAGGTCCAGCTGCTTAACATCTGTTCCATGGTGTCATATTCTGCATATGTCCTCAGTGTCATTGCCTCAGTCTTTGGGATTCATTTAGACCTCCCTTACGGCCATCAGCGGCTGGTGTGGGACATAGTATGGGCAGGAGAGTCCACCATCACGCATTTCCCTCTGCTCTATGTCAACTGGAAATGGGGAACAGCCAAGCAGACGGCCACCAACATAGCAGGCTTTGCAGTGGTTCAGAAAGCTTTATCTTGCCCAATCCAAGATAAGACCCTTAGCAATTACCTAAGTTTTCCACCATTCACACCATTCCTGCTGGGCCTCTGGGGGTTGTGCACATTTGAATAATATTTTGTGACCCGCTGAGGACAATACGGTCTAATGGAAAGTTCTAGACTAAGGACACATGGGTTTCGATCTCAGCTATAACACACGTGACAGATGTGAGCTCCATGAAAGCATTGACTCTTCAAGTGTCATTTTCTCCTTCACTAAAATGGAAGGACAAAGGCTTTCCCTGTCCATCCCACAGAATTGAGGTAGAAATTAAATCAGATCGTGTATGAAAACGCAATTCATCAGCCTCTGATTGGGGGGGAAGAAAGAGCGTGCCTTTGAGAAGTGCACAGTGCAGGGAGCTCCCCAGCCCAAGCATACTCGCGTAACCTGCACCAGATCAAGAAGCAGAGCACGACCCAGATGCTTTCCTTGCCATGTCCAGTACCATCTCTCATCGAGAGTAACCACTACCCTGATTCTAATACCAAAGCTTAATTGTGCCTCTTTTTATACTTTATATAAGTGAGATCATGCAATATAGACTCTTTCGCGGGCCTCCTTTCACTCAACATTACGTTTATTAGATTCACCACATGGCCGGGAGTAGCTTTAATCATTTGTGCTGATTGTTGTGCGATATTCTGTTACGTGAATATACTATTGTTTAATCCACGGCTGTTGATGGAACATACAAATGGCGCTGATAAGCGATTCATAAACTTATAAGAATATATAAATGTAAGACATTATTATCATTACTCTAACGCTATGACTAGAAGACTTGGAGAACTTGGGAGAAAGCTATTAGGAAGAGAAATTATAGTGGGGAAGGTTCAGGATGAGATGTTTTCTGGGTGAAGAGAAAACAGAATGTAAGGTACATCAGAGTTGTGAGAGGCTGCCGAGTATTCTAAGTGCAGACATTTATTCTGGCAAACATATATTTGTGTGCCCACAATAGACCAAATGCTGTACAGTATTTCATATGATTCTAATAAAACTCTGTAAGGTAGGAAGTATAGATGTCCTTATCCTGATGCTATGGAATGAAACAGAAGCCCAGAGAGGTGTGCATCTATCAGTTGATGGCAGTGACTAGAGCAAAAACCTTCCCTTGTTTGTTTGTTCATTCATTCAACAAAGATTCATCAAGCTCTCAGGACATGCTAAACAGTGTGACATGTTAGGGATAAAATACGCAAAACGACAGAAGCCCTCATGTCAGTTACACTATAGTTGCAGTGATGGCTTTTGGTCACTAATCACCTAGGTAAAATGAAAATTAGAATGTCACTAAGGGCTTCAAAAGGAAAGAGGCCAGGGTTCCTAGAGCACAGTGTGTGGGTACGGCCACGGAAACAGGGAGGCTCTTCAGCAGAACTGACGGCTGAGCTGAGGTCTGAATGAGCTGGAGTGGAGCACGTGGGGAGGGAAGAGAAGGTATGCTAGGCAGAAGGAGCAGCCCCTGCCCGTGGAAGGGGAAGGCAGGAGTGAGAGGTGAAGGACGCTGGGAAGAGACCACACACAGGAGCCACGTTAAGGAGTTTTGTCTTTATACTCAGAGGAGTGGAAAGTTGTGCTCCAGGTAGCCTGGGATGATTCTTAAAATGCCATGAAATTCAACAAGGAAACATGATCCAACTTATACTTATTGCACGCCTGCTGTAGGAAGGGTACTAACTGCATTTTTAAAAAATATAGTAGCCTGACCAGGGGGTGGCACAGTGGATGGAGTGTCGACCTGGAATGCTGAGGACACACGTTCAAAGCCACGAGGTCGCCAGCTTGAGCATGGGATCATAGACATGACCCAATGGTCACTAGCTTGAGCCCAAGGTCGCTGGCTTGAGCCCAAAGGTCACTGGCTTGCCCAAGGTCACTGGCTTGAGCAAGTGGTCACTGGTTCAGCAGGAACCCCTCACCCCTAACCCCCTCAAGGCACATATGAGAAAGCAATCAGTGAACAACTAAGGTGTGGCAACTATGAGTTGATACTTTTCATCTCTCTCCCTTCCTGTCTGTCTCTCCCTCTCTCTCTCTAAAATAATAATAATAATAATAAAATTATAAAGAAATAAATGAAGTACACTTGGAATATGCTTACTGGACCTTGCTTGGATAAACTAGAGGAGCCATGGCCCCCTTGGCAAAACCACTCACCACTCTGCGCAAGGAACGGGCAGGTGGCTTCTCTGCCTGGGGGTTTCCGTAGAGGGCTGAGAAGGGGAGGCTGGTTTGGCTGCCCGTCTGCACACTGGTGGGACAATAAGGATGAAGGGGAGGTTCTTCACCCAAAGGTCTACACTAACCCTCATGACAGTTCTTCTGCAGCCACCTGACCTCCACGGCACCTTGGGGACTGCAATGTGCGGTTCTGTTTCCTCAGCAGGGTTTGAGGTTTCTCTGGCTGCCAAAGGACACTAAATCTGAGAGGCACAGCCCTGCAGGGAGCTCCCCATGGACAGGGTCAGCACTGGAGTAGACCCAGCTCATTGCCACGATGCGAGGGGTCTTAGCGTTAGATAATAACGATTTTAAAGTCCTCGCTAAGCATTGCGAGGGCCTTCCTCCAAGAACATAAGACAGCCCTTATGTTTCCTATCAAAAGGAGAACAAAAATAAGGCTCTACAATTTCTCACATTAGAGCTGGTGTCATATACTTCTCTTTTGCAGTGTTTGGCAACCACAATGTATTTGCCTTTTTATTAGCTACATTCTCAAGCCCAGCAAAGGTTTGGCTTTTCAATGTGTTTTGAATTAGACTCATGAAAGCTATAAAAAATATATATATAACTGGCCAGAATTAAGCTAATAAGGTTCTAAAAGACCACAGAACTGCTGTTGTTGTGAGAATTTTTTTCCTCCCGTCTGAGAACTCTGGTACCTACGTCGCATATACATATTTTCATAAGATCACAGACTGTTGGGGCTGGAGGAAAGATTAGAAGCCTCCCTGGTCCTATATCCCATCGCATGTTCTACCCCCCCCATGCCCCCACTGAGCACATTTATTTTCCCTCTGTTGGTCAGATACCTCCAGTTACTCGTGGGACATCAACCTCATTTTGGATCCCAACACCGCCGCTCCGTGTATTATAATTCAGCCACGTTTTTCTGATCTTCCCCATAACTATCATATGCCTTGCTGAAAACCAAGAGGCATCAGAGCTGTAGCACTGCTCTCTCCCTCTAAATAGCCTTATTCTATGACAAGGAAGGCAGAATTAAGCATGGATGATTCTGTTGACTCTTCGTTATCATTACTTCCTTTTTCCAGGTTTCTTTTATGGGCTTCATAGCTTTACAAGTCTCTAAACATTAAGACAGTTAGCTGAGTTGAAACTGTTATATCAATAGAGGGTAAAAAACCTCGATGTTTGGGTCTTTGAACATCAATCTTTCAGTCAACAAACATTGACTGAGCCCTGAAATGGGTGAGGAACCATGTTGGACCTCCGGAAGGCAGAAATATAGGATGTTGTTAACACCTCAAGAACTCACAGCACACAGGGTCCGTGAGTAAGTGCTGGCCATGACAGTGGCATGGACTCATGCTTCAGGAGAGTTCTGTTCTACCCTGGGAGGGTACTGAGGACAGAAGTGAGGACAGAGAACTCAGCCCAGGTGGTGGTGATGCGGGTGGGCTGGGGAGAGACGGCAAAGCTTCAGAGGACTCTTGGATAATAAGGAGTTGTTCAGAGAAGGGAAAACCATGAGAAAAGGAACTCCCTCCTAGGGTCACCGTTTTTACAAGGCACAAAACGTCATGGTCTGTGTAGGAAGCTGCAGGTAGACTCATGATGTTTAGGAGTATTTTTTAGCTATGTAAAATGAAAGTTTAGTTTTCAGAGTCGTTTTAGGTTCACAGAAAACTGGGCAGGAGACACAGAGTTCCCACACAGCACCCACCGTCCGCACACGTGCACCGCCTCCCCTGTTAACATCCCCCGCCAGAGTGGCACAAAGTGGCAACAGATGAACCTACAATGGCACATTGTGACTGCCCAAAGTCCACAGCTTACCTTAGGGTTCCCTCTTGGTGCTTTCCATGCTCCAGGTTTGGATGAAGGTATGACATGCACTCACCATTGTAGTATCATACGCAGTAGTTCACTGTCCTAAAAACCCTCTGTGCTCGGCCTATTCATCCCTCCCTCCCCCATCCCCTGTCAAGTACTAAGTCTTCATCCTGTCTCCATAGTTCGGCCATTTCCGGAATGTCACGTAGTGGGAACCGTCCAGTTTGTTGCCTTTTCAGATTGGCTTCTTTCACTTAGTAATACACATCTGTGGTTCTTCCATGTCTTTCGATGGCTGGATGGCTCATTGCTTTTCAGTCTGAATAATATTCCATCATCTGAGTGGACCATAGTTATTTATTCACTCACCCACTGAAGGACATCTTGGTTGCTTCCAAGGCTTGGCAATTATGAATAAAGTTGCTATAAATGTCCGTGTGCAGGTGTTATGTGTGGACATAAGTTTTGAATACACTGGGGTCAATACCAAGGAGCTTGACTGCTGGAGCTTATGGTAAGGTTACTTTAGTTTTGTAAGAAACTGCCAAACTGTCTTCAAAGGTGTCTGTACCGTGTTGCATCCCCACGGGAGCCACTGGTCTTTATTCATTTATTTATTCATTCATTTCAAAAATAGTCATTGAGCATCTACAGCAGGCCAGGCACAGGGAATACCGTGGTAGGCAAAAGGACACGGCCCTGCCCTCCTGGAGTTCACACTCTCACACAGAACTTGCTAGAGGTTATCAGAGAAGCCATCCTGATAGAGGTGCTTCCTGAAGCCCACAGGAAATGGCTGGGAGAGGACAGGAAACAGCTCCTACATCGTCCCCTTGGGGAGGCCATCAGGGAAGAGCGAAAGGTTTTGTCCACACCCTACAGGGCTGGCTGGTTGACAAGAAAGCAAGAGCCATCCGGAGGCTCTGGAGGCCCCACTGGCGTGATGATGGCGAAGGATGTGACAACATGGGTGTGTTCGTCCCCACATGGACACACAAGGGTTCACATTCTCTCTCCCCAGAGTTGTCCTTTGATACTAAGGAATCATAGTTATTTCATACTGAAATGAATCCCAGGAACCAACTGCCCTGGTGGATTTCAAACATTTTTAACTCCTAAAGTCCTTCCACAGATGGGATCTTAGGGGAAACCTCAATGGGTAAGCCAAATGAAGGTGGGTGTACTCATCTCATAGGGCTGCTGTAACAAATGACTGCAAACTTCATAGTTGACAACAACACAAACTTACTATTTGGAGGTCATAAGACTGACAATTAAAGTATCAGCAGGGTGCACCCCCTCTTTTTTTGTTTTGGCCTTTTCCCAACTTCCAGAGGCCACCTGCATCTGTTGGCTCATGGCCCCTTCCTCCGTCTTCGCAGCCAACTGCGTAGCATCTTCCAGGCTCTCTCTCTGCATCTGTCACCACGCTCCCTCCTCTCACTCCAACTCTCTAGCCTCTTTCTTCTGAGGAGCTTTGTGATTATGCGGAATGCACCTGCATGATCCAGGATTGCCTCTCTATCTCAACATCCTTAAATTAATCATACCTTCACAGTTACTTCTGCCAGGTAAAGAAACACGTTCATGAGTCCAGGGACTGGATGTGGACATATTTGGGGGCCACTATTTATCCATAGTGACATTGCCCTGGTGGGAGTGCAGGTGAGAGGTATAGAGCCTTAATATCTAGAAGCCTTCCGCGGCTGCCCAGACCCCCATTCTAAAGCCACTGACAAGCCTTTCTCAGATCACAGGGGAGGAAACAAGGGTCCAGAGGCAGAAAGTGAATTCTTTGAGGACCCATAACAAGTTTAGGGAAGATCCAGGACTAGGATCACCTCCTGGTCCCATGCTCCTCCCCCTGACCCCACTACTTTAAAAGGTCTTCCCATGATAATTCCAGCAGGATGAGTTTGGGTGCAGTACAAACCACGGTCAGAGCTGCCTTGCCAGATGCAGACAGCGATGAGGTTTCCTGGGGCCCTGGAAGGCTGACATGCTGTTATAAATTGGAAGCCACTCTGGACACATGTTGGTAAAGAAAATCCCTGTTGCTCAACAGCTAACCGCTCATCGTAAAGCAGAGGCCCAGGCTGTCCTGATTAGAACTTAAGACCCCAGGCAGGGTCCGCAGAGACCAAAAGGCCCGTGCGTGGTCCAGATGCCTGGTGGAGACTGGCCCTACACGGCCTGTCCTCACATCCTTGGCCTGGAGAGTAACCCATCTGCTCCCACAGGAGCCCCGCCCTCTTTATTTCCTGTCATTTACCACTTTTTTCCTTCATCTCAGAAACGAACCACAAGTTAAAGACTCTGCGAGAGACTAGACACTCTGACATTTGCAGGATCTGCTCTTCATTGCATTGGGAGATTTAAACTGACTGTGATTTGTTCTTAATTTAGGATAGTGACAAATGCCTGAAGTGTGTGTGTGTGTGTGTGTGTGTGTGTGTGTGTGTGTGTGTGTTGCATTGGTACGGCATCCAGAATCCAGGCACATTTGGGGGAATAAATTATTTAAAAATCCAGGCAGCCCCAAGTTTGTAGGAAAGGAAAATACATGCATGTTCAAATCAATTACGCTGTGAAATCAGTGGGGCAGCCGGCCAAGAACGGGGTCTCCTGTGCTGACGCTGTCACATCTGCGGGCACACTCCCGGGGACAGCTAGTGTGCTACTGAAAGGGCTCTCAGTGAATGGACAGGTCGGTTCAGTCTGCTAACCTCTGGAAAGACACAGGGTCCAGTGTAAAGGGAACAGATGAACGGGCCACATTCCTACCCCGTGGGCCCTGGGTCTCTCCTAATCCTGCTGGTAATAATCACCTGGCCTTCTCAACACAATTCAGAACGTGCCTGGAACACCTGCTATGTGCCAAGCACTGCTAAGTACTGCAGAAACGTCTCTTTCCATCTTCACAACAGTGTTTGAGTTGGGTATTATCCTCCAGGTCAACTTATTTCACAGAGTAAAGCAACTGCAGCTCGGAAACATCCCTCGCTGGAGGCCCTCGTGAGTGGGAGAGCGGGAATCTCCCACAGGTTCTTCTGAGTCCTTAATCTATATTCCTCCTAACACGTTATGAGGCTTGCTGTCTATGAGCACCCAGGCTAAGTGTGGGGCGTCAGATGTGAATACAGACAGAAACTGTACACTAGGAGGGCTGACTGGCTTAAGCAGTGAACTATTCAACCTTTGACTTGGCTAATATTCAAAAGGAACTTCAGAACCAAATGTCCACCAGGATTAAGAAGTTTCTTATCCTCATGCAGCTTACACTTGCTGGCAGAAGGAGGCCTAGAGAGTTAGCGCATGGACAAATGAATTAATTAAAATAGTTACAAAGGCTGATGCATATTAGGAAGGACAAAACCAGGCAGCTACAGTGCAGAGTAATGGCTAACACTGTCCCACAAGGGAACACATCACTTTGTAAGGTAACGAGGTTCATGGCCCTGGAAGTATTTCATCAAAAGGTGGGTAACCCACAAGTGATCCTGCCATGATGGGAGGCCAGGAGAGGTCGAGAAAAGCAGATATCCATCAGCCTGTTTCCTTGTGACATTCAATAACCAACTGCAGGCAGGCTGGGACTCTCTCCAAAGACATAGGAGGAATTCTGGAAGAAAGGTTTGGGTTATTGATTGGTATTCGTGAAAACTGGGCCCGTGCCAGGAAAGTATCAAGCTATTATGGCTATTGTTGTGGGAGAAACAATCAAAGAGAAAGTATTTAAATGATTGGAGGTAGAGAGGTGGAGGTGGTGGGGGTGGGGGTGCACACCAAAGTCATCCGCAGCATAGCAGGAGAAGCAGAAAGCTCTAGGGTTCAGGCCAAGTTCAGGCTCGACTGAGATTGTTATCGGGGCCTAATCACTCAACTCCACAGAGCCGGGCCCACAGGAGAACCATGTCTGATTATCTGCTCACACGTTGGGTTCCAATGCCCCTCCAGACCAGACAGGGGAGGAGAAATGTGCTGTCTGGGCTGGAAACTGTATAGGCACTTAAGGAGCACTTCATCTTAAAAGGGGAACTGTTTTGCTTTTGTCAAGCTGGTTAATTTGTCCCAAATGTTAAAACCTCCCATTCTCTTGAAAGATCAGCCATCTACAGATTCCGTGTTCAAATAGCCAGACCGGGGGAGAGCTAAACCAAATACCTCTTTGGTCTCAGCTTCGCCCGTGGGTCCAACCAGCATGTTCACATTGAGAAGAGATAAATGACTTCACTTACAGCCTGATGAAAAGTTCTGGCCTGAGCCGGGTCCAAAATGGCAGTATTCTACAGAACATTAGGTGTCGACAGTTTTCTGATTCTAGGGAAAATAACATCTGATTCAGCGCACACGTTTTAGTACCCTCATCCCAGCAAGAATGTCCTCATGGCTTTAGACCTAATGTTAAGAATTCTCTATTTTTCTTTTCAAAATCCCTTTCTGCAAAAAGAAGGAAAAGAAGAAATATGGATGTCAAATGTTTAAAGTCTGGCAAAATTCTAAGATTTATTAAACAAACCAATCACATATGCACATTACACACACACACACACACACACACACACACACACTCACTCACGGCATAAAGCCAAAAATTTTGCTACATTCTTGCTATATGTTTTCTCCTATAATCCTTACAACAACCCTGTGGGGTGGGGCTTAGCCATAAAACAGGGGGAATAAGAAAACAGGTTTCAGGAGATTAAGCATGTTGCTAAATCCACATATATGGTTAAGTGGTAGAGCCAGGATTTGAACCAGCTCAATCCTCCCTTAGAGGGGCAGTTCTCAACCAGGACTAATTCTGCCTCCTACCCACCTCCCTTCCTGGGGGCCATTTGGCAATGTCTGGAGACATTTTTGGTTGTCACAACTGGCGGGTACATGCTGCTGACATCTAGCTGGTGGAGACCAGGAGTCCTGCTCAACATCCTTTCATGCTCAGGACAGTCCCCAGAACAGCATCATCCAGCCCCAAATACCCCTAGTGCTGCGCTGAGGAGCCCTGGGCTGGAGGTTGTGCTGTTAAATACTCCCCTTGCACCTGGCTCTGGTGTTTGCATATCAACCCTTTCCTTTCAGCACCAGCCCCTCTGGGGGCTACTTCAGCCCCCTTGCACTATTTGTGACTCTGCAAAGCCACCTCAAAGCCTTCCTGCCGTCAGATGAGAAACATACAACATCACAGACATGGTACGCTGGCATTCTCCTCGCTCCCATATAGTCTGAACTGCGAGGTGCTTTCTTTCCCAGGGGTAGCAGGCTCACGTCCACATTTTCTTTTATCATCTTAACAGCAACCCTGCAAAGTGAGAAATGACCCATCTGACAAGGTTAGCCAGCTAGACATCCACAGAACTGAAAGTATACAAGCCCCCCACCCTGCCAACTCCCAGTCCTGCACACGACCCTGCAGTGGGAGGTTCTCAAAATCCAGTTCGAATTTGCATCAACTGTACAGCTTGTTTTTAAAGCTCCAGTCCCACCCCCAGAGCTCTAAGTCAGGACGTCTGGACTGGGATCTGGGAATGGGCATGTTCCTCACAAGCTCCCCATGGGGGCAACATTGATGCATCTGTCTCATGAACCAAATTTTGAAGAATGCTGTACTCTATAATGCTGAATATGAAGTGTATTGAATTGCAAAGATAATAGGGAAGATAGGGATTTTGTAATAGTAACGATAATAAATGAGTGACAGGTGAATGCATGTGTGCATATATACCTGCAAGAGAAGTCGGGCGGCATTTGCTGGCTCCAAAGAGCAAATGACCAGTGTTGGCTTGAGCTCCACAGAGATTGGCGTTCCACCCCTAGGTGTGCCACCCAGAGGCTCCTGATCTACAGCATTTTCCTCTCAAGCCATTTTTTCTTTCATCACTTATTGGCAGAAAAGTAGAACTAAAATCATGAGCTTTTGAGAGTGGGGTCAGCATTCGACATTTATTTACAGGATGTTCTTAATATAGCGCAAAGGTCCACTACGCTGTACTCAATAAATGTTCTTGCTTGGCCATGTCTGCAGCTGGTGTTTGAACTGGGTCTGTTCACCTTAAGTCTATGAAACAGAGGCCCACTCAGGGTGGTGGTTCCCTGTGGCAGAGCCTGTAGAACCCGCAATCCAGCATCAGCTCGGCTGGATGGAACCTTGTCCCCCCAACACATTCCCCCTGACCACTGAACCAGAATAAGCAACATCGCAAAAGCATCTGAAATATTTTTAAATTTATAAACATGCCTCGAGCAAAAGCCTGTCTTCCCAGCTCTGATGGGAGAGCCCAGCAACCCCCTTTCCTTCCTTCCCTGTTATCTGATTGGGCTCTGAACGGAGCGTGCATGAATGAACTGAAAGAGAGATGTCAAAACGTGGTGAGACGATCGCAATTAGAGTTTGCCTTTGTAATTATGTGATTATTTGTGTCTGAAAACCCTAGAGTCAAACGCATTCAGCTCCATTACACGGTGGGAGCCGCTTCGAGCCCTGTCACCAAACACACAGGGATGAGGCGTGGGGAACGCGGAGGGAGGGTGGTCTGGATCCCGAGGCAGGGCAGCGAGACAGGCCACGGCGTGCACGGCATCGGCACGTGATCGCCGGCTCTCTCTCTGTCCTGAGAACACACTGAGTGTGCGGCAAACAACAGTGACAGGGTGGACATTGTCCTCAACATGCTTGGAATCAGGTGTGGTGTCAAAATCCGTGGGAGATAGAGCGAACATTTGACAGGATATGCAGCCAGTACACTTTGACACCGCTGAGGTCATGAAAAGCAAGGAAGACGGAGACCCGGTCACAGACCAAGGGACTCGGGGGAGGCAGGACGACTAAATGCACCATGGCCCCTGGGATTGGGTGCTGGGACAGAAAGATGGGAAAACTGGAACTGAGTTAGCAGTCACGGACTGATGCCAGTTTCTTACTTTTGACCCACATAACACAGCGGGTATTTTAAGTTGCAGGAATCAATGGAGATATAAAATGGCAAGAACGGGAATAAGGGAACTTCGACTAGCCTCACAACTGTTCTGTAACCCTAAATCTATTCCAAAACCAACAGGTTATTAAAAGAAAGAAACTGGGTAGGTTTTGATAAAAATGTGTATCTCCTGGTTCTTTTATTTCTTAAAATTTTTAAAGACTTTATTCACTTTAAAGAGGAGAGAGAGAGAGAGAAGGGGGGGAGGAGCAGGAAGCATCAACTCCCATATGTGCCTCGACCAGGCAACCCCAGGGTTTCAAACCAGTGACCTCAGTGTTCCAGGTCGACGCTTTATCCCCTGTGCCACCACAGGCCAGGCTATCCCTTGGTTCTTATGCCAAATCCTCCAAATTGTCATCCTACCTTTTATTTCTTAGGTTGGAAGCAACAAAACTTGACCTTGGTAGCTGCCCTTTCTGAGGTCCAGGTATTCAGCTTTCCCTCCATTGGGTGAGAAGCCATATGTTCTCATGACGTGAGAGATCACAGGTCCTTACAATACATTCCTTTTTAAATTTAATTTAGTCAGAAAATTAGTGGATGTTTTAGGTTGGACAAATCTTCAGAGAACTATTCTCTTTCCTTTTTTGCTCCAAATTCAGAATGCTGGGGAGAGAATGAAGTGTGTCAGAGGCTTGTCCTGCACGAGAGGGGTAGGTACAGCACCTTCCCTGATGATCCCACTGAAACTGAATGAGAACGGGGCGGGGAGAAAAGTCCCCACAGGGAAATTAGCATTGTTTCTGGAAAGAACAGGAATACATGCTGGACAGCACGAGGAACAGGTGTCCACCCCTGGAGTGGGCGGAGAAATATGCATTTTAACAGAAATCCCCTCCCCCATCTCCATTCCTGGGTGAATCTCTGTCAGGGATTGCAGGACCCCACTAGAGAATTGCCAGTCCGGTGGGGTGGACAGATAACCAGTCACGATAAAAAGCAGACACCATTTGTCTTCTAAAAAAACTAGAATATGTAACAGGAGCCCTGAGTGAGAGAGATCGATGTTGACCGCAGAGAAGAGAGAAGGAGCTATGACAAAAGTGGCAGTGAGCTGGGTCCCAAAACATGGGTAAAGTTTCAGCGTGAGGAGCTCCTTGTTCATCGTTTCCCTTCAAACTAAAAGAAATCAGAGCCAGGGAGAAGGGCAGTTGTTGTGGCGCAGTGTGGCTGGACTGTGTGGGGAGGAGGGAATGTGGCCAGAGCCAAGAGTGAAGGGCAGCCCGTTCTGGCAGGAGGAGAACCCCTGAAGGTCCTGCAGGGTGCTGCCCTGCTCAAGGGACTTTCTGGGTTGCCACGCCCTCCAGCCCAGTCCTGCGCAATTACAGACTCCCTGATCTGAATCTGAAAGGGTGAGGCTGGACTCACAGAGATGAAGAAGAGGGATGGCGGAATACGTCTGATGACAGCCAATGGGGAACTGAACTGTCATCAGTTGCCCTGGAAATGGAAAATGGTGAGAGATTGGGCAGAGATGTCAGATATTGTGCCTTGAGTGAACATGAGCGTCGAGGGAGGAAACATTGCTGAGTCCCACCCAGGGGAACCACAGGGGAATGGCTGTGCTTATGCTGTGGAGTTCTGCACAAGCTGGGATCCTAGAGACTTGTTGAGCAAGGGGGCGGGCTCGTTTTCATGCTGTGGGTTACAGCACCAGGATGATGCCAGGTTAGCTGCCCAGGTCAACCCAAAGAGCCAAAGTCCTTGCTGGGACAATGGTGTTGAGATGCAAGTCTGAAGAGTAGAGCAAAGCCTGACCAGTGAGGTTTAGGGCCAGGGTGACCACACTCGCTACGAGGAACAGGTTAAGGAAAGAGGGCGAGGAATGGGACTGGGAGTAAGAAGCATGTGTGATAGCTGTGTTCTGTGCCATTGATATTCCAAATGCATGTACGGCAGGCATGGGCATTTGACTTCTCACAGAATCCCCTGGGAGATGTAAGCGTGACGGACCGGGAGGATGGAGAAGATATTACCTGAAACGGGGAAGCAGGAGGAAGCGCTGGACTGGGGGAATAGCCTTTGAAGTAGTCACTGGCTGAGGAGAGGAGTTAAATTCATCACCTGGTCTGCTTCTACCAGCTGCATTCATCTTTTCAAGAAATATGTACCAAGTACCTCTTCTAGAGAGTGGGGATACAAAACCCCTATTCTTTCAGGACATAGATTCAAAAAGGGAATCAGACACTAAACAAACAAATGAATATATAATAAAACGGCAGGCTGTTTCTAGGAAGAAAGGGAATAAATGTTGGGTGGTGGCAGAGTAAGAAGATTGACAGGCACGCAGCGAGAGCTGCTGTCACGCTGAATATTTTCCTTGTGATTCAAGACATCAAACTTTGTGAAAGAGAAGAGGAAGATAATCAAATAATTCAGAAGACATATTGTAGATTGACCAAGTAGAGCTTGGGCCATAAGGGGATCATTTTGATGAATGAATACTATGGAGAGCAGCTTGGGGTGGTCAAGTGGACTCAGAAAGTCCTGGGTTTGAGTCTCAGCAACACTGCTGTGTGACCCTGTGCAAGTTACTTCACCTCTCTGAACCTCAGGGGCTTCACTGGTAGAAAAGATATATTAATACCTCTTTGAAAGTTTGTGCTGAGGATTAGGAACAATGTATGCTACATAAAGTTTTCGTATAGATCCTCTTGTACATGGTCACACACATTGTCAGAAAAGTATGAGTTTTGTTTCTTCTCCTAGGCTATAAATGTGTAAACCTAGCCAGCACCATCTACTCTCTCGCAACAATTTAATTGAACTGAACGGAACGGAGATGATTCAAGTTGATACTGTTACCCAAAGGAGCTGTTTATTACTTCCTGCTATCTCAGCCCATAAAAAGCCCCAGTTCCTGTCCTTGCTGAGGTCTGATTGTCCAATCGTGCATTCAATTCCACAAGCATTTATTTATTTACTTATTTACTTATTTACTTGTTTATTTATTTATTTATTTACTTATTTATTTATTACAGGGACGGAGAGGGAGACAGAGAGAGGGATAGATAGGAACAGACAGACAGGAACGGAGAGAGAAGAGAAGCATCAATCATCAGTTTTTCGTTGCGACACCTTAGTTGTTCATTGATTGTTTCTCACATGTGCCTTGACCGTGGGCCTTCAGCAGACCGAGCACCCCCTTGCTGGAGCCAGTGACCTTAGGTTCAAGCTGGTGAGCTTTCTTTTTTTGCTCAAGCCATATGAGCCCACACTCAAGCTGGCGAGCTCGGGGTCTCGAACCTGGGTCCTCCACATCCCAGTCCAACACTCTATCCACTGTGCCACCACCTGGTCAGGCCACAAGCTTTTAGTAAATTCTCTTTTTGCTGATTGCCCAGAAAAGTTCCAGCAACTTGCTTCTAAAACACTTAAACTGGTTCAGTTAATATTATTACTATTGTTAGTAGTGTTCCTATCACTAACATGGAATAGTATCATTATTATTATGTAGTAGTAAATTTAACATCTTTCTGAGAAGTAAAAACCTTCATGGAGCCCTAGGCTGAGAGATGACAGAAAGAGAATGGAACCGTACACACAGTAACAGATACTAAATTTCTCCCCTGGATTCTTGATAGTTGAGGAAGAGTTGCATGTTTTGTCTACAATGAAAAGGACACTTTACCAAGACCTGGGCCTAGAGAAAAATAAAACTGAAGCTCCAATTGTTTCCATATGCTACAGGGGCTGCTGAAGAAACCCGTGGTTTCAGATGCTCATCTCAGAAGAGCAGATCTCCGAGGGGCAGAAGAGAGAATTCAAACCCCAGAGATGCTGGGGTCCGAAGACTGGAAGGGCCTTTGTGATTCAATGGAATATCCTGTTTCTTAAATGGGGGGAGATGCAAGTGTTTCACCCCTCATCCCCCGACCCCCCGCCAAACTGTGACTGTACCACACCCTACTGCTGTGCAGATTTTACTTGGAGGTTATGTGAGATTAGAATAAACACAAACATACATGGATGTCTGTGGTCTCTTGTTTATCCTGAAGAAATTTCACTCTCGGATCCGCTGGCTCAAGCTTCGTCTCCAGCTGTGCACAACAGACTCCAGTGCATTTTGTAGATGGGAAAACGGAGGCCCCGACAGAGGGGACCCTTGACCAGGGTCACACAGTGAGTGAACACCATGACCAATCCTAAAACCAAGTCTCTTGCTTTCTATCCCAAGTAAAGAGCAAAGAAAGAATGAACGGGGAAAGAAAATGTGGTGGTGCTCTGTTTCTTTTTGTTTTAAGTCAAGTGTAAATTATTTTTTCTAGGTATATACTCGGGGTTTTGAGCTGCAGTTCTGAGCAGGTAACTAACACCCTGTGAGTGGTGTCTGTCCACAGCCTGGCTTTCTCCATTGCAACCCATGACGGAGGCTGAGGAAGGGCATCCATGCCCAGCAGGGGACGGGTCCAGCTTCACGCTAACTACAACTGCTGCTTGTTTATTTACCAAGGCCTGCTGGTGGGTGGGCACAGCTGAAGCTTCTATCACTTATACTATAAAAATCTTAAGATGGATTTTGGTAGAAAAAAAGTTAATCATATAAAAAAAATTGTAAGTAAGATATGTATCAGCTGGGAGGCCTGAGAGGATAGCTTCCTGAATTTCCTACAAAGAGGCCTTTTCACAGCTTCCCCTGACCTGAGTCGTCATCCAGTTAAAATCCTCGCCATCCTTCTCCTTTTCATTGTTACATATTAAGGATAACTCCCGGAGGCATGTTGGTATGTCTTCTTTATGCTTTAGTGTGCTCATTGAAAAGAATTTTGATTATATGTGTAAATAAACATTCTATCCTCAATTTTTCATTTGATATTTCCTAGAGCTTTTTATGTTATTATAAACCCTTCATGGCTTTTAGGAAAGTTACCTAATTTTTACCCATTACAGTCACTTCACATCCCCTGGCTGTGGGTCATTTGGATCATTTTTCTATTTTTTTGCTAATTAATAATTTAATTAATAAATATTAGCTTTTTTATCTAATCCCTCAGATAGATTATTGAAAATGGACAGCTGACCTATCAGACTCTCTCTTAATGTCTGAATGTGGCCATTTTATTTTATTCTTGCCAGCCTTAGGGATTCTCATTGAAGAAAAAAAACACATCTTTGTCAATGGAGAAACAAAACAGAAGAGTTTACTTATATTATCTTGTGTCTGCTCCTCAAGTTGAGCTTGTGTTCACATTCTCTCGCTGGTTACACTTCTTCTTTGGGGAAATACCACCTTTGTATTCCTTGCATCCTTCTCATATCCCACTTCTCCCAGCAGGGGCTTTACAGTTCCCCTTGGCACAAAGTAACCCTGCTCCCTGTCTACCATCCTGCCCTGCAGGGAGGAGATCACAATCAAACCTAGAGAGTGAGCACTACGCCTTGCTCCTCAGACAGAGTACACATCTGGTCTTTGAGGAAGGTGGGGAGGAGGGGGGTCAGCAGGAGGCCAGGCGGGTGGCCCAGGTCCACAGGTCATATCACCAGCAGACGGTTAAGGGTAACAGCAGAATAGAGATACCAGGAGAAACAGAAGACCCTTGTCTTTAACTTATACATCCACTCAGTTTTCACTCAAAGTCACGGGCCATCACAGCCCCTACGCTGCTTCTTCAGGAACCTCAGATAGGACAGAGCCAACCCCTGCATGATACACTGAAGGCTTGGCAGAGGCAGGGCTCAGTAACTGATAAAACTCTAGGAAGCGCTCTGTAGATTAGCCAACTTTTAAATAATGTCAGATTTCCAACATAAAGGCCAATCCCATGGAAAAGCCACAGTTAAGAAAACATCACACTTAAAACTGGAGGCTCCAAACCTGATTCATCCAGCTGACCGTGGTTGCCAATAACCCTGCCATTCTCAGGTATATAAGAAACCGACGACTCCCTAGTGTTCCCCCACCTTCTTTATGGTGTCTCACCTACAAAGAGAGGAGTCTCGGGCTTCTGAATTATGTTAATGAGCCCAAACCAAAGAAAATATGCTAAACTTCTCCTAGGACTAGATATGGGAAGAGGAATCACTCCAGCCTGTTGTTTTTAATTAATCCCTTATGTTCTACGCTTATCTGGTCCCAGAAAATGAAAACCATATATTTTACAGTGTGTGTGCCAAATTGTATGTGTAATTCAGTGGAAAACCCCTAGCAATAAAAGAGGAAGCTCTAAAATTACCAGCAGTTCCCTGGGTCCCCGGAAAGCCTGGACAGCAGTTTGCAAACTTCATTCTTTAAAACCCACTCGAATTTCAAACCTCAGAGTGTAGCTTATTGCTACTTGGAATTGTCCCATAGGTCCAGTGTTGTCAACTATCAAAGGGCCAGGGATGAAGGCCTTGATGAGCCTCTGCTTTCCTTCAGAACAGTTACGTAGAGTCAGGAATCTCACCTTATGTATCAAGTTACTAAGGACTCTGAAACTTATGGACATTAAGAAGTCTAAACCATCACTCCAAAGACAAATGGATTAAGAAGTCCAATAAAAAGTGTGTGTGTGTGCTCGCACGCGACTATGTGTATGTACACTGGAGGTGAAGGATATTAAAGACTGGGACTTTGACTTGGTTAGTCTAATGCCAAACAGAGCAGGAGAGACAATCACATTCCACAATCTACAGTGTGTCCATAAAGTCACAGTGCACTTTTGACTGGTCACAGGACAAAAGTGCACCATGACTTTAAGGACACATTGTATTTTAATATTATGAGGTAATTTCCTATTATTTGCCCAGTTCTATGTTAGGTATTTTTTTTAAGCTGCAGATATGTTTTGCCCTTATATAAGGAAAGTAAGTTGGAGCACATACGTGATGTGTACATGTGTGGGTGTAAAGGTTAACATTCACTAAACACCCTTCTGTGTCCTAAAGTCACAGACTATAAACATTTCTTCTTTAGAACCTTACGCACTAGGTGTTCTCATTTCTGAAATGGAAATAATGACTGCAGCATCTAAAAGTTAAACAACTTTCCCGATCAGTGAGAAGGCTAGGGTGTGAACTCAGCTTTTTCCAGTGCTCCAGGATACATGAGGCTCCACCCTCCATCTCAAATTAATAATTACCCCTCCCATGTGTGGACAGCTTTAAGGGGCTCTGATGTGCATTCCCCGTTCCCACACATTGTCTCCTCTGGTATACTCAGCAGAATTATGAACTTATTACCCTCTCTTAGAGAAGATAATATTGAGATTCGGAGACGTGCTGTTTTATTTATGGAGATAACTATGAGCAACCCAGAAACAATCTGAGCAAAAGAGCAACATGTCTAGTCGTTCTTTTGTTTGTCACCTGTGGTCCGCAGGACAACATCTCAACTTCTTAAGGTTCAGCCAAGGCCCTGAGGACTCTGCCTCAGAGTAGCCTCGTCCATCTTCTCAGTCTCAAGACTCCACATTCCAGACACAGTGAACTCTCCTGAGCGCCTCTACATCGTCCCGGTGTCTCCAAGCACTGGGCCTCTTTACGCGACCTTTTCTCTCTGGAGCAATCCGACCCCTACCATACCTCTTCCTAGTTCCAATCGGATAACGTCCACACCCTTCAGTCCTCTCAAATTATTTGTCACTTCCTCAGGGATGCCTTCCCCGAAACCCACACCTGTGAATGAGATGCCCCCCACCTCGTGTTTCCCCAGCCCTGCCCTTCCAATTTCACTCTTTGTGTTGTGTTGTGATGGACTCTTTACTCAGCCATCTTCCAGCCATGACTCCGTAATCTACAGGAAGGCATACACTGCTGACCCACAATGAGCGTGCTCCACTGCTTTGACCAGTCTTGGAATTTCAGTGCCTTTATTAGGAAGGGAGATTTAAAGTGGTCTGAAAAAATTAGAGGGGGGTACTTTTTGGATGAAGTAAGGCTACACTCTAATCTTACACAGTGGTTGAATCTGCAGAGGGAAGAGAAGAGGAAAAGACACTCTCGATTTGGAAAACAGCATCAGGTCCCAGTGAGCATGACATTTTCATGGAACAGGGAAGGCTTTGGATAGGTTCAGGAGAAGGTTGAGAAGGATAATAAGAACAAGACCTGACATTTATTGAGCACCGGCTGTATGCCAGTCACTGTTCTTAGGACTGTACACCCATGAACTCTTGTAATCCCACAGAAACCCTAAGTGAAGTAAATTCCCAAAGGTCCCCCACCTAGAAGGAGACAGAGAGAGCTAAGATTCAAAGTTGGATCTTCCAGTGGTAGAGTTTATGGTTTTTCCATATAAATTCCCACATACTGTGGACATAAGAATCCATCAAGGGAGAGAGTGGAGGAGGTTATTTAAAGCCCACTTCTGAGAAATCATGGGCATACCATCACCACAGCACGTATGCTGTGGAGGAGTGTGATCAGGACTCTCTGGGCATGATAAAATCAGTGCTTTTGGAATATTCCCTTACACCACACTGAAGGAAAGAAGTGGAGAAGAAGAAAGTGATGTAGGAAAAATAAAAAAACCTACTGGTGGTCCAGGAGAGAGAATAGAGGGAAAGAGGGTTGGCCTGACCAGGCAATTGCACAGTGGATAGAGCCTCAGACTGGGATGCAGAGAACCCAGGTTTGAAACCCCAAGGTTGCCAGCTTGAGCATGGGACTCATCCGGCTTGAGCGCTGGCTCACCAGTTTGAGCACAGGGTCGCTGGCTTGAGCATGGGGTCATAGACATGACCTCATGGTTGCTAGCTTGAGCCCAAAGGTCACTGGCTTGAAGTACAAGGTCACTGACTTGAGCCCAAGGTCGCTGGCTTGAGCAGGAGGTCACTCGCTCTGCTGTAGCCCCCCAGTCAAGGCACGTGAGAGCAGTCAACGAACAGCTAAGGAGCCGCAATGAAGAATTGATGCTTCTCATCTCTCTCCCTTTCTGCCTGTCCGTCCCTTTCTGTTTCTGTCAAAAACAAACAATAAAAGGGGACAGGAAAGAGGGTTGAAGAGATGTCTAGAGGAGGCTGAGAGGTGACTTGGCAAGACAGACTAATAATTCAGATTACTTTTTTGAAGAAACAGTCCTGGGAAGATATATGCTTCAAATCTTTAATTACTGGCTCTAGATGGGAGCTCTGTCTTGTAGGACAATGGTGCAAATACTTCCACTATGGCCATTTGCCATGCTGCAAATACTCCCCTTATGGCCTCTTCCCATGGTATAAATATTCTCAGCATGGCTGATTTCAAGCTATCAACATGACATCTCTGAACTCAGAGTTGGGATGAATCAAATGTAATCAGGTCTTATAAGTCAGTCCTGAGGCACAGACAGCCCAAATTGAGAGCAAAGCAAATATGTCCAGGGCCTGGGGAAGCCCTGTTCTACACTGATGCACAGCAATTGTTATCAGGTCCACAGGAAGTGACTGAGGAAGGTATTATGGAGATGGGCAATAACTGTGGCAGCCTCCACTTATCTAGAGACGTCCATGACAGGGCACTGTGCTGAGCACTGCTGACACAGGCAGAATCTCACTTAATCCTCAAACTCACTCTGGGAATTAGGTGCTCGTTTTTCACAGATGAAAACATAGAGATTTAAGAGATTCAAGATCACACAACAAATAGGGAAAAAGAAAAGAGTTAAACATAAGTGTGCCTCACACCAAAACACTGTATTTAACTTCTCAATGACTCTTCCTAGCAAATCAGAGAGGAGACTGTGGAAATCTGACCTAAGGAGCAAAGAAGGAGAAGGAAATTCGAGATTGATACACGCACACAGAAACCAAATCCACATATATTGTATATGCTGAAAATTCATAATTCATGCCCAACAGCAATGCGAGAGACCCTATCTCCACCCCCACACCCGATTTCTAACATGATTTTTTTTACAGCCTTTTGCCTAGATTCCTGAAAGAGAAGAAAATGATAAAGCCACATAAAAATGAGTTATATCTATTTCACAACAATTAACAGCATTCCTCTGTATGTGTGCACTGGACACATCTCTACAACAGAAATATAGCTCCTGGCCCAAGCTTCCCACTTCTCAGTCCTGCATGACTTGTCCCCCAGTCACTTAATATTGCCTAAACTGGACGTTTCTGAGTGCAGCAGCCTGAGGGGAGAATAAGGATTCACATTTAGTATGAGCCGCACCATCCTTCTCAACCGGCACATAAACCATGATAAGATGACATCTAGAGTGATGATGTCTTTGCCGAGCCATCAGAACACAAAGCTAGTTCATATGGTTATTTCTTTTAGTAAAACAAATGGGAGAAATCAGTAAAGCTTGCTGGTTAAGACTTGGTGGTTTCAGAGCCACCCAAACTCAGATTTAAGATGTCCGTGGGGGGGTGTGGGGTGAGGGGGGGCTCACTGTTGGAAAAGATACAGGAAGCAAGAAGGAGGGGCAAACAGTTCAAGATCATAGGGGTGAGCACGCGTCAGAGCCCACTTTGGGGCAAGGCAGCCAGACACCAAGATGGCAGCCAGACTCCAAGATGTGGTTTCCTCTGAGCATGAATAGAGCTGACTGGCGTAATCGATAGGATACTATGGGAATGATGGTACGTGCCTTCTGAAGCAAGGTCATTAGAAAGCTCTCTCTCAGAGCACTCCTCCTGGAGGAAGCAACGACGACTCCCCAGGGACACGGACAGCAGCAGGGTGAAGTCCACACAGGGTGAAGAACAGAAAGCTCTGGCCATTAGCCAGCCTGACTTGCCTATCATGAGTGGACAATCTCGGAAACAGACCCTCCGGCCGCAGCCACACCTTCAGGTGACCGCAGAGCAGACCCAGGTCGCGAATGCAACCTCATGAGACGTTCTCAGCAGCTTCCAACGTCCTGACTCACAGAAACTCCGTGATGTCTATTGTGTTAATCTGCTAAATGGGGGTGATCTATTACATAGCAATATAATTTATTCAAAGGGTGTGGTGGGCAGGGCTCCCCTACATAGCCCTGACTCTGGGCCTCGAGTGCACAGCACGTGTGGGGCCTCTTCAGCAGACACCTGTAGAGAGGGGGGCGGTAGGGAAGGAAAGGGAGGGGCTGAACAGCGAGGTCTCTGGTGAGTCCCCGTGCGGCCTGGTCCAGGGAGGCTCTGGGTGTCAATCACACTACTGGGCTGCCACCCTTGAAGCTAGGGGAGCTAGCTGTGGCCCACCTGCCTTCGTCAGCCACCGGCTGTGGGCTCTTCCCCTCTGAGCGGAACTGCCCGTGTAAGGCAGCTCTCACCAGCGGAAGCAAATTCTCCAGAGAAGGGAGCCAAGGAGAGTCATGAGGAGCCAGCTGCCCAGCTGGGAGGAGGGGCATTTTGTTTAATAAAGGGGCTCTGGGTAGGGCTCCAGTGAGAACCCCGAGTGACATCTCTATGCTCCCCCTCCTGCTTCCCACAGGTTGGCTGTGCGGCATGTCACCTCCAGGCGGCTGCCCCTCCTCAGGGCCTATTCTGTCCTAGAAAGTCCTTCTCCTCATGTGGAACTGGAGATAGGTGAGGATTCCTGTTGGTTCAGGAGGGGTTATATATTATGTCCCAGGAAGGAAAGGAAAGAGTAGAAAAAACTGGAAAATGTCAATCAGTATAGTGGCTTCGAAGTCCAGGCAGCCCTGATGTCCTATAAGTTGAACAACTTCCACCCACAGAATACTTTCCCAAATGAATTCAGACAGACAGACAGATGCACACACACACACTTCAATTCTAGTCTTTAGTTAACTTTCCTGCTTATTTATATTAACTACTATTTTGCACAAAGTACCAATAGTTTTCTTATAAAGGTGGCATTTTCAGAAGGATCACCCAGGCACGGTCCCACTTGGGGCTCCCTCTCCTGAATAGGCCCGTGCCTCACATAGCCACAGTCTGTGCACCCAGCCCAAGGCCATGTGTCCCGCTCCGGGAGACCACCATGTCTGAAACTGAGACAAGGCTCCCTGACTCCCTCCTCTGCTCCAGCGTTTTTCCTTTGTGCTTGCAAACATCAAATGTACGAAGTACCTGACTCATCCTATGTGTTGTCTATCGCTCCCACCAGTCTCCAGGAAGGTGGGCTTTCTGTCTGTCTGGCTCACTGCTCTATCCCTTGCACCAAAAATAGGTCAGCATGTCGTACACACTCAAATATTTATTGAATTAACAAATGAGAGAATGATTGCTTGACATTTGCATTCAAACAGAGGTTCTGCTACTGGCTGTCTGGCTGGGTCCCAAACCTGAAGAACTTACCACCGCGGCACTTGGCACGCCATCGGTCTGTCACGAGCCTCTCTGAACTCCAGTGTCAACAGGTTTTCTCTCTCTCTATTTTCTTTACTTGTCACTAGTCAAGAAAACATCTAATCTTTTCCTGAGGAAGGAAGAGCATCTCTGTGCAAAAGAGGACTTTCAGTCGGGGAGCCCGAAAAACAGGCTAGCTGCATTTTTCTGTGGGAACCGAGTGGAGCTGATGTGCCCCCGGCCGCCTCAGCGGTCCCAAACACGTCTGCTCGAGTGCTAATGAATCATTTCCATCCTTACCATAAACAGGGGTCACGAGTGAGAGTATTGTTCTTGGATAAGACCGCGCATCCTCAAGAAACTCGCACTCGGGGTGACCCCAGCAGCAGGTCAGACTGTCTGTGTCTCTCTGGGGCAGACGGAATGAGAGTTTGAATTACAGCGTCAGGAAGTTCCCTCCTCAGCAAGCTTGGAGGCAGACTTCCCCCACGTCCCAGGAGGAAAAGTGGGCAACGTAAGGTGTCAGTGAAAGAACTCAGGTACAGAAAATGTTACAGGATTCAACATCTCCTAGGGTTTAAATTTAAAGGTGCGCATGGATGACAGTGTAAGAGGGGTGTGTGTGTGTGTAGGAAGGTAACAAGAAACATGAGGAAAGAGACAGCAAAATTCCTAAATAACACTTGAATCCCTAATTTCAAAGGTCTTTTGAGTTTGCCCATAAGGAAAGAGAATAGACCCGACCGTTAACTTCTAACTGCTTGTGACATGTTCACTGCACACACCCCGTCCACCTCCCCACCCCAAAAAAACATTGCAGTTGAGTCCCCATTTTAAACTATTTTTTAAAAATTCAATAAAAATCTTTTCTGTTGGTTAATGGCCCGTTTTGTGTTAAGAACTGAGCTCTCCTCTTTATACTGTTCTCAACTTGACAACAGGGCTGTGCTACAGGACGTACTTTCACTCCTTTATTCATGATGAAGCCAGCCAGCAAGTCTCCGACTGCTCAAGGGACATCTACAGAAAAGGCAAGACCAAGATTCGGACTGGAGTCTGAAGAACTCCGATGACCGCAGTGTTGGCTTCTATTCAGGGGAGGGATGACAGGAAAGCTTGTCTATGCCTGCTTACTTGGTATTTGCCTCTTGTATGTCCATGCCTCACCATTCCCTGCTGAGCTCCGGGTTTTAGGAAACTACATTTCCCATGGTCCATTGCCTTCTGGCACCTGGATGGGTTTGACCAACCGGAGGCATTGGCGGAAGATTAAATAAAGCACAGCAGTAAAGGGAGATACCTGAGATCTTTCCCTCTCTCCCTGTTTCCAGTAGAAGCTGTTCCCTGCAGCTCCAGGCCCTGGTGGTCACACCCTAGCTTCCGGTGACAACACCCTGTCCTGTTGTTCCAGCAGCCACAGGGGTGGAAGAGCTGTTGCTAATCTCTGTGTTATCTCACCTCTCCTTTGGCTTCTTAGCTCTTTCATCATCCATGTAACGGATTCCCTGTACTCTGTCACTTCTGTTTGAAAGACCTTGGACTGGTTTCTATTTTCCTGGCTATCCTCTGGCTGACACATACTATCTTCTTTCAGAAAACAATCAAACATTACTCAGAGCATGTTCAACCAATATGAGAACTACGATTAGAATCAAAACAGAGGACGGGGCAACGCCGTGGCCATCAGCATGATCTAAATAATCTGAATCTGGTATTACACCGAGATCGGAACAAGGCTTTCTCATCTGAGCTAAAGCCTGTCACTTGCATTTACTGTCTGTGTGACTTCAGGCAAGTTATTCTGGCCTCCGTGTGTCTCCGTTTTCACTGGTACAAAAAAAACACACAAAAACCCGTGTCTCTGTCGTGGCCCAAATCAGAAATGGGGTGCGTAAAGTAGCCAAGCACAACTCCTAACATGTAGAAGGCAACCAACAAATGTAGCTTATTTTGCTTGCAGCCTAATTAGCCTCAGGAATCTGAAGGGTTTCAAAAGGACTGAAAATAAACATTTTTCAGGAGTGGCAGGGGAAATGCACTGCATTCGACTCGGGAGAAAATGGGAAGAGTGCCGTTTAAAATGATGAGCTCTGAACCGAGTAACAGTACCTGAAAGAATGCTGAAACTTGCAAGCTTGAGGGTGGGGTGTGGCCAAAAGAAGACAAATATGACAAAAATGTTTTTGTTTGACACTCTCTTTTTTTGGTATCACTCAGCCAGGAAATGTTTATTCAGCCTCTCTTCGATTCATGGCAAGGGGGAAGACACGGGAAAAAAAGCGGCCCTGGGCTAGGAACTGAGACCAGGAGTGGCAGTCAGGACACCTGGGTGCCAGGCTCAGCTCCCTTCCCCTCTATGGGTCTCAGTTTCCCCTTCTGCTAGTGGATTATTAGATCAGTGGCGTGCAGCTGAGGATCACCTTTGCGCTTTTAAATTGTGCTCTTAGCCAGGGCCTAGAGTCAGAGTCTAATTCAGAATAATCCTGGGAGAGGCCGCAGGACAATTTATCGCTAAAAGCTCCAGATTTTGACATGTGCTCCTGCAGAATCTCCTAGCCTCTAGCTTCCAAGGTCCCCTCTGGTTTTAGGACTCTCTCAGACCATGAACACACACCCACTGGCGAGGGACACAGAAAAGAGGGACCAGTGAGGATCGCAGGAGATAGGAAAGGCCCCTGAAGGGGAAGCGGCTCCAGTGTTTGTTGGGCAGATGAACTATATTATGCTCACTTTGTTAAAGATGGCGCTGCCCACGTGCCAGTTTTAAGAGTAAGCTTTTCCCCACACCCTTGACTGATTGGATGATGTGGGTGGTGCACTCTCATGAGGAATCATCCCAGTATGTCTCAGATAAGTGACTTTGTATCAGAGACTTTCTTATTTGTAGATTGGATTAAAGGTTTTGAATCTATGCTATAAAGTAGGGGTCGGGAGCTTGCTCTCTCTTGGTTCCTAAGGTTAGTATTAGAGAGGAGAGCAGATTAAATCTACGTGGAGGAGAGGAGAAGCAGCCAAGATGGTGGAGTGCTGAGGAAGAAGCCAGTTTGTGCAGAGTTTGTGCTGGAGAAGGAGATGGGAAACAGAGGTGAATAAGTCTGGTGAGCTAGAAACCTTTTGATTCTAGGAAACTCGGATAAGTCAGTAGTTTTGTGAGCACTGAATGTGTGGGTTTTGGAGCCCAGTGTGTGTTTTTGCTTGCCTGCCGGGTGCAAGCTAGAATTAAAACTGATGGCTCACCAGTTTTTGGCTCCATTGTTTCATTACCGTCTGTTCGAATCTAATGTGAACCTGCATGAGCCAGGCGGCTCTGATGGTGGCCGCGACTACTGGCTTTACAGTGTTGAAGGGTGGTTAAGAGAGATACAGCCTGACCAGGTGGTTGGTATAGTGGATAGAACATCGGACTGGAATGCAGATGACCCACGTTTGAAACCCCGAGGTTCCCAGCTTGAGCACCGGCTCACCAGCCTGAGCGTGGGTTCGCCAGCTTGAGCTCAGGGTCACTGGCTTGAGTGTGGAATCATAGATATGACCCCATCATTGCTGGCTTGAAGCCCAAGCTCTCTGGCTTGAGCATGGGATCACTCATTCTGCTGTAGCCCCCAGTCAAGGCACATATGAGAAAGCAATCAATGAACAACTAAGGAGCTGCAACGAAGAGTTGATGCTTCTCATCTCTCTCTCTTCCTGTCTGACTGTCCCTATCTGTCCCTCTCTCTATCTCTGTCACAAAAAGAAAACACACAGGAGAGAAGACATTGCAGGTAAGAGGAAAGGAGGTGAGAAATGCCAGTTGTTCGGTAGAACAAGGGGGGTCGAGGGAAGGCACTGCAGAGAAGCAGACAAAATAGCAGGCGAGGAGGTTCCACTCAGCTCCACAGCTCCATGACCTTGAACAAGAATTTGTTGTCTCTGAGACTATTGTCCTCATCTGTACAAAGAGTACATAAGCGTACCCTTGTCAGAGATTTGATCTGGGGGTTAACTAGGACAGACACTTATTAATGCTCTCAAGAAAAGAGAGTTAATACCATGGTTATTATCATCATGATTAGTTCTATTAATTTCTACCATCCCTTTAAACTCAGTAGGCCTCTGCTTGGAGCCACCATGCTAAACTGCTATAATTAAGCAGGAATAAAATTGATTTGGGGGCTGTGTTGGGCAGATGAAATATATTATGCTCACTTTGTTAAAGATGGCGCTGTCCACGTGGAGGCCTGTCGCCCAGGTGATGATATTGGTTGCCCTTCTTGCTTGGGATGGGTGTGATTATATTAATGTGAGTTGGGGGACAGGCTGTAATCAGGCAGAGTCGTTATAGCCTAAGGTTTAGTTTTAAGAGTGAGCTTTTCCCCACACCCTTGACTGATTGGATGATGTGGGGTGGTGCACTCTCCTGAGGAATCCCATTATGCCTCAGATAAGTGACTGTATCAGAGACTTCCTTGTTTGTAGATTGGATTAAAGGTTTGGATTTCTACACTATAAAGTGGGGCAGACAGGGAGCTTGCTCTCTCTTGGTTCCTGAGGTTAGCATTAGAGAGGAGAGCAGATTAAGGCCACATGGAGGAGAGGAGAAGCAGCCAAGGTGGTGGAGTACTGAGGGAGAAGCCAGTTTGTGCAGAGAGAAGGAGATGGGGAACAGAGGTGAATAAGTCTGGTGAGCTAGAAACCTTTGATGCTAGGAAACTCGAATAAGTCAGTAGCTTTGTGAGCACTGAATGAGTGGGTTTTGGAGCCCAGTGTGTGTTTTTGCTTGCCTGCGGGTACAAGATAGGATTTAAAGCTGATGGCCCACCAGTTCTTGGCTCTGTTGTTTCATTACCGACTGTCTGAATCTAATGCGAACCTGCATGAGCCAGGCAGCTGTGATGGTGGCCACAGGCACTGGCTTTACAGGCTGGAAGAGAAGTTTGAATGAATGAGTACAGGAATGGAGAGAATCAGGAAGGGGGACAGAGAAATCAGCATGATTTAGAGCATGGCTTCTCAATGCCAGCACTACCTATATTTGGGGTCAGATAACTCTTTGTGGTGGTGAGGGGCTGTGGTCCTGGGCATCGTAGGAAGGTTGGCAGCATCCCCGGCCTCGACCTGCTAGATGTCAATAGTACCTCCCCATTGTGACAACTAAAAACAAACCCAGACACTGCCAAACAGCCTCTAGCGGGGCAGACTCGCCCCAGCAGTTAGCAACTACTGATTGAGAGGAATGAAAACAAAGATTTCCAGAAGGAGACAGAAATGGAGAACTAGAGGATTTAAGGGAAAACCAGTTGTTTCAGTTGCTAGGGAAAGAGGGCAGATTTTGTTTTTTGTCTACTTCAAAATTTTAGATGTGTCCCCTGCAAGCCTTGCCTCTCCTAGATACTCTGTAAATGCAATTTGAGGAGAGGTACCCGCGCTTTCTATACAGAAAGAAGTTTCCACCCAGATGGAAAGAGCGCCCCGATGACCCTGACGCGCAGGTCTTGGCTGATCCCCAGTTACCACGGTTGCCTTGGAGACTCCAGAGTTTCCCACTCAGCCCACGCCCGACCTCTCATCTCCCCACGATGTTCAGATGGCCCGGGGAAATCCTGGAGGTCGCCTGCCAAGAGCTGTGGCCAAGGTAACAGGTCTGCCTTCTTATCTGCGGCCTCAACTTCCCCCAATTCTTTCCAAGAGGAAGGCTCACCAGGCCACTGGGCCCATCAGACAGAGCTGCCTGACAAAGGCTGGTAGGCGGAGAGGCGGGACAAGCTGGCCCTGCTACCTAACTCGGCCACACCTCCCCAGAGCCTCAGCCCAGGCGCAGGGACAGGAGGCAATTCCTCGAAGGCAGCCCACCTCCCCCCACCCTGAAGGCTCTCCCTCCCTCCTCCCCCCTGCTCTGGCCTTCCAAGTCGGACGGGCAACACTGAGAGGTTTCCCTGAGTTGAACATTAATTCAAATACTCTAAGTGAGTACTTCAAGCAGCTAGGGCAGTGAAGTAGCGGGCTTAACTTCTAGAATGTTTTTTGTCACCCCGACTTCATCACGGACCACTATGTTCTTAATCTGAGGCTTTTGTTCATGCCGTTTTCTGTGTGGAAGATGTTACCTATTTACTTTTTTTTTTTTTCCTATTTACTTTTTAAACAACCTCTTGAAGACATAAAACAGATTGTATGCTTTCTTTCTTTTTTTAATCCCTATAACACATACTAACTCTGTGTCCTATACCTTGCAGGTGCTTGGTTAAGGGTTGGCATGAATTATTAAATCAGTCAAAGTTGCCTTAACAGGTGGCACCACAGTGGATAGAGCATCGAACTGGGACGCAGAGGACCCAGGTTCAAAACCCTGAGGTCACCAGCTTGAGTGCGGGCTCATCTGGCTTGAGCACAGGCTCACCAGCTTGAGTGTGGGGTCACTGGCTTGAGCATGGGATCATAGACATGACCCCATGGTCACTGGCTTGAGCCCAAGGGTAACTGGTTTGAAGCCCAAGGTTGCTAGCTTGAGCCCAAGGTCACTGGCTTGAGCAAGGGGTCACTTGCTCTGCTCTAGTCCCCTCCCCCATCAAGACACATATGAGAAAGCAATCAATGAACAACTAAGATGCTGGTGCCACAATGAAGAATTGATGCTTCTCATCTCTTTCCCTTCCTGTCTGTCCCTATCTGTCCTTCTCTCTGTCTCTGTCACACATACAAAAAAAAGAATAAGAATGAGGCATAGTATTTTTAGTAGTTTCCTAGGGCTGTAGCAACAAACTGCCACAAACTCAGTGGCTTAAACAATACAATCACGGCTCTGGAGGTCAGAAACCTGGAATAAATCCCACTGCGCTATAGTCGAGAAATCGGCAGAGCTGCATTCCTCTCCAGGAGCAAATCTGTTCTCTGTTTCTAAGGGAGATCTGTGTCCTTGCCTCATCCAGCTTCCAGAGGCCGCCTGCATGCCTTAGCTTGTGGCCCCTTCCTCCAGCTTCATAGCCACCAATAGCAGGTCGAGCCTTTCTCAGATCATACCACTCTGACACTGATCCTTCTGTCTCATTTGTCCACACATAAGGACCCTTATGATTACATTAGGTCCACCTGGATAATCCAAAAATAATCTACAGGGGGTCCTTTGGGTTACAACAGTCTCAACATATAGAGTTTCGAGTTTACAATGCTCACTCCCATAAAACTTTAAAAAATTGAGACATAAGTGTTTCGGCTTATGCATTAGCATTGAATTTTTTTTATACTAATTTTTTTCATCTTTATAGTACAATGTACAGTACAATATATTTATGTCTTTTTCCTTCTTCTGTGGTTTACTTGTGTTTTTCTGTTCCAGATTATGATTTTATAACTGTGTTAGGATAGGTAAGTGACTTAGGCTTGGGTGTGTTTTGACTTACACAAAAATTCTGGTTACATCACTGTCATAGGAACAGAACTGTGTCATTACCCAAGGACCCCCTGTATTTTAAAATCAGCTGATTAGCAACCTTACTTCAATCTGCAACTTAAATTCCCCTTTGTTATATAAGGTCATATATTTGTAGGTTCCAGGGATTAGGACCTGGACTTTGAGGGAGGGGAGATCATTAAGAGCATCATTCTGCCTACCAAATTATTTCGTAGTCTATGTCCACCATATTTTAATTGAGCCAGTTTTCCACCTCAGCAGAAATGAGAGGCTCCAATTCCTTACTAAAACAGTGCCTCAATCTTCACCCAAGCAGATACATCAGAGAATTTCTCTGGGATATATATACCCAGAGGTGATATTACTGAATCTTCAGTATAGTTATGAGACTATATGATTTCAAAATATAAAAACAAATATTTATTTCCTGACCCTCCAGCAATTTAGCTATATTTCTATAGAAAATATCTGAAGAAGATACAGCTGCTGTTCCCAAATTTCTTGTCCATCACCACTTTTCAGGTGAGATAGATCACCCTCCTCTGACCACTCTGAAGCGAGGCACGGTCACGTGGCTTGCTCTGGCCAATGAAGTATGAATGCAAGTGAGGCTGTGTCCAGCAGACTGAAGATTCACCTCCTTCCACAGAGCTCACAGACTCCCATGTGGGTATGGAGCCTTCATCAAACTGGGTCTCTGAGTGACTCCAATGGACAGAGGACCACCCCTCTCCCTGGCCAACCAACTGGGCTGGAGTGTCAGGGGTGCGGGGAGTGGAGTGTGTGTGGGGGATCAAACTTTTATTAGCAAAGCCACTGAATTGCATGGTTTTTGTTACTGCACCATAATGTAACTCATCATTAAAGCCAGAAATAGTCCAAAATTAAACTCTACTTAAAAATTGAAAGCACATTCTTATCTATGTTTATAGCTTTATTCTTCATTTATGCCTCAGGCCTATGAGCTGCCTTCCCCTCCCTCCCATGTACTCTGTTAATAAAGACATATTGAAATCATCTCCTGACTTGATGGTCATGTTCACTGGTGGGTGACATCCAGTGGTCCCTCCACTAGATAATTTGTTTCTTGAGGACCGTGTCTTTTCATCAGGTCCAGGGTACAAAAGACAGTCAGTATTTGGCACATTGGTTGTAGTCAGACAATGCCAACTCAAGAGGCTATCCTCTCCAGGTTACGTGAACTAGCCAAGGCTCAGAGACGATAGGAGACCTACTACGCTAGCCAAGGCTCAGAGACGATAGGAGACCTACTACGCTAGCCAAGGCTCAGAGACGATAGGAGACCAGCCAAGGTTACACAGGCAGGAAGAAGAGGTGTTAAGTGGAGAACACAGGTCCCCATGTGGTATTTAATTCCTCCAGGCCCAGCTGAGAGGGAAGCATCCCAGGATACTTCCCAGGGCCTCACTCCTGGCCACCGTGCCCCTCCCACACAGACACAGACCTGGCGTTTAAGTCAAAGAGGAACTGCCTGGGTCCCTCAGGGACTGCATGGATTCCCTTCCTTGTTCTCAGAGAATGTGGCAATGACAGGTCCGACATCGACGTCCAATGAAAGGGCTCGTTGCTCCTCAGCATCTTGGCTACACCTTTGCTAATACTTCCTCTTCGCTCGCTCGCAAAGGGCCTCCCAAGCCTTCTGCATCAGATGGGCTATCGTATACCATGATGTAAGCCCAGCATCTTGGAAGGCATAAACAGCTCAAATCAGCAAGTGTTCCTGGAAGTAAATATAGCCTGGAAGGTGAGGCACAGATGGGGAGACTCCAAGCAAAAAAAGGGGGTGGGGTGGTAGGGGGGGGGCATGTCTGGTTTTAAATAACTACAGAGCTTGCATGCGGGAGAAACCAAAATGATCCATTTCCTCTCTTGTTATCATAAATGTGGTTAATGGTGATCCCCAAAGTACGCAGACGCTTGGCTGCTGGCAGATGGTGTGGCTTCCCTTATCAGTCCATCAGCTGAGCTAACGGGACCCTGAGGAAACACACTTTTCTCCGCTCCATCTGTGCAAATAAACACGGGCCACGCTAATACCACTCGCCTGCAAAGTGATCTAAGCGATGTCAACTTAACTCGCAGATAGTGCCTCCTGGCCAGTTGGACCCCAACCCCAACTTGCTAATTCCTCTGATTCTTCCTTTCCTGCTTGTTCTTGACCCTGACAGATTATCACCCCAAAAGTGAGAACATGGCTCCAGGTCAAAAGGCCCCATTTGTTTCCAGGACCCAAACATCAAATTCTTTGAAAGGGACAGCTGGTGGTGACCCCAGATGGCCAGATGAGACGGTTAAGATGCTATTCCCGCGGTGCTCAGAACTCAGAGATCTGGGACAAGGAGGCTAGAGAATCTGGCCAGCGGGGAGACAGTCATCACTGTGGGAGACACTGGATGTCTGTGGATGATGTAAGAGAGCTTGAGCCTTAGGCATTAATCTCTGGATGACATAACACAGCATAGGGGTCAATAACCTAAAGTCTGACCTGGATTTGAATTCTGCTCTGCCATGGAGTAGCACCTTACCCTGGAGCATGAAGCGGCCCCTTACCCTGGAGCACGGAGTGGCGCCTTACCCTGCAGCAGCCCCTTACCTTGGAGCAGCCCCTTACCCCAGCATGAAGTGGCCCTTACCCTGGAGCATGGAGCGGCCCCTTACTCCAGCATGGAGCAGCCCCTTAAACTGGAGCACAGAGCGACCTCTTACCCTGGAGCTTGGAGCAGCTCCTTAGCCTGGAGCACGAAGCGGCCCCTACCCTGGAGCATGGAGCAACCCCTTATCCCAGCATGGAGTGGCCCCTTACCCTGGAGCATGGAGTAGTTCCTAACCCTGTAGTAATTTACTCAAACCTTCCCTACCTGTTTCACAGCTCACCTGGAAAAGGAGGACTAGTAGACCTAGGGAGTATCTTCAATGTGAAAATTAAAGGAAGTAATTGATACAAATGCGCAATGCAGTCCTTGTGTGTGGGAACTGTCACATTCACAAGAGGAATAGTAATCATAGCTCACTAAAGACTGGTTACACACTGCTGCTAGTAGGATGACCAGTCTGTGTGACATCAAGAAATAAGGTAGCCTAGGACACACGTTTCTGGAGTCTGGGGGCGCAGGCCATCCGAGAGCAGAGAAAGTGTCATTCGATGGACCCAAGCCACCCTTGTGGGATGTGGTGGCAGTGGAGTGGCTCTGATCACTACGGGCTGCCCAAGGAGAAGATGGCTGGGAAGTAAGGCCCCTCCCTTGAAGCAGGTGAGAGCCAAGAGAGTGACTCCTCCTCCCCAGCTCTCACACTGGTCTCCAAAGGAGAGCTCAGAGCAGGGGCTTCTGCCAGGAGAGGGCAATCAAACCCAAGATCAGGAGAGGAGACTTATTCTGTTGCTTGGAACTCTCTGTTGTCTTTCCAGATCCATAGAATAAAAGTAGAACTCCTTCCTGTGGGCAACAGGGCTGCCGCTTCCTAACCCTCCAGTGCCTCCCTCTCTTCTAGTCACCAAACACCTGGAGCTCTTTCTAAGCTCATAGCCTTGGCGATAGGTATTAGTCTCCCTAGTCCTCAGCACCTCTTCTGCACCCAGGCACCTCCATGACTCCATGCACCTCAGCTCCAGCATCACTTTTTTTTTTTTAACAAAGACAGAGAGAGGGATAGATAGGGACAGACAGACAAGAACGGAGAGAGATGAGAAGTATCAATCATCAGTTTTTCGTTGTGGCACCTTAGTTGTTCATTGATTGCTTTCTCATATGTGCCTTGATGGGAGGGCGGGGGGCTACATCAGACCGAGCAACCCCTTGCTCAAGCCAGCGACCTTGGGTCCAAGCTGGTGAGCTTTTTGCTCAAGCCAGGTGAACCTGCGCTCAAGCTGGCGAGCTCGGGGGTTGAACCTAGGTTCTCTGCATCCTAGTCCAACACTCGATCCACTGCGCCACCACCTGGTCAGGCATCACTTCTTCAGAGGAGCCTTTCCAAGGTGCTGATGACAAGCATCCCTGCTGTTAGGGTCCCATCTCTCAGCTGACAGGCTGGTCTAGAGGCCAGTGGTTTCCACTAAGACAGGTCCCTAAGTACTTCCATTTCCTTAACTTCCATTCCTACATTTTCCTTTAAAGACGTACCCCTCAAGATGCCAAGCTGTGCCAGCATCTTGGCTGATGTCTCCTTCTCAAATCGGGTAAAAAAGTCAGTTTACACACTACACTTGACACTAATCGTTCTACAAAGTTTATGTCTGCCTTCTCCACTACTGTAGCATCTACTTATAAACTGGGGCCATCAGCACGTTTTCAGACAGCTGTGTGGACACTGCCGCCCGGCTGGGGAAGGGAAATAGCCCCGGACCCTCTGCACATGGTGCCTCCCAGACAGTCCACACCTGGACAGGCTGTCAGCAGCCAGCCAGCGGGAGGCTGCTACAGCTTTAAGCAATCCAAGCTGAATGTAAGCGTTCAGCTGATGGAAATGCCTGCAGGGGGAGGGGGCGGTAATTACCTTCCCCGAAGTGATTACTCCCGAGGACATTAGTGCCTTTGTGGCATCCTGAGACCTGTGAGTGTTTCCCACAAAGGTGACCTCTGGAATGGAGAACTGATGGGGGGGATGTAGGGGGGAGGACGGGGAAGAAGCCTTTCTGCTCCGTGTGTAAAAGAATGCTAAAGTCTGCTCTTCCTGGCGGTTTTGGAATTCCAACATGAATGGCAGCAGCTGCCTCAGGAAGTTTCAGTTCCTCAAACATTATTTACATCCTGGCACTGCACTGTGGCCGCCCTAGATGCTGCGTTACCGCTGGTTTTCTGAGCAGTGGAGGTGCCTGGCTCTCAGCACCAGGATTCTGGCCCCACCTCGGCCATGGCCCAAATGGGAAGCCCTCAAAGGGATTGCTGACGGGGCCGATCTGAAGCCTCAGATCCTAGAGGCCACTCATGGCATGGGAGGTTGACGTCCCCCTACAGCAGCTCAGACCAGTCTCCCCTGCCCACACAGAGTGGCCTCTGCTCCATATCTATGAACCTCAGTGGTGTTTATCCTTAGCAGCTGCTCCCCAACCATGCCATTCCTCCTGTCACAATGGCTCCTGCGGTGGCAGGCGTGGTCTGATGGCAATGCCAGGTAATGCAAGGCTTAGCAAAGTGACTGTGGGTCAAAAAATAAATGGGTTAGAATTCATTAATGTGTGTGTGTGTGTGTGTGTGTGTGTGTGTGACAGAGAGAGAGAGTCAGAGAAAAGGACAGATAGGGACAGACAGACAGGAAGAGAGATGAGAAGCATCAACTCTTTGTTGCGGCACCTTAGTGGTTCATTGATTGCTTCTCATATGTGTCTTGATGGGGGGTTGGGGGTTGGGTGTGGGGGCTACAGCAGACTGAGTGACCCCTTGCTCAAGCTGGTGAGCCTTGCTCTACTAACCAGATAAGCCCACGCTCAAGCTGGCGACCTCAGGGTCTCGAACCTGGGTCCCAGTCCAACGTTCTATCCACTGCACCACTGCCTGCTCAGGCAAAATTCATTAAGTTCTGGTGTAAGCTAGTCCTTTGCTAAGTCACTCACTCTAGCAGCTTGAACCAGCTGGAAACGACTGCCAATCACAGGCCTTCATGACAATCAGAGACCATCGCCATAACAACCTCAATGCCAAAAGCCTACTAAGTGCAGTGGACAGTGCTGATACCCCAACCACTCCACTGGTGCCCTTGGGCTACCTGCATGTGCCCTGGCATTCTTCTACGTGCTTGCAACAGCCAACCTGGATGGAGCTCTTACAGAATCCAGCCTTGGCTTATGGGGCCGCCTTTGGCTTTGTTCACAGACATGGAAAGCCACAGTTCCTTGGAATTTATATTCACCTCTCCCTCTTCCTGGGGGTGGGCCTTCACGAATGACTGACAGGTGCAATAGTAGAAAATCCCCATTTCTTTCATCCCACAGTCTAAGGTTCAGCTTACCTTCCAAAGTCTCCCTGATGAGATCAGGCTGAAGCTCCCGTCTGCAGGGCTTTGTCTGAACTTGCCGTCTCCTCTGGCATCTTCCTCTGCCCTGCCCTGCCCTGTTCCCCACCTCTTACGCTCTCCCCTGGGAGCTGTGCCCCTGAGTCCTCAGCCCCTGGTCCGCTCTGGGTCAGCTCAGCCTCACCGCCTCTGAAGCTCCCCCCGCATCCCCCCCCCCCCAGCAGCTTTTGCAGATGTAAAAGCAGGAAAAGACAACCCATTTTGGAGATCTGACCAGACAGGTGCTTTGCAAATATTTTCTCCCATTCCAGGAGTCACCTTTTCACGCTGCTGTTTGCTGAGCAGAACTTTTTTCAGCTTGATGTTTCTAGTTTTGCTTCTCCTGCCTGGGCTTTGAGTGTCGTATCCATGAAATCATGGCCAAGACCAACGTCATGAAGCATGCATGACTCCTGTGTTTTCTTCTAGGAGTTTTCCACACAATCAACATTCATGTATTGCATGCTTAGAATTTGTTCAGAGGATCTATGTCAGGTTAAGTTGTTCTTACCACAATAACATTTTTAAAAATAAAGAAAGGGTAGATATACCTGCATAAGAAGCAATTCAAAGAAACACCATGGAAAAATAAAGGCCCCAAATAGTCTGTCTAGTATATTAAACACATTCAGATCCTGCCCTCAGTTATCTTAGAACCATAATATATCTACTACATGATGTATACAGATGTGTGTGGGGTTTTATACATGCTAGTATATAAGTAGATAAAACTAACCAGGAGGAATTAAGTGCCTATGGCTGAAACATAAAAGACTAGTTTAGGACTCCCTCTCTCAATAGTAAATTTGCAGAAAAACAATCTGGCTATCCTGGTGTCACCATCCAAGAGTTGAGGCATGTCTCAAAACAATCTGCATCTTCCTTCATTGCCATCTCCTAAGGACATGACACCCATGAAAATACCAAAAGGCTTTGGGGACCACTTCTTGGGAGTAACGTGTTCCGTAGCTCCCCACAGGGAGACAGTGAGAAGCAGAAAGGCTTAAACAGCAGAAGAACATGGGTGTGGTGGCCGCCTCTACTACTTCCTAGCTCTGTGGCATTGCGGTTCCAAATATTAAAATATCTGGCCTGTTTCTGTAAAATGGGACAGGCACCACACCCCTCACAGATCTGTGGTGTGGATTATTCAGAAAGTGCCCAGCTCAGCAGCTGACACAGAATAGGACTCAGTAAAGTTTATTTTCTGTCTGTCCTGCTCTTACTCTTTCTCTCAAGGACTCAGACCTAAGGAACATGGAGATTAACTGAATTGAGGGGCTGAGAGATGGTCTAATTCTAAGGACTTTTGAAGATAGATATTTGGTAAGCTTCTTGCAGGCAAAGGCTAAATCTTTTAAGTAGTTAGTACAGTGCCAAGCCTGCTGGAGATGTCCAATAAACATTTAAATAAGAATAGTTGTTTAAGACTTTTGGACTTTGGTCTGTTTCCTTGAAGAGATCGCCACCTTGTGGACAACAGCCAAAACAGCACACCTCTAGAACCGGTGTGTTTCTAGGGCCATTTAAACTGTGACAATTGATCTGCTACAATTTGTATCTCCTGGGAGCCGGCACAAGTAACAATGTGTTTCCAAAGAAGCAGAAAGGTAAATTAGGAAGGAAAAACAACAACTTCTTCAGGTTCAGAAAAGATCAATGCATTTTCTTGGTTTTAATCCTTCGCTTAGAGATTCCATCATGTCCCATTTATTGGCCCTAAGAATTACAAATGAAAATTAGCACCTGACATCCTCAGAGTCTACATCCATAATCCTAAACCAAGCCAAGTAACAAGGAAAAGACAAAGGCCTTATTGAGTTGTTCTCAGTCCATTAGTGGCTGGCTTGTTCAGCAGGAAACCCTATAAAGAAATATCTGATTTCTGAAATGTTAACACCCACAGAGCATTCTGAGATCTAAGATATAAAATCATCTTTCACAGAAATACACTCGCAACATACAACTGAGTCTCCAAATGGTGGACAGAGTCATAAAACAGCAGAAAGGAAATTCTGAATGGGGCTAGGGAATCCTAGGCTCCACTCAAAGAATCTATATTCAAATGGAACTTGGACAAAGGGCTCAGCCTTTCTAGGGCTTGATTTCCTCATTTGTAAAATGAGTTGATAAAGTTTCCTCTCTGTAACCACCACACGACCACTTCTAGTTGTGGTTCCCAGACGACACAATGATGATGATACGGCATGGCCTTTAGCAGTCCCGACGTTCAAGGGCAAACTACAGCACGCGCTTCTGCAAGTGTCTGGGCTTCATTTACGACACATGTCATGTGGCCCTGCAGGACGCAGATAATCACCCCGCTTCACCAATCGGGTGTTTTCACGAGTTCATGGAAGTCTGGGGTCAAAGAAGCACTTACTAAGCAATGCCCACAAATTTCCTGAACAAGGTTTTCAAGCAAAGCCAATAATGTGAGGAAAGATCTGCCCACTTCCATCAATTCATGTCTGCCTCTGCTTCCTGAAACATCCCCATTAGCGATTGTGGTCAGCTCAACTCGGGGAAACCTGCAAGCCCTTTCGGCTAATTGGCCCAGGAGAAAAAGAGGCACAGCCCGTGGGCCACGGGCTGACCCTGTGGCTTTACCCTCCCCTTGGTCTTAGGTAAAAGTAATTGGGTTGGGGGACAGGACAGTTATTCTATCGGACCCGTGCCCCATCCCCGGGACAGAACATACACCAAGACCCCTTTAGTCACGGATCATTCGGGGTCTTTTTCTGCTCCTAGAGATGGTGAAAGATTCCAGCAGCCCCATTTCCTGCCTGCTGTGTTGGAAAGTTGGCACCGGCCTCCCAGTTGAGATCCTCTTGTTGAAATGTGATTAGGTTCTGTTCCGTGTTGTCCTGGAACAGAATCCGGGACAGTCCTGCTGCATAAGGGCAGGGAGTGGGCATCAGCAGCCTCTGGGGAAACTTCAGCGCATAGCTAAGAACCTGGGGTGAGCCCTGGGGTTGGCAGCTGTGGGTCCATGTCACCCTTGAACAAGTGACTTGACTTAACAAGCTTCAGTGTCTTGATCTACAAAATAGGGCCGGGTCCCTAAACCAAGGGAGGGCATCAGAATCTCTTAAAAGGCTGGTTCAAGGGAACATGCCAGGGTCTTGCCCCAGATTCTGAGCCCAGGGGTCTAGAGCGGGTCCCACAGCCTAATAATGTGAGTGGTTTTTAGATACTACCCAATGACTCTTCTCAATGTAAAGTGCTCCTCACAATTTACACAGTATTATCATTGTAAGTAGTGGTAGTTTCCATATGACAGGCAAAGGAAAGGAGAACCGTGTGCATTTATTGATCTACTGTAAGAAGACTTTACATGTGTTAACTCTTTCCCTACTTGTTTGATTTCTTTTATTGTTTATTTTTTCTATTATTTTTTTACACCAGACCTAGATAAGAAGGGTACTTTTATAACCATTAAAAAATTTTTTTTTAAATATATTGATTTTAGCCAGAGAGTAAAGGGAATAGAGAGAGAAACAGGAACATCAATCAGCTCTTTCATGTGCCCCAACTAGAGTTCAAACCAGCAACCTCCATGCTTCAGGCCAGTTTTCCAACCAATGGAGCTATCCAGCCAAGGCAAGGCAGGAACTTTTATTATTCCCCTCCTACAGAAGGGAAAATTGAGCTCCGTCTGGATCAAGAAACCTGTCAAAGTCACAGAGCTGGGATTCAAACTCAAGGCACATGGACTCCAAGCATGGTGCCCCTTTCTGAACTCGTGAAACCTATTGGGCCAGCTGGAGGAGAAGAAGAGCCATCAGGTCGGATTGTAGGAGTCTGGCCTCGTGCCTGGGCAGTGCAAACAAATGCCAAGTCCTGGGGCTGGAGGGGTGATCCTCCTATCTGGTTCCATGGGCCACCCAGATGGAACCCTGAAGCCCCCCTTAGTATCGGAGCCCCCCCCCCCCACGTGCCTCTCCTCGCGACGCCTCTCCTTCCAGATTCCCACTGCTCCAGGGTTCAGAACTTCCTTCTCAATAGAAGCCCAGCCCTTTCATCAGGAAAGAGGTGGATGGGAATCCTTTGGCAACCACGTTCTTCAAGCAGAGAAATGCCAGCACAGGCTGAGTAAATGACAGGGAGGTAACGCCCAAGCCACGTCTGCTGACTGGAGGTCTACTCTGTGGAAGGTTCTGTGCTGAGCGTCGCGAGGACTGGAAAGCTGAGGAGTAGATGGTGTTCGGACCCCCTTCCATTCATTATGAGAAGCTTTATCAAGCACATATATTATGCCAAACCCAATGTGAGCCTCCAAGGTACCAGAACACATAAAACAGGCTCCCAGACCTCAAAGGGCCAATGAGCTAAAAGGGCTAATTTACAAATCAAAGTGCCACTTAAGATAGGCAGAAAGCTGCCCTGAGCTGGACGGAGGATATATACATAGCCAATGCCCCGTGTGTGACGGGTGGATAAATTCGTATTAAAGAGGAATGAGCACCACTCAAAGGTATAGTTAAAACAATGAAAAAGGGAAGGGATGAAAGTGAAGGAGTATGACCAGGCGATAACATCCTGGAGAAACAGGAGGAGAAGCTTAGGGATGGAGCGGCCTGGAAGCCTAACAAGATTCAGATGTGTGAGTAGGAGGGGACTTGCATCCTGAAAGAGGGGAAGTAGTCAAAGTTCTGGAAAAACACTTTCTCAAGCTGGATGGGGCAATTTATCTAGAGGCCAGAACCACGTGGAGAGACACTGGTGGCACTGAGCAAGGACAGTACAGGTGCTGATCACAGAACAGCCTGGGTAATCAGAACCCCTCTGATACCGTCCCGCCAACACTTAGAAGAATTCTGGGGGCAGGTGCTTCTATGAACCCCATTCAACAGATGAGAAAGCTGGAATGCCCACCTATAATCCCAGCAGGTAAGCAGTGAAGCCCAGGTGAGATTCCAGACACTTGGGCTAAGAGCAGGTGACTTCAGACAACAGCATATGAGCCAAATCTGGCATGTCACCTGTTTTCATAAATAAAGTTTTATCAGCACACAGACATGCTCAATCACTGTCACATTGCTTATGACCACTACGGTGTTACGACAGCAGAACGGAGGGGTATGATTGACCTCATGGTCTGCAGGCCTGGAAGTATTATTCATGGTCCAGTCTTTTTCAGAAGGAGTCTGTCTGCCCACACTGCCGTGGAGCTCAGTCTCTCGGCTTGGGAGGCCCAGCAAGTTCTGGGCTGGCAGCACCGGGGGACATTCCACCTGGGGGACATTCCCAGCCCCTGACATTGCCAGCCACTCCCTCTTCCGCTGGAGCAGAGCCAGGGGTGGCAGAGCTCAGGGGTCCTCTCAGGACGTAGAAAGCCCTGGAAGAGAGCACATCCCTTGAGTACTTGAATTCCTGTGGTATCTCCACTATTTATATTGAAAACACCACAAGAACTCATTTTTCATGCTATTTCAGCTGAAAACAGCCATGGCAGGACCACAATCTGGAGATCAGGGTGGCGGGGGAGGGCGTGTTTGTGCAGCCGCTCAGCCCACCGAGCCACAGGTTGCCTGTCCCAGGTGCGCGGGGCCCGGGCCAGACTTTCTTCTGGGATGGTGGGCCCGAGGAACGAGGGGAAGCCGGAAGGGGAAAGGGTGCCCCGCTGGCCACGCTGCCACCTCTCATCTAGAAAAGCATGAACACGCGAGCTGGCGGCGTTCAAGCGTCTACCTTGTTCGACAGCCTAACGTGGGTCATTAATTGAAATAGAATGAAACAAAATGAAATCCAGATGTTAGTATACATTCACTCACACAAAATCCAGGGACAAACTGCCAAATGTAAATGCACCAATATCTCAGCCGTAGTCATCTGAGGGGCGGGGCGGGGCGGGGGTGTTATCGCCTGGTCTCTCGCTCTGTCACTTGTTTCTATTTTGTTTCTCTCTCGTGGCACCAAGGCAAAGAGAAGAAGGAGGGGGATAAAGACGTAAAATTATAGTTTAGAATGACTCTATGAGTTTCTCCCCAGAAGAATGTAAACTCCACAAGGGACTGTATTTGTTGTTCATGGTTATACACCCCTAGTGCCCAGCACACAGCCTAGAGCACAGTAATTGTTCAATTAATAGTTGTTGACTGACTTCATGGTTGTATTTTTTTTTTTTTTTTTACAGAGACTGAGAGAATGTCCGAGAGAGGCATAGAGACAGACAGGAAGGGAGAGAGATGAGAAGCATCAGTTCTTCATTGAGGCATCTTAGTTGTTCATTGATTATTTTCTCATATGTGCCTTGACGGGGGGAGGGAGGAAAGAGGCTACAACAGAGCGAGTGACCCTTTGCTCAAGCTAGCGACCTTTGGGCTCAAGCTAGTGAGCATGGGGTCAAGTCTATGATCTCACATTCAAGCCAGCGACCCCGTGCTCAAGCCTATGAACCCACGCTCAAGCCGGCAACCTCAGGGTCTCGAACCTGGGTTCTCCACGTCCCAGTTCAACACTCCACCACTGCGCCACCCCCTGATCAGACTACATGGTTGTATTTTCATATGTGCCAGAATACACACAGAGAGCACAATTTATAGAATTTGCTAACACCACATTTCAAAAAATTATGTATCAATCGAGTCAAAGAAGGAAAACCAAGGTCTTCATTCACCAGTGTTTATTGATGAACTACCTACTATGTGTCCACATTACCATTGTCCCTGCAGCCCCAGGAGCCCGTGGGCGGCATAACAGTCACAGCAGATATTCAATCAATGCCTCGGGAAGAGCCCTGACCACACAAACTGCACCAGCCACCACCGCAGTTACCACCTACTTGGAGAATGACACATAGGAACAATAGAATAACTCCTCATCTTTAAGAGATTAAATGTTCCAACAAACCCATTACCACAATCCCCGAGAGTCTGGAATGCATTTTCCTGGGAGATAATAAAACTGAACTGCAACCATAGGGCGGAGGAAAACCCGAAGTTGTTTCGGATGAGTTATCACGAGCCATTGTGAGGCTAGCAACCTGTGGGAGTAAACAAGTCAGCATTTACGAAAGTTTCTAACACGAAGCCTGGCACCCCGTGTGCCTCCTTCCATGAGCCTCCATCAGGCCCCAAACTCTGAAGATCAAGTTCAAAACACAAAATGAACTTGAGAGGGCAGGAAAAGTAAAACTGCCCGGCATCTGAGAGTTATGTAGTTAAGACAGGCTTAGTATTAACCATGAGATGTGGAGATAGATTTTGATGCATGTTTTCACAAACATGGAAATGAACCCTTTCTTTTCAAGCCCACTGATTAATGTCGAGTAAGAAAAGACACCCAGCGAACGGCAAGATTGCAAAACAATGGCTGACCTGACAGCACTGTTGAAGTCTGGCTCTCTCGTAAGACAAGCCTGGAGCTCAGATATAACGATGAACCCTGTGGCTCTGTGGGTTAACCGGCCCACTCCGAGCCTTCATTTCTATAAATGCCCATAATGGCTACACTGTTTTTGAGATCACATCTGCCAGCTGGTAAATTATTCCAATAGTGTTCGAGGAAGTGAAGGGCAGCTGGGAAAAATGATCTTCAGAAAGTGGCACAAAAACGTACAGCCCAGGGGATATAATGAATGATATTGTAATAACTCTGTGCAGTGCCAGGTGGGCACCAGACATCTCAGGGGGACCATTTTGTAACGTCTATAACGGTCTAACCACTACTATGCTGTACACCAGAAACGAATACAAAATAATACTGAATATCAACTGTAATTGAAAAATAAAATGCTTTAAAAAATGATGAACATTCTTAAGACAATACCACCCTTCACTAGCCATCTCCCAGAACTATGAAAAAGAAAGAACAAGATTAGACCTCTACCGCATTGCACAGAGGACCAACCCTCTCATTCCAGGGAGGAGAAAAGAAAAGAGCAGCTTCAAAACAGCAGCCTACCGTAATTGATGGCGCACTCTTTAAGAAAGGTTGCTGGATGATGGATTAGTAGCCATTATCTATTCATTCCGCCAAGGAGTATTCATCACCTGCTGTGCAGCAAGCCTAGGTGCTAAGGAGAAAAGGAGCAGCCTGTGTCCTTGAGGACAAGGTGTGATTAACTCCTTTGCAACGTGTAAAAATTTGCTGATAGTTTGCTGCCAGCCACGCTTTGTGCTTTGTGTGAGGTGCTTCACAAACATCACTCATTCATTCGTTCCACAAGTGCTTAGTAAGCCCCAAGCATAACAAGACACTGTTGTAAGCACTAAAGTTACACTGAACAGACAACAATCTCACCTGCAAATCAACATAGCACCGCCGCCCCTTAGATGTTACTCCAGTTGTATGGAGAAGAGATTACACAGCACCAACTCAAGGTCACACACTGGTAACTTGGCCAGAGCCAGGACTTGGGCCCGGCCCACCTTCAGGACTTTTCTCCTTCCCCCAAGGTGCCGACGTCTCAGGTTTGAAATCCCGAGGTCACCAGATTGAGTGTGGGCTCATCATCACAAGGTCGCCACCTTGAGCGTGGGATCACCAACATGATCCCAAGGTCACTGACTTGAGCAAGGGGTCACTGGCTCGAATTGAGCCCCCTCCCTGCCCCCGTCAAGGCATGTATGAGAAGCAAACAATGAACAACTAAAGTTGCTGCAACCATGAGCTGATGTTTCTCATCTTTCTCCCTTCCTGTCTGTCTGTCTCTCTCTGTCAAAATCGATTTTTAAAAACATGACAGAAAAGTAGATCATGAAGAGATGGAACGTGAGCAAAAGGCTTGAGATGGAAACGAGCGAGCAAGGAGTGAGGGAGTGTAAATACGAGAGCACTGACAAAGCAAACAGGACGGCAGGAAGCTGTGGAAGGTGAGGACAGAGGTTCCACGGGGGCGCCTACAACATGGCGGCCGTCTCTGGTCTACTTCGCAGAACCAGATTGCGGGAGAGACTGAACTCCTGAGAATGAAATCGTACTGTATGCCTTCTGACTTAATACACTTAGCAGGGCTTAACACGGAGAATGCTTCCAATAAAAATGTAGGGATGAAATCAGCTCATAGGTATGAAGGCATTCTGACCAACACAAAGTACGTACATCATCAAGGGATTATTAATATTGATGAGGAGACCGTTTTCAAAGGAAACTTAGATGGCTCTCCTGAGAGGAGAATAATAAATCGAGGGTCCCTGGCCGTTGCTCATGCCGTTGTCAAAGTGCAACAGGCATTTCCTTCTCAAACACAATGAAGGGAAACTCATTCCATTGATTTCTGATCCAACGGGTGGTATTAAGCCAAAAGTAAAAGGGAAACAGAGGTTAATATGTGGCCTTTTTGAATTTCAGAGTCAGGAGACACACCCTCCCTTCCCCCACCTCCCCAGCCTTCCCTAAAACAAAACAAAACAAAACAAAAAACCCCAATAGCTCTTAACATAAGAGAGCAAGAAGTTTTACATTCATCAAAAGCTATAGTTCACTTTCAATTGGATGCCAAGACAAGTTTTGGAATCAGACAGACCCGCGTACAAGGTCCAGCTCAGCCACTTAGCAGCTCTGCCCCTCCGGCAAGTTACTGAGTTTCTCCGAGCCTCTCTGTAGAGAGAGGCAGCAAAGGCAGGGCGCATGAGGATGACAGCAATAACGTATAGTGAAACCTAACTACCCTCCTGTACGTATCAAATGGGAGACAAAATGATCTCACTTCAAGGAGACATCACAAGCCAAGGAGCTGATTCTGGGGAGTTGAAAATTCAGAAAGATTTCATCCAGGATGTACACTGGTCCTCGATAATCGTCTACCTCCTCCGAAGTACACAGGGCCGCCCTCGCCGCACATACACGTCTCTCTCAGCAGGGCAACCCACGTGCGCGGATCGCCTACAGCTGTCGCGACCACATGAAAGAGCCTGGAGCTCCCCAGCGACCTGCTGGCACAAGGTAGTCATTCATCAAACGCTGGGAGCTCAGCCCCAGACGCACAATGAAAGGTTACCCCCCCCCCCGGGTTGTATTGCGCGCTGGTATTGGCTTTCCCTCTCTGCGGCTGTTTGATCAGTACAAAGCTTTCTACTGTTTACAAATGTTAGAGAGTTCTGGCCTTTTCTTCTCATTGACTTTTAGATATACGCGCACCATTCATCTTTCATTTTCGTTGGAAACTTCAGCCGCAATGAGAAGGAAAGGCTGCTGTTTTGCCATGTGCCTCCAAAGTCCTGCCGGACCACGCTGCTCCAAAGAGGCCCAGGAGGGCCGGGGTGTTTCGGGGGAAGCGCTGCCGTTATTTGTTCTGTGCAAAAACTGAAATGGTTGTTTATCTGATGCTGCATATAGGCCCTTTGACCATTCACACCTGCCAAGGGCATTCAGCACGGAGTTTAGTATGCTGTGCGCATTCCAGAGAGAGCAATTCCTATTATGATTATAATAATTACTCATTTTACCCAGGTATGCTTATTTCCATCACGTGCATGATGAAAAAAAAAAGAATGTATGTCAAAGATAGAAAGTAACTTCTGAAGCAAACAACCCTTCCGTTGATAACTGTGACAGAAGCAGCCAGTACCACCACATAGTCTGAGCATCAGAGCACTGAACTTGGGCAAGCTGCAAATGTCTTATTTTGCTTACTAGTGTCACATACGAATGTGGAAAAGTAAGTGGCGTATTTCTTGCAAAAATAAAAGAATTGTTTTATTCTAGATTTCTTTAAAATAATTTTCTCGAGCAGCACTATCAAATACAACATTCTGGGATGACGGGAAAGTTGTATAACCTAGCAAGAAACTGACTGATACATCCATGTTACAAACAACCCAATGAGATGGAACAATTTTAAGATTTAATAATACCACATTCTGTGATGTGTATATACCCTACTTTACTTAGCCACTCCTCTACTTTTTCTTATTATAATTGCTTACCATTTGATATTGACAATTCAAGTGATATTTCCAAGATTCCTCCCAGTAATATACATTAAACTGGGAAACCTAAGTATCCCATTAATGATCTGAACATCTTTGAGTTTTGTATGTCATGTAAGACTAACCAATCTGTGAGAAAGACTTAACACGTGCCAGTCCATTTATGCATACAAGTATATGGATGCCACTGCGAAGAGAATGATTTGATTAATAAAAACTTATACTTTTGAGAAAAAAAGAAAAAGTCACAACAGGTTGACTTCCTTGAAGATGTTGCTATTAAATTCCTGGATTGGTTTGTAATACTTTACGTTGAAGTACTTTCTGCTTAATCAATGGGACATAATCTGGTCACAATCTGGGTGAATCCATATTCACCCAGAAGCTTAATAAACAATTATATATTATGCCCAGCAGAACTCACGGTATTTGCTCCTACGAAGGGGATAATGCGTTACTTTCTTTATCCCCACAAGTTCATACAGCAGGAAAAACTGACACTGTCCTAGGCACTCTGCTGTGGTACAAGACCAAAGACTTTGCTCCTGATTTTTGATGAGGTTAACATGTAGTTGAGGGGGGGGGGGAATGCTACGCCTTTTAAGCAGGTCACCTTAAAATAAATGCTTTAACAACAAAAGGTAATATCCCCGTGGCTGGAATGTCGGGGTAATGTCTTTGGGGAAGTGGATGAAAATTTATCTTTCAGAAAAGATCAAGTCTTAGAAAATCTGAAAGAGGAATGGAAAATAAAGATTCCTGGCCTGCTTGGACGGTAACTAGAGGGCTAGTCTGGGTGAGGGAGATGCATTTATTGGACACGAGTGGGAGTAAGGTAGCCAAACAGTCCCTGAGTGGGGTGTGAATCTGCAGGGCTTTCTTCTATAGCCAACAGGGGCGTCATTTAACAATATAACAGCTTACAGGGATTACTGCTTTCGGATATTGGTCTGTTTGTGATGGGATGAGAAGAAAGGACATTTGGGGGCAGAAAGATCATTTTAGGGAACTGTCTAAATCTGAGGTGAGTAAAATGTGAACTCAAGCACATCTGTGATAATGAAAACTCTTTGGAGGGATGCTGAAGAGGTGTAATGAAAAGACCTCTGAGGTTATGTGGATGTTGTACGATAGGGGCAGAAGCATACAAATGTACTCTCAAGTTTTAAACTTCAGTTATTGGGAGAGCTTCTTACAGAACTGCTGAGGAAAAAGGAAGCCAGGGGGACACATTCGTTTAGGAGTGGCAGAGGTAGAAGACGTGTGACTCTGGTCTAGGTCAACCGCGTGGAATGTGTTGATTTAGATGGAGTAGTCAGTTGACAGATGCTTAAAAATATCGGACTGAAGATCAGTCAGGAGATTTGAGATTGGGAGCCACCCTTTGGGAAAGATAACTGAAGCCATAGAATGGAATAAGCTCATCAAGGGAAATGCTATGGAAATACAATTGGGGTCTTGGGACAGAATCTTAAAGAACATCCATCCATAGGGATAGGAGACAAAGACGTTGAGGATAAAGGGAAAGGAATAACCTGGAGGAGAAGAGAAAAATGGATGCCACGGAGAGGTTAGAGATCTTGGGATAGTTACCTTAGAAGACATCATCACGGAGGGTAGTGATTCTGACATTTAGTCTAGCCACGTATCTTTCTGTCCAAGGAAGACCCACGTGGAAACTCTATAGCAGAACCACTCCAGGAAAAGAGAGGTTGGAGACACGAAGAGCTGTCTTCCTACCTTCACACCAAGCATCCAACACAACAAAGACAGTGCTCCCCAACTCCCCAAGACTCCATCAATATTTGAAATCCTTGCTGTGTTCCGATCCTTTGTGTTTTAAATAGGAGGAACCGAAACTCTAAGAGGAAAAAATGCATTATGCAAAGGCAGACACTGTCAGTGGCAGAGTCCTGGGTCCCATTCATTTCTTGATGTCTAGTTTGTTTGCTTCCAAGTACAAGCAATACTTCTTATTGTGTCCAGAAACCTGAGTGAGAACAAGAGCTCAAGGAGGGATGGTACCCTGGGGATGATGCTACAGAGAGCATACCAGTGAATGACAGAGTCCTAGAAAGGCCACCCAAGAGCACAGATAGGCTGCTGACCCTCCATCTCTGCCCTAGCCCAAGGACACTTCTGTCATCACTTTCCATGAGTCTCAGAAGAAAAATTCATTCTCCTTACACCATTTTATACTTTGAAAGTATTATCACATCCATTATCTTATTTGATCATCACAATAACCCCAGATGGGAGATATTACCATCTTCACATTTTACACAGTGACCCAGGTAGTAACTTGCCTAAGATTACATAACTATTCTCACACTAGCACTAGAATTAGAAGTCAGGTCTCACCATTTCCAAGTCCAGAGGTCTTTTGGTATATCCATTTCCTCCTGCTCCCCAAGAACAAAACAGGGCAGCTGTTAAAATTAATGAATAAACCATAGTGTACCAGAAGGTTATGTGTTCCACCTAAATTAGTAATTAGAAATTTCTCATTCCAGGAAACACACTCCACCCTGTCTCTTGCAATGAATATACCTAGAAAACATGGACATCACACGTGAGGCAGCTATTTGAGGACCCTGGAAAGTAAAACCATAGCATGAAGGTTGGGGAGAAAGATCAGAATGTGAAGTACCACCAGACCTCTGGCAGGTTCTGTACTTCTTTTTTCCTCCAGTGTACCTAGGCCTGAACTCAACACACTAGACCTGGCCACAGACATAGGGCAGAGCACAGAAAGCTGTAGGGAGAAGCCACCTTATTCTGTCCTAAAAAACCTGAAGACAACGTTTAACTCCAAAAGAGAGTATGAAAGCCCTCCATTTTGTTTATTCTTTCTACCCCTGTTTTCTCCCCCCTCCCACCCATTTCAATCCTGTGAGGGTGGTGGGAGTGGCCAGTAGCAGGAGCCACGGGAGCCAAACTCTGAGGGAGAGGAATGTCTTTGTCCATTGGGTGAAGCTGCCATCCCAAGGGGGTGAGGAGAGCCTTCATTCTTCTCCCTTTGTTCTCCCATTGTTGGGCCGTGGCTCAGCCAATGAAAGTGACTAAGCCCCATTTTTCTAGCCAGAGGACCAAAAGGAGGTATCCCGGGGAACCAGAAAAGAGAAAGGAACTCAATAAAACAGACCCATATGTGTGTTTATGAACTCTTGGGCTCACCCCACTTGCAGTACAAGTACATGGACAGACCTGATCCTGTTCAGTATAAAACACATTGATTAATGACCTAAGAAACTATCTTCTAGGACTCAATCTAGCTACTAGGTGGGGCATATGCTGGACAGATCCCAACAGTGCTGGACAGGCTTTGAAAACAAAAGAACATTAGAACATGGGATAGAACTTGAGTCCTGACCAAAAAAACGGCTCAGCTGACTGCTAAAGAAAAACACTAATATTCTCTAAGGACTTTTGGAAAGATCCAGGGTCTCTTAATATAACATTACAAAGGTTCAAAATACAATCTGAAAGTGCTCAGCATATGAAAAAATCAAGTAATTCTAAACTCATACGAGAAAAGGCAGCCAATAGACACCAAAGCAGAGATAATATAGATGTTGAAATTATCTGACAAAGGAACTTATAAAATGCTAGTATACAAATGCTTGAGCAAGCAACTATCAACTCTTTGAAACCAAAGAAAAGGTGGGAAGTCTCTGCAAACACATAGAAGGTCTAAAGAAGAATCAAGTAATTTTAGAACTGAAATAAGAATTTACCAGATGAACCTAATAGCAGAATGAAGATGACAGAAGAGTCAGTGAACCTGCAGATGAATCAATAGAAAAGACCCAATCTGAACACTGAGAAAAAGATTGAAAAAAAACAATAGAACAGGACCTCAGGGCCTATATGATAATGATAAAAGTTTTAACATATATGTGACCAGGATCCCAGAAAGAAGAGAAATAGTACTAAAAATATTTTTAAAATAATGAATGACAACTTCCCAAATTTGGTGAAATATGTAAACATACAGATTCAAGAAGCAGAGTAAACTCCAAAAAGGATAAACTGAAATAAATTTATACCAACACATACAATATAATCAGTCAAAACTAAAGATAAAGTATAAACTATCCACAGAGAAACAACAATGAAAATGACTGCAGATTTCTCATTAGAAACCATGGGCAGCATAAGGAAATGGCACCATATTTTTAAAGTTTTCAAATAAAGGAACTGTCAGTGCAAATTCTGCATCCAGCAAAAATATTCTTCAGAAATAAAGGTCCAGTAAAGACATTCTCAGATGAAGAAAAACTACAAAAAAATCATTTAAAACACACATGCTCTAATCAAATTCCAAAGGAAGTTCTTCAGAAAGAAGGAAAATATTACCAGATGGAAATTTGGAATATTAGTAATGAGGAAAGAATAAATATAATAGACCACTCTCCTCTTAAGTCCCTTACAATACATTTGCAAGTTGAAAGAAAAGTTAAAACATTGTCTGATGGGGTTTTCAATATGTGGAGATGAACTATCTGAGACAATTGTAACATAAAGGGAGGAGATGTAAAGAAATATACACAGAAAGTCCTCACTTGTCATCACTGATAACTTCTTAAAAACTGTGACTAAAAGCAAAACAACATATAACAAAACCAATGTTACCATAGACTAATTGATTAAAACAAAGATTAAATTATTGGTCACAAAAACATCACCAAAACTCTAAATAATAACCCAAACACTTCTAATACTTAACAGTGAGTTAAGTGTGAATTATACATATATTTAAGAAAGATTAATAAAAATAAATGAGATAATTCTTTTCCGACCTGCTTATTCCAGTTCAGGATTGGGTGGCTGGGGCCACTCCTGGCCACTCAGGGCATAATCCACCCTGGACAGAATACCCTTGCATTATAGGGCGCACTCACATACACACCACACTCAGAGCAGGACAAGGTAGACACTCCGCTTCACCCATGTGCTCCTCTTTGGGATATGGAAGGAAACTGGAATCTCCAGAGAAAATCCACACAGATATAGAGAGAACGCGCAAACTCCACACAGACAGTGGCCCGAGGAATCAATCTTTCTGCTCATCAGAGTTATACTGCAACGACATTGAACAAAATGCAATTATTGGAGAGCCTACTGTGTAGTATACAGAGGCGCATATGATGCGTAGGGTGGAGAAGTGTTTACATCCCACTGGAAATGCTAAAATGTTGATTTGCAGCAGATAGTGGAATGCTAAATATAGATAATATATAGCATTACCCCTAAAGCAACCATTTAAAAACTTTACAAAGATAAAATAAATAAAAAATAAAAAGAATTTAAAAAGTAGCTAAGTATTTTTAAAATGTTCAAATAACCCGACAATAAACAGGAAGGGGGAAACAGAGGAAGCCAACAAGGCAGACCTGGTCCTGACTCTCACGACAACAATTAAAGAAGGAGATAAATATTTGCATTTTACGATAATAGTCCTGCAGGAAAACACCAAGCGGAGTCTTCTCACATAATGATCAAACAATAATGGTCAGAAAAGGTCTCGTGAGGAGATGAGGTCCCAATTTCTCATCAAGGAGATGAGCAGATCTGTGGGAAGGGCATCCTAAGAAGGTGGAACAGCATGAGCAAAGATCCCCACACAGGAAACTGAGTGGGAGCTAGGAGAACCAAGGTGACTGTGGCTAGGGTAGTGAACGGGGACAACGGGAGAGAGAAGAGGAGGGAGAGCTAGACGGTGGGCGACCTCACAGGCCAGAGTCACTCATCTGGATTGCATTCCGAGTGCAGTAGAAACTGCCAAAGGACTGCATTGGAAAAGCAAAGGGTTCCATTTTTTTAAAAACTGCTACACTGTTTTCCACACTGGCTGCATCATTTTGCACTTCTACCAACAGCGCACGAGGGTTCCAGATCTCTCAGCATCCTCGCCCACGTGTGACTTTAGCTTTTTTGATCATAGCACGAATTCCCTTACGTGAGTTATCTGAAACAGTCAAACTCACAGAAGCCAAAGAGCAAAATGGGGTTTAAGTGTTCAGTAATGCAAAATGATGACGTACTAGAGAGCTGTACTAGAACAGCATTGTGCTATTATATACTGCTCACAATAATTAGGGGATATTTCAAAATGAATATGAAGTGATTTAAAAAAAAAGAAGCATTTAATTTATTTTTTAAATTAAACAAGGACATCAGAAAAGCAAAGGACAAGTCAAAGAAAGTGGGTCAATTATGCAAATGAGATGCAAACCCAACTTTTATTTCATTGGAGAAAATGCACTATACAAAAGGCTGAAAGTACTAGAGTATCTGCACGTTCCCTGATCCCCTGATTCCCAACATTGTATTACACACTAAAAGACAACTGTCAAGAGGGTGGATCTCATTTTAAGTGTCCTCATCACAGTAACACTTTTATTATTGAAAAAAAAATGAAAAAACGAATAAAAAGATCAAAAATCATCTGGAAAAGGACAGGAAAGGAAAGGGTTACTCAGGAAAAACCTATCTACTCCCACTCAAGGTGGGAGACTCCTGGGGAGAGTGCTCCCCTAGGGGTTGGCAGAGGATAACACAGCAAAATAAACAAGGAGGTCCCAGCAAGAGCAGCCTTCTCCTCTGACAGCTGACTGGTTAGCATCCCTGCGCAGAAATGTGTACAAATCTGGATTACATCGAACGGCCAGATGCCTTATCCAACAGATGACAGACAAAGCTTGATCTTTGGCCTGAGGGGAGAATTAAAAGGTGTTTATGTTTCAGCAATAATCAGAGTCAGACATCTCAAAATTAAAATTCCTCGTCAGCCTATCAATAATTGTGAATGTGTAAAATGTCTCGACAGCCCTGTTCCAGTTTCCATGCTTGGTGGGTTGAGAGGTGTCTGACCTCTTTTGGCCGACACGTTTCTCGCTGTGCTCTGCAGGGCAAAGTTCGTTCAAAGCTGTGACCCATCTTCTAGAGAAGTGTCCTCTATTCACCTTTCTTGTGGAAATCAATCAGAGTGAGATTTCTTTTCTTACAAGAGACCTCGCAGGATTGAAAAGTAAGCAACAGATTCCCCCATAATTAATCAATTCCCAAATCCCAGGAATCGATAAACTGCAACTATGACACACTACAGTCATTCTAGTTTGGAACGAAGGCAACGTTTGCAGCATTCAGAATAAAAGCTTTCTCATCATTGTTTTGATATTGATGCATCATATAGACTTGGCCCTTTTTTACTTTTTCTTCTTCAGCAGCTTCAATTTTATTATCTGGAAAATAAGAGGCATTGTATGTACAGGGGTATGTATTTATATGTGCAGTGTGTGTGTGTGTGTGTGTGTGTGTGTGTGTACAAAGGTTAAGTTCTCCGGAAGCACAGCCTGATGCACAGATTCAGAGGCATGTGATTGACAGAAGTCATGCTCTTTGAGACAAACCTGTGAGGGAGGTGAAGCAGGCAGAAAAGGGGAAAATGTTGAACAAGAACAGGGTCTCAGGTAAAATCTCAGCTTAGACTGACTCACAAGAGAAGAATAAGCAGACCAGAAGTATAACACATAAGTCTGTATCTCAGAATATTCCCCACCTTGTAATGGGGTAATAAAGGATCAGCCTTTATTACCCCATTACTAGGCCCTGGGATGCCCCTCGGGTCAAGGGAACCACTTCTCCTGGGTAAAGAGGCTATCTGCAGATGATAACGATTCTTTGGAGAAGAAGGCCAGCCAAGAGTGCTAGCAGCCAACATTTACCGTAGTTGGGGGACGGACACACCAGTCCTATAAAGGAGACCTGGACAAGGCACCAACACATATGTTGTATATATGTGAATATGAGTATATATTGCATATATGTGAACGCAGGTAATGAAGGTGCACGCACACATATGGGAGGTGGGGGAGGTGACTAGGGGGGAGAAAGAGGGAAACTGACCTCTATTTCCTTTATTGCCTTACAGGGTTATTTTGAGAACACAGAAATATAATACCTGAGGAGATACTAGATACTCTTGTTTCTGCCTTCTCAAACCCATCCTGACTCCATTTTGCTATTCCTTCTGCCTTTGACTGCCTTTCCCACCTGCACACCAAGTTTACCTTTGAAGTCCAAGTGCCTATTGAGTGCCTCCTTTTTGGAAGTTTTCCAGGTTACCTCCTCTACTAAACACTGCCCTTACTGCACTTGTCATAGTGGAAGGCTCATTCCTAGAGATCCAGGAACAATACCCTGTGTGCAGTACCCACCTTAGGAATCAGTGATTCGTGGACTCAAATCCCAACTCTCTATTTAATACGCATGTGGCCTTTGGCAAAGTCCAAACCTCTCTCCTTTCCCTTTCTGTGAAGGTGAATGATGCCACCAACCTCAAAATTTTTATTATTCTCTTTTAAAGTTATGGTGATATGTTATTTGATGGTTCTTTTCTCTGCATGAAGGAGCACATCTGTAGCATATTCAGGCAAAGTAGACCCTGTGGCACCCTTGAAACCTCAGGACTCCCATCAAAAAAGAAATTATTCCACTTGGGTTCAAAAGAAACAAAAGAATGCATAGCTCTTGCACTGGAGGAATCTAACATTAAAGAGAGGAAAAACATAAAAAAGGGCGTCCCAGGCCATGAACCAAATCCCCTGGGAGCAGTGGGGCTCAGCAAGGAATGCTCAACTATTCTGAACCTCTATTCAGGCATACTGACTTCTGGAACTATATCCTCTCTCTACGGAGTCTGGGACTGTACCCTGCCTTCCCAGCAGCAGCACAGCAGAAGTCATTCTGCAACGTCCAGTACCTCTCTCCAAGTGCTCTTCACACCATACAGCGATTCTCAGCCTTTGAGACATGCCATCCTGAAATTGGCTTTACTGTCAACATCCATCAAAGTCCTTTGCTTGTAGCTAAAGGCATTTTTTTGAATCCTCCCCTTGATGGGCTGCTCCGTGGTTTTCTAGTGCTAGTTGGCACCCGGCACAGAGCACTGGCATAATTTTTGTTGTTTTTAGAACAATACTGCAAACGCCACGCCATCTTAGCAGCTCATGTGGTAGGAAAATGAAGTTGGTATTCTACTGTGGTTACCAATGGCTGCATGATAAGTCACTCCAAAACTTAGTGGCTTAACACAGTCATTTTCCACTTTCGTGTAGTTCTTTGGGTGGGCTTGGCTAGCTGGGCAGTTCTGCTCTCCTTCCTTGGGGTCTTGGGGTCTTTCAGACCATTGCAGATGGCAGTTGGGGCTGGTGTCATCTAGATTATCACCTGGGATGCTGGCTAAAGTCTTAGAGCATCTCCTGAGTAACTGTGGCCACATGGTGTCTTCCATGCCACAGAATAGGAGAGGGGAGCAAGAAGCCACCTGTGAATACCTGCATCTCATTTGTCAAAACAATGAAAACAAAAGTCCAGGAGAGAATCAGGTACCATATGCATGCCCTTTGCTTCCTTCCTTTCCCCTGCTTGTGGCCTTGTCAGCTCAGGCTCCTGAGGTGAACAATGAGCCAGCAGCAAGGGGAATCAATGAGAACAACGTTCAGGCACAACCTTCAGCACACAAGTAACATCCAAATGCACCCACACGTGCATATGTGCACACCATCCCACGATGGGAGCTGAAGGAATGAGTTCATGGAGACACTTTCATGAGCATCTTAATTTTGTGCCGGAACATCTGAGTATTCAGAGGCTCATACCATTTGCTGATAAGCATCTCTGCTGCTCTGCAGTATGTCCCTTGTCAGAGGCTTCCAGCCCTGCGAAAGGTCTTGGAATTCTCAGAGTCCAATTACCTTTCCCAAAGGGAGTACTAAAAGGGATAAAGTAATGAAAAATGATTACACATTTCTCAATCTTCACTGATAAGGCAAACCACAGGTGATAAGATGGCCATAGATTTTCTGTCTGGCTGCATTGCCTTTTCTGCTTGCTAATCCAAAATAGCAAGTTCATCACCCTCCACCCAGACTGAATTTTCTCTGTGCATTTCTAATTGCCTGATATTATGTCTTTTAGTTTAGTGTGTGCCTCTCTTTACAAAATGTAAACCCCATGAAGGCCAAGACTTTATCTTGTTTATAGATATCCCCTTGACAACATCTGGTACATAGTAGGTGCTCATTAAATATCTGTTGAGTGAATTAATTAACATGAACTTAATCCAAACTTTGTGAGGTTATGCTATGCAAGATGAGACGTTATCCTGAACGAGATGTCAATGTGCATTAACAACACTATGCTCAGGAAAACTACAAGAGCATTTAGAGGTATAAACAAAGAACCGTTGAGAAAGCACAGAGAGAAAATCATGAAAGACTTTATAAATGTGAGCACTGTCCATTAAAATGAACAGATGTGATTCAGACAAAACTATAGACTTGCTATGACTTGGGTCCTGTTTCAAATGCCCATTGTCTAGGAATCAGGCTTCCTGACTCTGTGACCTTGGATTATGAACTTGTATAGAGCTTCTTCCTCTGTAAAATAAACATCTCTGCCCAGATAATCACTAAGGTTCTTTTCCATGACAACAAGGAGGGAATTATGACAGATGGAGCAGGGTTTGGCATCAATCCCTCAGTAAGTCTGAAGTGTGAGTAATAAAATGACTTTAGACTCATAAAGGTTTAAAGCCTCACCACCAAACTGTCTTCTATCAAGGTCTATCGACAAAGGTGTCCTCTGTGGAGTTAATTATGAGAAAGAGAAAACTGGAAACCAAAATGGACAACTTTATAGAATTACTTATTTTGCATCAATTTCAAATTTAAAGAAAAATTGCAAAAATCACTGAGTTTCCATATACGTCACCCATCTTCTTCTAATGTATTAATAGTCTCTTTCTCTTTAGTGCCCTAAAATGTAACTGGGTCATATCTAGTTATGGGTCTTTTTTCTTTCATCCTGTTTTGTGCCTGGTGTCTTCACTCAGCACTGGAAAACTGCCTTCTATTATTTCTTTGAATTATCTCCTCATTTCCGTTGTCTATGCTTTTGGGGGGAAATCCTACTTGTCAGGGACTGGACCCTCATATTTTGACTGTCTATGTCAATGTTTCCCCAGATTTTCTCTATATCTTTTGCTTTGCATTCTGAGAGATTATTTAAAATATTTCTTCCAGGTGTTAAATAATGTGGTTTTTTTTCTTGATCAATACTATTATGACAATAATAGTATGATTTCAGAGCAAGGCTGCTCCTTTTGGAGGCTCTGACCTTTTAGGAACAGATGGCCCTTTGTCGCGAGGAACAACCTTGTGCATTGAAGGGTGTTTAGCAGCATCTCTGGCCTCTACCTGCTTGCCACCAGTAACACTGTCCTCAGTCGTCACAACCAGAAAGGTCTCCAGACATAGTTAATTGCCTCAGGTTGAGACCACTGATCTAGAGGAAGTTAAACTTCCCTATTGTATCTCTTTTATAGCAGCCTCCTCTTTTATACGGATTCTTCCATGGAGTCACTGGATCTTATGAAATCCCAAGAAAAGCATTCTGGGACTCGTGCATAAAGGATGTGAGCAATTGTGGTGTGGCTTATTGGAGCGAAAACAAAGGCTGCCACCAGGTGCCCAGTGTCTCAGCCACAACTAGGTGGCTGAGCTCCGTCTTGTTGCAGAAGTCTAATCTCTGGTGTCATAGGCCCACCAATCCCAGGAGGAGGGCCAGGGCCCGGAAACGCTGTGCCCTTTCTCCAGCATTGGCATCCGAGGCTTCAGTGGTAGTCCACCTCAGTCTCTGTCCGCATGTGGGCTCACGCTTGGGCCCATGCTGCTGCCAGGCCCACAGGGCTGCTATGGAGAGAGGGTACACAAGCTAACGAACCTCGGGCTGTTGTTAAGTTTCCCTGTGTTTCCTCAAGTTTGGGAAGGAGTAAGCTTTCTCTCAAACTAACCAATCTTCTTCCTAATTCTTCCTAGGCTAGTGCTGGGCCTCCCCCTTATCCAATCGCTTTTCTGGATTTTCCCAGTCTAGATTCCTCCCCTTTAAGTCACCATTTTGGCTTCTGTGCATGTCCCAGCAGAGCAATCTCCCTTGGGTCGGTTCTCCCCACCACCCCCTTCCCCAGTAATCTGGGGGAATGTTCTGGTTGAAAGAGCGGTTGTTCCCTGGGGAGATTGGAAAACTGGTTGTTTCTACTCAGGGGGAGGGAGGAATGTTTGTCCCCTTGGCAATGTGCTGTCCCCTGTAGTGTCTGGAAGGCATAGCTTCCTAGTCAATCAGGCTTAGCCAGTTTAGCTTCCCTCTCTTTTGTTAATAACCAGCTGCCTATGCTAACATTAACACAACTAGGCTTTGTTAAATTTCTCTTCCTTTCCTTGAATTATTTCTGTTTCCAAATTCAAGGATTCTGTTTGTTCATCTTGGTCCCCCTCTGTCATTGATTTCCCTTGAGTGTCTGGTGATCTTTCTGTACATATTCATCAATCAATTAATATAGGTCAATTAATTAATTAATGTAAGTCACTCAAGTGAGTCTGTAGTTTGAGTAGGTCCTCCCCCCCAACAGACCTCTTCCCTGAACAGGGGGACAGACCAGAAACTTAGGGAGGAGCCTGTGACTAAGCAGGTTTCATTGTAGAATGAACCAGTTCAAACCAGGCAGGCAGATCAACTGATCCCCTCAACAGACGTGACAGAGTGCCTTATTCTGGGACGCCAGGACCCATACTGAAGTTCTAGAGATCATCCTGATCCCTGCCTCTCCTCCAGCCCTTACCTCTGTGATCTACTGAACCCAAGCCAGGAATGTTTCTGAGGCTCCAGGAAATAATAATTCCCACACTTAACCCAACTATAACTGCCTTGCCCTAGGGCTCTTCTGAGCCCCTTCTTCCAAATAGGTAAGTGATTAACAAACCGTGCTACATCTATATTGTGGAATACTACACAGCAATGAAAAAGAAAAAACTTACTGATGCTTGCAACAACTTGGATGGATCTCAAAGTGATTATGCTGAGTAAAAAAAACCAATTTCAAAAAGTTAGACACTGTGTGATTCCATGACAAAAATAAAGAAGTGGAGAACAGATCAGTAGCTTCCAGGGGTTAGAGATGGTGCAGGGGGGCACAGGATGGGTATGACTATAAAGCATTGCATAAGGAAGACCTTTGTGATGATAGTATACTCCCTCTTGATGGTGGTGGTGGTTACACAAATATATACATGTGATACAACTATATAGATCTATACACATATACACACAGTACATGTAAAACTGATATAAATTCTGAATAAAGTCTGTGGACTGTACCAAGGTCAATTCCCTGGCACAATGTCACCACTAGAGAACACTGGGTGAGAGTAACTCCCTTCGTATAACCTGTAGAAAATCTTCCTCTGTGTGTGTGTGTGTGTGTGTGTGTGTGTGTGTGTGTGTGTGTATTACAACTTCTCATGAATCAATTATTTCAAAATAAAAATATTTTTAAGTGAGGGTCATTGTGATCCAATCTTCACACATATCACCAGACCCACTCATGACCGTTTTTGACCCACTGAAAACTCCCCCTCCCGTTCTTAGGCAAATAGGGTTTTATTTCTACCATAAGCATTTCAATGGAATTTCTGGAGGTAGAGGAAGCAAACCCTGGTGTTCACAAACGGCAATCCTGAATTGGAAACATATATTTCTTTTGAATTAAGAGAGATACTAAGGTTCACAGAGTAGAGTTTCAATCAAAGCCTGTCTTTAAAAAAATAATAATAAAAAACAAAACAAAACGAGACTTAAATAAGGTAATCTACATTCAAAAATACATTATTCATTTACTCCCTTAGGAACTCTAAAGTTTATCCTTGAAATGGGGTAGCCCAGGAGAAAGGTGCCAAACATTGTCAGTCGGTGTTAACTGAGCATATTACAACATCCCTCTTCACAGAGTTGTGTCCTTGGCGTTTGGTGAAGGTGTTTCTGAGGAACAGCCTATGCACTCAAAATGGCTACTGCGCATGGAACTTCACTTAGAGATCACTTCCCATAGGTTACTTGGAGTCTCCTGAGGTATCTCTACCCATTTCCTTCAGTGCTGTGTTCTCAGAGTGCGGTCCCCAGTCCAGCAGTGTTTCCAGAATTAGATGCAAACTTGTTAGAAATGCCAATTCCCAGGCCATGTTGACTCAGAAACTCAAGATGGGACCCAGATATCTCCTTTAACAGGCTCTCCAAGAGTTTCCAGCGTATGCTAGGCTTTACGAACTACTGCCTCAGAATATAGGACTGGGTCTCCCATTATCGGATTTGGCTGCAAAGCAGAAGTATTTTTTATGACTTAAAATAAAAGAAAAAATATGTAGCTATGGGGGAAATCCCTTATAAAATTGTTTTTATTCTATCTTTCTGCTACTGAGAACTGTGTATATTTTAAATCTTATTCTTTTTTTTAAAGTCTCGTTGGCTTTATTGAAGGGTTCATGAATCAAGCGGCATCCTATCAAGTAGAAAGGAGAACCCCTGCTCTAGTTTTATTGTCCTCTTGCTGCTAGGAGAGTCAGAGCCAAATTGGAAGGTAGTCATTGTAAATATATTAACCCACAGAGTTATCGTATGGACTCCTTCCCCTTTCCATTCCTTACCCCAATTTCTTATTTTTACTTTATTGGATTTTTTTCCTTCCTTTGGGGAGAATAGAAAGTTATAAATATCATCAATAAATAAAAGAACCCTTAACAATGGTGGCAATGTGCTCTTATACACTGCCACATGTTCCACCCAGAGTATGAAACACAGATTATGCAGACTGAGCAGATGTTACCAGACATTAAGTCGTTTCAAAAACAGATGACAGAACAGGAAAATCCAAGTACTGCCTAGAAAAAAAATATTTTTATGTGTAACTCCCAGGGATATTCTTATGAAATAGAATTATTATTGCCCTTTTGTTTAAATGTAATAGAAAGGATTTAGGTTTAGATTTATTACATTAGTATATTAACCACTATTGTTCTTTTGGCTTCTTGCCTGTGGGTGATCTTTTCTTGTTGAGAATTATTTTCTGTTTCCATCATCTTGAAACAAACAATGTGTTTTTCAATTGTCTTTTTATTTTTCCCTGAGCCAACAGACCAATACAATTCCCATCTGAAAAAACTTCTTCTAAAATTTCATATGTAACTAACAAAAAAACAGGACTACTGATAAATTGAGTAATCCCATGAATGTGCTGTATTTTGGGTTTTATCTGTGACACATTCTAACATGTCATTGAAAAAAGATATGGTTAAGCCGATGTTCAATTGGAAGAGGGGATGTACAATCACAACAATAATCAACAAGAAAGCTTCTTGAGCAACGCTTAAATTACCTCTTTTGTTTAAAGTCTGAACTTTGGAGGAGAAGTGGAAAACATATTCTCTGAAGACTGAAAACCAACTCACATAGATTATGTTTCCATTAGATATCACTGTTCCACTTGATAGCCCTTCAAATCTGCCTGTCTCATCCTTGGAGACCCTGCCTAATCATTTTCTTTTTTCTTTAAAGTACTTTTTTAAAATTGCTTTTTAGGGGGGGGAGGAGAGAGAGAGAGAGAGAAAGAGAGAAACACTAACTTGTAGTTCCATTCATTCATGCTATCACTGGTTGATTCTTATATATGCCCTGATTGGGGATGGAACTCACAACCATGGCATGTTGGGACCACGCTCTAACCAACTGAGCCACCTGACCAGGGCCATTTTTCTATGGGCTGGTCACAACCACAGCCCTGACAACAGGCTAGGTCCTGTTCTAAATCAGGCAACTACAAAGAACCTTGAAGCTGTCACCCAGCTGCTCCAAGTACTATACCACCTGTTTAAGTCCCCTGCTGCTCCGTTGCCCAACAACGCAGAGCCCCTGGGCATTATTACTGAAACACTCCGACTTCTGAAAATCCTCTCAAAGCATACATTGTGTATTCATTTCCCATGGCTGCCATAAGAAATCCCCATAAATTTAGTGGTGCAAAACAACACAAATGTATTCTCCTGCCGTTCTGCAGGTCAGAAGTCTGATGACAGACTCCATGGGGTAGAAGCAAAGTATCCACAGGACTGGTTTCTTCTGGGAGGCTCCAGGGGAGAATCTGTTTCCTCACCTGGCCAGCTGCTGGAGGCCACCTGCTAGAAGCCACCTGCATCCCTTGGCTCTTGACTCTTTGCATCTGCAAGACAGCAACCCCTGGGTGACCTTCCCCACATCACATCTCTCTGACACCGACTCTTCCTGCTGCACCCATTTTTAAAGACGCTGTGATGGTACGGGTACACCTGGGCACTCCAGCTACTCGCCTGTATTAAGGGTTTGCTGATTAGCAACCTTAATTCCATTAGCAACCTCAATTCCATCTGCAACCTTAATTTCTCTTTGCCAAGGAAAAGTGTGACCGGTCAAAAGTGCACCATGACTTTACAGACACCCTGTATTTATGGGTTCTGGGGATGAAGACAGGGACGTCTTTGGTGGGAGGCATTATTCTGTCTACCAGGAGAACCAGTGAGCCAACTAGTGAGTAAGTGAGCGACCAACACAATAGACTGGTGGACTGACCTAGTGAGTGTCCCGCTCTAGGGGATAGCAAGTCAGCTCCTTGAAAGCAGCCAGTTCTCAAAAAAGTCACTGCGGGCAGAGTGGAAGCCCAGCTCCCCCGCCCACTCCTTCACGTGTCTTACTTAGAGGACAAGAATAATAACAACACCTATTTCACAGGGTGACTGTAAGCACGATGTGGGAAAACACGTCAGTGTCTGGAATCCAGCAACAACCTAAAAAAAGTATTGATTTGAAATAATGAAAATTTAAAAACCAATAAAAACATATGAGCCTATGTGCCATGGTACAGGTGTACCTTGTCTTATTGCACTTTGCTTTATTGTGCCTCACAGGTGTTGCATTATTTACAGACTGAAGGCAAGACTCTGCACCAGCCAGATTACAACTTCTCTATTGGGATACTTGCTTTATGATGGTGGAGTCTGGAAGCAAACCTGCAATATCTCCCAGGTACGCCTGTACTCAGGCACTATGTCTAGAACCCAGCATCCTGGAGTTAGATGTATCTCACAGTCATCACATGGGAAATAAAGTGGGGAGGTTCAGAGAGGAAAAACAATGTGATTCAATTTATGCCAGAAATAAAATGAGAAATCAGTGCTCAGTTAGAAGCCATGAGACATCTTCTTCAACACCACTCAACCATGGATCAGGGCGTAAAGCCAAGCAAGGACAGCCTGCATCTAGCAGACGGGGGCGTGTACGCCCGAGCCACTGAGTACACTTCCCCCGAGCGCTGTCTGTAGGGAACCTGGCCTTTCTGACGTAGGGGCGGGGGGGGGGGCACTCTCCTTCAGCTGACTTCTGATTACTTTTAAAAAATAATTTTTCAGCAAAGTTTCAGTGATGGGGAAATAGTTCACCATGGCTACAAAGCCAGATACATAATTGTATATTCACGATAATAGCAATTATGTAGAAATAAACATTTGTAATTGACTTGTAATTGTTGCCAAAAGTGTTTGGCTTAATGTTATTATATGTTGGGCTTTTAAATTGTTTTTCTAGCTTTTCTACATTTTTCAGATATTCTAAACAGGTGTGATATTTACAATATAAAACACAGATGTGCTTATTTTATTAAAAAATCAATAATGAGAAAGATTACTTGTCTTTTGGTCATTGATTTTGTTTCCTCATGATCCCAGACTTCTAAGAACCTGGACATTCAAGACAAATATTTTCTTCATAGCTTCCAAAATATTTCTCCCAGCTATATTCCTTTCCCTATTTCTAGGGGATATCTGCTTTATCCCATATCGCTATTTCAAACATTCTAACATTACCTACCAAGTCTATGGACCCTAGAAAACTGAAATGCACCCATCAGTCAAAACAATACATCAAAACATGCAGTTAAGTACACATCCCATAGTCGCCATCACTGGCTTCACTTAACCAAAGCTCTCTGGCCTCAATGCTACATTCCCTCTCAATTATCACCCCATCCATTATTCAGGCCAATGCACCTTTCTAATATAATTTCATATCAAATAAAGAAATGTGTTCAGAGATTGCAACTCTAAGTAGGAACACAGGTCTGGTCTCTCACAACCCACATTCCCCTGGATGCAATTAGTTTAATCTCTTTCTGAATATGTTCTTAATATAGGCTTTTAGCCTGGACCATTTTTCATGGGTCTTGGTTTTTCATCACTCAATTCTTGAATGGGACCACAGACATTAAAATGATAACATATCATGTTGAAATCAAGGTTAGGTTCAAGGGGGAAATAAATGCTCTGTCTACAGTTAGGATGAAGGAGAGTGGCTGCAGATCATGACTGCATCACTTTCATAATATTTGGACTTGTTCCTTGCTGTCACATTTGGGTTAATGGAGTTCTATTTTGAAAGCTGGTCTAAAGCATCCAGAGGTCACTGTGCACGTGGGGAAGGGGGAGTGCTGGGGAGGCAAGTTTGCTCAGACCCAGGGCCTTAACAATTCGGTAAGATGGCAAGTCCGGTCATTATTACAGAAAGATCTCAAAGTCTTCATTTAAAATGGAGAGAAAGTCTTACTCAAAGTGACTATGAATTAAAAAGCTATCCCAATGAATTAAATAGTTTAAAAAAAAGAACTATCTGACCAGGTGGTGGCACAGTGGATAGATCGTAGGACTGGGATGCAGAAGACCCAGGTTCGAGACCCTGAGCTTGCCAGCTTGAGCGCGGGCCCATCTGGCTTGAGCAAAAGCTTGCCAGCTTGGATCCAAGGTCGCTGGCTCCAGCAAGGGGTGGCTCGGTCTGCTGAAGGCCCGCGGTCAAGGTGAGAAAGCAATCAATGAACAACTATGGTGTCGCAACAGCAACGAAAAACTAATGATTGATACTTCTCACCTTTCTCCGTTCCTATCTGTCTGTCCCTATCTGTCCCTCTCTCTGACTCTCTCTTTGTCCCTGTAAAATAAATTAATTAATTAAAAAAGAGCTATCTGAGAAGAAACAAAATCAAGCCCTACCTGATAGCCAAAGGAAGAATTCCAACAAATCAGACCTATGAGACGTTCAGAGTTTATTCCATTGATTATTAATAATATGGGCTTCTAGGAGTCCCATGATTGACTGAGATTCAGAAGTTTCCCACTATGGCCCCTGTGACCTAGCTTGTCTTCCTTGTGCCCTGGAACATTGATTCTCCCTCCATTTTACCCCATGGATGACTACCTCTTTCTGTACCTTCAGTCTCTGAAACATCCTGACATACAGGAAGGCCGTTAATTGTCAGGGCTTAGAATTTGTCTAAATTCTGATCTCACTAGTGTCCTCAAAAACATCCTGTAGCCACTCTAATAGTAATTATCATAATCACATAACAGCGAACAGTCACTGAATGCTTACTCTGTCTCAGGCATTTTTACTTGAATGATCTCATTTAACTCCTATAACCACCATATGAGGGGTAGGTATCCATTACTAAATTCTCTGAGCCTCAGTATTCTCATCTGTAAAATGAGGGGATACAAAATGACAAAGATCACATAGTGGGTAAATATTAGGTCTAGGAATCTCACCCCAAGTTTCTCAACCCTAGAGTCCATGGTCATGAACATGGCATTGTGCTTGCCCATTCTCCTTGCTATCAAAATCTCCAAGGTCAACGGCATGCATCCATTCAGTCTATATAGAACGTGTCTACTTGGAATAAGAGTTTATCTTATTCCAAAGGAGATATATATATATAGAAATATATATATATATGGAGATATGTATAAATGTATATATGTATACACATACACACACATCTTTGCTACACAGTCAGTCTCCAACTTGCAATGGTTCAACTTACAATTTTTTTTACTTTACGATGGTGCAAAAGCAGCGAGAGTACTTCAAATTTTGAGTTTTGATCTTTTCCCTGGTAGCGACATGCAGTGCAATACTCTCTCATGGTGCTCAGCAGTGCAGAGAGCCACCACTCCCAGTCAGACATGTGATCACAACATTAGACAAACTCTAAGCTAAAGGGCACTGAGTTACCAGCATTTTTTGGATACTATGTTTTGGGCATGTTTAAGGCAAGCCAGGCTAAGCTGTGATGTTCAGTAGATAAGGTGTATTAAACACATTTTGGACTTATGCAATTTTCAACTTATAATGGGTTTATTGGGCGGTAACCCTATTGTAAATTGAAGAGCATATGTATATAATTTTAGAATTACAGAAGAGTTGCAGAAATAGTACAGACAGTTCCCATACACCCTTCATTCAGCTTCAGTAAAGGCCATTTTTTCACACTGTCTTCAGTCTACAGGCCATTGTTATCAAGTTCAAATAAACTAAACCACAGCATAGTAGGGATACAGCCACTGAAAGCATCGAATATGTTAATAGTGCCTCACACGCATGACTTGATTTTCTCCTTTGGTGGCGGTCCTCAGCTGGCCGACTCACACTCCACCTCTTATTATTATTAATGACCCCTCTGTGCACACAGCAAGGCACTGACCTTTCAGACCAGCCTGTATTTATATAACAGACAAATCAAGCATATTTATTTGTTGGGTCCTTGATGAATCTATAGTATCCTGGGCCCATCACACCTTGCCACCTACCTATATTCTTGATGTGTCTAAAGAAGTGTCCCTCTCCTTAGAAATGCAGAAACAAACAATCTGACCTATCCCAGGTAGTGTATAGACCCAGGGTACCTCTCTTTCAGTTCAACCATATGTCTGATTTTTTGAAAGCTAACAACGGCATAGTGTCACCTGCTGACTGTACTCAACTCACTATGTTTCCCTTGATCTTCATGGAGCTTCTCCACATCACTCACCCTGGGGAGGCTACCAAAGGGTTGGAGAGCCGCTTCTTCTAAGACACAGCTTTTAACTGCTGAACCGTTGATGGTTTGGGGCTGTGGAAATGGCCATTTGCCAAAAAATACATGTGACTGCCACCAGGACAATCTTGTCAGGCAGTGAGGACAGTGGATCCCCTTCTACAGTGTCAAATCCATTACCGCAGGGATTTCCTGACAACCCACCAGCCCCGTTGGCTCCTCAGCTGTGTACTTGCCAAAGGTCAAGCCACTTATCCATGCAGACCCCAAGGACTTCTTACAAATTAGTATTTATGAGTCTAATATTCTGTCCAAGCTAAACATTCTATGTTAGAATGTAGCTGGCTTCTTTCTTGATAAACTGAAAGTCTGAACTTCTCCAGCCAATATCTGCTAGAGGATCAGGTGGTTATTAATGTTATCCCAACACCTAAGAAAGGCCTTAAAAGAGAATCAGAGGACAGTAGGTTACTGAGTTACTCAGAACAAGAGAGTAGCCTTCCTCAGGTAATGTAAGACCAAATGTTAATTACATTTTCAAATATTAATACATTAAAAATATAAAAGGTTATTTCAAACAATACCCATATTTTAGAAATACAAAATTAGTCTACCCTCAGCATGGTATGATGGGAAAAAACCAGTCTTTGGAATTAGACAAATAAACCTGAGTTTGGATGTGTTGCTTAACTTAGCTATGTGACTATGTTCAGTGAAATTTTCCTCTTCTCTAAAATGAGAAAATGCACAAAAAAGGGACTGTAATGAAGATGAAATGTGATAATGCACATAAGGGATTTTGCAGCAAGGACTAATTCAATAAATCTGTTCTCCATTCTTTAGAATTCTTTCTAGAACTCCCAAGTTTCCAGAGCAGCAAGAAAGTGGAAGATGCTATAATATGAGACATATCAACATCAAAATTTAGGGAATTTAAGTGATGAAGGGTGTGAATCTCTGTATGCCTGTCAAGTAGTCAACAGCCAACAAAGAACATTTAAAACTAATTGGAGATGAACCACCTGGATTTAGTCAGCTGGTTAATAACTAGCTAATGAGAGAGGGCAAGGACTTGCCAAATTCGTACATGATTAAAACTCACGCGAGACCAGTTGTCGGTGAAATCAATGGTTGAAATCCTGAGAAAACTGTGATGTTTGGGGAAGAACAAGGACACGAATAATAGTTGGATATACACATGCATGTGGCTTATGCTATTGTGCCCTGCTCACACCTACTAGTCAATGACTCTTAAATAGCAGTACTGAGCCTCCCCTCTCTCCCCCCAGCCTCAGCATCAGATAAGAATTTATAAAAAAGGAAGCCCCTGAGTTCCGTCCAAGACCTACTGAATGCCAAGCTTTTGGGTATGGGCCCAGCTCCCTGTGCTGTATCAGGCCCTGCGGGTGATTCTGAGGTGCCCTGAAATTTGAGAACCACTGCTTTAGTCTGACCCTGGAAGCCAGCAATGATCATTTCTGCACAGGGAAATCCTTCAGAGGATTTCTTGTGATCACATCCTTAATAAATTACTTGAACCGACAAAAAAAAAAAACAAAAAAAAAAAAACCCAAAAAAACCTGATTGGGATCAATAATAAAATGATACACTTTAATCTAAACATATTACCACATATACATGAAATGTAAGTAGTCTAATCGCACTATTTAAAAGATAAATATTGTCAGATAAATGTTAAAAATAAGACCCAAGGATATGTTTCTACAGGACTCCTATTTTAAATATAATGACATAGGTAGGAATGGTGAAGGAATGGGAAAAGATGGACCAGAAATACTAATCAAAACTCACTGAAGTGACTCTATGAATATTAGACAGTATGGACTTCAGATTTTTTTTAATTACCAGAAATAAAGAAGAACATTATATAATGTTAAAAAGGTCAGTTGACCAAGAGACATAACAGTCCTAAGTGTGTATTTACCTAAAAACAGAGCTTCCAAATACAGGAAACAAAAAGTAACAGAATAAAAAGGAGAAATAGAGAAATCCACAATTATAGTTGGAGACTTCAACATTCTCCTTCGGTAAGAGTAAGATAGCATGAGTAGACAAAACATCTGCCAGGATATAGAAGACTTAGACAACACCATCAACCAACTTGACTAACCTCACTTTTGATAAGGGTCCCCTTACCAATATGAGAAGGACACTATATCAAAAGACCGCTGGTGGTAGAGAAATTTCATTTGACAAAATCCTGGACAAGTTGAAAGGGGATGGATCGCAGGTGTCTGATGTCCAGAATCAGCCCGAGTGGTGATGAAAAGCAACGAGCCTCTCTGGGCTTTTTCCCTCTTACCTGTGTAACAGGCAGCTGCTGTACAGCTCAGGGAAGCGGAGTGGTTAAGAGACTGAAGAGAGAGAGTTTGGGTTAAAATGCTAGCTATGACACTTCAAATGCCCTAACTATCTCCCTTTCTATGCATCCCCTCCCCCACAGGTAAAAGGATATGCAAAGCACCTACTCTATAGATCTGACAAAGGAACTGTGATAATCTAAGTATTACACATGAAATAGTACCTGGCACATGGTAAAGGTAGAACAAATGTTAATTATTTTTACAACTATTATTACTTCTAAAATTACTAAGTTAGAATTGTGTGGCTCAACCTTTTCATGATTGTCTCCTTAAGAAGCTTCTGACATTTTTTATTTAATCCATACCCCATCCTGAAAATTTTAATACTATAGACATACTATACATCTGTGCACGTGCTGTGTCCCTTTGGAAAGCCACAAACCACTGCAATATGTAATAACCAATTTTCACCCTCTTGGGAGAAATACTACCCCTGTTGAAAATGCATGTAATAAAGAAACTGATCTCTGACATTTTGTAATTCTAAATCTGCATAGATTATAAGACCTTTAAAATTACTTATGTGACCTAAATATGAACTAAAATTGCCAGTGGAATTGTTAAATTATGCTGTGAAGCATCTGGGAGAAGAACGGGTTAAGTCTAAGGATTTGGGAAAGATTCTCTAAATAGCACAGGCAGGCATCTGGCCAGAGACTCAGTCCCATTAGATAAATATCATTACATCCTAGAAATATATTTATGTCCATGTTACTGGTATACACTCTGAGCTTAAAGATTTATGAGATTAGGAAAAATAATGTTTTAGTCATGAAGAATATAAAAAAATGAAATATTTTACGTCTAATCCTGTAACTTGGGCAGATTGAAATGTTCTCCTAATTTCTCTTGACATGCGGTCCATCTCTCGTTAGCTTATGAGGGTGTCTGTGACTGCAGCACCTGTCAAATACTTATTTCCAATGATAAACGATCCCATTTAAAAGACAGCCCAACCTCATCTTGTCTTTAGGAGTGAAGCAAGAAGCCTAACACTAAATGTTATCCTGGCGCCAAGAAGGCATGTATTTTCTCAGCCCCTAAATCACACACTGACGGTAGAGTAAGACAAGACGAGAGCAGCTCTTTCGAATTCTCCAGCCTTTTGTTCCTTACCGCTCTTAGCAGTCCTCAGCCCCATCTTGATAAGTTATCAGAGCATGATTTATCCTTCACATGGCTTATATTTTTCCCTTGAACATCTCATGGGTTTCTTCTTCTATTGTGTTCATAATGAGTTATTTCACAATGGTTCTGTCTCTGCCATCCAGTTGAAAAGTATTCCAAGTCAGGAAGAAAGAATATAGTGGTGTCAGAGAAGAAAGCCATCCAGTTTCCCAAACCGAGTGTCTTCTGGAAAGATCATGTTCAAGTTCATATTTTCCCATTAAGAAATTTATGTGACATGCCCTGGCCGGGTGGCTCAGTGGATAAAGCATTGTCCTAATGCACTGAGGTCGCAGGTTCGACCCCTGGTCAGGGCACGTATGAGAAGCAATCAATGAGCGCACAACTGAAAATGTAACAACTAAGTGGAACAAAGAGTTCATGCTTCTTACTCTTTTCCTTCCTCTCTTTCTCGCCTTCTCTCTCTCAAATCAATGAAAAAACTTAAAAAAACAAAAGAAATTTACATTATCAGTTAGTCATGATCTCTGGGACCGACTCAATTTAGTCAAACTCCTAAATGGTTGCTATACATGTTTTGGATTTGTTTGTGTTTTGTTTTTAATTTACTCTGAAGAAGACAACATATCTAGTGACTGAAATCTGGATGCCTGTCATTCAGATCACAATGACACAACTAGTGGGAACAAATTATTAATCAGATTGTTAGATCAGAATGTAATCTCCAAGAGGGCAGGAGATGGGTGAGAAGTGATGATCTGGAATAGCAGAGACAAATAGTTGGCATGTGTTCCCTTCCTACACCAGTGGCAGACATTGTTAGTAAATCATTGCACGCTTTTGATGATGAGCTATGATGCAGACTTCATATCTATCTGCACAGTACTCTAGGCAGCCCCAACCAACTGGAGCTATTCTATGAGATGAACTCTTACATGCCCTGTCTGGCCTAGAGAGATGATTAGTCCAAGCCACAAATCTCCTTTTTCTGCCATGAAACAGAGAACACTCTACTAGTTATCAGAATTTATATTTAAAGAAGGTTTACCATCATATCACTGATGGGATGAGAAAATTATTGCCAAATTCTAGTTTGTTGTGGTAAAGCATATCAGACAAATAAAATTAGAGAGAGATATAAAGAATACTTATAAACTTCATGAAAAAGACTTCCAGAGATAAGCATCTGTATTTGTAGAAATCTCCACGGATATTTGATGCTTCTTAAAAGCACCCAAGTTGTGTGCTGATGGCCAGCCAGAAAAAGAAACCACCTAGCCTACAAGATTCAACTACCTGGTCTCTAGCATTAGTGATAGCACTGACTAAATAGGCCTTCTTGGCATGTGAGGACAGATACTCAAGACCTTTCATTATGGTGTTCTAGACTGCTCCCTTCAAGCAATTAGATGTTATGCTGGGAAATCATTAGAGTTGTTCAATTCACTCTTCTTCTAAGCATGTTAGAAACACAATGAATGGACATTTGCTTGGTCCCCTTAAGGTAAATGTGGCTGAATGACTTGTTGGCCAATCCTATTATTGCTGAAGAGACAGGCAAAGCTCTAAGACACAGTCTGTGGTTCACCACATTCTCTATCCCTGTGCCAAGTGGCCTACATTGTTCTGCATGGTGAGTGCAACATTGGCTTAGTGCTTACAATGTTTGGGATAGAGCCCCCAACCCACCCATGACAGGCCTGGTGATGGTTAATTTACATGTCAACTTGACTAACCATGGGATGCCAGACTGAACATTATTTCTGGATGGGTCTGTGCAGGTGGGCTCAGTAACGTAGATTACCTTCCCTCATGTGGGAGGCATCGCCCAATCTACCGAGGGCCCACAGAGAACACAAGGAAAAAGAAAGAGGAACTTGCCCCTTGTTTTACTGCCTCCCTGTATGAGTTGGGCATCTCACCTCATCTCCTGCCCTCAGACTGGGATTTATCCCATATACTCCCCTGGCTCTCAGGCCTTCAGATTCAGAATGAATTACACCACCAGCTTTCCTTGGTCTTTAGCCTATACACAGTAGCTCACAGAACTTCTCGTCCTCCATAATTGTATGACTCGATTCTTCATGATAAACATAAAGATATAAAATGCAAATAATTGGTTCTGTTTCTCCAGAGAACCCTGACTAATATAGGCATGTGAAGTAAGCAAGAAATAAACCTTTGTTCTTTCAAGCTATAGGGGTTATTCGTTCCTTCCGCATAACGCAGCCTGTTCTGAGACCTCGTGCAAGGAAAAATGCTTTTGCAATCCTTGAAGAATCTTTCCGGGAAATTTCAATAGAAAAATGTTGGTTTCATCAGGGTCCCTTCAATGTTGGCAAACTTTAAACATATAAACAGATAAAAATAAGCCCTCTTGATACGGTGGAAAAATATATTTTTTAGAAGAGTTTTCTCTAAAGAGGAGCAAAAAGCAGGTTTGAACACAATAGGGAGGAGAGGGGGAGGGAATCGAAGGAGAAATGCACATGGGAACAATTCCTCAGGTCTCACGCAAACTTGTGCTGATCCCTGGATTTTGATTTCTCCAGGACGCCTGGGCAGGGGCCCAAGCCAATCTGTGCTGGAATAATCTCCCCTGAACCACAGTGTGCGCCGCACTCAGGGTGACAAGAGAAAGCAGGATGGGAAAAGGAATGGTTAAACGTTACCAACTATCATTTTCCAGGCAAACATTAAAATGTTTTTGTTGTTTATATGTCTTTTCCACAATAGGAAAAATATTCAAATAAATGACTTAAAGAGGGCTTGATGCTAGAAAGGCAGTATTTTTTTTTTTTTGGTCTAGCTTTCGCAATATATAGTACTTTTAGGCTATGAAATATTTTTCAACAACACGATTACAAATTTTAAGAAGTGCCATCCAAAAACTATAAACTACAAATCCAACTTCTAAAAGTTCATGCAAGTTCACACATGTCAAAAAATAAAAATTTTTGATATAATAGAAAACATGTTTTCTGAAGTAAAGTAGGCTGCTGATATTTTTAATAACTCCACAGATAATTAATTTTCAATTAAATATACTGAAGGCTCTTCCATACCACCTTTATTGTTTTTCAGGATATGTTTTAGAAAAAGACTTGAAAGTGATAATGGCAACTTACAATTTTTAAAAAATTGTCCTTTTCCAGAAAAATTTCATCAAAACTACATACTCATTTATGGTTTTATAAAATTATAAGGTCCTAGGAATATATTTCATAACTGTATGTGGCACTTAAATTATGTACTTTTATAGAATTTTCCCAAAGGAGAAATTTAATTATAGGACAGAGATTATCATCACTATTTTTCCCTTCAAATCAGATGTTTAGTATTATTATGAATGGTATAAATGAATCCATCCATTTATTTCATCAAAAAATTCTTGAAAGTACTTATCACCTGTCAGGACTAATTCTAGGTACTGGAGCTACTACTGTGATTAAGTCAAATAAGAACCATGGACTCGTAGAGCTTATGCTCCAATGTGGGTAACAAAATAAACAGACTGGATGAATAATAGATAGATAGATAGATAGATAGATAGATAGATAGATAGATAGATAGATAGATATCAGTGATGACTTTTTTCTAGAATCTATATATAGATTCTAGAGCCAGGAGGTAATAAATGATGGTCAGAGGTACTAATTAGGTAAGAGATTCAAAAAAGATATCTCTGAGTTAAAAACCTTTGGGAAGAATCCTGAAGAATATTTCAGATAGAGGGGAGAATAAGTGCAAAGGTCCTAAAGAAGGAATACATTTGGAAGATTTAAGAAACAGACATTGAAAAGGGCAAGATCTAAGATGGAACAATGAACAAAGACAGCAGAAGCAACGTGAAGGAAGATATCATTGGAGGCACGGCGGTCCTCCAAAGCTGTAGTGAGGATTTTATGAAAAAACTAGACAAAATGTCTGGGTTGCGGTCAGCACTCAACCATTAGTCTTTCCTTCAGTTTTTCCCAACTGTATTTATTTTAAGAAATGTCTAGTCAACAGTCTTATCCACTGGGGTTTTAGTCCTCCTTTAAATTGATTTCCACTTAAAATGTAGAACATTGCTATCTCACTATGAAACATATCTTTTCAACCTTTAATTTGCATGAAAATTGCTAGATCAAATAATGGTACACTACATAAAAACCATGACTGTGAAACCAAGTACCCTACAAAGGCAGCCAAACCAGAGGATTTGCCAAATGCCACCATTACCAATTAGAAGTCACAGTGATTTAGGACAACATCTTTTAAAAAGAATAAGATGTCTTTATTCCAATAAGCACCAAGAGTTTTATTGAGAGAACGTAGCGTAACAGGGTTTAACATTATTATTCCACAACATTTGCCCCAACTGACCACTGAGTGCTTCTATGGTTAAAAAAAAAACCTGCTACATTTTACTCTGTTTTGTGTTATTATTTTAGTCTCTGCATTCCCTGACTTTTCTTAAGCACAGTGTAAGGAACTCCATCTTTCTCTTCTTTACCAAATATTAGAAAATAAGAACAAGATAACCACTGCAAGGAGGTGCAGCTCGGACTCTGTCCCTAAGAGTTACATTTCTTAGATTCCTGGTTCTACCGCCCCATTGGCCTTGAGTAGTGTTGGAGCAGGAGAAATTAGTTAAGGCGTCTAAATGTGAACAAATGACCCCTCCCTTTGTACCCCATAACTTAACTAAGACAATGCTAGAATGGTCACCTCTGACTTTGCAAATGAGAAATCAACACCAAATTAAAGAAGTCGTCACCATGAATATAGATAATCTGGTTTACTGAGGGTGACTTACTGTCTGTTAGCTTTGGCTCTGTGTGTAGCTAAAGGCAATTCCTAACTTGTCTTCTCCCTTCATTCAACATCTAGTTCACTCCTACATATCTTAGATGTTATTCACCCAGCTAAAGAGCCCAACAGAGAGAGACTCGTATCTCCCTGTGGTTTCCCTAGACCCCCGTCTCCCTAAGTTGGCTAACAACAGGAATAAAATTCATTTGAAAGCTCACCTTTTATTACTCCCTAGTCAGAGACTCTATTTTGATGGGTGCCAACAGTCCGGTGTCTCTCAAAACAAATCTACAAATGCAAGGTCCATGTATCTAGAAGCAGTCGGTCATTTCTTTATGAATATTTCCATTTCCAAACTCCAGCTCTCTTAAAACATGAAAAGAATTTATGCCAAAGAAGATGGCATTCATAAATCTAACACTCCTTAACGATTCTCCCTTGCTATACTCTTTAAAATAGATGTGTTTTTTTTCTTTTTTTTCCCAAGGACAGAGAGAGAGAGAGTCAGAGAGAGGGACAGATAGGGACAGACAGACAGGAACGGAGAGAGGTGAGAAGCATCAATCATTAGTTTCTCGTTGCCCTTGCGATACCTTAGTTGTTCATTGATTGCTTTCTCACATGTGCCTTGACCTCGGGCCTTCAGCAGACCGAGCCACCCCTTGCTGGAGCCAGCGACCTTGGGTCCAAGCTGGCGAGCTTTTGCTCAAGCCAGATGGGCCCACGCTCAAGCTGGCGACCTCGGGGTCTCGAACCCGGATTCTCCGCATCCTAGTCCAACACTCTATACACTGCGCCACCGCCTGATCAGGCAAAATAGAAATGTTTTAATAAATGTTGTTTTCATACAATTATATCTACATTTGTATTTCATAATTTTATCATAATTTTTAAGACATCACAGCTCCTTCTCTTTCCTAGCCTTCAAATAAATACCTTTATTGACTGATTGGTAAGAGAGTAACTGTAAGACAAAGTAGAGCATGCTGTGACCCATCTCTTCTAATGTAATATGATCTCTGAGAGGGCCAGAATAACTCTGAATCACTGCTCATGCAGCGGTGATTTTATAGATATTGGTTACTCTGCCTTGAACTGCTTATGGTGGACACTTTTCGATTTTGTTGGCTTTTCTGCATCTAAATTTTCTTCTATGTTTGGAGAATTCTACCTATATTGCACTATGAAAGCTGAAAATCTCAGATACTCCTTTTTTTCAGACTCCCTTGCTGCTTGGTCATGAACACATGACCACATCTCTGTCAATCAGATTCACTACACTGGACTTTGAAAAAGGAAGTATTAAGAAGTGAGACTGTCTCTTGCAGCAACGGAGATTGGAACAAGCTCAAGCTCTCAGAGCACAACTATGTGGCTATAAGTCAAAGTATTCAGGGCTTGAGTTTTTTTTTCACCAGATAAGTTCTAGGATATGATCTTTGTATCTGGCTGTGAAAATCCAACCCTGTTTTCAAGCCCTCCTAACAATGCCCTTTTAATAAAAATCTCTTTTCTGTTTAAATCCACCAAAATCCATGCCCAACACTTCCAGCTAGAGTTCTCACTACACTTTCCTTACCTAGAGAACCAACTAAAAGCTCCTGCTAACTAGTTCATGAGTGAAAATGTGAAACAACCACCTGGCTATCGTTGATGTCATTTCTGCAGACAAACAGAAAACTCAATTTTTAAAAACAGATCAATTTCCTATACTGGAGCCTTTGGATCTAGTTCAGGACTCTATTCTCTTTTCTGTGGGAGCAAAAATTCTCTTTCCCAATAATTACCCATCAATCTGATAACAACGCTGTATATTTGTAGTGATTCAAAAATGCTTATCAATTATGATGAAGGTGAAAATGTGTTGTTATTCTTGTTTTGAAAGAATGCTTTCTACTTTGAAAAGATGAAAATGCTCATCTAAAGAGAGATTGTTTTTTCAGGTGAATATTTTGGACCACAGGTTCCTGCAAATGGAAAACGTTTAAAAGTCAATGATGCTTCATTTTTTTTCGGAGCACAGACAGACATTTCCAAGTGAATCCACACAATCCAATTGGGACTGAGTGAATCATGCCTGACAGCAGAAGTCCTCTTTCAGGTGCCGAGGAATAAGACCTTCCCTGATCATGGAATAAGACCAGGTCCCCCTCTCGGGTTGCTCTCCTCCCCTTCCCTCAACACTCAACTCTACAGCTCCTGTTTTGGGGGAATCCCCTCCCTGCCATGCTGAAGACAGAAACACATGAGGTATCCTCTGAGCAAGCTTGGGAATGCACCTCATCACATAGTCACCAAGATTTTAGAGAACAGCAGTGGACAACGATGTAGGCCACTGCTTCAGGGTGAGGTTACTCATATGTCAGTGTGCTTCCCAAGTGCATGCTTCTTACCAGCAGGGTCAACACAGATGCTCAAATTACATAGTTGCGGGTTATAGACAGAGCCTTCCAACCTTGGCTCTCAATCAGAACAAAATTTGTGTTGAGACATAAAGAATGCTCTATGCTGCTGGGACTGCTCATCTAAGGAAATCAAAAACTAGGTAGCTGCTTTACTGCAAATGCCCAAGGGGACCTTAAGATAAGACTTTGCTATACGTGAATTTCAGGCAAAATGTATTTGGTGCACTACCAGTTCAGAAATCCTACCTAGAACCCATTGGATAAATTGGATTCCATTTGCCTGTCAATGTTAAACACTAGGTACCTGGGTCCCAATCATTGGCTTAGTGAAAGAGAGCACAAGATGGATTAGTTATGTCTGTCACGGGATTGGAAGTGGGGAGCAGTAACATGAGTTCCATGGATTTGAGGACTCTGTTATCTGATGTCTCAGTGTGAATTAAGCATTGCCTGGTTTCCTCAACTGAGATTTGAGTTCACTTTCCTTGGAAACTCCCAAACTGCTTCCTTCTGCTTCTCTTCTAACACTACCTTCCCCTCTTTAGTACTTGCATACTTTGTTTCCCATTTCTAGACCTTAAATTTCCCAGGCAATAAACTGCATTTTATTTACCATTATATTTCTCTCAGATCCTAGCAATCCTCTATCCATCCTCTTACCTATTCCTTAGTTCAGCAACAAGGACTGAATGCTGACTCTGTACTGGAGTCTGCTCAGCCTGAGATACAGACATAAAAAATATCCAGTCCATACCATTGATATAACCATGGCCCGGTGCAATGCTGAATAGATGCGGCAACATTGTATTCGAGTTTTCCCAGTGGTGTGATCTGTTGTAACCAGGCTCTCTTAGAAGGGTTTGGTGTTTATGACTTAGGAAGTGGGTTTCCAAATGTACTGTATTCTGATGTCATCCCAGGGAGATGGCCAGAAGAGTGAACTGAGATCCTATTGGAGAGGCTGAAAGACTTGCCCACAATGTCATCACGATGTGTTTTGACAAATCAATTGAGAAACACTTTTGAAAGTAACCATGAAGCAACAGGGAAACCCTCTTCCACTTTGCTGTGACCTGACACCTTGGACCCAACAATCATCTCATCTTCAAACACAGTACGTAAGCATCAGTGTCTGTGGTCGGCCGGATAATGCCCCTAACAAAGATGTCTGCATCCTGATCCACAGAACCCGAGACTACGTAAAGTAACGTGGCAAGAGGAAATGAAGGCTGCAGGTGGAATTAGGGTTGTTAATCAGCTGACCTTAAGATAGGGAGACTGTCTTGGGTTTTCCTGGCAGACCCAATGTAATCATCAGGGTCCTTAAATGTGGAAGAAGCAGAGAGAAGAGTATGAGGGGAACTCAGTTGGATGTCACTGGTTTTGAAGATGGAGGAAGTGGCCACACCCAAGAAATCCAGGCATCCCCTTTAGGGACCGGAAAGGCAAAGACACAGATGCCCCTAGAGTGTCCAGAAGGAACGGCCCTGCTGACCCCAGGACATAGCCCTGTCAGACGCACTTTGGACTTCTGGCCTCCAGATCTGCAGAATACTGTGTGTTGTTTTGTCACTTATGTTCGGTAATTTGATACAGCAGCAGTAGGAAACCCCACAGAGTCCTTGTGAGCAAATGAGTTTCAAAATATCCTTTTTCCTAGGCGTGTGGGTGTGATATAAGAGGATACACACATGGGCTCTTTCACACAGAAGAGCAACTGTGAATGTTCACTCCCTCTGCCCGCCCTTGGAAATACCTGTCCTGGGAGTCATTTGCTTTAAACCAAAACTTAAGCAATTCCTAGCCTAGACTGTTCTCTGGTAACATCCAGAAACACTAAAGAAAACAAACGGACAAACAAACAAAACCTTTCTCCAAAGAAAGTAGGTCTCTACCTTAACCACACAAGAGCATCCCCTGAGGTGATGCCCAGGCTTTACTCTCAGACCCACTGAGTCAGCCTCTCTGGGAGGGGGTGTCAGGGACAGGTCCCAGGTCACATGAGGCGTGATGTGGACTGAGAACACCTGCAGTCCTCAGAGGAGCTGTCACAGAAGAGCGGAGAGTGCCCTGGTCTGCCTGACACAGGAGTCCAGTCCCCTCGTAGCCCTGTCCCTGCACTTACCTCCACTGGGTCCCCAGCATGACTTTCTTTTATCTTCCCCTATACACACGTGTTTCCTATTTTGTTTGTCCGGAAAGCTCTTATCAAAAGAAAACTGACTCAGCATCCAATCGATGAAAGAGATGACAATAGGAATCTGGAGCACCTAGAACCCTTCAGACTCCAGCGCTCCGCACCTCCCCTGAAGCCGGAGTTCCTGAGCGGACACCGTTCTCCATCCGGTGAACAGAGCTGAGCTGGATGCGGGCAGCCATCTGGTGTTGCAGGCTCCAAACCATATATCACAGACCATTACATCCTGACGACACCCACAGACGTCATCCAGAAAAAATAATAACGTGTGTCATCTTAGAAAATAATAATAGGGAGGTCACATTGTCAAGTACCTTAGAAAATGCCACCCATGCTGCCTTACTCTTGTACATTAAAGGCTCTGAGATACCCTGTAGTTAAAATATATATTTTATATTTTATATACATGTATTTATTTCACTTAATATTTCCTAAACTTATTTGACCAAGGAAGTGTTTTCATAAGGAATATCTGTCATGCAAGGGACCCAGTTTGGACACTGAGTCCTTCTTAGGAAAGGTGGTAAAGGGGCTTCTGGAGCGTCGTAATGCAGGAAAGGGCACGAGGCAGTCTGCCAGTGCCTCCCTGTCTCCCGCGACCTCCTGGGCTCCCTTGACCGGACTGTTTCTAATATGCAGACAGCTTTCCACCCCAGGGGTGCTTGTGTTTGCCATCGGGCCCCACGAACACTTGCTCTGGGTGCAGCTCTGGGTGCAGAGGATGATGGGTTGTTGCGTAAGCACTCGGGTTCCCCACGCTCTGGTGTGGGGGCACTCCACATGGACTCTCAGAGGGTCTCCAGCAGCCATGAGCCTCGGCTGCCCATTGCATGCCTCTCTTACTGGCTTTTCTCCCTTCCCTGTCCCTCACCCCACTTCCTCACCTGTGCTTCCTGTGGTCACTTACAGATGAGTTCTTGTTTCAACACCTGCTTTGGGGGGAGGACCCAAAGAGTTACTCACAAGGCAAGACAGGAAAAATTATCTAGATGGAAGGACTAGTTTAGACAATAAATAGATGACTTTTTAAAGGCGACTTTTTTAGAGCAGTTTAAGATTCACAGCAAACGAGGGGAAGGCACAGAGATGTCCATTCACCCTCTGCCTCCACAGATGCACAACCTCTCCCACTGCTGACGTCCCCCGGCCAGAGCGGCACGTTTGTCACGACCGATAAATCTGCATTGACATATCCTTGTCGCCCAGAGTCCATAGTTTACATAAGGATTCGCTCTTGGTGTTGGACAGGCTATGAGCTCAGACACATCTATAATGACACAGTCCACCACTATGGTGTCACAGAGTACTTCCACTGCCCCCAAAGCCCTCTGGGCTAATGATCTGTTTTTTATAAATAATATCAGATTCAAGCTCAAGATTCCAAGTTTTCAGCAGACATAGATATTTTCTCTTGAGACAGACAGCTACATTCTACTGTCAAATGCAAAAGACTTTAAGTTTTTTCTTCCTTATGAGCCTTAAAAAAAAAAAAACCCAGAGAGAGAAATAAGTCTGCATTGGAGATAAAACGTTTCGTCTTATCTTCAGAAAGTAAGCAGGGTTTCTCCATCCTTGTGCCCTCTGCTAAAAGGTCACAGACAAATAATATGTCATGTTGCTAGAATGTTCTTTGAGAAAGAAACAGCACCGCTTAAGAAAGTTGAACTCAGAAATTTCTAAACAGGCTGCACATCTGAGGTGGCTCCTGGCTGCCAATTTTTTTTTTTTTAAACAGTGAATAAATTTGCTCAAGAAATTAGCTGTCGATAGCAGGGGTTGAAAACCTTGCCAGAACTCTCAGGCTGGCCCAAGGAGTTCAAACTATTTTCCAGATACTTAGGGCTCAGTAAAACCTAACATGTTTTTCTCAACAACCTCTTTTCCCCTTTCACGTCCAAACCTTGACATTATAAGGGTGTGTGTGTGTGTGTGTGTGTGTGTGTGTGTGTGTGTGTGTGTGTGTGTGTGTGTGTGTGTGTGTGTGTGTTTTAAATATTCGCTGATACCAAGCAAGTAGTTAAGCATTTTCTGATTATTCTTTCACTGGAAGGTTTTTCCAAGAAACGACACTAGATTTTGGTGAATGTGATTTTGCCCATAATTGAATGGCACATGCTTCTGCGCGCTGAGGGAGGACATTTTAGTGTGAAATCTTGCAAGAGTCTTACACTGTCACAGACAGAGTCCGTGGTGGTTTCAGGCAGCCCAGCCTTGCAGAACCAGGCGGGAGAGAGTATCTACCAAAGTAGAAAAAATGCAGCCCTTCCCTTTCACCTCAGAGGAGACTGCCGCTGTCTGAGGCCAGTTGGACAATGGTCAGGACGAGCATTACAAATAGATGAATAAGTAGTTAGAAGCCATCTGCTCAATGCCGAGTATTTGAAAGAACTGGCTGGGATTAGGAGCTATGTGCTTCAAAACACCACTGCATCTGATCTGCTCTTCATCAAAAGTCACGGTTGCTAGAAACCCATTCCCGGACGTATTGCTCTTGTGCCCCAGGAGGGTGTGACCTGTCACTCTTTCCTAATTGCCTTCTTGATCCTCAGTCCTTGGCACACTCCTTGCCAGAAACTTCCCCTGTCCTGTGGTGTGACCTCAGTCCCAGACAAATGACCGGACCATCTGCCTCCCTCCTCGCCGAACCCTGAAAGCAGACTTAGTCCAGAAGGGCGTAGAGTCTATCTGAAGATGTTTTTCTCCATCTCCCTTGACCTCACACTGCGGAGGCCCTGAGACAGGAAAATACTATCTCGTCTTGACATTTCCACCTCTGACACCTCCAGCCAATCCCCTCCCTTTGCAGACTTTCTGCTGCGCCCATAAATTGCTCATAACCCATTAGGAGCAAAGCACCCTCTACAGGTTACATAGGAGGTCTCCTGTGAAGACTGCTTTAAGAGGGTGACGGACCAGTTCTCTTTGACCAGAAATGGTCACAGAAGCCTGTCACAGGGCCAAAAATATCCACCATTCAACTCTTTTCTCTAGATTAAAACACAGAAGGCAATTCCCTGGAAAGATGGGGAATATATGAAGTCGTTATCAACCATCAGCATACCGGCTAAAATGAACTCATGAGCAGGGCTAATGAAAAGGGAGCATGGACACAAAATATTTGTTTAACATTCTAACAAAGAAAGATGCCTGGGATACCAGGGATTGAGCAATCAAAATGTCTCCCCCTGGTTACGGGAATAATGGAGAGGGGGGCAGGCATTATACTCTATGCTCCAGAAAGGACATAGAGTATACATCCCCAAGGAGAAGACATACAGGTAGAAAAAGATGATGCAAACAAGGACTGCAGTTTTCATTCAGTGAGACTATCTAGTGTCAGACACGTGGTATATGTCACCTTATTTGATTTTCATGACCCATACACTGGGTAGGTAGTCTCATCTCCATGTTACAGATGAGTATATTGAGGTTCATAGACAGTTCATCCCTTGCCTTATTCAGACAACTAACAAGTGTTAGGTTGTGGGTTTAAGCCTAGATTTCCCTCCAAAGGTCATCATTGTTCCACTTGGCCAGCCCATCTTCCGAATAATGCATCAATTGTATTATAGTTACGGAGCACAGATTTTCTTTCTCAGGAAAGAAGAAAAGAGGGAGAAAGGAAAAAATCCCACTAGATTTCAGAGTAGAGGTTTGGCCTAAAGCACCAGAAATGTTAGTGAACTGAACTGACGATTGCTCTTTGGCTTCACACTCCACCATTTACCTAAGTCTGTGGTTCCCAAAAGTGTGTGTGTGTGTGTGTGTGTGTGGCTCAGAGGTATTGCAAGGAGTCTGTGTATCTCCACACACATTGAACCCTGATTGCAGACACAATGCATCATGCACATATCAAGATATGACTGTGATTGATAATACAGCAGTCGATTCATAAGTGTTAGTGAATTCACAGTCAATATTTATCATTGTATGTTTCCCAATATAGAAATATTAAAATCATAATTAGAATCACATGGGATGAGTGCTTTTGTTATTAAAAAGGGATTTTCAATCCCACAGTCTACAAATCCCATTCCCTGATATATACTCAACAGAAAGGCATCAATGTGTTCATCAGCAGACATTAGGCAGGAATCACCATAAAGCATATTCATAATTTCCCCAAGGTGAAGACACTCCAATGCCAACCAGAGCGTGAGGGTTAAAAACATTGGCGATGGCCAAATACGAATGCCATCGCCACACAGTGGACTATAGTGTAGTGACTGATGTGAATAGGTGACAAGGGCACAAAACAGCAGGATGAATCTCAGTGTAATACAAGCAAGGAAGCCAGAAAAATAAAAAGTGCCCTCTGTATAATTCAATGTAACATTTGAAAACAAGCAAGATTAATCTGTGTTGTTAAGAGTCAGGAGAAATGTCACCTGGAGAGGTGCAGGGCAGTGAGTGGAAGGTCAGAGGTCTCCTAGGGAGGTGTTTAATGTTCCTGATCATCTGGATTTTGGTTGCATGAGTGCATTCAGCTGATGGAAAAGTCCTTGAGCTTTGCATGTGATTTGTATATGTTTTTAGATTTTGTTACTTTTTAATAAAAGTTTTAAAACTAGAGGGCGTCATGATCACCACCTTCCCCAGCTCTATATACAGGTTCATCTCAGCCAAGTTGGACAGTTACTCTTTGCCAAACATCAGTTTCCTTTTTTTTTTTTTTTACAGGGACAGTGAGAGAGTCAGAGAGAGGGATAGATAGAGACAGACAGAAAGGAACAGAGAGAGATGAGAAACATTAATCATCAGTTTTTCGTTGCGACACCTAAGTTGTTCATTGATTGCTTTCTCATATGTGCCTTGACCACCGGCCTTGAGCAGACCGAGCCACCCCTTGCTGGAGCCAGCAACCTTGGGTCCAAGCTGGAGAGCTTTTGCTCAAACTAGATGAGCCCGCGCTCAAGTTGGCGACCTTGGGGTCTCGAACCTGGGTCCTCCGCATCCTAGTTCAACGCTCTATCCACTACACCACCGCCTGGTCAGGCAAACATGAGTTTCTTTGCCTCCCATTTTTGCTCAGGCCATCTCAAATTCAAATCACCTATGCCGCCATCTCTGCCTGTAAACACCTTTTCCATTCTCTGAGACCCAGCTCAGTCGCACCACCTCTGAGGAGTCTTCTCCACTTCTCTAGCTGGGCTCCCCAAGCCCCAGAGAACTTGTGCATTCTCTGACCACAACTCTGAGGTTCCCAAAGCTTTGCATAGCAGTGCCTGCCAAATGACAGGTTGTCGGTAAAGCTTTGCTGGTCTTAAAATAATACCCACATCTGATCTCATTGTGCAGTGATTTACATTTGTCTTACTTCCTGCCCTCAAGAAGTTCATAGTGTTGGAAGAAACAGATGTCTACTCATCTTTGTCTATGTTCACTCATCAGTGTACTGCCCACCACATCCAGTCCACTCAGTGCACACACCAGGTGCTCAGGTAATGCTTCTGAATAAAGACCAAGGTCACCTGTAAAAAGACGTTGCCGTGCAAGAGCTACCTGGACGACTTCACAGTTCCATTTCCTACCTCCAGAGAAGAAAATAAAGATCTCACTGTGAACACTGCCCTTTCTCCCAGGTGGCTGATATTTTACTGGGTTTATACAGTACTGAATTCCCCCTTGGGTAAAATGTGAGTTTTACAATAAGAAAACTGGAGACAGCTGAGATGTTTGGATCACGGTGATGGAGAGCTCAGCCCAATTCCAAGCCCCCTGGATCAACCTTGGCGTGTGCTCCCACATACGAGGAAAAGAAATCCAACAATCAAATCAACAAGGTCACAGGCAATGAAAAACGACCGGAGTGGCATCAGCGGACAAGCCTTCGCGTCCACTTCGGCCTGTCTCCCAGGAAGAACGATGGTATTTCCGAGCAGTCCCAATGTGTTCTCAATCTACAATTCTGCCTCCTCCCTTCCCGTTTTCCTTCCCATTTCTCACAACCTGCACACTGTCTGGGACAGATTCCCTGTGAGATGATTTCTTTTTCTTTTCTTTTTTTAATCATTAGGGCAAAATGAGCAGTGCCAGAGTGCTAAGATTCCTGAATTAATAATATTGCTGCCATCCGTGATTTTAACTTTCTCTTTTCTGCAGGCAGAAGCCAAAACATGAGGAGAGATTTTCCAGCATCATAGTCAAACTGTGCATTTTCAGATTTGTGGGCAGGCCGAGTGATCGGCGGCCAGTCCCAGCCCTCAGCCCTGCATTCCAATGTCATTCCCTTACCACAGCGTTGTTCCTGGCTTCCCCCAGGTCATCGCTTTGGAGAAAGCGAAGTACATTTTCAGAATTCAATTTCAGAAGAAGCCAGGCAACCTCAGGCCAATCGACAAGGCCCCTGGTGAAGTCAGCAGAAGGAAGAGCGATGTTGGTCGACACCTCCCATCAGTCAGACCTTTGATGCCTGCATCAAGAATTTCACTGAAGTTGGGAGTTTACGGGTCCAAACAGCCTACAGAGTCCACATCTTTTCCTCGTTATGGCAGTCACAAGAAAACAGATTGGTCGAATGAAAATACGTATGCCAGGACTAACCTACTTACCATTCAGGTGGCCGCCGGAACTTCAATTCTCACGGCTGCCCTGGCCTGAGCCTAGTTCAGGTTAACGTTTTCCCGCAGAGCCCTTGCCATGATTGTCATTACTAGCTGCCTGTGCAATTGTACAGCTACTGTCGGTCTCCTCACAGAACTCTAAGTTCCGTGAGGGCACTAAGGTTGTCTTGTTCCTGGCTGGGCCCCAGCAGCCCAGACTTAGTCGGGAGGGCTTGACAACTCCTTGTACGCACTGAGCGCTCGCTAGCCAATGCCTCAGACCCTGCAACCTAGCGATTCTGCTGCCCTCAGTGGCCATGGCGAGAAACCAGGAAAGAAATAAAAAGTGTTTTTCTTGAGCCCCTATAAACGGTGAGTTCATGATCAAATTTTCATTCCTTCTTCATTCTCCAGGGCTCCCAATGACCACTGTCCCCAACATATGGTGTCACCATCCTCCGAGTGAACTAGTTTCTGCTTTGTTAATTCCTCTACTTCTGACGAACTCATCCCACCTCTCCCATCTGCCCGTTCCTCTCCTTCCCTGCAAGTCAACCCAGTCCTGCGTCTTGCCTTCTGGCTCCTGAACATCTCACTGGCTTCTGACCTTTGCTCATTCTTGTGGCCAAATCTCTTCGTTTCTTGCTAGCACATAATTTTGGATACTTTCAGATGACCCCTTACCAGAAACAGCACTAATAAATTCCTCACACTCTGGTGAATAAAATGTCAATCTATACCTGGAAATACTCCTTGGTCCCCACGCTGACTCCACCTGACCCTTCAGGACTCAGCTGCAATGCCACTTTCTGCAGGAAGACTTTCCTAAATTTGCATCCACCTGAAAAGGCAACCAAATGCTTCCACCACATTTTTGGAACTGTGTAAATGTTTAATTTTATAAATTACAAAGCATCTGCTAAAGCGTTCCTATCAGTCTACACTTGATCTCAGCCAAGGGGCCGAGAAGTGATATGTTCCTATTAGTCTAGAAAGATCTTCCAGCCATAATCTAGATCATATTGATTTTTGTTTACCCCAAAATGCCTAACAGTATGTCTGGCACATAGTAGCTTTTAAAAAGCATTTTTTCAACTTGATCAAATTCCTTCCTTCATTCCTATAAACAGGCAAGCTGTGTTTACCAATCCCTGCCCCACCCAGGGGATACTGATGAAGAATAATTATGTGACCTTAGGCATGCAACTTTAACCCTTCTATGTCTTCCTCTCTTCATCTGTAAAATGAGGTATGCTGTGGCCCAAATAAAAATAATGCATGCAAGCACTTAGTGCCTGGCACATAGTATGTGCTCAATAAATGTTAACCTCATCTTCTTATTATTATTGTCTCACAAGGCAGTCTGTCCCATTTGTGCTCAGATATGATGATTAAAACATTCTTCCCAATTCTGAGTTCAAATATTTTTCCCTATAATTCCTGTTCATTGATCCCAGTTTCTTTGCCCGTGGGCAATGAGAACGAAGCGACTCCAGAGCAGGCTCAGACACTCTTATAAAGCCCTGATTCTCAGTCCCAGGCCTGGAAGAAGGAAAGGAAAATTGGGGTCAACTGGGGAGAGAGAGCTGGATTTCATTAATTCCATGGGTTTCTGAAAAGGGCTAAGGTTCTGTAAGTCGGTGTTTATTTTCTACCTTAGGAGTTTCACGCTGGGAGTCCAATATACTACTTAAATTTCACTTCTTTCCTTTAGCCCTAGGACTGGGGTAAGCAAGGAAAATTCTGCAAAATGACTTCACCATTGGCAGTCCTTTGCCCTTGGCCAAATTGACTTGCAATTATTCTAAGAGTGTCAGAAGTTTCCAAATTAGCTTAGGCCCTGTGCGATGCTGAGTAGGCTCCTTGGGGTGGGTCACGTCCATTACTTGAGTCTAGCGCACAATGGATCCAGCCGCCCTGAGGAAGCGCGTGCCCTGTGATCTCATCTCCCCCGGCACGTGGTTCAAGTCCTCCAACAAACCATGGCACTGAAGGACTCGTTTCCATTTCTCCAGGTGCCCACACCATCTTCACTGATACTCTTCCACCTCTGAGTTCATTATTTTTTAAGAAATAGTCTCTACTGACCAAAGGTTCCTTTCCTAAAGAGATGTGGTTTCTCACTTTCTTTAACGTGCTCTGCAGCTGACCTTATGCTCTGAGGTCACTCACACCAAGCTGGGGAGAGGTGTCCACACCCACACATGACGACGCTGTGGGCTTAGTTTGGTGTTCTGAAACCATTTCCAGAAATGCCGAGAAGACTCTGGACCTCTCCGGTTGTAATGACTTATTTTCAGCTCCTAAATTCAGAACAATCATAATTTTCTTCAACTAAAGGGAAATAAAATATGTAGGATTTTTGCAAAATGCATCGAGTGTCCACTCTGTCCCACTGCATGAGAGCAAGGGCCTCCTGACGGACCCTCTCCCTCATCTGTGTCTTCTGTAACCTGTTCTCCACTGGATCCCAAAGTGGTTTTTAAAATATGTCATCATATCTTACAGCCCTGCTTAAAAATGTTCCAGAGCTTTGCTGCACTCAAATTGAAATCATGGATTTCAAAGCCCTGTATAGCCTGGCTTCCGACATCTCGCCTCACCCTCCCATCCTCTCCTTTGCTTAAAACACACACAAACTGAACTCCTTACAGCTCCCCAAATGTGTCCAGTCCGTCCTGGCGACGGGCTCCTAGTTGGTGCACCTACTCTTCCCTACACCTGGATCATTTTCCTTCATGGCTCAGTCTCATATTTTTGTGCCATCTTACATTTCACTTTCTCTGAGAACCCTTGAACCCCCTTCCTCACTCTGCAAATCCACTCTTTATTTTTTAATATTTTTATTGATTTTAGAGAGACGGAGAGAGAAGCATTTATTTGTTGTTCCATTGATTGCCTCCCGTATGTGCCCTGACCGGGGATCAAAGCTGGAACCTTGGTGTTTCAGGATGATGCTCTAACCAACTGAGCTAACCAGCTAGCATGCAAATCCACTCTTTAAATAATTCAGTTTACTTTATGCCAGTCTTCCTGGGAATGCCATGATTTATGTAGCCAACAGCCCCTAATAAATAAATGAAAAGAAAATTTACAAATATAGACTCGTTGCAGTACTCAGTATGGGGAAAGAAATGAACAGTCATAAAGTCATTAAATTCTACAGTCATCATGTGAATTCTTTATATAAGTTACCTCCATAACAGCATTGGGAGAAGTACTAAGAAGAGATATTCCCTTCTCTCTAGCAGTGTCTTGCTCACTTTATAAGGAAATCCTTTGTCATCACCAGAAGCTTTTTACAAAGCATTTCCTTCTTATAAAATGAGCAAGACATTGCTAAGGATCCAGCTCCAGGAAAACCCAAAATCCTTGTTAAGTTTCCTACCAAGAATTGTTTTTCGTATTTGGGGGTTTATTGACTGCAAATACGGTTTATAGTCTTGTAGATTAATTAGTTTTCAAAGGGAGAATAAAGATAACATTTTTTGGTCATTGTCATTGTGAAATTTAACAAATGTTGAGGAATTGAACTAATCTGACATTCACAAACCTTGCTTAAATTTCTTGGAGAAAAAAGAAAAATAAAGAGGAAGAAGGAAATCCTACCCGTGACAAAACCTCTCACTACCATTGAAAGAACCAACTTTGAAGGGATTGCAAGAGGAGGTTGCTTCTTTAATATCCCAAGTGCCTCATAGGACTGAATTATCAGCCTACTTTATACTCCTTTGGTGCTGCAGGGGTAAAATTAATCAGATGAGGAATTTCTGATCACTGTCCGTGCTCATGTTCCTCAGAAGACGCTCGATACAGGAACCTCTCTCAATAGAGAATAAATAAGCCTGTGGCTTGTCAAGTTAGCAAGAGGCAGATCCAAGTTTCAAGGTCCAGAAACTGAATAAGTACACAAAAGAAAAATTAAAATAATGAAAATAGTAGCAACTTTAGCCAATCCTAACATTTAGGGAGTGCTAATTCTGTGCCACAGTGATTCTAATCCTTCTACCTATGTCATTTGCTTTAAACCACCTATCAGGTGTGTGAAAATGCCGATATGAGATATGATCTTGCCATTTTACAGATGAGAAAGCTGAGGCACAAAGACATGAAAAATACTAGCCCAAAGTTATTCAAGCAGCACGCGGTGAGTCAGGATTTGAACGCAGGAAGTCTGACTCCAACACCACCCTCGTTCCTAACCACTAACTGCCCCTCACTGTGCCAGAGAGACGTGGAGTCAACACATCACAGACCATGGGAACGGCACCCAGGCTCCCAGAGTTCCAAAGGGGAAAGGTCTGCAGAAGGGGCTGTGCAAGACCTCTGCCATCTTGCTGAAATCAGGAGAGGCTGAGACGTGTGACTGGTCCACCCAAACCTGTGTGATTCAATCTCACAAGAAATTCTGGAGGTTCTTGCAACATCTCCTGCTCTTACACTGGGTAGACCTTCTGTACCTCACCCTCGTCTTCACTGCTTCCATCGATTCCCCACCACCAATTTCTTCTCATTCCTTCTGCAGCCAATTATCATTCTAGCTCTCCATTCTAATCACATTGACTGCCATTACCCTTTACCTATTGAGCCACCTGGGTTCAAATCCCGGCTTTGCCACTTCTGATGTGGGAAAACCTGAATCTGTTGCTTCACTTTATCTTAGGTTAGGTGCCTTCACCTAAAGTGGGACTGAAATAACTTTCTCACAATGTTCTTCTGAGGATCTAGTTCACTGTGACTGTTCAAAAAAAAAAAAAAAGGTATCTGTAAGGCCTGTGGCTGCCGCCATGGCCATGCAGATTCCCATTTATTCCGGCAGACAGTAAAGGAAGTGTGGAGCCAAAAAAATGGTGGATCATTCCACTTATTAAAGTTTCAATTTGGCGAACGAGCAAACAGGCATAAAAGACTGCTTCCCTTTCTCACTTGGACTCACCCAGACTCACAGACCCCCACAAGCAAAACAGGACTCCCCAGCCAAACAGGCCAGGGCCAAACCGAAATCTCCGGGCTCCCAAGGCCCTCACACTCCCTCGGTCTCCAGATTCACCAGCAAAACCAGCTGGAGGGAAAACCCTTCTCCAGCAAGCAATAGCAAACAATGGCCCCTCCCAAGCAGGAAGGTAATACACAATTTGCAATCTGCCACCCTGAGGGCAAGCACCGCAACGTTCATAGACTACACACACAGGGCGCTGCCCAGGCCAATGCAAAATAGAGGCGAGCACACCTAAACACATTTTACAAACTGATTTGCCCAACAGTATCTGTGTGGCAAAATAAGCCTTTCTGTGCGCATGGCTCCTACCAACATGTTCAAGTTTACCCCAGAGTAATGCCCTACAACAAATGTTCTGCCTCTGGGGTCACCTTCTCTCCTCTAGACCAGCACCCCTCCACAGGTGGGCCTTGCACCTCAGCAGCAGTCATCTGGTGTGCCCTCCATCCTCAATTCTTTGGTCCCATCTTCGACCTTGTTCATCAGAACTTCTCTGGCTGGATCGTGACTATTATCATTTTTAGGCGACTCCCAGGGTGTTATAAAGTACTGCAATCTGTGGGTTACATAGAGACACCAGGCAGGTTACAGAAGAAATTTGAGGAAGTTTATTAATTAGCTGGCTAGCTATACAGGGCACAATCCCAAATCATGTAGGCCCTCTTACCATTCTAGAATTCTTTTATACAAAATCAAGTACTGGTTGGGGTGGGTAAGGAGAAAGCATGGTACAATAGTCAATTACTAACAAGCTTACAACATCTATCTATAGGATCTATTAGTTGGTCAAATAAGTTTGTAAATATGATATATATGTTTGCTTGCTTATAGTTTGCATCGGGTGTGGGGCACAGGCTGTAAGCAGGCAGGATTCTTATAGCCTAAGGCTTAGTTTTAAGACTAAGCCTTTCCCACCCTTTTAATAATAAGATCTTTTCAAAACTAAGCTTTTCCCCACACCCTTGACTGTTGCATGATGTGGGGTGGTGCACGCTCATGAGGAATCCCATTATGCCTCAGATAAGTGACTTTGTATCAGAGAATTCTTTGTATATTGGATTAAAGGTTTTGATTTCTACACTATAAAATGGGGCAGAGGAGCCCATGCCGGAGGAGAATAGAGAAAGGACACATGAAGGAGAGGAGAAGCATCCAAGATGGCAGAGTGCTGAAGGAGAAGCCAGTTTGTGCAGAGTTTGTGCAGAGAGAAGGAGATGGGGAACAGAGGTAAATAAGGCTGGTGAGGTAGAAACCTTGGATTCTAGGAAACACAAATAAGTCAGTGGCTTTGGGAGCCCTGAATGGAAAGGGAAGTGTTTTTCCACTGTGTGTATTTCTTGCCTGCTGGTGCAAGCTAGGATTAAAGGTAATGGCCCACCAGTTCTTGGCTTCATTGTTTCATTACTGTCTGCCTGAATCTAATGCAAACCTGCATGGGCCAGGCAGCTGTGATGGTGGCCACGGCTACTGGCTTTACACTATCAAAAGGAAAAAGCATTCCTACACCACGAGATAACACAGTAGTGATAATTGTTTTATGTACCCGGCAAAGACATTCCCAAATCTTCTAGTGTCTACCCCCCATCCCTGTCGCCACAACAAAATGCTTAGCTTAGGATAAGGAGAGAGGCTAAATGAAAATAGCTTTGCTAAAAGAGTTTAGTTTACAAGTTTTTATACATATAAAGGATTTGTTTAGTTTACAAGTTTTTATACATATAATTTAAAATGTTTTAAATTTAACCTGACCCTGCTCTGAGCTATCATGGCACTTGCTCAGTTTACAAGTTTTTGTATATATAAAGGATTTCAAGAAGGATGATTATTAGAAAGCATATAAAATGTTACAGAATGCAGGTTTTTCAAGCAAGGGAAGTGGTCTCGTGATCCCTTTGTCTAGAGGTATACATCACTCTCAGGACTCCAGGAGGGGAGGGAAAGTTAGAATCAGTGTAGGAATTTTTAATTAAGATATGTATACATTGTCTTCTAAAGGATCTTAAGGAAGGGGAAGAGGGAGTTTCCACATAAGTTTTATCCTTTCAGAGAACTATGATTAGTTACTAACTAACTTTTGCCCCTTTAATCTCTTTCTCTGGGTTTATTTTCTTTTCAGAGAGGAGGGGTAAGGAGGCCTGACTCTTCCTTTTAAAATACTAATGTTAACAATTTTTGCAATTCTTTGGCACCTTATCACAAGGGCACAATGAAGTGTGTAGAGGGTATTATACTGAATGGGACACTTGAAACCATGTCAACACAATAAATTAAAAGTTAAAATTTTAAATTAAAAAAAAAAAAGTTCCCCAGGCAATACTTGCCAAAGCCAGTGATGGAGTCCCACGGTGCGTCTACGCCATTGAGCTCTCTGTGCCCAGGTATCATCCTTCCTGCTCTCAAATCTGTCACCCAAATCCCACCGATAACTCAGAGCCTGACTTAAATTTCTCCGCCTTCATAAAACCATTCCAGATTCCTCCCTCCAGAATCCGGCTCTGAGCTATCACGGCATTTATCTACATACATGACAGCTCTTCCTAACATATTCAGGCTCTTTGAGGTGAGAGTCACTGTGTCATTCAGATTACTCTGCCCAGAGATATGGACCCCAGAGTGCAAAGAGAAGGCACTCAGTGAAAACGAGTGACATGGATTAGGTCCAATACCAATATTTGCAAGTCCTCTTGATAAACCACCTGCATTAAAGCCATAACTGACTCATTTACAAAAAAGAAGGGAAGTTGGCCAAGCAGACTTGATTCTCCTTCTCTCCTCTCCTTCCCTCTGATTCCTACTGCCATCACCACCCAGAATCACCCTTGATTCCTGAGCCCAAGCCTTGCAGCTGGGGTGGTGGGTGTGTGTGGAAATCCTTCATGATTTCCCATTAGCACAGTCAGGACTAGCTGATGTCAGGGATTTCTCTTCGCGTTTAAGAGTAAGCAAGAAAAGGAAAATCGCTATAACAATCGTAACCCATGTGAAATTGTCCAGTTTCCCTGATTCCTGTTTAGCTCAAAAGGCTGGAAGATTTTCTCCAGCCTCTTGGCTGGCTTCTAGCTCCAGGAGCTATGCAGGGTGGTTGCTGTTCTCATTGCTGCTAAGCAAAAACTAGTCACTTATTCCTGTTCTCCCTTCTGAAAGCAGCCCTGGCATTTCACTCCTACATATTAGTCACCTTGGGCTCTATAACAGAATACCATGGACTGGGAGGCAGAAACAACCACCACTTATTTCTCACAGTTCTGGAGGCTGGTAGCCTGAGACCAGGGTACCAGAGCCTGATTGAGTGCTGGGGGAAGCCCTATTCCTGGTTTAAAGACAACCAGGTGTTGCATCACATGACAGAGAAACAGAAAGAGAGAGAGGAAGGGAGAGGGAGAGAGAAAGAGAGAATTTCTCTCCTGAACTTCTCATACGGGCGCTAATCCCATTCATGAGGGCTCTACTCTCGTGACCTAATCACCTCCCAGAGGTCCCACTTCCGCATATTATCAGATTGCAGATTTGGCCTTCAACAAATGAATTTGAAGGGGGGGAGACTCAAACTTTTGGTCAAAAGCACCCCGCTCACCAGTGATCTCTGTACACCTCTTCCTGGGTGTTGGTGGAAGGGACAGGACACACCTTATCCCCAGGCAGTGGCAAACAAGATGAAAGCAACTGTGCTGGACAGGTGTAAGCCCATTTCAATAAGGCAAGAGCAACTGCACTCATTTTCCATCCCCCTTCGCCTTGCTCATTCTGTTCCAGCCATGCCACTCACCCTGCTGCTCTTCAACACAGCTGCTCCTCCCCCCTCAAGCCTCCACATGGGCTATTCCTCTGCCTGTCATGCTCCTCCCCTGTTCACATGAATATGTCAACCTTTCCTTTAACCCTTTGAGTAGTACATCCTTGTGCCTCCTGACCATGCAGAGTACGATCATACATGTGTAAGGCAATATTAAAAAAAGGAAAATGCGCCTGACCAGGCGGTGGCGCAGTGGATAGAGCATCGGACTGGGATGCGGAAGACCCAGGTTCGAGACCCCAAGGTCGCCAGCTTGAGCGCTGGCCCATCTGACTTGAGCAAAAGCTCACCAGCTTGGACCCAAGGTCGCTCCTTCCAGTAAGGGGTTGCTCGGTCTGCTGAAGGCCTGCTGTCAAGGTACATGTGAGAAAGCAATCAATGAACAACTAAGGTGTTGCGACGGCAACGAAAAACTAATGATTGATGATTCTCACCTCTCTCTGTTCCTGTCTGTCTGTCCCTATCTATCCCTCTCTCTGACTCTCTCTCTCTGTCTCTGTAAAAAAAAAAAAAGGCAAATGTACGTTCTTCTTGTTTGCATAAATTGGTTATCAAACAAACATGATTTTTTAAGTTAATAAAACGGTAACTGGAACTAATTTCATTTTTTGAAAAAAAAAAACACACCTCATTCCCAGGGGTTAGCGAGCATGGAAACAACTTACTACTCAAAGAATTAACATTTATCATTGCTTTAAGCCTGGGCTTAAATACTCAGTCCACAGAGGGGGCTTCCTAGAGAGCACCACACCTATAATTCTTTTATTCATTTTATTTGCTTCTTCTTTGTCTTTTTTCAGAAATGATAAAGACTCAACAAGGTCAAGAAATGTCTCTCTTGTTTGTTATTCCTAATACATAGCAGCTGCTCAATAAGTATTTGTTGAATGGGTTAATAAAGTAATTATACAATATATTATGCCAAGAAAATGAGAAGGCATCACACAAATAATCAGGTCTTTTTGTTCATATACTATTTTCCAACCAGGAGAGAATAATTTTTAATTTAATTTTATATCAATACAAAATTTCAACATTAGCTCTGTAATCGGAGTTATTTTGCTGCTAAAAGAAATAGGTCCTCCTCCTTATCCTGGAACATGATTTACCCTAATACTTACTCTATAGACTGAATAATAAATCTCATTTCACCCAGTGGAACTCAACTCCTCGAGACTAAAATTGACATCCTTGTGAGACATCAACAAAGAAGAGACAATTTGAAGGAGCAGATGTGGCTATTTTAGAAGAAAATAAAGTCTACATTCTGTTTTGACTTTGCAAGTCTCAAGAATTCTTTCATGACAATACACTGAGAACTACTTCATGAAAATAAATAGCCACAGAGGAATATGGATTTAATTGCCTGAATTGCTGCATTAGCTAAAATAAAACAGCTGTGATCACATTCTGGGGTAAAAAACCATTGTTCAAAAAAGAGTTCTATTAAAGATCGCCCCGATGAAGGGTCTGGCTTTCTAAAATCAGGCATCCCACTTCCTGGACCACCCATTGTTCTTAGGGTAACAGCAATTCCAATTTGGGGGGCATCTCGGTTGGAGAAGGGTTGTCTGTGCCATAGGGCACAGGACTGCTTGATAGATTTTTCTATTTCCCCAAAATGCACAGCTCAAGTTACTCAAAATTACTCAGCAAAACAAATTCCTCTCATACTTCTATAATCCCAGGACACGGGAAAGGTGCTGGGTGGGCAGCTGGCGCTTTCAGAGTTCCAATTCGCTACAAACTGAAGCTAGACACAGACTTGATCCAAGCTCTTCCTAAGCAATTCTTGTGAATGAACCTTGGCCCCTGAAAAACAATAAATCCTCAGGGTGATGCTATTTGCTATGTCTCTGGATCAGAAACCACCTTGAGATACTGCTAATGCCATAAAAAAATCCACAGAAAATTCATGTATATGATTTTAACCCAAAGTTTGAGGCCCAGCCTCTGGAAGCTCTTAGGATAACACAATTCCAATTTGGGGGGTGTCTGGGATGGAGAAGAGTTGTCTGTGCCATAGGGCACAGGACTGCTTGATAGATTTTTCTGTTTCCCTGAAACACCCTATAATTATCTGTGGACCAGACTCAGAACTCTTATCCTAAAAGACTGAAACAGGGCTTGAAATGCAGAAAGCCAACTTTTTATTTTTAATTTCACTGGCCCTGGCTGTTTGGTTCAGTGGTAGAGCATCAGTCCAGCATATGGAAGTCCCGGCTTCAATTCCTAGTCAGGGCACACAAGAGAAGCTCCCATCTGCTTCTCTACCCCACCCTCTCTCCTTTCTCTCTATCTCTCTCTTCCCCTCCCACAGCCAAGGTTCCATGGAGCAAAGTTGGCCCAGGTGCTGAGGATGGCTCCATGGCCTCCTCCTCAGGTGCTAGAATGGCTTCGGTTACAATGGAGCAATGCCCCAGATGGGCAGAGCATCGCCCCCTAGTGAGCTTGCGGGGTGGATCCCGGTCAGGCACATGTGGGAATCTGTTTCTCTGCCTCCCTGCTTCTTACTTCAGAAAAAAAAAATTTTTTTTTTTCACCAATCACCATCATGCATCTACTTTAACTCTGTCACATGCCAGTCTCACTCCTAACCCTTCCACAGGCCCAGCTATAGACTTTGAAACATGTGATCGATATCCAAGCAGGGAGATAAACAGAAGGGAAACTTGAGAAGAGGGGAGCAGAGGGCTCCTGAGCAGAAGCTCCAATTTCTAAATTTCTAATACTCTGCCCAATTCTACATTCCCAAGGTTTTGTTCCACTGACCTCACAAGCCAGTTGTTTTCAAAGTTAAGTGTGCCTAAAACTCAACCTGGAGAGGTTACCTTAAAATACAGATGTCTAAGTCTCACCTGCCTTCTGGTTTAAAAGGATCCTGTAGTTTTTATTACACCCCCAGGTGATTCAAAAGCTGGTGGTCACTTCAACCACAATTTCCATGGTTTTCCATCTTGTTCCTCAGTATCTAAGACATCTCAGTATTTCAGGATCCATACTACCTAGTCCAGGAGTCCCCAAACATTTTACACAGGGGACCAGTTCACTGTCCCTCAGACCGTTGGAGGGCTGGACTATAAAAAAAACTATGAACAAATCCCTATGCACACTGCACATATCTTATTTTAAAGTAAAAAAACAAAACGGGAACAAATACAATATTTAAAATAAAGAACAAGTAAATTTAAATCAACAAACTGACCAGTATTTCAATGGGAACTATGGATGCAGATGCATCCTGTGCTCCTCTCACTGACCACCAATGAAAGAGGGGCCCCTTCTGGAAGTGCAGCGGGGGCCAGATAAATGGCTTCAGGGGGCCGCATGTGGGCCGGGCCGTAGTTTGGGGACTCCTGACTTAGTCCTTCCTTTTATGTCCAGAAGTGCCTGAGAATTGCCCAACTATTGGTAAGTAATCATTAGTCTTTATTTCACCTGCAAAGTCCCTTTTGCCATGTAATGAAACATACTCATGGTGTGGCACCATGGGAGAGGGTCATGGGGACCAAAATCTTTCCTACAGCAGTGGCCACCTTTTCTCACCGTCCTTTAAGACCCACCTTCTTCAGGATGCCTCCCTAATGATTTCACCCCGAATCCTATCATGGTCCCCGCTTTTTGAATTTCAGTTACATCTAGTTTAGCTGTTTTGTGTGAACTACAAAATAGAGACTAGGTCTTCTCTGCCTTATTCTATAATTGTTTCTTATTACCTGTCATCTGACTACTAGGTTTTTGAGAGAGCAAGGACATGCGTCAAATGCCTCGTCATCCCCCCAGTATACAACCAGTCATAAGCACTGAGTAGTAGCACCTGTTGCTTCTGCCTGCCTGGTATTTACTCCTCTCTCCTCCCCATTCTTCTTTGTAATTGTATCTCAGTTTCCCTTTGGAGAACCACCATCCTCTAAGCTATGTCCATTTGTTGCAGATGGGGCCAACTCTACTCCTTGATTCCAGATGTGATCTATGTTGGGCCAAACATCAGAACCCATTTCCCTGTCACAATCACTGGTTCATGATTGTCACATTGATCCAGCTGTGTCATTGAGAGTAAGTCCTGGAACTTTCACAAGTGTAACCAAGGAAGTGAGTAATCTCCTTCTGTGCAGGTTGCAGGGCTAGCGAGCTTCATCAGCCATCTGGTCACCACGAGGGGGAGAGCTGCTCAAATATGGAGCACACGGATGCAAACAGGGCTGAGAGAGACAGGGACTGAGTCCTAGAGACCTGGCTCTTGGATTCAGCCAGGCCAGAAATTAGCCCTACCTCCCAAACTTTCAGTTATACACAGCACACAGGTGATAATATAACAGAGCATTTGAGCCAATTCAACTACGTTTCTACCAATTCAACCAAAAGAGTCCAGATTTACTTAATGCTTAATAATACTGATTACTTGAGTTAACAGTCATTTTTAGATTTGGGAAGAGCTGGGGAGATGTGGGTTCTTGAAGCCTACAAAATACCATTTTGCAGAAGAAGGTCAGTTGTTTACCTTCTGTGTTTGGCAAAGACTGATACAGTCAGAAAACTATGGCCTTTGGAACTGAACAGTCCAAAGTGGATCCCACCTCTGCAACATACAAATTGTGCGACCTTAGGCAAATCACTTAGGAATCTTTAAGTAGGAGAAGACCACATTAAACAATGTGCATTGTTATTGGAAGATCATTTTTATGCAGATGATGCACTGAAGCGTGGAGAGGCGGAGGCAGAAAAGCAGTATCAAAGCTCAGGCAACAGTGGATGAGGGTTTAGGCTAAGGCAGTGTCACTGGGGATGCAGACCAGAGAACGGACTGCAAACACGGTAAGACTTAGTGGCAAACTGAATGCGGGATGTAGGGGAAAGGGCGGAGTCCAAGTTCCAGGAATGTAGCTCAATTATTTTTATCTTGAGATATCAAAATAAGGAAATGCAGCCTGCCAGCCAGGTGGTGGCAATGCTCTTAAATTCTAGTTAATCTGTTATTTTTCACAACACAGACAGCTTCTGGGGTAAATCTGTGGCTTCCTTCCTCTGGAAGGAACTGGGCAGCTTCTCACCTCCAGCCATCAGAGGGTAGGCCTCCCTGCAGGTGATGCTTTCATCACTTTGATTTAAAGCGATTTCCCAAAGTGTGAGGGGAGTCCCGCTGGTGGTAGATTGGGTGGTTTGAGGTGGATTACAGAAGACTCACTGCGCACAAACAAGACATTCAATAGCTCTGAATCCCATCTGGAGGAAGCTGTTGCCTTTTGAGCCTCTTGATTATTTTGTCAAGGGAAAAAATCAAAACTCACGTCGGGCCTAAAACATCTTTAACTCCTCTTCCTAGCACTGGCTAATCCCCGTTTAACAGGAAGCAGTTCTCGGACACAAAACCTTCAGGGGGCCACAGATCTAACTAGAATCAACTAATGTTGTTGAGTCGTTGCAGAATTGATTTTTACACATATGCTTTTTACTGATGGAAAGTGGGACTTAAGTTCCACTTATAGCCTGACCTGTGGTGGTGCAGTGGATAAAGCGTCGACCTGGGAACACTGAGGTCGCCAGTTCAAAACCCTGCACTGGTTCGGTCAAAGCATATATGGGAGTTGATGCTTCCAGCTCCTTCCCCCTTTCTCTCTTTCTCTTTCTCTCTCTCTCTCTTATTCTGTGTCTCCTCTCTAAAAAATGAATAAAATAAAAATAAAATAAATTTAAGTTCCACTTATAATAGTTATGTGCATCTTGCATGTATTTGATAGAAGAAAATGGACTCTGTTAAGGGATACTAACGAAATGTGGCACAAAGCCATAGCAGGAATGGGGGGAAGGGTCTACAAAAGATGACTGCCTCCCGCTGGGGGTTCTGAAACATCAGTTATCAATGGTGGAGTTTCTGGCCCTGTGACAGATGTCATCCTAGGAAGTACAGCACTCAAGGCATCACTAAAAGTGTAACAGGCAGATAACTAAAAGCCTAGAGTGAGAATATGTGCCTACTCCTTGGACAGGTACCAGACCAGAAGCGCCAGGCACACTTGCCCTGCCCAGGGAAGAATTTTTCAGCACCTGCAGGGTTTCAGGGGCTAACCAGTGCTGAGAACTGCTAGCTGTGTGCAGCATCCCTGCAAATGCCTGGGAGCCCCATGCAATCCCCTAAACAACTCCTCATTCTAAACAATCCAGGAGTTAGGCTGGCTCCTTAGAAGTAAACACTCTCGGACTCAGTGTTTGGAAATGCTTGGGCTCCTGCTCCCAGACGCGCTCCGCCCCGCTGCGCGGCCCAGGGAGGATGCTTCGCCCTTCCCAGACGCCCCGCCACGCTCCCGCGGAGCATTGCTTCGCACGCGCCCTAGGAAAATCTCTGCGACACGCACATCAAACCATCTGGCATTGGTGTCTTTCATTTCACGAGCGATCTTTTGTTTATTGAGGAGTTGACTTTTCAAGGGGGGAAAGAAAACACAGTTCTGTTTGACCAGCGGAGTCTCAACGCTACTAAACGTCTCCCCCTAGTGGACCTTTTATTCAGAGTCTGAAGAACCAAGGCCATACGGGCTTGGAGCTTTTGAATTTCAGTCAAAAAACGACACCCAGTGCAATATACAGGTGATGTAGCATAAAATTGTACACTTGAAGCCTATGTAATTTTATTAATCAATGTCACCCCAATAAATTAAAATTTAAAACGGCATTAAGAAACAAAAGTTGTACATTGCTAATCATGTGCACCCCCATATATATATCTGGTGCAATTAGATCATTAGAAAATAATTATTTGACATCACTTGCAACTCAACCAAGATGTTCTCCAGTAGATAAATGGATAAAAAACATAAACTGTGGTACATCCAGACAATAAACTATTATTCAGCTAAAAAGAAACGAGCTATCATGCCATGAAAAGCCATGGGGGAACTTCAAGTGCATATTACTAAGTGAAAGAAGTCAATCTGAAAAGGCTTCCTAGTGCGTGATTCCAACTATATGACATTCTTTAAAAAAGGCAAAACTACGGAGACAGTAAAAAGTCAGTGGTTGTGGGGGGCTAGAGGGGCAGAGGGGTGAACACGCAGGGCAGGGAGTAATTCTGCGGCTGTGCAAGCGTTCTGTACACATAATGATGGGCGCAGGTCGTTGTGCAGGTGTCCAAACCCACAGAATGCACCCCGAGGGCGAGCTATGGACTTTGGGGTATGGAGTGTCAGCGTCAGTTCAGCGGTTGGCACAGATGAAGCACTCTGGTGGGCAAGGACGATATGGGGGCATTGCAAATAGGAGCCAGGGGGGTAACTGGGAAACCTCCGTACTTTCTGCTCAGCTTTGCTATGAATATAAAAGGAAACTTTAAAAAAATGCCTATTTTTAAAAATAGCAAATAAAGACATATACACATAACTGAGTGAATAAAATACTGAGAGGATTCTGTCTGGACCTGTTGATTACAAATTAAAAAGATGTACACCCTTTCTAGTCCAACTGTGGTCTGGGACCACCAGGACCAACACCATCTGCGATCTCAGAGTCTCGGGCTCCACCACGAAATTGCTGGATCAGAATCTGCATTTTAACAAGATCTCTGAGTGATTTATATTCATGTGTAAGCTGTATTGACATAGAATGCATGGTCCCTGCCTTCAAGTTGCTTTCAGCCTATTAAACACTTGAGGGGGCGGACAGGGAATGTCTTTGGTACAGTTTGAAATAGAAAGAAAAGCAGCAGTGTGGTTAATAATGAACTTCCCGTTTTTGATCTCACTTCTCAGTTCCTTGATCCACAAGTCGTCCCCATCTGCACTGCCATTATCCCTTCTGCACGTGCATAGCTCTTGCTAAATATGTAGTATCCCTGGGAACTTACCACATGGCAGGCATAGTGCTAGACACCAAGAATAGACCCTTCTCTTAAGAAGCAAGCAGAAAAGGTAATTACAATTTTATCTGTCTCCACCACTAGATTAAATATGGTAATTGGAGCGAGTGCTGGGGCTTCTTGGAGGGCAAAAAAAAAGAACTACACTCGCTTAGCAGTCACCAGTGCCAGGCACTATTCGTTATCTATCTCATTTACTTCTCACAACAATTTTACAAGATAAGGCTTATTTTCCTCGCTTACCTGATAGAGACACTGAGTCACTAAGTGAGTTAGCAATTTACCCACGGTCTCACAGCGGAAAGCAGCCAATGACCATAGGTCGTTGGGTCCCACATCTGGTCACTTCCTGTCTGCTATAGTTCTATTGCATCATTCTGTGTCATATAGCTGTGAATGCCCATTTGGTCATAAGCCCCCAGGAATATGAAGAATTTTTGAGGAGGGAATCTCATTTGCTATGAGATGAGCAGGGAAGGGGTTGGACTAATCACCTCTAGTTGCTACGGGGCAGGGAACGACCATTGTAGAGCTGGGTTCTGTTATAAACAAAACCTCCTAATCCTGAGATGGAAGTGCGTTGTTTCTTCTCACACTTGCACATTTGGAGTATGTATCAATGGCTGCTGTACTGATGCACTGCATTGAGGACTCAGAGAGCATGCAGTAAGAGAAAAAGGAATCTCTTTAAAAATGCAAATCCAATAATGGAACTTCTTTGCTGAAAGCCCTTCAATAACTTTCCACTGCTCTTAGGCTATGGTAAAGATTTGGGTCTCTTAGTCTTTACATAGCCTGGATCTCACTAACCTACCCTGATAGCCTTATCTCATTCATTCCTTTTCTTTTTTATATATATTCCACACACACTTCCAGTCTTAAATTTGTAATATATCCTGCCACAGGACCTTTGCATATGGTAGTTCCTCCTGACCACCATCAGGAATAACTCCTGATATTCCTACAGAAACATTTCTTCCTCAAGGAACGTGTCCTGATATCTCCAGACAGATGCTGAGCCTCCTATTACACATGCTCATCACCCTACATACCATTTCTTTGAAATACTTTTCCCGTTAACTGAACTCTTAACTAAACTATGTACTTTCTATGATGATTTAGTGAGCACTGCCCTCTCTAGACCTGCAATGTCCAGTGTAGTAACTTCTGGTCCTATGTGTCTACGGAGCACTTGAAGTGTGACTCATATCATGGAGGAATTGGACTTTATATTTTAAATGTTTTTTACTTCCTATTCAATTTATTGGGGTGACACTGGTTACCAAAATTATACAGGTTTCAGGTGCTCAATTCTATAACACATCACCTGTATACTGCATTGTGCGTTCACCACCCCAAGTCAAGGCATTATCCACCACTATCTCTATCCATCACCATTAGTTCCCCTATAGCCTCCTTTACTTCCCCCCCCCATTCCCATGGCAAGCACCACTCTCCCGTTCATGTCCAAGAGTTCTTTCCTCTTTCTCGCTCAATCTGTCCACCCCTAGACTTCCCTGCAGCTGTCAGCCTGCTTGCTTTCTATGAGTCTGTCTCTATTTTTCCTGTTAGTTCATTTTCTTCATTAGATTTTTAAGTTTTATTCCATTTTAATTAGTTTTAGTTTACAGGCTAATACTTGATGGACTTAATGGAAATTTTAAAAGCTTGGAACAACTTGAGTATCTAAATCTACTTTTTAATTGTTTATTTTATGAACTCTGAATACAGAACAAGTACTTTCAGAAATTTAGCATCTTAGCTGAGATGTGCTATATGTGTGAAAACCATACTAAATTTTGAAAACTCAGAATGAAAAAGAAAATGTACAGTATCTCCTTAATAATTTTATATTGAGTAATTTTTGTTGAGTATATGTTGAAATGATAATAGCTTAGAGATAATGAAAACAAAATATGCCAACAATAGTTGGTTAAATTAATAGGCTTATGAAATTAACAGGTTAATTTCTCATCTCTTTTTATTTCCTAATGTGATTCCTAAAAAATCTAAACTATATATGCAACTCACATTACATACCTAGTAGACTGTAAAAAAAATTATATATGTGTATATATATATATATATATATTGAACTGTGCCATTTTAGACTGTAAAGGTCCTTGAAACTGGATCTTATAGCTATTAAGCTATTTTATGCTCAGTACTTAGCATAGCACTTAGCTAGTAATAGATGTTAAATTAATATTTGCTTGGCATTTCAATAAATGAATAGCTATCCAGACTGTCAAGATTAAGAAGAGAGGTGGTACATTTGCCCTATATTTTCTAACTCTATGCTAATTTTTTCTTTGCCTAGCATAGGGCCTTGAAATTAATGATAACAATTAGAGCTATCCTTTTTAGTCACTGACTGTGTGCAAAGCACCTCTAATCTACCTGAGATTTGTTGTACAAATTAGAGAAAATATGAAGCAACTTGTCCAAAGTCACGTCCTTAAGAGACAACATTTACTCATTGCTTGCTTATGAATAACTGAATGAATGAACGAGCTTAAAAGGCCCAACACAAGTCAGGTTGACATTTTTCTAGGCCTCTGTTGCTTTGAACATGAATATGAACCCAGCTTTTTTTTTTTTTTTTTTTAATCTGACTCAAAACTGCTTGCCCCAATTTAGAAAGGCTCTTAGAGATTTTTAAACATAAAATCCTGGACTAGAAACAAGAAAAATATTCTATTGACAAGAAAGTAAGCTGCTCAGGTTACACCAATAAATTAGATTTGAAACAACTGAAGACACATTTGCCTTCAGGAGCCGGAGAGAGGGCCCGGCCAGGGCTCCTGCTCATCTGCAATTCTGCCAAAGATCCTCCAAAAGCACCACAAACCCAGATTAATTAGAAATTGATGAACCTCTATGTTCCTGGGCTGTACGACCTTCCAGGCCAATTATCTAACCTTCCCAGCTGCAGAAAACACACAATGTATTTGGCCACAGGCTTTGCTCTCAACTTGAAAACCTGTATGTATCTTTTAATGGCAATTTAATCCATATGGTTCAGATTATTTGCGCCAGACTCATCAGAAGCAAATTTTTAAAAGAAGCTACAATGTAATAACTTCCTCAGTGCGCTGTGCTAGACTTGAACTTCTCCGCCCATTCCCCAGCAGATGCCGCTGGGGAAAGTGTGTATAACTAAAGGGAGCATGGCCCAGCAGGGCTGGGACCCGGACACTGGGACCCGGACACTGGACGGCAGAGGGGCAGATCCCTCTCTCACCACTTCAAATGCGTGTGACTTCAGATGTACTTTCCTTGTCTGGAAAATGGGTAAAAACAATAATAAGCTTCATGGGGCGATTTTCAAGGTGCGCCACGTCCACATAAAGTGACTGTGGAAGCTTTATGGCGTGCTAGGCACTAGTTAAGCCGAGCTGGCATGACCACTACACAGACACTGCAAGTGGCAGAAAAATAACTTTGGCGTGGCTTGCACATGACAGTTTTTTTGTTTTTGTTTTGTTTTGTTTTTTTGTCTTTCCCACAAACTCGGACAGGGCAGGTCTCACTGAGAGCCTGATTCTTGCTTTCAGCGGCTGAGCTACCAGCACGCATCTCTCCCTCCCGATCCAAGATGGCTACCCTGGCGCCCTCCCATGTGTCTACGTTCCCACCAGAAGGAAGGAGGAGAGGGGAGGAAACCACACACTCTCCCTTCCAAAACACTTGCTAGCCGTTAGGCACACCATTTCTGCTTACATCCCATCGTGGGCAGTTTCAAAGCAGACCAAGAAATGTATCTTTTTATTCTGTTATTATTTAGTCTATGACTGTTGCTATATAAAAAACAACAAAAAAATGTGGGAGAACAGGTATTAGGGGACAATTGGCTGTCTCTGCCGCAAAGTCAGAGTGGAAGATCAAAGGCCCCATCTGGCCCCGGGACGTATTCCCAGTGGAGACCTCTGGCTGGTGAAGCACAGTCCTCAGCCACCTTCCTGTTCTGTTGGCTGGTAAACCCCATAAATGTATGCTGAACACAACACTAAATAAATGTTTACTCTAATTACTGCACAGAAGTGACCACAAATCTCTTCTCTCTGCTCTCACCAGAATTACATCCATGGAAGGTTTCAGATGCTTGTGGATTTAGGAAGAAAAGGAAGATCTGACAACTTTCAATACTGCTTCCTTTTTTCTTTTTTTTTTCTTAAAAAAAAAAAAAGGTTCCTCAAACACCCAAATGCTGTCACATTGCAAAGCCGCTTTCTAGCCCTTTTCCATCCGCCCGACTGAGAAAGTGATGACGCTGCAGCCGGCAAGGAGCGCGCTCCTCCAGAAACTGACCGCTTTCCAGCCCGTCTGAGCCTTTGCAAATAAAAGATGTTGACAAGACATACAAAGATAATAGGAAACATATTTTTGGCCAGTGAAGGCGCTTTCTGGTCAGACTTGAAGACTGGAGCAGATATTTTGGAAGCTTCCCCAGCATCCTCCCCCACTCTCTCCTCCTGAACAGAACTGGATCTCCCAGCCTTGTGGTTCGGTCTGGGATTGGCTTAAGCCAATCAATGTGTCCAACACTGTGTCTACAGTAATTACCTCGGAGCTGGGCATGTGATTGAATAAGATGCGAAGGAAGGTGTGGGGGCCTTGGAGAAAGCAGCGTCAGTTCATGTTGGCAACTCTTTTGGGATCGCAAAAATAAATATTCAGTCTTTGAATCAAGACATCAGATTAACAGCCTGTATTACATATAGATGAGAGTGGCGAGGTGAAAAGAAATTGGCCCAGAACGGCACTGTGGATTGAACCTTACCGAAAGCCCTTCATACCTTTGGACTTGAAATTCACAAGCCAGTACATTCTCCTTATGGTTTGGGCCTCCTGAGTTGGGGTTTCATTTGAGTCATTAAATGAAAACCTGGAAATATTTAACGCGAGACAAATTAATCAGGAAGCCAAAACCAAACATCTGTCATACTGGCCCTCCCAGGATTAAAATGCTGCTCTACCATTTTACCACTTGTATGAGCACAGGCAAGGAAGGTATTTGAGGAAAACGTAAGACTCCATTTCTTAACCAGAAAATTGGAGATAATGCTATCGATCTCAGAGGACTGTTGTGTGTATAATGCCTTATACCACAAACGAAATCACCCAGAACCAAGCCTACTTCTCAAACAGAGAAATCAATAAAGACACAATGAACTCCTACATAAAGGAAAGAGTAAGACTCATGTTCACTGAAAAATAAATTGTGTACAAAGAGTGTCTCTCAATACAGGCAAGGAGGACGATGGGCAGAGCCTGGGTGGACAGCTATAAACCCCCGACTTCACATGACATCACAAGGAGGACAGAGATCCCAGACATTCCCCAAGTAAAATTTACATGGTTAAAAGAAAACGTTTTATCATATAGTTCTGTTGCTTTCGACAAAGGCATGGAGTTGTGTGATCACAATCATGCTCGAAGTATGGGACAGTTTCATCATTCCCCCAAATTCCTTCTCCTTTGGAATTATCCCAAACTCCCAACTACAAAGGAGCAACAAACCATTGGTCTGCCTTCCTGTCCCTATAATCTAACCTTTTCCAGAATGTCACATTAATGATACCATGCGTTATGCAGCCTTTTGAGTCTGACTTCTTTCACTTAGCACAGTGCATTTATTTATAGTAAACTTTATTTTCATTGATATTTCATTTAACATAGTTCAGAATAGGCCTGTGCTCTATGATGAGCAAAAGAATAGATATCCTAAATCTAAGAGTTTTTTTCACATTGTTCCTCTAAATAGGGTGTGGGATTTCATGATCCCCAATATTGACACTAACATTTTACCCCTTGAGACTTTATGTAAAGATACAGGAAGAAATAACATTGATATATAAGAACCTAGTTTTATGATGGTATAATAATAAGCTCTTCTGTTATAGTCTACCCACCTCTTTAGGGTTGTAATAACAACTGATACTTTTCTCTGCAAACTTCAGTATCTTTTTTTTTTAAGTAAAATGTCAGTGTATATGTGAAAATACTGCATTTATTTCTCTTAATATTATTCTAAAAATTGTAGAAGTTTTAAAATTCTCCATGAATCCAAGCTGGGTCATGACTATGACTGATGGGGGTCTATAGAACTCACTAACTCCAATTGTGGAGACCGTCAGCAAACTGGCGCCTGCAATTAAGCCCACGGGCATACATTTTCCAGAGTGGAAGAATCCCATTCCCATAATACCAGCCAGGGTTCCAGATGTAACTAGGAAAACCCAAATGTTCCTCAGGTCCTGAGACAGCCGATAAGCAACCAGGCCTGCAAAACCACTGAAGAGGAGCCCGGCCACCAGGGATGGGACACTACCTGCTTCTGCATAGCCAGTGATGTCAGCAGAGGCAACCAGGGCTGGATAGCCACAGCCAATCCAATGTGAAGGCACTAGTGGGCCGGAGTCCTTCAGCATTGCTCTCTCTCTCGCTCTGTCCAGACAGGAGCCTCCTTCTCGCTCTGCAGAGGAGGGGCCCAGCCACTTTCCCACAGATCCGCACAGGTGGACGGGAGTCCGCACTAGAAATCAGCATAGTGCGTTTAAAATTCAGCTAGACTGGGGGTGGGGGGTAAATTGGTACTTTGTTTTTATTGCTACCCATGAACATCTCGTTACACCTACCTTTCTTCATAACTGTAGACATCACATGGGAGGATGGCTGTGGACACAGAAACTGGTTTCCAACGATCACTTTCGTGCCTCCAAATTTTGATCTATATTTGGAACTGTTGGTGGAAGAGAAGTATGTGAGAGTGTGCTATGGGCTGAACTGTGTCCCCTCAAAGTCCATGTGTTGAAGCTGTAACCCTCAATGTGACTGACTTTGAAATAGGGGTTTTAGGAGGTGATTACAATTAAATGACATAATACGTTTTAAGCCCCAATCTTAGAAGATTGGTGTCTGCAGAAGAAGAGGAAGCGAGACCCAAGGTCTTGAAATGTCTCTCTCTTTCTCTCTTCCCCCTGCTTTTCTCCTTCCCTTTCTCTCTCTATCCCTTCCTCTCTATCTGCCATGTGAAAACGCAATGAGAAGGCGGCTTTCTGCCAGCCAGGAGGAATGTCCTCAATAGCCAACCCCGCTGGACTTTAATCGGGTACTTCCAGCCGCCAGACGTATGAGAAGGTAAATTTCTGTTGTGTAAGTCACCCAGTCTGCGGTTCTTAATAAGGGCAGCTCCACCAGACTAATACAGAATGACTCCGAAGAAAGACCTAGAGTTGATAATCAGTGAGACAGGTTTGGTTCTAAACATATTTCTCTTTCTGAGGATGAAAATAATCTTCCATGAAAGCTCATTATGAAGATTGAGCTACATAGATAATATATGCAAATTGTTCAGCACAGTCCTTGACACATGACAATGCTCAATATATGGCTCTTCTTATTGGCCAGCTTGTATCCATGCCTGCACCTAATAGCCTTTATATGTACAGGGGTGCTCAGGAAATATTTGCAAAAAATAATTACAATATGATCAGACATGCTAAGGGACAGCTATGTATCTTAAATTTTCATCTGAATCAAGAAGTAGTTGATGCAAAAGGATGTTTCTGACATATGACACCATTATTTGCCATTAACCACAATTTAAACAGGAAAGAAACATAGTAGTCATTTTCATTTTAGTATAAGCTGATTTCAGTTATCATTACCACAATTAGGTACTTTCACGTTCAACTATTTACCAGTAATCACGCAAAGAAAACATATACCTCCTTGAAGCACGAAGTCCTTACAACAGGATGGAAAATATCTGGAGGGTGGGGTGGGCAGAAGAAAAAATAGGGTGCTTTCTTCCAGGACTGGTTCTTCTCAAGGCTCAAAGGGAGACCAAAGGTAAAGAGGAATGGAAAGTGTCTTGCCTCTTGGACTTCACAGCTCCCCTGAGGAACAGGGTGGGGATGGGGAAATAGGTGGGTGTGCTGACTAGGCACTGATACCCACAGTGGTGTGCCGGGGCCAGCTCTCGAGAGTCAATTGTGGACTTTTCTTCTCGCTTTCACACCCAGTGATACTGTGTTGGGAGCTTAAAATCGGTCATGGTGGGAAAGTTTACACCACAGAAATTGGCAAGTGCTATAAAACAGGGCTTCCCTCACCTCCTGGAGAGCCAGCTGTTACACAGTTACCAGTACACCACTGCGTCCATGGCGGAGGTTTATTACTGTCGCCCAGGGGAGCAGCAGGGAGCAACTGGAACTGTCATTCAGAAGTCTCTAAGAGTAAAGAATGGGGAGCAGGGGTTCTGGGTGAATGAACCAGGAGAATACATGACTTAAGGAAGTTAAGGAAGCCCAGAATTTGGATTTTGGATACAAGACCTTTATCTTTCACCGTTGTTGCAATGCAGTGGCTATTTGTGACCTGGTTCTGAGAGTTAAATCATGTGTGGTCTTGAGAAAGTTATCCTCCCAGCTGCCAACCGCCGTACCTTTTAACCTAGCACCTTCTCTGCTAAATCTATGACTCCCAATAAAAGTAGTAAGAATGCGTGCAGAGATTTTGCCTTCAGGAGGTCCCGTGCAGTGCTCATTATCTTGCAGTGTACTTGGGAACCACCGAATGTCCCACAACAGGGAATTCTGTTTAACTCCATTAGAGTGGGGCCATATAAGTGGATCCTGTACAGCTTTTAAATATTCTTCTAACATTTGATTTTTTTTTAATGTTATGGGGAAAGAGTCACAAAAAAAGTGAGAAGAGCAGGTTATAAAGCAGAGCAAGTTTAATGATCAGAGTTTTATAAAATATAAAAGCCTTGAAGGTTATAGAGTAGTTAACTTTGAGTGGTGGGGTCGTCACTCTTCTGTAGCGCATTAGTTTTGGAAATAAGAAAACAAGAAATACTATTTTTTAAAAGTAATTTCTCCAGCCAGGTAATCTGAGAAGGTAAAACCAAAACTTTGGTTTATCTATATAAAAGGAATGCTAATTTAATCAATGAAATTTAACCAACATTATGTCTAATAGGCAACATAGCAAAAATTACAAAATCGGTTTCACCTGAAACAACTTTTACTATTTCTTGCTTCCCTTCCCTGTATCATCTTCCTCCTCCTTCTCCTTGTTCTGATAATAATAATATTTACTAAGTATTTTCCATGTATCAGCTATGGTGCCAAGTAAACATATTAACACATTTATTCTTAAAAAAAACAACACTATGAAATAGTGACTACTATTTACACCTCCATTTAACAGATGTAAAAACAGAAGCTTACAGCTGTAAATAACTTGCCCAAATCCTCATAACAATTATGTGCCAGACCCAATATCAAACCCCAGGTAATAAAAGCACACATTTTGTGCTGAAACAGATAATAAAGTTAACTTTTGTTACAGACCTTTAAAGAAATGGTAGGTTCAACATGGAAAATGTTAAGATAAATTCACACTTTCAGTCCATGAATTCCTTGGGTTGTGGTAATAAACATAGTCTAGAAGACTAAACTATTGCAATGCAACAACCCACACTGTGTGTACTTATTCCAAACATAAAGGAACTTTTCACCTATAAACTACCAACGTGACTTGCGGGGAGCAGTCAGTAGAGTTTTGAGTTGGTCAAGCAGTCAATAATTACTGAGCACCTCATATAGCCAAGGCACTATTAGTAGATTCTGGGGATACAGTAACAGCAACTAAGGTGAACACAGACTCTGTCCTCACGAAGCTTGCAGACTTACAAGAGAGCCGAAGGAACTCAGTGAGCGAGATGGACGCTGGGAGGGAGAATCAGTGGGTTCACTGTGAAGCGGCCACTCTCCCCTTTGACGTACTAATGGGCACACTCGTAGCCCCTGTCAGTCACAGCCTAATCTTACCCTCTTTTACACACACACACACACACACACACACACACACACACACACGACTGCTTTAGCAAAAAAATTTTATCCCTTCTTAATCTTTGCATCTGCTCTTCCAGGTCTTCTTCATGAACTTACTCTGAGTGCTCACAGACTTCCAAACTAGAAAAGAGCAGGACTACTGCAAAACACCTCTGAGCAGCAGCCCGGGAGTCTGAGATCTGGTCGGAGGTTCCAGCAGTAGTATTTCCAATATTCCTCTTGAAAGAAACACTAACACTCCCGTTGCTCAGCCCCTGCTCCTTTAATAAAACACTATGCTTCCCGTTCGCACTATATTTCCAGGAACTGCTTCCTACACACATACCCCGAGGTACCCAAGGCTTGCCTTTTCTCCTTAGAGAGGTAATTGTTCAGTGTGATGTCCAGGTGGACTTATCTCTTCCCTTTGCGGCAATACGTGTTTCACCCAGCAGAGGGCAGGATTGCACAATGCACCCTAGTTCTCCTGTTGGGAATGAACTAGGGAGAGAAGATGGCATAGATTTACAGCATCCGGGCAGCTCAAAGCACAGAACAAATTATTGCCTGTGTTCTTGGAGATGACAGCATGAGAAATACTCTGGACTGGGAATCAAAGTGTGTGGGCCCCGTGTTGGTAGGGGAGTCGCTTCCCTGTTGGGTCTGTTTTGTGCCGGTCTCAGCCTATCAATAACCAAGGTGGTGGCTGCACCAGCCCTTGCACATGTAACCACCGGGAAACTTGGGGGAGAAAGGTTTATTACTTACAAGTCCTGGAAATTACACAGCACACCTAGGACCACACTGCGAGGCTGCAAGTAGACACAGAGAGAGCAAGCCTGGTTCTGCTTTTATTGGGCCCGAGGGTGGAGCCGAGGGCTTCTCAGGCTCACTCTTTATGGGCGAATTTAAAACATAACAGTGGGAATTTAAAGCGTGGCAAGAGAAACTGCAAGCAGCACAGATGAAATGAAAAAAGATCTCTAAAACACAGGAGGAGCGGGGCTGTTTTTATTTTGTTCTGTTTCTTTTTTTCTTAACTTAGTCTTGAAATGCCTCACAATCAAAGTGTACAAAAGTGTACAAAAGCCAACAGAGTTCACACCACAGGATCTCCGTTTCCCCAGCTGTACTGTGAAGGCGTTATCTTGGATGACCCCAGATCTTCTGCCTTCCCTGAAGTAACTCTCTGGAAATTGTAATCTTTTTAACATGCAAATTGGAGGACATATTTCCCCTGTTTATAATCTGGGAGTGGGAGTTAGAAGGTGAGATAACACACTGGGTCACTCCAAGTTCCCTTCAAGGCAAGGGCAAGGTCTTCCTTTCAAGTCAGTGCCAGAGGTTGGTGTTGGCCGAGGTTGTAGTAATAATAATGGACTAATATTCACTGATGTGCCCGGGAAATGCAAATCACTTGGCATAAATTAATTCACTTAATCCTCCTGCCTACCTCATATCCCAGAAGAAGTCCCAAAGGTGGAAAGATGAAGTGAGTTGTCCAGGAGTATATTGCCGGGAAGTGCTGGAGCTGGGACTGGAACTCCAGAGAAGGCTCTCACAGCTGTTCCCTGTTACAGTCTCCAGTAGTTTGGGGGATGGGGGCGGAGCTGAACAAAGACAACTATGAGTCCTCATTTGAACCAAGATTAGTTCATTCAGTCAATCACTTACCTCTCCTCTCAGTAAAGATAACACCAAATGTCTACTGTGCCCCAGGTACGTCATTAAGCACTGGAATCCTTAAGTTTGTGATAATGGCATCCCGTCCAGTCACGTGGTTTTCTACCACAAAGTTCAGAACTAGGGGGTAAAACCAGTGGTGGGATTCAAATAATTCAACCGGTTCTCCGCCCTAATGATTGTTTTAAGTATAAAAAAACAATATACCGAAAGGTAGTTTATAATTTCATGCATTTAATAATTAAATAAGAACAATAAGAGAGGCACACAAAACTAGATTATGTTATAAAATTTTTTAAATATTAATGAAAAAATATTAAATAATACCTGACAGAAAACAATAAAACTATTATTTAAAATATTTCCATATTGCTCCTTCTTTGGTGTCCTCACTTACAATTTTTTTTCACCTATGAAACATTACTACCATTGCTCAGAATACACTGTTGCACAGATGAATGTTAAAAAAAGAGTAAGGAATATAAATTTGTGATTTCCACCTTGGGCGGCTGCCCAGGCGACCACCTTAGAGAGAACCCTGATTACAAGGGCCATTTTAACAACCTGTTTGCCGAACTCAACAAAAAATTAGGTATTAGTTCTGCCTAACCGGTGTGAATGGGGTGAATCCCACCACTGGGTAAAATAAATTCAACACTGACCTAGAGTTGAGGTGTTGCTGGGTAGGAACAGTGAAAAGTGGGCTTTAGGGACATGATGAAAAGTTCTATCGGGAGACAATCAACCATGCGGTACAGCTAAAAAAATGAGTTCCCTCCTGAGCTGTAGCTGGTCCAGCGTTCATGCATGTGCCCCCACCCCACCCATGCCCTACCAGCTTTTCCCCAGCACAATCCTCACTCCACGTTGTGACATGGGCCAGCTGCACTAGAATACTAAGTTCCATCATAGCTCTGCCATGGACCGTCTGTGCAACCTGGGAAACCAGTCACTCTCCCGGAGTTCATCTCCCTCACCGATGAAATGAGGCACCATATATCATGATTAGTAAAATATTTCTGAAGCTAGCAGAATGTTTCTGGGACTGTGCTTCATGCTGAGGTCATAGAGAACAACAATTTCCCTCCTCAAAGAGTTCATATTCTAGTGGGTTTTAGATATTTTTAATCTATAAAACAAGTGGTCCTGCTTCTGAGAGCAGGTTCTACAAGGTACCACCACTAGTATTACAAATAGCTGATATTTGGGAGAACCTAATTTGGACCAGATTCTGTAGTTGATTTGTTTTGTGGGAGGCAGAAAAGGCTGATTCTGTCGTTACCGGCAACTTAATTTAGCACTGTGGGCATTTCAATCATTTCACACGCCCATAGCATACAGGATACTATCTCTTCATAAGCCAAATAAAAAAAAAAATAACATCCTCCAAACATATGATAAATTAATCACACTATTGTTCCAGGTCAGGGGAGATGAGAGGAATGAAGTCTGAATTTTAAAAGAGGTATACCTTTTTAAAGAAGGAAGCACTCAGAAGACATGGTGCAGAAGTAAAAGCCATTGTTGCTAGAGTGCGTTGCTAGGGAACAAAGACACTGGGGTTGGCAGGCGGGTTCATTTCCTCCCTGGAGCTGCTGTTTGGCTTTTAACCACTGCTGGGCGAAGAGTCCCCTCGGTCATGGCAGGGGCTAAGCGCCCCAACGGTCTTCAGAGAATTTTTAGGTTTGTGAAGAATCTTGCCCAAACAAAAACTCTCTACTAGTCCTCACAAACACTTAGCACCGTATTCATAGTCTGAATGTCCCCTCATCACAGCCGCTTCTCCACATGTTCTTATGGATAAGCCCCCAGCCAGGTCCCTCAGCATCTGGGCTGCTGACTGCTTCTCAGGGACAACAGATGTGGAAGGCTGATGTCTTGATATAACTTACTTCAGTCTTATGTCAAAGCAATGTGGGTTTTTTTTGTCTTTGTCCTAAATAAGTGGATTAAAAATTCACTTCAGTCTTAAACAAGTGGACTTGAAATCATATTAAATCAATACACAACACGAATTATTTTTGTAATCCTCATCATAACTCTCTAGAGCACATATGGTTATTCTTTCCATTTTCCTGTTGGAAAAACTAAGGATTAAAAAAACATAGTTACTCCCCAAGTCTCATTGCAAGAAAGAGGTGGTAGAATGAGGATTCAAACACATTCCTGCCCGAGACCAGTGTTTCAGGCTGTATGTAAGCCCAGAACAAGGGACCTGACTCTCCAAAGAGCTGAAAATCCAAGTCAATGACTTCAGGTGTTGCCTACCTTGATTCTCTTTTTTTTTTTTTTACAGGGACAGAGAGAGAGAGTCAGAGAGAGGGATAGATAGGGACAGACAGACAGGAACGGAGAGAGATGAGAAGCATCAATCCTCAGTTTTTCGTTGCGACACCTTAGTTGTTCATTGATTGCTTTCTCTTATGTGCCTTGACCGCAGGCCTTCAGCAGACCGAGTGACCCCTTCCTTGAGCCAGCTACCTTGGGTCCAAGCTGGTGAGCTTTTGCTCAAGCCAGATGAGCCCACGCTCAAGCTGGCAACCTCGGGGTCTCGAACCTGGGTTCTTCTGCATCCCAGTCCGACGCTCTATCCACTGCGCCACCGCCTGATCAGGCTACCTTGATTCTTGATAACAAGTTGTGCTAATTTTATCAACCTCTTTAAGAATTAAATTTCTCCAGTGACTCTTCTGTCTTTATTCAAGAAAAGTTGGCTTAATATGCAGAACTAGAATTCAAGGAAACTAGATTTCTCTAAATTTCCCTGTAACTTTTGGTCCAGAGCTCTTCAAAGGAGATGTGAAAAGATGTAAACTGTTAATTTAATAAATACATAGTCAAAAACAACAAAAATCCGCAGTTTTGTCTTGGCTAATTCATATCTGTTGGTTGAGCGATGCCATTTTTTTCCAAGGCCTACGTTGGAAGTAGCATAATTAGGAAAAGGGCTGTCAGCACTTAACCCTCTATCATATACCCAGAATGTCTCACAGAATCTGAAATGCTAAGAAGTTCAGACCTGCTGGAAAACATCTGTAAGTCACAGATCCTTTCATTTTAATGAACACGGTGGAAAGTTTCAGCTTCAATGACTTAGTAAATTCCTGAGCCATCTTGAAAGTCTTGAGTTCTTCTCTTTCTCTAAGCCAAAGACTGAGAACAGCTTTGAAAGGGAGGTCCAAAAGAGTGAACAAACATGGCTGTTACAGTTGTTAATGTTTAAAATCATACTTCAGATAGTCCAATTTACCTAAACGTATTTTAGAAGGCAATTGGTGTCTGTTTGTTTTTTAAGTTTTTAAACTTATAATTTATAAGCCATAAAATTCTTTTAAGGGTACAGTTTAATAATTTTTAGCAAATTTTTGGAACTGTATTTTTACAGTTTACTAAATTTGGGGTAAGTCAAATTTCTCTTGGGGTGTGACACACATCGTCACTTCTTAGGATGGCTCACAGCAGGGAATATTGTATTTATAAACAAAACACATCAACTTCCATACTTGTATCTATAACGATTTTAGTAAATATTCTGCAAGTGTTAGAATGGTGACATAGTAAAATAATAACTAAGGGATTTATGTGGATTATTTTATTTTAATCTTCATAGCAATGCTATTTAGGTAAAGCATTTTTAGGTAAATTTATTTACATGAAATTTAGTAAATATCCAGAATTCAGTTTTAGGACATTTCCATCACCCCAAAGATCCTTCATATTCTTCATCCCCATTCCCAGCCCCAAGAATTCCCTAATCTCCTTTTTTGTCCCCTCCTGGACATTTCATATATGGAATCATTTAATAGGTGTTTGCACCTGGTTTCTTTCACTTAGCATATGTTTTTGAGGTTCATCCATGTTGTAGCATGTAACCGAACTTTACTCCTTTTTCTTGCTGAATAGCATTCCATCAAATGGAAGCAGCACATGTTGTTTATTCATTTACCAGTTGCTGGATACGTGGGCTGTTTCCACTTTCTGACTATAAGGAATACTGCTGCTATGAACATTCATGTTCTAATCCTTTTTGTGGACATATGTCTTTATTTCTCGAGAGATACTAGAAATTGAATTGCTGGGTCATAGAGTAAATCTAAGTTTGACTTCTTTTTTTTATTAACTTTGTGTCACTTTGATTTTTCCGTGTCCCTTCTTAAGAAACTGCCAAACTGTTTTCCAACATGGCTGCACCATTTTACATCTCCTTGCTGGTCATTTTTAATCAGACACCTTAACAGCAGCATGAGTTTTCTAAGTTGTTGCATTCACACAGTCATGTTTGGAAATTTCAACTACCTCTAATCCACTGGGGACTTTCTTGTTAGAAGCGGCTTCAAACCTTGTTATTGCCCCATGGGTAGGGAGAAGGTGAAAGGAAAATATTAGGCCTCTAAGTAAAGAATTGAGTAATTAATTATATACTGAAATTGTCACCGTCCGCCCTTACATCCTTCCTTATGGTGTCCCACAGCTTCCTGGCTTCTCTTGTTGGCTGCAAGCTACTTCTACCGTGAACTCCACCAACACCCCCAAAGCTAAATGAATCCCTCTTTTTCATGATTCCCACAACACCCCATGCACACCTTTTGTTACTACACAATTTTTAAGCCTCCCACAGAGAACTACATCTTGCTGGCTTATTTGTGCTGTTGGTACTCAGCGTAAACTTTGCCCCGTTGTACGTACTGAATCCTATTCTGTGGATCAGTGAATGAACCAGGAAACGCAGACAAGCTTATCTGTTATTCAGTATGTCTATGTGATCTGAATCTCATGTAACTGAAATATGTTACAAATGCCAATAATGAAAGATTCGAATCTCTTTCTAGGTAATTTCTGATTTTCTTTAAAATAAATTAGGCAATGTATACACTTTTCAAAACTAATAAAAATACTAGTTTAAAAAATAAATAAATAAACTAGGAACTGAACTTAGCATTGACTTAATCCCAAGGGTCTAAAGAAGGCTGTGAGCTCTAGAATAAGGCCATCTGTTCCCTCTCTCATCAGCTTTGGGGACTCGGTTTAGTTACTAAGTGTCACTAAGCACCCATTTCTTTACCTGAAAAGCATTGCTGTGAGGATTAAATAAAATAATCCACATAAATCCCTTAGTTATTAATTTACTACGTCACCATTCTAACATTTGCTGAATATTCACTAAAATCATTATGAATATGAGTATGGAAGTTGATGTATTTTGTTTATAAATGCAATATTCCCTGCTGTGGGCCATCCTAAGAAGTGACGATGTGTGTCACACTCTCAGAGGAATTTGACTTATACCAAATAATTTCAGGCCATCAATCAACCTACAAGTTATAGTCAACTATTAAGAGATTGTGTAAAATATAATATCCTAAATCCAAAAATAATAAATGACAATGAATGTGTATATCATGCACTTGCGCATGTGTGCACACATGCATGTGTGCGAGCACACACACACACACACACCCATACACTTTATTCCTGTCTCAGTGGATTCCTTTTATTTCAGCACTTGCACCCAAGAAGCCTCTCCTCTGAGAGAGGTCAGTGCCAGCACACCACCCACTATCATGAGCTACAGCTTGTCTCCAGTGGGTTTGGTGGCCACTTTCGGGGAAAACAACACGGGCCACCAGAGAGCTCTTGGAATACTCACACAGAAAGCAAACCCACTGCAGCAGAAATGCCTTCACCACACATTAGCCAATTTGAAAACAAAAGGGTTGCTAGGCTACACTACATCTCTGATGTTGCATGGACCAGCATCGTCCACCAGGCAGCTATGTGAGACCGTGGAACTCTGAGATACACGACATGGGTGCACACGAATACACACAGTTATATGAAACTGCCATCTTTGGAGGCAAATTTTGACTGGAATCCTCACCTACCACTTGCTTGTCTTGGTCAAATTATTTTCTTCTTTCTTTCTTTTTTTTTACCTAAAGAGTGAGAGAGAGCTAGTGAGAGAGACAGGGACAAACAGGAAGGGAGAGAGATGAGAAGCATCAACTCATGGCCGTGGCACTTCAGTTGTTCATTGATTGCTTTCTCATATGTGCCTTGACTGGGGGATCCAGATGAGTCAGTGACCCCTTGCTCAAGCCAGTGACCTTGGGCTTCAAGCCAGAGACCTTGGGCTCAAGCCAGTGGCCTTGGGGTCATGTCTATGATCCCACGCTCACGCCAGCGATCCTGTGCTCAAGCTGGTGAGCTCTCACTCAAGCCAGATGAGCCTACACGCAAGCCGGTGACCTCGGGATTTTGAACCTGGGTTTTCAGCATCCCAGGTAACACTCTGTCCATTGCATCACAGCCTGGTCAGGCTCATTTAGTTTTTCTGAACCTCAGTTTCCTCATATGGAAATAGAGATGAAATACTTTGCTGAGTCATTGTGATATTTACTGTCTCTCCCTCAGAGGAGACAGTAAATGTAAAATTGTCCAGCCAAGTATATGGCAAATTTTGATTGCTCGACAATAATAGGTGTTACTATTCTATAATGTACATATGAATATGCCATCCGGCTAAACCAACTATTCAGCAGTAGATTTACAAATCTGCATTCCGTGTCATAAATCTCGTGAACACAGAGAGCAGCACGTGAAGGGAAGTTTTCTTCTGGCTCTCTCTCCGTTTAGCTGTATAGCTCCTTTTACACTGGCCCTCCTCTTTGCACCGACTGGTTGCCACTGAACTCATTTCTTTTTGACATGTATGTTTTGTTCCCTGTAATGGATGGAGACGTCACTGAGTCAGCAAAGGAAATGAGCTTGATGAGAACAGAAGGCAACCCTGACCTGCTGGTGCCCAGCCACCAGGAGATCAAGCCGTGGAGAGAAAAATGGCCTGACAGTGGCAGGCGAGGCTTCCCGCCACCATCCTCTTGCATCTGAGACAAGAGCCCGGCCCCCAGACACCAGGTGGGAGAACCTGCACGGAACACACACCTTCAGCAAACTGGTCACCCCTCGACTTAACCTCTCTCCACCCGAGACCGTTAAACCACAAAACACACTTCACAAAAGAGGCAAGAACGTTGCCCAAAGTGGTTTGGAGTGATTCTTCATTTCAGAGGAGAATAAAGACTCATTTGTCAACGAGACAATGTCATCTGGCATCATGGCTGCTAAAACCCTGATGTAATTTGTTACACTGCATTTTCCTAATTGCTTATAAAATTTATTCTACGGTACTGTGTAAATAAGGTCGAGACTCGCAGTCATAAAGAGCACTCAACAGATGTCAGTTGTCCTCCACTTAAGCAACTTTGGAACAACAAATATGAATTAGGATTATTGAATGCTGATATGGAAAACTGAGATATTAAATATTTAAAGCCCCGGACATAATAATGTAGTTGATTTTGTGTTCTTGTTAGTTTTGGCTTTATCATTTTGCATCAGTGATCCTGCAAATGTGTTTCATTTTTCGGCAAGGCTCATTGGTGTTGCTATGGAGACAGAGCTGCTCCGACATATTCCCCCAGGCCCTGTTTGCTGGCTTTTTCAGTCAACACTTAATTATGCATTGCATTCAGCAATCAGAGTGGTTTGGTTAGGGGAGAGTTTGCTTACCTGATTTCAGCTAAAGATGGGGACGCCCTCATAAGCCGATGCTTTGATAAGTCTGTTGTGTGTGATCTTCATAAACAGAACATCCTGGCTGGATGACTTTGTTGGTTGGAGCATCGTGCTAAGATGCAGAGGTGGCTGGTTCGAGCCTTGGCTAGGGCACATACAAAAACAGATCGATATTTCTGTCTCCTTCTCTCCCCCTTTCTCTCTCTAAATTCATTTTTATTAAAAAAAAAAAAGGAATAAAAAGAATAGGGAAAAAAGACAAAATATAAGGCAACAGAGAACGTTTTAAAAAAATAAAAATAAAACAGAACAAAATCAAGAACCCTCCAGGAGAAAAGCAAACAAATAAGAAGGCAAAAGCTCAGTCTAATTTCTTCTGATAATTGATTAATATAAAAGCTTATTTAAGTCTAATTAACAACCTGAACTGCATATTTAAAACACTCATAATCTTGGGAGCAGAATGAATTATTTTAATATACCATGTCACCTAAACAGGCAAATCACACAAAAATGAACATTTCTGAGGACTGTTCTGTCTAGGAAGATGGAATTATCAACATGCAAACTCCTTCGATCAGGGACTCCTGGGGTTTGGGATCTGCCCCACTCCTTCCATAAGTGTAAGGACAATACTGCTTCTCGGTGCATACCTGCATCCTTCAAAAAAAAAAAAAAAAGGCCCATAACTTTTATCAGAAACAAGGAAAAGTCATCAGACAAAACAAAATGAAGGACCATTGATTCTAACAATGACCTCCTGAGAAAGAATGTTAACACTTTCTATCTCATGCACCCTCGCATCTGTCCATCATCCAAATCTGGATCTTGATCTAAACGGGCTTTCTGTGCCAGAATGCTCCCTCAATTGAAGGTGCAAATGATGGGTCAGAGCCCCCAAATAAAGAAGAACATCAGCCCCAAGCCCTGCTTTCTATGTTACAACAAAAGTTGTGCCACAATGAAACACTAACTCAGTGGTTCTTAACCTGGGCTCTATCGAACCCTATGGGTTCGATGAGTCAGTCTCAGGGGTTCAGAGAAGCCTCTGCCACGGAGGCCAGAATAAAGTAATACCGTAATTTGTTGTGAGTTCATGCACTTTGTTGGTTTTGTTCTTTGAGCAAGCTGATGTTCATGCACGGCTCATTTTGTGCACCAGTAAAAAAACATATACCTATGTCTTGAATTTGGTAAAAAAGAATCATATTTTATTTATCACTAAAGAAGGATTTGGTGAATGCGCATATAAAACTGGTGGGTTCGGTACCTCAAAAAAGGTTAAGAACCACTGCACTAAGTTTTGCTAAAAATGATTTAATTCAATGAAATAACTATTTGACAGATTCCTGTAAGGCTCAGAGTTCTGTCTGACTCATTTTGTACTAGGTATTTACTGAGTTTCAGGTACTTCCTTATACATACTCTCTATTTTGTGTCCTGGTGATGTTCCAATGTAGTTATTTACACTGAAACTAAATGGAGGCAAGGGTTTAGAGTCAGACAAAGCCCAGACAGAATGGTTGAAGCAAAGCTGGGAAGAAAGAGGCATGCAGAAAGGAAGGGTTCCACACCTCTCCTTCACTCAGTGCCAACGACGTGAACGTGGGGGTCTGCACAGCTGTGCGGGAGGTACAACACCCCACCCCGAGGCTTAGGGGCTTTGAGTCACATCTTCCTCCCATTACCTGTGATGGATAGGGGACAGCTTGTCTCTATTCCACAATGTCTGGTTTCTACTGGTTGGACCCAATGGTGGAGAGACCATTGGATCACCCAGAATATTTTTCTGTGCAGCCTCAGGCCTCTCCATGGGCTTGTATATCTCAGGGCAATCACACTTACATGGTGGCTCAGAATTCCAGATCAAGTTTTCCAAAAGGCAGGGCAGAAACAGCAATGTTCCTTAGGATCTGGCCTTATCAGTTCCAGAGCAGCACTCCATGTGTCCAGAAGACACTAAAGTGAGCCCAGACAGAAGGACAGGAGATTCAGCTCGACCTCTCAATGGAAGAAGTAGCCAAGACTGAGTAGCTATGTCCAGCAGCTCTAAAGGCAGGGTAGTTATAGTAGGTCATGCTGTTAAGTAACAGTCCTAGCTTCTTTACCTTATCTCAAATACCTCTGCAAAGCATCCCTGTCATCCCGTTTTACAGATGTGAAAACTGAGGCTCAGAGAGATTATGTAACTTGTTCAGGGATTCAATCTAAGAGTGTCTGCAAATCCTGTGCCATTCTTTCCTAACCTTCCTGGTTCTACCATGCTCTGAATCGAGTTGCAATCGCTACAGCCCGCATCAATTTCTTCTCCCTTCTTCCTAACACACTGGATCTTTCATGAACTATAGTATAATTTTATTCGTCACCTTCTTTGGCACATAGGCATCTCCCCAGAGAGATCACAGAATCACAACATGGGAGAGCTGTGAGTTGTGAGATGAGGAAGCCAAAAGGTTACCTGTGACCAACATCTTGCCATGATCACACACGCGGTTGAGGAGAGAGAACGGGGCTGAGAAGCGGGGAGCAGCTCCTGGTCCTACCCCTTCTGTCTTCTTGTCTGTAGTATCGAGCATGTAATAATAGCCTCTGCAAAAAGTGAGTGCTGAAACCAGCGATTACTGATGACATTCCCTACCTCTGGCCTGTCTAGAGCTGAGCTTCGTCGAAGAAAAGATAATTTGCTCTCTAACAAGAGGACTTGAAGTGCCTTTCTTTCACTTGCTTTGAGATTTCTGTCAAATTTTTCTTCTTCCAGTTCTAATCTAATAGAGCTGAAATCCATTTTCAGCTAATTACAGGAAACGCTTCTAATAGGTAAATTAAGTCTGCTACTACCTGGTCAGCTCACCAACTGGCTCTTTTTCCTCCATTCCCCACGATTCGTTTTTCCTTCTTTTAAAGGGCTTGTCCCTCCCAAATCACCTGGCACTGATAGAAGCTTCTAGAGATCAATATGCCCTCATAAGGGACTGAGCATCCACCAATTGATTCTAGGTCCAAGGGTCCTGGATGTACTGACTGCAAATTGCTAATCCCGGTAGAGTGATGAAATGCTCCTTCTGGCTTTAGGAAAGCAGAAGATGGTTTGCTACTTGCCCGGAGGCTACGGAGCCTGCCAAGAGCAAAGTGGTGGGAGTTTGGAATGACCCAAAAAATGCTGTGAAAATGTCTGTCTCATTCACAGTGCTACTCTGCTTCCTTTCATAAAGGAGCTGAAGGAGACTGTGGGTCACATAGCCCATGGTACATGTGCTCCGGGGGGAACAGCGAAGCCCAGAGTTGCAGGGATAATTAACACTGGGCCGAGATCATGCCTAGCAGAAAGTCCAGCTGCAGACAGAAAAAGCAGTGCTTCTGGCTACTACTGGTAGGTAATCAGCATTCTCCATCATGTGGATCATGAGGTTGGAAAGAAAAGGGAGAGAAAGGAGATAACCTGGATGATATAGCCAAATGTGCACTGCAGCTATATGGTATATACCCTGTTCTATATGTGGTCCATCGCGGACCGAAATGTTGCTACGCTGTGCGTGGCTATAGCAAGTATAGTCACACGGAGACAGGGGAGAGTAAAATGTTCTTCGAACCTGCTGTGGACTCCCCCTCACACACCAACCATCCACCACCCCTACTCCCTCACCCCCTCGGCCCCTCGGGGCAGGACACCCTTCCCTTCCCTGACCTGATGTGGTCACTCACAACTCTTCCACCTACCTCAACTCTGCTCCCTTCCTCTGCACCGGGGCATCCTCCCTCTTCCCCCACCGGCCTCCCTGTCCTTTCTAGCCCTGTGATCCTTGACAAGTCCCTCCCAGGACTCCACGATGCCACCACTGCCACTGCAGGTCCTGGGCAGGCCGAGCTTCCTGCCCAGCTCTTCCCCAGGCTTACTGTTCAGACCTTGGCTTCAACGTTGCTTCGTCAGAGTGTCCTTTTCAAGTCACCATATGGAAAATAAGTGTCTCTTTATTTCCTTATTGACGCATTCCGGTTATTTTCTTTACTGTTTTCATAAGAATCTGTGTTTGTGTGCTGTCTGCACAAGATCGTCCAGACCTGCAGAGAGTTTTTAGGAGTTGATTTGAGCCAACCTGACCACGTGTGCTGGCGTGTGCTGGCGAGCAAGATCTCAAAAGCTCTGGAGAAGGACAGTTTTGCAGCGTCTTTAACGCATCTGAAATTCAAAGGGAACATAAAGAGGCTCACCTAGAGGTGGGAGGGGCAAGGGGACGGGACCCTGGGAAGTTCCCTTCCATTGAGCCCCCTTTTCTTCCACAGTGCATAAGGCATTTGTTCACATTTTTTAAAAGTAAGCTCCATGAGACCAAAAGAGTCCCCTCCCTCATTTTTGTCTATATTCCTAGCACCTCACTGGCTGCCTAGAACACACAAAGGACATGATATGCACTTAAAGGCAGGTAGGGAGAGATGATGGGGGGGGTGGCAGGGAGGGGGGACAGGAGAAGAGGGAGGAAAATCGCCATGATTTCAGGAATCCTGGTCTTCTATTCACAGCATCCATTTTATTTTAAAGAGCAAAATTCCACTTCAGAATTTGAAAACTAGCAGAAGATGTGTTCAATCAGTGAGGGTGGAGGAGAGATACGGAGAAACCCGTTGTTTCTCTGTCTTATCAGTAGCAAACTGTTTGCATAAAATAATTTTGAAGATAAACACATTTATGTTTCAAAATTATTTTTATCACAGAACCCGGCCTGTCTCCTCTGTGTTGCACACTGGGGAGGAGTGACCGGGTTAGACAGTATCTGTCTACACAGTTTGCTGGTTCTAAAAGGGCCGCAGCACTCACCGACGGTGTATGTGTCTCCCCTAACTGTGTACTATACCGTTTTAAATGATTATAGTCTGAGAGCAAGAAAGAATTTATACCTACATGTCATAAATACATTCTGAGTGCCATTTCAGAGCATGATAAAGCTATCACTTCTAGACAGATCCCACACTCTAATAAATTTAACAAAGGTATTTTAGAGCCCTTTGTCCCAATAAAATATACTGAGTTGATTTCTCCCAGGCTCGAGTCTGGGTGAAAATTGGTTATGAGCAGCAGCCGGGAGCTCAAGCTTCCCGTCCCCGGGTGAGAAGCCCACCGCAGCCGCCCCTCACTGTCATCCTATGTTCCCTTCAACCTGTGACAGCAGCCTTGCCTCCTCCAACACCACAGCAGCTCATCCCTAGTCTGTCTCCTTTCCTATTTCGTCTCAACTGTTGGAGCTTTTCAAGGCTGATTCTATCCACTTCTCAAGATTAACACTAGGATTAGGACATCACTGCTTCGTATGAACCACTCTTGTGGGCGATGTCTCAAACTTTCTCATTTATCTCACCAAAGGAATCATGTAGTCACCTGCTACTGTTGTCTCTTCTCCACAGAGGAGGAGACAGAGACACCGAGAAGGTCCATAATGTACCTGTCCTGGGTCTCATGGCCAGTCAAGGACAGAGTCAGGTGATCCGGTATCACAACCGCAGCTCATAACCATTTCTCGGTACCGGTCTTCTCAGTGGGGTCATTTTGCCCCTCGGGGGATAGTTGGTAATAACTGGAGATATCCTGGTGGTTACAGCTGGAGGATGCTACTAGCATCTAGTGTATAGGAGTCTCAAAATATCCAACAATTCACAGGGAGGAAAAAATTTCCTTCTTTTCTTCTAGGTTCTTTGGCTGGTCTAATAATGAAGCTGGTGTTGGACAGATTAACAGGAGAAAAACAAATTTTATACATACGGGAGCCCCATAAAAATATAAGCGGCAAAGGCAGTCCAGCAATTGAGGCTGATATACCATCTTCAGCAAAAGAGAAGAGGGTAGAGGTCTGGAGCATCAAAAGAGAGAAAGAAATTCACAGAAAGATGAGAAGAGCAAATATTTTATAACCATGTGTTTGCCAAGCTGTAAACATAAGTCTTCCTGATACAAAGGAGCTACCTTGTATAGGAGCCCTATCTAAATTCTTTTAGGAAGTCAAGGGCAAGGTCATAGCTCTTCCTATGTCTGCTGGATCTTAACTACCTTCAGCTCAAAACAATCCACATGCAAAAGTAGCACATTTTGGGGTGGCATCTTCTGCGACCCATGAGAGCCCCCACAGCAAAGAATTATCCAGCCCAGGGCATCAACAATGCTGACATTAAGGAACTCTGCTCTAGAGCACTGTTGTAAACTTTTGCTAGGTGAGTGTATCTGCACCCAGTTTTAAGTTCAATCCATAAATCGAATACACTATAATTTATAGTCTTAACCGGGACCTCTTTCTTTGACAATTATGACTTGCCTGCATTTGGACAGACAACTTGACACCTCCATGTGATATCACAAATTCAATGTATCCAAAACTGAACTCCTGGACCTGCCGCCACCCCATATCCTCCTCCAGGGTTCCCTGTCTCGGCAAATGACACCACCATCCAATCAACCGCACAGGCCAGGTGCCTGGGAGACTCCTTGGCAATCCCTGTTTCCCTATTCTATCCAACACAAGTGCTACAGAGTTGAGCCCCTGCATACCTCATACCTCTGGAGACCATCTGCTTCTCTGCATCTTTCCTGACATTGCCTTGCCAGTTTTCCTCCAGTAATTTCTAGCCTGGGCCATTTCAGCCACCTCCTCTGCTCCGCATCTCCACCCCCCATCAGCCAGGGTGCCTGTCATACATTACAACTCCTCAGAAGGCATCACTTAGAAATTGCTATGCTGACTTTGAAAATTTGAAACTATTTAGTAGCTATTTCACCCGGCTCTGTCAATACCCTTCTCTGAACAGATTTCCCACTTTGGCCCCTGTGTTTATTATCTCTTGGTGTCTCCACAGAAAACAGATGTCACAGCAGCAAGGACCAAGATGGCAGAGTAGGAGACCCCAGCCTCTGCCTCCACCCCCAGCCACCACCACCAAAGAACAACAATGAGACAGCTATCCACAAAGAAATGCAGCTTTGGGTAAGTTTGGGAGTCTACTAAAGAAGCTTCAGCAACACAGTGGAACAAACAAACAAAAAACCCTGGAATTCTTGAGAATATGCATGTATATTTTTTCTCAATCTTTTTTTCCACTAATTTAAGAGAGATGGGGGGGGGGGGAGAGAGAGAGAGAGAGAGAGAGAGAGCAAAAGAGAGAGAAGCATCAACCCGTTTCACTTACATGAGCACCCATTGATTGCTTCTCATACATGCGATGATCAGGGCTCAAATCAGTGTCCTTGGGTCCAGCTGGTGCCTTTGGGATCGAGCTGGTGACCCACAATTGAGCCAGCGACCCCTGGATTGAGCCGAAGACCCTCGATTGAACCAACAAACTCAGTGGTCCAGGACATTGCTCTATCCACTGCACTACTGGCCAGGGCCCTATTTTTTCCAGTCTGCACACTGTGCTTGACACATTATAGGCACTCAATAAGTTAAAAATAGAAAGACCTTGAATATATATTGAGCATTTCCTAAGCACCGGGTCCTATTCTGAGTGAGGCGATTATGTTGGTGAGAAAGACTGGGCTTCAGTTAAGGCCTTTCCTGATCACGAACCAAACATCTTCACAATTAACCTATCCCAGTAGGGAAGTTGTTCCACTTGTTACCTGTAGGCAGAGTTCCCACCAGCCATGTCCTAGTAACCACCGAGGACCATGGCTCTGGGTCCTTTGACCTTTACCTGAATTCTTGCATGAATTCCTCTCTCCCATTCTGACATCTGAAAGGAATTATTCTTTACAATCTTCTTTTTCTGTGTGCGTATCCTCTCTAGGACTGAATGCCTGGCCACAGTCACCACTCAGGATATGAAAAATCAATGCACTGTTGTTCTGTGTGTCCTCAGAAGAGGTTATGCTCTGTTGATTCACTGGACCACATTAGGGCCCTAAATCTAACTACTGACAAATCCTTGCCCATTTTCATAGACTGTGTTAGTCTAAAGAATAATTTTGTAAATTCTCGGCTATAAAACAACTCTGTAGCCTGGAAGCGCTTCTGGTTTCAGACCATCAAAGCTGTTTTATTGGAATACATCCTGTATAAGATGCTCCAGAGAGTAATTGATTTATGGCTTAATGACTTTCTAAACGCAGTATGTTCTAAGACAAATTATCTGCAGGGACCAGCATGCTGTGGCTCAGCACAGAGGAAAGCTGTGTTAAGGATTCTCAGCGCCTGTCCCTGTTGCCAGAAACAGTGTGACTGCTATGTACTTAAACACCACCTGAGAGATCTTGAACCTCTGGCACTTGAGTGAAGAATGCCTCCAATCTTCCAATTTCCGTGTATACAGCTTAAATGGAAGGACGCTGCTTGCCCTCAATGCAAAGTAAAAATGGCCAGACAGAATGAAATTACTGGAACAGCGTGATGGAATAGGAATAGAAATAAATCGAAAATCAGGAGACCTGGCTGCAATCCCCTCCCACTCCCACTCACTGTCTAAGTATACACAGCTGCTGCCTTTCTCCGCAGTCTCCTGACCTGTGAAATGAGGTAGCTGGGTTAGATCAGAAATCACCAACCGGCAGCCACCTGGCAGGGTTTGCCTTGCAGACATGTTTTCTTTGGGCTGAATAGTATTTAAAAAAAAAAAAAAGGCAAACAAAAACACCAACATAGACCAGAATTTTAAGTTTAGAGAGTTCCACTTAAACTCCAGATTTCCAAGTTCCCCTGGAAAATCAGATCTGGCCGCCTACATGTGTGTTCCCCGTGGACACAGCTGTCAGAGCTGGTAGCCACTGCCCACCTTGGACGGAGCCCTGGCATTCCAGCTTGCCACCATCTCCACGCTCCCCATGCTGGTCCTTGATATCGAGGCAGAGTTATTTTTTTTTTATTTATGATCACATTACTCTATTCTCTTTTAATAGAAAACCATTTCATTTTCTGAGTGAGGGAAAAAGAAAATAATACGTACAGGGCCAGACAGCCTATGGAAGCCACATCTTCAATAAAAGTGGCAAAGATAGCATGTTTTTGTGTAAATGAAGACTATTTCTAAACATGTTACATGCAAACAGGACGTGTCTTGTTGAAACCATGGGACAGGCTGACTTCACTCATGGATGCTCCCTACCGATGAGGTAAGCGCTGGAGTTTATACCTCCACGACAATGTGATCTCAAAGGTCCCTTCTAGTTCTATAAACTTTGTCTATAAAAAATGTATCTTCTGCTTTCAGAAAAGGCATTTACTCATCTTTTAGGACCAGATCTTTCTTTGTTTTTTTCTCTCTTTCCTTTCTTTCTCTCCCTTTCTTTGTCTTTGTCTTTCCTTTTAAGAATAACTCACATCTCAAGTAAACTGATGTCTTTGGAGAAGAGGATCTTAAATGGAAAAGCATTACTCGACAAAACAAAATACTGCTTACATTCAACAACAAACCCATCCCCACACATGCTGTCTCCATGGGTAAAAATCACCTATGCTCTTTAGCAGGGGCAGAAATGAAATTGCTAGGGCAGTGGGTGGCATATTGATCAGCAGTGTCTAGGAAGACAGCCCATCTCTCTGTGTGTACATCAGCACCCATCATCTATGGCAGGAGTTCTGAATCTGGGGTCCAGGGATCTGATTAGGTCCTGCTATGGAATATCCTGCCTCTGGAACATCCTAGAAAAAACGTAAATTTTTTGCACATCTATGCATATCTGCATTTTTGAGATGACTCCATAGTCTGCATCAAATTCCCAAAAGATCCATGATCCCCCACCCCCCAAAGTTAAGAACCGTTAAGATAGACAGGGTATCAATTAAGCAAATCAACTGTTCATGTGTTCTTGCTGGGGCATCATTACAATGACCATATTTTCAAAACCAAAACCAAAAGTTGAGGAAAGGATTTGGCACATTGCTGAACACTGAGATGGGATAGTGAAATGAGAATTGTTCCAGAATAGCCAAGGCATATGGTCACTTTCTAAACAGGCCTTCAGGATGTGACGGAAGCTGGGGGAATGTGGTTTACCAGGGGCCACGCCAAACAAGGTCGGACATGAAATGGCCCTGAAGACCATACTATTATTGGCAAAATCGGGACTAGAATTGGGGTCTTTTATCATTCTTTGTAGTGGCATTTCCATAACTCCACCCCCTTGCATTTATTCTAGAACAGGCCCCTCTCCTCTACACCCCCACCACACACGTGTGCACACACACATGCACATATGCACATGCACACACACACACACACACACACACAGACTTCTTATTCTATCCTTACTGGGAGAAACTCAGCAAATCATCTCTTGCTCTTCTAGGCTAGGACCACACCTCAGAGTGATTGTATATCCTGGATTTTCTTTAATTCTCTTTCTTTTTTCCTTCCTTCCTTCCTTCTTTGCTCCCTCCCTCCCTCCCTTCTTTCCTTTTTCCCTCCCTCCCTCCCTTCCTATCCCCCTTTCCCTCCCTCCCTCCCTCCCTCCCTCCCTCCCTCCCTCCCTCCCTCCCTCCTTTCCTTCCTTCCTTCCTTTTTTTCAATAGCTGGGATCTCAAAGACCTTTTTTGATGTCAGATCCTGTTTCAAATCTCACAACCTCTACTTTTGGTCAGTGGGTGAGTCTATGTATCAGAGTAACAAAACAAAAACAAAAACTAGAAAAGAAATGGAAACCTCTCAGACTATCAGTTCTTGTTCATTAACTCACGAAAGGTTCTTCTGCCCCTTACTTAAGCACGAAATTAAAACCTTGCTCCTCAGAGCATGGTCCCAGAACCAGAAGCCTTGGCATCACCTGGAGATCAGCCAGAAACGCGATGTCACAGGCCCTTCCTGGGACTTGAAGAAGAAGCATCTGCATTCAGCTGGACTCTGGGGAGAGCTGGCGGTGCCCTGCAGTTTGAAAAGCTCCACGCCTGTCGAATGACCTAGCCGCTGGCCAGGGTGTTTTATTATAGCCATCTTAACCTAACTAGAGAAACCAGAGAATCAAATGTGCCGTGTGAGTTTGCTATGGAGATCATCGGAGTGTCCCACTCCAGTGCATTTAATGGAACAGAAAGGAAGAGCAAAAGGACCACTGTTCTACATGTTCAAAACCTGGCTTCTACGTGTAGCCCTGCCTCGTACCTTCAGATCACTTATTTCTCCAAGGTCCTGTTTCCTCTGATACAAAACAGTGCATATCAGCTTTGCTGTCCATAGGGTAGCATTTCCGTACATGTCCAATGGAAGAGAGTGCAAGGACATGGTTAACAATGTGGACCCTGGGCCTGACCAGGCGGTGGCGCAGTGGATAGAGCGTTGGGCTGGGATGCAGAAGACCCAGGTTCGAGACCCCAAGGTCGCCAGCTGGAGCGCGGGTTCATCTGGCTTGAGCAAAAGCTCGCCAGCTTGGACCCAAGGTCCCTGGCTCCAGCAAGGGGTTACTCGGTCTGCTGAAGGCCCGTGGTCAGGGCACATATGAAAAAGCAATCAATGAACAACTAAGGTGTCGCAATGAAAAACTGATGATTGATGCTTCTCATCTCTCTCCGTTCCTGTCTGTCTGGCCCTCTCTGACTCTCTCTCTGTAAAAAAAAAAAAAGAATGTGGACCCTGGATGTGAACAGCCCCAAATCTTTTTTCTTTTCATTTTTAGAGAGAAAAAGGAAAAGAAACATCAATTTGTTGTTCCACTTATTTATGCATTCTGTGGTAGAGTCTTGTATGTGCCCTGACTGGGGATCAAACCTGCAACCTTGGCGTATCAGGACGACACTCTAACCAAATGAGCCACCCAACCAGGGCTGTGTCTAGCACTTCTTAGCTGAGTAGCCTTAGTTGAGTAGCTTGGCCTCTCTGTTACAATAATACAGTACCTCTCCTATAAGGTTGCTGTGAAGATGAAACATTTAACGTTTAAAAAGCAAAAGGCAGGGAGCAAGATGGTGACGGAGTAGGCGGACGTACCAACTTCCAACTCCCAGAACCAAAGTGGATTACAACTCAATTATAAGAACCATCACCTGGATAAACCAACTTTGAACAAAACTAAGTGGACTCTTCAACCAAGGAACACAGAAGAAGCCACATTGAGACTGGTAGGAATAGCGAAAACGCGAAGAGGGCTGCCCAGCTCCCCAGAGCAAATGGCAGCCCAGAGAGACCCGCGTGGCGGGAGGAGAGTTTGGCGGAGAGGGAGGGACCTGGGTCCCAGGAACCAAGCCCCAGCCTGCAGTCTCATAGCCTAGAAGAGGCGTTTGGACAGTTTTGAGCTGTGAAACAAGTGAGGGAGCTCCCAGGCCTACAGTGTGGAGTATTAGGTCCCATCCTACTCTGATGAGGGTTGCTGAAGAGCATGGTGGGCGGCAGGATGCTGAAACGCCGTTCTGTCGGCGTGGGCGGAGGCCAAGCCGGTGGGAGCTCAGTCTAGCCCAGCAGGGTCGGAGGGGACGCGGGAAAGGGGTCCGGAAGCTGCGGGCCGGCCTTTAATCCCACTTACGGGGACAAAGCGGGAGGCCAGGAACGGGCAGAAATCTGCTCTGCGACTCTGCGCAAGCCGGCCCTAACCGCAGGGACCGGGCTAGGACCAGGGACGAGCGGGGGACTTGCGGCTGAGCTCACGCTACCAGCCCCGCCCGGCGGGAGAAACCGAGGTTTGCCATTCTGCGTGCGCGAGCGGGCACGGGGACGTGGTAGACCCTGAGACAAGTGGAAGCTCGCAGCTGAGCCCACACTAATATCCCCGCCCAGCCGGAGAAACCGCGATTTGCCATCCCACGTGCATGAGCGGGCTCAGAACGTGGGGCCGGGGTAGAGTCCGGGATGAGCGGAAGTCCGCAGCTGAGCGGAAGCCAGCAAACACGCCCGCCCCAATAAACCTTGGTTTCCAACCCTGCGCAGAAGGGCCCTGGCCTCGAGGGTGGGGCTAAAGCCCCGGATGGGCAAAAGCTTACAGCTGAGAGCACGTCAAAAGCCCCACCTAACCCGCGAAACTGTAGCGAGCAGGCTCCGACTGCTGGTTCTGGGCGGAAGTCCGGAAATAGGCTGGTCCGCAGCTGAGTAAAGGTGCTCACCTCTATCCTTGGTCCTGAGGCTTGTGGCTTGAGTGACAGCCCCTCCCACGGAGGAGAGGCAGAAATCATCGCAAAAGCCACAGAGGGCCGGCTCTGGCAACGCCCATACCCAACCACCCTAGGCAGCGGCAGAGGGGGTGGGGGGCCTGAAGACAGACCATACATAAAGAACACAAAGGCAACACCTACTGGACTCCAGTGGCCACAACTTGCTTATACACAGACAAAATGGGCAGGCAGAGAAATGCAAACCAAATGAATCAAGAGAAATCCCCAGAAAAGTACCTGAATGAACCAGATAGAACCAAATTACCAGATGCAGAATTTAGAATACTGATAGTTAGGATGTTCAAAGAAATTAGAGCAACAATGGATAGTCATTATGAACACCTAAATAAAGAGATAACAAGTATAAAAAATGAAATTGAAATAATAAAATAGAATCAGACAGAAATGACAAATACAGTATCAGAACTGAAGACCACAATAGAAGGAATTAAAAGCAGGATGAATCACGCTGAGGATCGAATAAGCGAGTTAGAGGTCACAATAAACAAAGGCACAGAAGCAGAGAAGAAAAAGGAAAAGAGACTCAAAAAATGTGAGGAAACTCTAAGGGAGCTCTGTGAAAACATGAAGAGAAACAACATTCGCATCATAGGGGTACCTTAAGAAGAGGAGAGAGGACAGGAAATGGAAACTGTGTTCAATCAAATCATAGCAGAAAACTTCCCTAAATTAAGGCTGGGAAACACTCCACACATTCATGAAGCACACAGAACTCCATTAAAGAGAAACGCAAAAAGATCTACACCAAGACACATCATAGTTAAAATACCAAAGCTAATGGATAAAGAAAAAATTTTAAAAGCTGCTAGGGAAAAAAAGGCTATCACCTACAAAGGAGCCCCCATAAGGATGACATCGGACTTCTGAACAGAAACACTTGAGGCCAGAAGGGAATGGTAAGAAATAATCAAAGTAATGCAGAACAAGAACCTACAACCAAGACTACTTTATCCAGCAAGGCTAACGTTTAAAATCGAAGGAGAAATAAAGAGCTTCCCAGAAAAAGAAAGCCTGAAGGAATTGATAAAAACCAAACCAATTCTGCAAGAGATACTAAGGGGACTGTTGTGAACATTTTAAAGGGAGAAAAGAATATAGCAAAAAAAGAATACAGCTTTAAAGAATAAAATGGCAATAAACAACTACATATCAATAATAACCTTAAATGTAAATGGATTAAATGATCCAATCAAAAGACATAGGGTAGCTGCATGGATAAAGAAACAGGACCCATACATATGCTGTCTACAAGAGACACACCTTAAAACAAAAGACGCACATAGACTGAACGTAAAAGGATGGAAAAAAATATTTCAGGCAAATGGAAATGAAAAAAAAGCCGGGGTAGCAGTACTTATATCTGACAAAATGGACTTTAAAACAAAGGCTGTAGTAAGAGATAAAGAAGGACACTACATAATGATAAAGGGAACAATTCAACAGGAAGATATAACTATTATAAATATCTATGCACCAAATATAGGAGCCCCGACATACATAAAGCAGACTTTGATGGATATAAAGGGCGAGATTAAGAGCAATACTATCATAGTAGGGGATTTCAATACCCCTATAACAACACTGGATAGATCCTCAAGAAAGAAAATTAATAAAGAAACAGCAGACTTAAAGGAGACACTAGATCAACTTGATTTAATAGATATCTTCAGAACTTTTCACCCTAAAGCAGTAGAATATACATTCTTCTCAAGCGCTCATGGTACGTTTTCTAGGATAGACCACATGTTAGGACACAAAAATGGTCTCAATAAATTTAAGAAGATTGAAATCATATCAAGCATTTTCTCTGATCACAATGCCATGAAACTAGAAATTAACCACAAAAGAAAAACTGAAAAATACTCAAATACTTGGAAACTAAATAGCATGATATCAAATAATGAATGGATTAACAATGAGATCAAAGAAGAAATAAAAAAGTTTCTAGAAACAAATGATAATGAGCATACATCAACTCAAAATTTATGGGACACAGCAAAAGCAGTTCTGAGAGGGAAGTTTATTGCACTACAGGCATATCATAAGAAGCTAGAAAAAGCTCAAATAAGCAACCGGACCCTGCATTTAAAAGAACTAGAAAAACAACAGCAAATAAAACCCAAGACAAGTAGAAGGAAGGAAATAATAAAGATCAGAGCAGAAATAAATGACATAGAGGCTAAGGAAACAATACAGAGGATCAATGAAACCAGAAGCTGGTTCTTTGAAAAGGTAAACAAGATTGATGAACCTTTAACTAGACTCACCAAGAAAAAAAGAGAGAGGACTCAAATAAATAAAATTAGAAAGGACAGTGGAGAAATAACAACTGACACAACAGAAATACAAAGCATTGTAAGAAAATACTATGAAGAACTATATGCCAAAAAATTAGACAATCTTGGTAAAATGGACAAATTTCTTGAATCATATAAACTTCCAAAAATCAATCTGGAAGAATCAGAACACCTAAACAGACCAATTACAACAAATGAGATCGAAACAGTTATCAAAAAACTCCCAAAAAAGAAAAGTCCTGGGCCTGATGGCTTCACAAGTGAATTCTATCAAAAATTCAAAGAAGAACTAACTCCTATCCTCCTCAAGTTATTTCAAAAAATTCAAGAGGAAAGAAGACTTCCAAACTCCTTTTATGAGGCGAGCATAATTCTGATCCCAAAACCGGGCAAAGACAACACAAAGAAAGAAAATTATAGGCCAATATCCCTGATGAATTTAGACGCTAAAATTCTCAACAAAATATTAGCCAACCAGATCCAGCAATATATGAAAAAAATCATTCACCATGATCAAGTGGGATTTATTCTGGAGAGGCAAGGCTGGTTCAATATTCGCAAATCAATCAATGTGACTCATCACATCAACAAAAGGAAGGACAAAAATCACAATAGATGCAGAAAAGGCATTTGATAAAATCCAGCACCCATTCATGCTCAAAACTCTCAGTAAAGTGGGAATACAGGGATCATTCCTTAACATGATAAAGGCCATCTACGACAAACACACAGCAAACATCATACTAAATGGACAAAAATTAAAAGCAATCCCCTTAAGATCAGGAACCAGGCAGGGATGCCCCCTTTCTCCACTCTTATTCAACATAGTTCTGGTAGTCCTAGCTACAGCAATTAGACAAGAAGAAGAAATAAAAGGCATCCAAATTGGAAAAGAAGAAGTAAAACTGTCACTATTTGCAGATGATATGATATTGTATATTGAAAACCCTAAAGTCTCAGTCAAAAAACTACTGGACCTTATAAATGAATTCAGCAAGGTGGCAGGATATAAAATTAATACTCAGAAATCAGAGGCATTTCTATATACCAACAATGAACTGTCAGCAAAAGAAATTAAGGAAACAATCCCCTTCACTATTGCAGCCAAAAAAATAAAGTACCTAGGAGTAAATTTAACCAAGGAGGTTAAGGACTTGTACTCGGAAAATTATAAAACATTGGTAAAAGAAATCAAGGAAGATACAAACAAGTGGAAGCATATACCGTGCTCATGGCTAGGAAGAATAAACATCATTAAAATGTCTATATTACCCAAAGCAATTTACAAATTCAATGCAATACCAATTAAAATACCAATGACATACTTCAAAGATATAGAACGCATATTCCAAAAATTTATATGGAATCAAAAAAGAACACGAATAGCCTCAGCAATCTTAAAAAGAAAAAATAAAGCAGGAGGTATCACTCTTCCAGATATCAAGGTTTACTATAAGGCCATTATACTCAAGACAGCCTGGTACTGGCATAAGAACAGGCACATAGATCAATGGAACAGAACAGAGGACCCAGAAATAAACCCACAGCTTTATGGACAACTGATATTTGACAAAGGAGGAAAGAACATACAATGGAGTAAAGACAGCCTCTTTAAAAAATGCTTTTGGGAAAATTGGACATCTACCTGCAAAAAAATGAAACTAGACCATCAACTTACACCATTCACAAAAACAAACTCAAAATGGATAAAAGACTTAAATGTAAGTCGTGAAACCATAAGCATCTTAGAAGAAAACATAGGCAGCAAGCTCTCCGACATCTGTAGCAGCAATATATTTGCCGATTTATCTCCACGGGCAAATGAAATAAAATGCAAGATAAACAAATGGGACTATATCAAACTAAAAAGTTTTTGCACAGCTAAAGACAATAAGAACAGAATAAAAAGACAAACCACACAATGGGAGAACATATTCGACAGCACGTCTGATAAGGGGTTAATAATTAAAATTTATAAAGAACTTATAAAACTCAACAACAGGAAGACAAACAATCCAATCAAAAAATGGGCAAAAGAAATGAATAGAAATTTCTCCAAAGAGGACATACAGATGGCCAATAGGCATATGAAAAAATGCTCAACATCACTAATCATTAGAGAAATGCAAATTAAAACCACAATGAGATATCACCTCACACCAGTCAGAATGGCACTCATCAGCAAAACAACACAGAATAAGTGCTGGCGAGGATGTGGAGAAAAGGGAACCCTTCTGCACTGCTGGTGGGAATGCAGACTGGTGCAGCCACTGTGGAAAACAGTTTGGAGATTCCTCAAAAAATTAAAAATCGAACTGCCTTTTGACCCAGCTATCCCACTTATAGGAATATACCCTAAGAACACCTTAGCACTGTTCGAAAAGAAGAAATGCGCCCCCATGTTCGTGGCAGCATTGTTCACAATAGCGAAGATCTGGAACCAGCCCAATTGTCCATCAGAAGACGAGTGGATTAAAAAGCTATGGTACATATATACTATGGAATACTACTCAGCCATAAGAAACGATGACATCGGATCATTTATAACAAAATGGATGGTCCTTGATAACATTATACGAAGTGAAATAAGTAAATCAGAAAAAAAGAAAAACTGAGAACAGCCTGATTTCATACATAAGTGGGACATAAAAGTGAGACTATGAGACATGGACAAGAGAGTGGTGGTTATGGGGTGGGGGAGGGAGGGAAGGGTGGGATAGGGAGGAGGGGAGGGGCACAGGGAAAACCAGATAGAAGGTGACAGAGGACAATTTGACTTTTGGTGACGGGTATGCAACACAATTGAATGTTAAGATAACCTGGAGATGTTTTCATTAAAAAAAATAAAATTAAAAAAAAAAAAGCAAAAGGCACCCTGTAAGCACAGAGTAGCCATCAGTAAGTGTTATCATTGGTGCGAAAGCAATTTTGTAAACTGAGGAGCACTCTACAGATGTTGAAGTTTATCATCGGAAGGCAAGCAGGCAAAACCATTAGTCCTAACGTGAGAATTAATGATGTCACCCAGGGCCTCCCTGAGGAATGTCCCAGACCTCTGTCCCGGTGGCCCTAGAACACACAGAGGCACCAGGACCTTGCTCAGAGTAACTCAGACCTTCCCCGCTCTGCTCAGTAGCAAAGCCATTTTCGCACGGATCTGCATGCTCACAAATGCTAACTTCTAGCATTGCTGCGATTTTGGTTTCGTAGAAAATTATCTTGTGATAGATTCTAATAAACATAAAAGGTAGAGAGAGGGTCAATCAGTAGGATTTCCTCAGTTTTCCACACATGACTTCATAAAACTCATCCTGTACAAATCAGAACGGACCCGTTTTGTGAAACCATCATGTTTTAAGTGCTCTGTGCATAGAATCACACTTGATCCTCACAATAACCTTAAGAGTTAGATAGTAATAATATCTCCATGTCACACATGGTGAAACTGAGGCTCGGGGAGACTTGCCCAGGGCCACACAACTGGGCACAGGGGCAGCCAGGATTCTGACCAGTGAGATTCCAAAGCCATTACTCTTTTTCCTCCTGAGACAGCTTCACTTTATTGTCTGGTTGTAGCCCAGGTCCACTTCGCTGAATATCCCAGAGGAAGAGCGTGAGAACCACCAGAGAGATGGGCCCGTTGCATAGCAACCCTGCGCTTGAGCCTGGTGAGGGGAGATAGACTCTTTAAGTTTTTAAAAGCACCATCCCTAAAAATAGCCTGGGATATGACAGCTAAACATGAGGTCTTTTCTGAGAGGAAAAACCCATATCGCAACTGAATGTCTTTGCCGTGTTGTCCTTGGGAAAAGCATGTGAAATTATGGGGGGAGTGGCGGGCTGGGCCTCTGCAGCTTTCTCAGCAAACATTACTGTATTCCACTCCCTCGCCTCCCAGGTGACGCAGCCACCATTTGTATAGCATTGGGGAAATGCCTGTCTCCATATTTTTTCCACTCCAAAGCTGGAATTCAATCTAGGTCGAGGCGAGAGCAGCCTCCTTGATTGCGAAGCATGGCCTTCAGCATCCCTGCATTAATCTCCCAGAAATAATCACCTGGTTTGGAATTACCTTAGGTGCAAACGTGGATAGTGCCTCCATTTGTCACTCTGGGAGAAACCGTGCCAGTGACAGTGGCACCGGGTATAAATTTCACGCCTTCCAAAGAATATTGGATATTTAATTAGATCTTGAAAACCCTCCCCTATTCACTTAGTATCTTAAGGGTCTCCAGGTCCTCTTCCGAGGCTGATAATTAAAGGAAGAACTCCTCCCCAAGTCTGCCGTATTTCTCTGAGGCTCAGAAAATGTGCGGCAGTCATTACAGGCTGCAGACTGGCTTGGCTGAGATAGGCGCAAGAAGGAACAGAAGACATTTAAGTGCCACCATTGGCCCACAAATAAATTCCCAAGCTAACTGTCCATTTATTTATTCAAGAAAAAATAATGATCCCCCAAAAAAGTATACCTCCTAATCCCCAGAACCTGTGAATATGTTAAATTACATAGCCAAGGGGAAATGAGGTTACAGATGGAATAAAAAGTGTGAAGCTGGGCCCTGGCCTGTTAGTTCAGTCAGTTAAGAGCATCATCCTGAAATAACAAGCTACAGGTTCAATCCCCAGTCAGGGCACACATGGGATGCAGCCAATGAATGCACGACCGAGTGGAACAACAAGTGAGTGCTTCCCTTCTCCCTCCCCTTTCTCCCCCTTCCTCTTTCCACCTCTAAAAAAAAATAAATAAAATTAAAAAAAAAAATCCCCAGCCAGATAGCTCGGTGGGTGGAGCATCGTCCCAGAGAACAGATGTTTCCAGTTAAATTCCCCGGTCAAGGCACATACAGGAGCAGTCTCTCTCTCTGCCTCTCTCAAAAAAAAAATTGAGAAACTGCTGACTTTAAAATAGTGAGATCAGGCCTGACCTGTGGTGGCGCAGTGGATAAAGCATCGACCTGGGAACACTGAGGTCACCGGTTCAAATCCCTGCACTGGTCTAGTCAAGGCACATATGGGAGTTGATGCTTCCAGCTCCTCCCCCCCCTTTCTCTCTTTCTCTCTCTCTCTCTCACTGTGTCTCCTCTCTAAAATGAATAAAATAAAAATTAAAAAAAAAATAGTGAGATCAGCCTGAATTATCTAGGTGTGCCCCATGGAATCATAAGGGTCCTTGCAAGTGGAGGAGGCAGGAGAGCCAGAGGAGGCACAGTGTAAAACAACAGCACCCAGAGCTGCAGCACTGCTACTTCTGACAACGAGCAAAGGGGCCATGAGCCCGGAGTGCAGGCAGCCTCTGTGGACGGAAGGTGACAGGAACAGGGAGAGGGTTCTCCCCCAGAGCCAGAGCCTCCTGAGCCCACCTGTGACACCTTGATTCCAGCCCAGAACTTTTGTACTTCTGAACCCTGCAACTGTAAGGTAATAAATGGTGGGTGTTGTTTTCAGCCACAAAGTTTGTGGCAATTTGTTACAGCAGCCATGGGAACCGATGCAAGCACCTCCTGGGTGGGTACTTAACAGCTCAGTGCTCAGTACTGGGGTCCACAACAGTGATGAGATGGCCACCACCTTCATCCTCACACAGTCCATCCTCTGGTGGTACAGATGGGGGGCAACACACATCCTCACAGGCTGTAACGTGGGCAACGAAGTAAAACCAAAGAGCGGCAGACAGAGAGTCTAACAGAATGGGGATGGGGAACATAGATGTTGATTGAAGGGAGGCGTTCCTGTGAATGTGATGTCTTAGCCTAGAGGAAGAGCAGGGGTTAGAGGGAAAAATTCCAGGTTGAGGGGACAACTTGTGCAAAGGCCCTGAGGTAGAAAGAGCTTGGCACATTCCGGGCACTGGGAGGAAACCATTGAGGTTGAAGCACAACAGGCCAAAGAAGGGGAAGCAGGAGATAACATTAATGATCTAAGAAAGGGCCCAGCATTCTGGGCCTCAAAGGCCTCAGTGCCTGTTTGGAGTATCTGTGAAGAGGTCTGGATTTAAAGGATTCTGAATAGAAGACTGGCATGTGATTCAAATTTATAAGGACCCCTTCTGCTGCTGTGCAGAAGAATGGATTAAGATGGAAGGACACAGGGACACCAGGCTTTTGCTATTCTCCATGTAAGGAAATGACAGTGGCTTAGACTTGGCTAACAGCTATGGAGATGGGGATGGGGATGGAGATGTAGAAGGAGATGGAGATGATGGAGATGAAGAAGGAGATGGAGATGAGAAGGAGATTGAGATGATGGAGATGGAGATGATGGAGAAGAAGATGATGGAGATGATGGAGAAGGAGATGAAAGAGATAATGGAGATGGAGAGGATGGAGAGGATGGAGATGGAAAGGATAGAGATGGAGAGGATGAAAATGATGGAGATGGAGATGGAGATGATGGAGATGGAGATGGAGATGATGGGGATGATGGAGATGATGGAGATGGAGATGGAGATGGAGAGATAGATGAACATGGAGATGGAGATGGAGATGATGGAGATGATGGAGATGATGGGGATGATGGAGATGATGGAGATGAAGAAGGAATGGAGATGGAGATGGAGAAATAGATGAACATGGAGATGGAGATGGGCAGGCTCAAGACAGACACTGAGAACAGAACCCAGACTTGCTGATAAGCTACATGTGTGAAGGCATGGATAAGAAAAGTATAGCACCTTTCTTGGTACTTGTTTCTGTGGCTATGGCTGTTGCTTTCTCAAGCAAGAGGGAGATAAGAGGTAGGGTGCATCTTTCTCTACACACTTGTCACTTCTTGCATGTGTATTCATTCATTCAACAAATATTTACCAAATACTGACTATGCACCATGTTGTTTTAGGTATTGGGGACATGGCAGTAAACTCCATAGAAAGACCTTCTCCCATGGTGTTCAAAGTCTAGTGGGTTCCATAGACAGTGAACAGATAAATGTAAAAATGTATAGTGACATTTCAGGCTATAAAAAAATAAATCAGAGAATTGGCACTTTCAATGCAAATCTTGGCTAACTTATGGAAACCATGAGTTTGTTATTGAGCCTCATTAGGAAATTGAGATATTAATTGTGGGGTTAAGGTCATTGGTAATAACTGCAACAGGAGTTGAGGCAGCTACCTCTTTTTCTGTGAAAAAGGGTTCCATGGTGAATCTTGAATTGGGCTCTGGAGGATGCCTTTATTTTTGATAGAAGAAAAGGAGAGGACAGAAAGAAGAATAAGAATAAAAGTACAGGTATTGATCAACTTACGACCTATGCAACTTAACGACCATTCGACTTTATGACCACAATCGGTACCCACGACTGTTCCATGTCTAGAACAGTTTTTGTATACACCTGTATTTTGTAATTTTGTATGTTTTGCAAATATTAAACCAGTTGTACTGGTAATGCAGTGTTTTACTTAATCCTGACGAATGTAAAAATAAGAAACACAATGGTGTATAGCAATGGTTCTTAACCTTTTTTGAGGTACCGATCCCACCAGTTTCATATGCGCATTCACCGAACTCTTCTTTAGTAATAAATAAAATATCATTTTTTTTCCAAATTCAAGACATAAGTATATGTTTTTTTACTGGTGCACAAAATGAGCCGTGCATGAACATCAGCTTGCTCAAAGAACAAAACCAACAAAGTGCATGAACTCACAACAAATTACGGTATTACTTTATTCTGGCCTCCGTAGCAGAGGCTTCTCCAAACCCCTGAGACCGACTCATCGAACCCCTAGGGTTTGATAGAACCCAGGTTAAGAACCACTGGTGTAGAGATTATACAAATGGCATAAAATGAACAAAGAAAATTATGATATATAACAATAATGAAAGAAAATTATGATAAAATATTACTTAAAGATTTTATAACATCATTTCACAGTACTGTACATATAGCCTATTCAACTTATGACCAAATCATGTTATGATCAGTCTGTTGGAACCAATCATGGTTGTAAGTCGAACACTAGCTGTAGAGGTGGGAGGGAGGGGAAGAAATGGGAAGCACACGACCAGGTGTCAATGTACCCCAGACTTTTCCGACCTAATCACTGATAACCAGACCACACTTTCTCAGTGACATACAAGTACAAACTTCCTGATTTCAAGACAAAGGAAGAATTGAGCAGGAGGTCCAATCAGGCTAACAAATAACTTTAACAAACATGCCTGAACTATATGAATTTTGCAGAATATTTAAATTTAGAACTCTCCAAAAAAATTAAATTTCCTTTTTATTCTGATATTACTGAAATTAGTAAGACCAGACAATCACTGCTTCCCAAACTGGAGGTTTACCAGCCCAAAACAATAACAGTTGTCATATAGCTAAAGCCTTTTGAAATTTCTCCGTGCTCAAAATGGAAGACTAGCAAAATGCAGAGCACATCACAAGCACAGAAGATGTCAGAGTTTGGGTTTCTTGAGGGCAGGGCTGTGCAGGTGACGATGTAATAATATCAGTCAGTCCATATACTTCAGCAATAAATTAGTAAAACAATAAAGTGTTACTGTACAACTATTGGATATAAAAGTCATCTGTTCCTTGAAGCAATGCCTGTGACATGGAGTTGAGTGAAAATGTTTGCCATCTATATACAGATCAGGGAAAAGACTTATGAAATAATTGAACATTCACTAAGCAACTACAACTAAGTATGGGACACTATGTCAGATGAAGATAAATCAAGATATATATCACGGTAGAACTTCTACTTTTTGAGAGGTTTCTATACTGGACAGAGATGGAAACAATAAAAGTAATACATAAAAATGATCATGGTGACCGATGGTGATAAAAAGGAAGACGAGGAAGAGAAGGAGAATATCCACCAATTTTTTTGAATATCCACCATTTTTTGAGGTCTTACTACTTGTTTAGAATTCATTTACATTGTTTCATATTTATCATCATATCTTATCCCTAAACCACCCTATCAGGAAACCACTAGTTTTATCCACTCTTACAGATGAAAAAACAGAGAGGGTAAGTAACTTGCCCAAAGTCACACAGCCTCTAGACTGCAGAACTGGGGTACAACTGCCTATAGCCCAAGCTCAAAACTCGTGTTTTATGCTGCTTGCCTCCCTGTCAGGTAATGAGAAGGAACTTGATCTACAGAGAAAGTATTAGTGAGTGTGAACTTCAGCCTTATATTCCATATATTAAATACATGAAAAGTCACCTTACCAAATTGTACACAAAGATTCTTGCTCTCTAGCAGGAAGGGGAAGGAACAAGCACTTTCTTTCAGAGATTGTAATTAGCAACATCACAACCATGTAGAGAGAGAATGATTTTAATAACATCATATTTCTAGCCCCCACTGTTAAAACAAGAACCAACTCAAACGCCAACCATCAAAGATGCAGATTTTGTTATCCAATTGTTGAAATTATATTTTTGAAAACAAATAATCTGGAGAAAAGTTCATGATGACCTGAATGTTTAGTGATAAAAAATCAGGATACAAAACCATATATATTTTTTACCCTACTCTAATTATTCACAGTAAAAAACCTTTTAGGTATATATGAGTTAAAATGTATTTTTAAAAACTATAGAAATCACTGTGGTGATTTCTTTGTGATAATATTTGGGGTTATTGCTATTTTTACCTTTCTCTTCTATTCTCCAAATTTTCTAAGTAGGTTATAGTATTTATCAGGAAAATTTAATTTTAAAATCTACACATACATATATACACACAAATCTACAGGAGCTATTAAAAATTAAATAGAAATGATACTGATATTATACACAGATTATTTCTAAACATATAGAAGTCCATAAGATATACTGAAAAAATATCTAGAAATAGCAAGGATAATTATACTATTTCTTCTTGATTCATTAAGTCTAATCTATAACTTCATTAATATGATGAAAGACTCTTTTCCTAGCCCAGGAGAGTGTGAAATAGACTTTTCTCCTCTATATGAACGACCTTTACCTGGAGCCAGAGACTCAAATACAATGGGGAAAAAACACAAACACACTTTAAGGCTTCCTCTTATTTTTCCAGAAATCTCATGTGAAAGAGAAGAGACAGATCTTAGCAGAAGGGGAAACAAGTTATCATTTCTCACCACTTCAGACAGAATCACATGTGCCAGAGGAAGGAGGGGAATTTTGGACCTTGGTTGGATGAATGCCAACTTCCATGGCTAGAGGGGTCACCCACATCACCCCCCCCCTTCATCCTAATGAAGCAGGATGAATTAGGTCATCATGATTCATGATTCCTGCATATTATGCAACAAACACTTAGAATATATTCTGTGTTTCAAGAAACGTGAAAAGGTGTATTTGTGGAAGTAAAAGATGGTTTTCTATTTTTTTTAATGTTTTGAGATGTAGGTAAATAAAAACATTTTACTCTCATCTTTGTCTCACTTGTACTGAAGACTATCTTAAGACAAAGGGCAAGGAATGCTCAGCTTCGATATCTGGAGAATAGGGAGTGGTGGCGACTGTGGCTAACTTGAGGAGCAGCCTCCAGCTAACTGGTACCAGGTTCTAATCTCAAATACTATCTGTAACAGAATTACCTGGGAATCTCTTTAAAATTAAAGTCCCTGAACCACAAAACCAAAGATTCTCTTCACTTGGTCTAGAGCAGAGTTCTGAGATCTGTATTTTAATAATTGCCTTAGACCAGTACTATCCAGTAAAAATATGTGCACCACGACCGCAAGCCACATACATAACTTCATGTTTTCTGGTAGCCAGATTTTTATAAGTAAAAAGAAATGGCAAAAATTTATTTTAATATATTTCCTTCTATTATTTCAACATGTAATTATTATTAATAAAATTATTAATTTGTTTTCTACTAAGTCTTCAAAATGTGAAGTGCATTTTACACTCCCAGTGGACCTCAGTTCACAGTAGCCATGTTTCAAGTGCTCTGTTGTTACTATTGCAAGAGAGTTCCCTTTTACGATCAGTTTTGTGCAAGCCATACTTTCGCTGATGTCCATTGTTTGAGCATAAGCTGCTTGTTTGAGTCTGTTGGAGCTGCTGTAACAAAACACCACAAACTGGGGGGAATATAAGCAACAGTGGTTTATTTCTCAAAGTTCTGGAGGCTGGATGTCCCAGGTCAAGGTGCCAGGGGTCCTGTTCCCTGCAGACCTCTCATTGTGTCTTCACAAGGTGGAAGGGCTGGTGAACTCCGTGGGGTCTCTTTTATAAGAGCACTAATCCCATTCATGAGGGCACCGCCCTCATGACTTAATCACCTACCAAATGCCCCACTTCCTAATACCAACACATGGGATTTTAGGCTTTCAACATAGAAATGGAAGGGGAGGGGTGACACAAATTCAAACCATAGCTCAAAACTAAACAATGTATTTGGCCACTGTCACTTGCTCCAACCATCCCCCTGCAGACTGGAATAGGAGACCCAGATCCCAATCCCAGGTCTGCCTTACGTGAACTCCCATGTCCTTGGACAAGTGGCCACTTCACCAGTCAAGACCATAATCTCCTCACCTATACGCAAATCCCTTGAATGAGAAGCACTCTGAGACCCTTATTTGAAATTCAGTAGTGCTAACGAGTGGATATCGGCTCTTTGGTCCCAAGAGAAGATCATTTTTCTCTTCTTCCTTCCTTTGTTTTGTGATTCTTAGTGAGTTAAAGGTCCTCCATTGAGCACGGAGGACCTGCTCAGCCCTTCCCACAGCCAACCAGGTACGCCTGGCTCTGTGAGGCTATGTGCAAGTGAGTCATCACCAACCTCTAAGGCAGTCATATCTGAGAGAACCCACCACTCAGAAGAAATGCTACCTTCCACCGCATGCCCAATTATGGGTAACCTGATGACTTCCTGTATGCAAATAATTTAACCTTCTGGTATTAATAAGACAAGTGAGACATTGGTGAGATAACAATAAACCCCAAACCTCAGTTGTTTAAACCAGAACAAGAGTTTATTTTTCTCTCATGCAACTGCGGGGGATCAGAGCTAGTCACCTGAAAATGTGCTTTTGTGGTATGCAAATTGTATCAAGCTAAGAACAACTTTAGTTGTGAGTACAAGAGAAACTTCTGCCCCTCCCATGACTACCTGGGATAACTTAAATTAGGGACCTTGCCCATAATGGAATATTAACTAGATAACCTATTTTGACCTGTCTGTAGGGAAGGAAAAACTTCTATTTACTAAATTTATGTTCTTCTTATCATTCTGCCATGACCCTTGGAAGATCCAAAGGCACATTACCTCATCTCTAGCTCAGGACTCTGCTTGCACACGAAGTGACCATACCTGTGTATATATTAAATTTGGTGTTTTGCTCTTGTGAATCTGTCTCATGTCTCTTTGATTATCAGACCAGCTGAAAGAACCTGGGAAGCAGAGGAATTTCTCCTCCCCCATAAAACCCATCCAATGTGGGTTGATGCTGTCTGTTGTGGGTTGAATTATGTGCCCTCCTCAATTCATATGTTGAAGTCCTAACCCCCTATATCTCAGAATGAGACTTTATTTCAAAGTAAGGTTGTCACAGATGTAATTAGTTCAGATGGGGTCAACTGGAGTGGGTGAGTCCCTAATCCAGTAAGATTGGGTGTTCTCATCAAAAGAGGAAGTTTGGAGACAGACATGCAGAAGAGGAGAGAGTCCTGTGAGAATGAAGGCAGATTGTCATGGTGCTTCTACCAGCCAAAAGCCACCAAAGACGGCCAGCAAACCACCAGCAGCTGGGTGAGATTCTTCCTCATAGCATTCAGAAGGCATCAACCCCGACATCACCTTGATCTTACACTTCTAGACTCCAGAACTGAGACAATACATTTCTGTTGTTTAAGCTGCTCCCTTTGTGACACCTTGTTTACAGTGGCCCCAGCACACTACATGCTGCACCTCAGGAGCCTGAGGATAATGCAGACTTTACTATCCTGGGCCCTGGCCACTTGGCTTAGTGGTAAAGTGCTGGCCCAGCATGTGGATATTTCAGGTTCGATTCTCAGTCAGGGCACACATGAGAAGTGACCATCTGCTTCTCTACCCTTCCCCTCCTCTTTTTCTTTCTCTCTCTCTCTCTTCCCCTCCTGTAGCCATGACTTGATTGATTCCAGCACATTAGCCCCAGACGCTAAGGATGGCTCTGAGAAGCCTCTGCCTCCAGTGCTAAAAATAGCTTGGTTGTGAGCATGGCCCCAGATGGGCAGAGCATCGGCCTAGATGGGAACTGCCAGGTGGATCCCAGTCAGGGCACATGTGGGAGTGTGTTTCTCTACCTCCCCTCCTCTCACTTGGAAAAAGACAAAAAAGGGAGACTTTACTGTCCTATATATCTGTACCACATGGGACTCATGGCCTTTCAGTGGTAGAATAGGGAAGGACTGCCACGAGCTGCTCTGTACTTTGGCCCAGAAGTGACACAGGCCACTTCTAGTCAGTGGCTGTTGGCCAGCACTAGTCCTATAGGTCCTAACTGCAGGTCCAGGAAATACGGAAAATGTTTGGTAAGCATCACCCTTCCCAATAGGGACCCTCCCAGAGAGTAAAGTGCTTTCTTGAGTAACAGAACGCTTTGCTGGTAGAACTACAGAGTCATTCCAGCCCTCCCCTCTGTAAGTTCCACGGAGTTAGCTGAGGTAGTGAGGGATCCAGGAGTAAAAGTCCGAACAGGTTTCAGTTCATTTCAGACGATCATTATCATCGAACTGTCGTAATTACAACTGGCTGTCAAGAGCATTACACTGGGACAGACTCGGGTCTGGGTGAGTTGGGAGATCGATGAATATCAATTATAATGGGGGAATGAGGAAAGAGAAAGAGAATCTGTGTACCATGCCTGTGGCCCTCCACTTCTAGGGGGAGCAGGCACGGATAAGGAGACAATGTCTGTGTCTGGGATGGCAGAGCAAGGAGGTCAGAATGCCTGATTCTAGGCCTCAGTCCCAAAGAACGTGATCAAGTTCTCCCCCAGACAGGTGCACCCCTTTATGGTGTTCAGGCTGCTTTATTACGTTCTGTCATTTGGTATTCTCAACATTCTTGGAAGGCACACATTTTAGATAAAGGGGCAGGGGAATTGCTTCACAGAATTTAAAAGATTTTCCTGAAGTCATGCAGTAATAGTGGCTCATAAAACCCAGATCACAGCCTACATTTCTCAGGGCTCCTGCCAGGGGTCCTCTCCATAACCCGGGACAGAGGTTAGTGTCATTGCTGATTGACAAACCTCTTGGTCTCTGTTCCGTAAAGACTGTTGAAACAGGAGAAAACACTTCGTTCAGCAGCGCATTAGTAAGCTACACTCTTCAACCAAGTACTGTGTACGAAGTTCTTAAAGCGATTTAAATAGAGTTGGTTGCCATTATTTCTTTTGACCTTAGGACTCAGCTGGTCCTGCTGGTTCTGAAGGGTGCATAGTGAAAGCATTTTTGTTCTGATATACCTGGGGTTCGCCATTTAAAAGGAAGCCAGAGACGCACTGCTCCAGAATTCAACAGAGGCCCACATAGGAATGTAACCAATGAAACCCCATTTCTTCAACCTTTCTCCTTTCTGTCTGTCCCCTCCCTCCTTTAATTCTTAAGCCCTTAGGGCATCAGATTCCAGTGGGCATCAATCTATCTTAAGAACAAAGCCTCGGGTCAGTTGCCCACAGAAACAGAGTGGTCAAGCTAACGATAACACAGTGACTTCAGTTGTGTTTCGGCCCCAGGCCCACGAAAGTTGACCCTACAGACCACATCCTCATGAAACCAGACAAAACAATGCCATGGCTGACATCAGGACCCAATACAATAACAACTGCTCCCTACCCTAGCCCAGACAATCAGTAAGGTCCACAACCCCAACGCCTGTAGCCACCATGATGAACGATTTTTCCCTGTATAGCCAACGACCCCCTGGAAGCCAGCAGGGAGCCACGTCTTTGAGCACTAGCTTACCTGGGGCTCCGGGCTTGGTGCCACTTCCTCGACTGGCAAACCCTCACTTTCTTGGCTGCCAACTCCTGTTCCCACTTGATTGGGCCCTGATGAACACAGGCAAATGAACCCCTTCATCCTGGAACAGAAAACACACACAGGAGCTTTGAGATATGCAGGTAACACGATCAGGTAGCATGTCCCTCCCGAAAACGCTGGCTTGAGATGCTTCCCTAATAGGCAGCACAGGGAAGATTATTAAAGTGGTCCCTCCCTTTAAGATGACCTTTTTAATTGCAAAATGATGACATCCCAGCGCCTCTGCCTTGCTGAGTTCTGGGAAATATTTAGAAAGTGTTTGTGGGTCCTGAGAGAGAAGCTGGTACATAATTGCAAATTATCATCACTTCTGCAGGTCATGCTGACACGCTTAGCTCCCAGCAGGCTAACGATATCAGCTGTATGTTCCTATTAGGGTGGGTCTGCGCTGCTGGCCACCTTCCTCTTTTGCCCGGAGAGGATGGAGATTAGTGTTCCTGGCTTGCGCCTGCCACTTCCATGGGCCATTTATCATATCAAAGCTTGTTCAGCTGTGGACCAGCCTGGCCAAATTAGGTAGACAGGGTTCCTGGAGGAACCGACAGCTGTTAGAGAGGCAAGTACTCACACCACACACAGCCTCAGTGCAGCCACTGCCTCAAAATCATGGCTTTCAAAAATACAGTTGCTAAGAGGCGGCTTAAGGGGAGCATTGTCAGGGGACTGCCTATAATGCTCATGACAGTTTGAAATGGAGGCTTACAACCCCAATTCTTTGGTATGGTGGGAGAAGCCCTGTGATTCTGACCCTCCTCCCCTCAGCCCTTCCCAGCCTGCAGGGTGACAGACAGAGTGCTAAATGCATTCCAAGCAGTATTTCATTTAATCCTCAAAACAACACCCCTTCGACAGCTGCAACTCTTACTGCCATCTTCCAGATGAGGAAACTGCGGTTCAGAGAGGCAAAGTGACCTGTCCAGGGTCACACAGCTAGAAAGGGGCACAACTTCCTGAATCTAAACACTCCCCAGTCTTACAGGTCACATTATCACAGGCCATACACTGTGCTTGGGTCTGGGGATAGTTAAAAAGAAAGTTATCCTGATATGTGTTAAAATTATAAGGAATTGGTTCAGGACTATTGCAATAGGTGTCCAAACTATCCCACTAGGGGAGAGAGGTCAGGCTCAGTGGCAAATACAGCAAAGAAGCCTAGGATTGAGAGCCACTCAGCAGTGTGGAGGGTCAGTGGGTGAAGAATTACTGAGGGAAGACATCTAGGGGGTTCTTGCAGAAGGCAGGGAAGGACTTACATATCAAAGGGGAGGGGTGAGGAACTTGATTAGTATCAAGGGTGAGTAGGATCCTCACTAAACTGACTTAGCAGGATGCTTGGTAAAACTGGGCTTGGCGAGCCAAAAAAGGACAAGGACCAAGATTGGGGCTTAATAGAAGAGAGGGCTCTGGGGAGCATGACTACAGTTTGGTCAAGGAGAGTCTCTACCAGGATACTGAAGTGAACAAAGTAGGCAACTCCTACCCTCACGGTGTGAAGAGTCTAGAGTCAAAGTGACAGTCTCACAGTCTGTGGGCGACAGCTGTCCATACTGGGACCCTCTCTAGGGTTTTCTCTCCTTTCATCATTACATGACCAGGATGGTGGGGGGTGAAGTTAGTGGTAGTGGAGAGGGGAAGTGATGAGAGAGGGCGGGCAGCTGCTGGGCAGCGAGGTGAGTATCAGGACCTGCACAGCATGATCCACTCAGCCCCGGGGAGAGAGTGGGAGGCAGCCAGCCTAGGGCTGCATTTTGGTCTCAGCTCCCCATATCCCTTGGTGTCTGACCCTTCCTCTCTGGCTGTCTTGTCCCGAGTACGTCTTCGAACTCTGATGTACCCCTGAGATTTGGACAGCACCCTAACTTGGCTTTTTTCTGATAGTTTTCTACAAGAGCAGGGAGACTGGGGAAACCATTTCCTGCTTGATTATACTGGGTCTTTCTCAGTCCTACATTCTGTGGTCCAGAGAAACCCACATCCCAGCCTGGGGTAGCAAGTACACACACAGTGCACACGCTTGCATGTTCGCTCATGCAGCCAAAACTTAATGAGCGCCTAGCAAATGAGAGGCCTCGTGCTAAGTGCTAGCAAGACGCAGAGGTGCATGAGACATTCATTCGCAAGTCCAGCAGCCAGCACAGTTCACGGTGTGTGTTCAGACGTCTATATAAGAAATCACGATAGAGGCTGAGACTCGAAAAGTGTTATTATAGAAGAATATAAAAATGACTATCCTTTAGGGAATACTCACTATAGGCCCACAATTGTTCTAAGGATTTGATGTACATTAGCAATACCCAACAATCCTAAGAGGTAAATCCTATTACTGGGCTCCTTTTAAAAGGAGGCTTAGGGAGATTATCTTGTCTAAAGTTAGAGTGATGAAGCAGCGAAACCGGGACTGGCACGCAAAGCTGGTACCCCTCACCATGGACAGCACACTGTGGATGTATGGCACCCTCTACCGCAGCACTATGCAAACAGGTAACTCACGACGGGCACTCAGAGTTGAGAAGCTCATCTCCACCCGGGGATTAGAAGAGCATGAAAGCCCATTCAGTATGATCATGAAGCAGAAACAGAAAATGCCCGAACTTAGCAGATGCCAGGGAGCCTGAGCCATGACTGGCAGCAGACGAGTCCTCAAACGCTGACATTGTGCTGGAAAATACGTCTCTTTTCTCTGATGCAACCCTTCTCAGGCCTCACTGTACACACAGAGCTCACCAGGGAGTCTTGGTGAAACTCAGGCTCTGAGTCTGTAGGTGTGGGCAGGGGCCGGAGACCCTGCACACCTGACAGGCGCCCAGGTGATGCCGAGGCTGTCCATCTACAGACTGCATTTGGACATAGAAGGCTCTGGGGCAGTGGTTCTCAAAGAGCGGCTCCAGAAATGGCAGCAGCATCCCTGTTAGAAATGCAAATTCTCCGCCCCACCCCAGGCCAGCGGAATCAGAATCTCTGGGTGCAGCCCCGCAATCTGTGTTTAATAAGATCTCCAGTGACAAGGATGCGCTCTGAAGATACACAGCATATACAGGCTTCGTACCACTGGGTGGATTTATGGTGAAATATACACTTGCTGTAAGAGATATTTCCAGGATCTAAATGTAACTACAACAACATAATAGAAATGAAAACTGCTTTAATGTGTAGTATTACAGAAAAAACATCTCACTCTAATTAACATGATCTCAGTATTTGTTAGATGGAAGGTTATGATTTCTCAGTAAGAGTACAAACACACTTATTATCATAATTTTATGAGCCCTGAGTTTAATTTCGATGAAAATTGAGATGTTTGTTTCTACTGTATCAAATTTACCTCTGGATCTTGGGAATTAAGATAGGTTTATAATAAGTAAATAGAAAATTTCAGTTGTTTGTTTTCTCTTTATGCTCGCATTGTGTGTTCAGCATGGAGTGTGTGTATGTGTATGTGGTGGGGTAGGCAGGAGTGCTCTGGTCTACCTAGTCACTCAGGACCCCAGGCTAAGAGAGCTCTACCTTCCTGGGACACAGCTCTCTCAACCTATGGCTCCAGGAGACTGGTGCAGGGCGGACACTGAAGACTTAGGTGAGGCTTTTTCACGCTCTCAACTGGAAGGGATGCACATCACTTCCACTCACATTTCATTGGCCAGAATGAGTCTCGTGACTATGCCTCGCTGCAAGGGAAGCTGGAAGAATGGTCCCCTACATGTCCAGGAAAAAAAGAGAACTAAAAATTGATGAATAATAATATTCCACATGAAGCTGAAATATGCTGCAGTTGAATCCCTAATAAGCATCATAAGTTATAAAAATGGTCAACAATCAACAATAAGATCTCTATAAATCAGCATGTGTGACACTGCCATTTAGGAGTAATTTATTATGTGGCAGGCACTGGCTATTCTATTTTACATATATCATCTCAACTGGTGCTAAAGTAGCCTATGAGGTAGTGGACCCATTATTTATTTAGCCAGCATAAAACGTTAGTCAGGCTAAGGCAGGATTTGAACCCAGTTCCATCTGACTCTAGAGAACTCAGACCCAACCCATATACAGTACTCCTGGGTAAATAAATCTCCTCCCATTTCTTGAAAGCTATCTCCAGTGACACATTGCCTTTCTGTGGACTATGGAGTGATTAAAATCAGATGCTAGGAGAAATGAACCTCTGAGGACCTTCCTTAGTGTACTGGAATGAGTCCAGGGTGACGTCCAGTTAGGGCTTTTTACAGCCAGGTCCTAGCACAGCCTGAAATCTCAGATGCTGACCTACTCTCTCACATTCTCTCTGTCCTTCTGACAGAAACAGGGGGCCTGGTTTTCTCCAGCAGCTAGAAGAACCCATCATCTGTGGATACAACACAAAGAAAATACAAGTTGGAAACAGCAGGATGTGGACGTGGAATAAAAAAGAGAAAAGCCTTCTTGTTTTCTTCTACCTAGAAGTTCAAAGACAACCTTACGTGCAGCGAACATCTTGTCACCTTGCTCTCAGCTTCTGGTTCAATTTCCTCCCCTTTCCCATGTCAATGACTCATGTTCTCCAGTCATCTTTAGTTTTAATATCAAGCCAACCACCAAAGCTGTTGTTTTAATAGGTACAATGTATGTTACAAATAAAGGACATCTTAGGGCACACACACACACACACACACATGTATGTATATATTACATGGCTATCAAGTGGACACTTACAAAAATAAACACAGTATAAAAATCATGTTCAATAAGGATCAAAATATCACAGAATGTACCGGTATGCTGACATTGGAGGAAATGATTTTAATTCAAACCCTAGCTCCAGCTATAGCTGCCCTATGACACGCAGCTGTGTGTATCTGCTGTCCGCCTCAGCACACTCACCTGCCTGAGGAAGGAAAAGTAGCTCTGCCTGGGAGGGTGGTTATGAGGATTAATGAAGCCCTATCCTGAAAAGCAATAAGCACACTTTCCTTCGCTGCCTCACATACAGGCCCTAGGCATAAAAGGTGGGGAAAACTCATGTGACTGTGGCAGGGGGCTAGGAACAAAAAACTAGACCCCCTGGGGCTGCCGTGTGGAGGGTGAGATAGGGAACACATTTTTACCCATATTAAATGGGACATGTATTTTAATCCCTACACAAGATCGGAGAAAGACTCTCATTGTTGAAACTGTAAACACCTCATTTTCCACGAGGCTATACAATTAGGCCAGTTAGCTGCCCAGAGTCTATTTGGAGAACAAAATGTACATTTAACTATGAAGAAAGACAAACACAGTTAACGTTGAAAGAAACACGTTCCGCCTTTTACCCCTGCTTCTGAAGCACATCTTTATTCTGAATGACAAAGCAGAAAGGAAATACAGTCTGGCAGCCCATGCCCTTTCCCAGAAAGATGCCTCACCTCTCCAATGATTGTCCTGGGGGGACATGTTTATGAGGATGGCAGCCTCTGGGAGACTCTCATTGTGCATGTTTTATGCTATGTATTTGGCTTCCGTTAGATCAGTGGTTCTTAACCGTTTCTGAGGTACCGAACCCACCAGTTTCATATGTGCATTCACCGAACCCTTCTTTAGTGATAAATAAAATATGATTTTTTTCCCAAATTCAAGACATAGGTATATGTTTTTTTACTGGTGCATAAAATGACCCGTGCATGAACATCACCTTGCTCAAAGAACAAAACCAACAAAGTGCGTGAACTCACAACAAATTACGGTATTATTTTATTCTGGCCTCTGCGGCAGAGGCTTCTCCGAACCCCTGAGACCAACTCATCGAACCCTTAGGGTTCGATAGAACCAGGTTAAGAACCACTGCGTTAGATAAACTGAAGCAAGTTCATTCTATGTGCACAATCTTTGTAAAATGTCATAAAGGCAGATACCATGCATATATCATGTGTACGTATATGTATGTACCCGTGGATGGGCTGTGGGTGGTAACCCAGCCAGAATTCCAGAACATAGACTGTGGCCACAACTCTCACTGCCTCGTCCTCAGTAGAGAAGCCCGCACCCTCGAGAGCCATGGTGGAGGTGCCCTGACATCTCGCCCCCACCACTGGAAGTTGCTCCGTAAAGCCAGACTGTCCTCTCCTCTCGCTCTCTGCATGGAAGGGCCACGGTGGGTCTTTGCAGTTTCATCTCCTGCCACTAGGTCCCCCCTTTCTTTAATCAAAGCCAGCTTCCACATGATACTCCACGTGCTTTTATTCTTCTGTGGCTCTCCTAGAATGAGCATCACCTCCCCACCAGCCCCTCAAAATCCTTCCTCTTCTTCAAAGCCCGGTAGGAATGTTTTTCCAAATCTATATTCAGTCAAAATAATACGTATTGATTACCCAGGTGCTGAGGCCAGAGCAGTGGGCAAAAGACGCTTTGCTCCTTCCCTCCTGGAGCTTAGATTTTAGTGGAGGGAGGCAGAGAATTAGGGAGAAGAACTAACTGTGTATTAGACCATCTAGTGATGAGTGCTGTGAAGAACAATAAAGCAGGTGAAGGGAATAAGGAATGACAGTATTTTGGACACCATTTGGGGCAGCATCATCAGGCTTCTCCATAAGATTTTCCTTTAGTCCCAGGAGAAAATAATTCACCCTTTCCCCATATGCCTACCCATGGCTCTCTTGTAGCAACATGTGTTGAAGTGCCTCGAACAAAACACCAGTTCAGATCAATGTCAGCGGGGATTATGGCAATGAAAAGAACTCTGTGACCAAGGTCATCAGAGGAAAATGGGGCTAAACAAAGTTTGGAAACTTTGCCATGTTAACGGATCATACGTCTGTGAGAGGTGGTATTGAATGTAGCCTTCCCAAAATGTGTTTGACATGAGCGCCCTCCCACAGGGCACGTCACAGGCCTAAGCTTGCTAGGAATACATTTTGGGAAATACTGTATTTCTCCTTCCACAATATTAACTCTTTAAAGACAAGTATGGCATCCGATCACTGTGTCCAGCATGTGGCTCAACACAACTCATGCCATGTAGTAGGCACAAAGAAATAAGTCCTTTTGTTAACAGCATATTGTCTTAGGTAAATATAAAGGCCTGTTTCACACCCCTCCTGCCGTGATGGGAGGTGGGATAAGAGTAGGTGCCTACCGGGGGTAATGTGAGCTTACCTTTTATTTTTTAAAGAGAAGAATTACTGACACTTGCTTCTAGCCTCTATTCCCCAAAAATACCTGGAAAGAAGGCTCTGAGAATTTTTCCCAAAGCACGTGTTTATCCTGGAAGATGCTGTACCATTTATGGAGGTCTTGAGCGGCTATTTCCAGGAAGGTTACAGGACAAAAGGGAACTCAGAAACTGCAACACTGCCTGTGCCAATAGGGTAGCCCTTAGCCCAGTGAGGGGCGATCTCTTGAGCTTGGTGTGTCAAAATTCGCCAAAAAAAATGAGCATAACTCGGGTGGTGTGTCACTTCGAGAAAAACAGGCTAACCGGAAGTCCCAGAAATAAACACTCTGTGCTGGAGTTCTATTGTTTTGGCCTACAGACCTCCGGCACAGAGTGTCTACACTACAGCAAATGTTTTATCCTCGGCTACTGCACCTGGCTGTGCAGGAGCCAAGGATGAACCGTCCTTCTCGGCATACAGCCCATACTTCTCTGGTATGACATGCAGCCGCGTGTCATAAAAAATGGCTATGTGTGTCAGTGCTGACACGCGTATCATAGGTTCGCCATCACGGCCTTAGCCACATTTAAGTTTAAATAAAATTTAAACTTTAGTCCCTCAGTCACACTAGCCACATTTCAGGTGCCCAGACTCCATATTAGGTCAGGGGCCACTGTGTTAGAAAGCACAGACATAGAGAATTTCCACCGCTGCAGAAAGTTCTATTGGACAGTGTTGCAGGAAGTACAGTCCTCCACCATCAGATCTGAACTTGCTCCATGACAGCCCACATTGCTTCTGGCTTCCACAAAAGACTTCAAGCAATGACCAATGCCCACCTCTTCCCCTCCACAAGAGTATTATGTGGCCATCTTCAAACAGACAGCCACGGGAGAGCCCGGAGGCTAGCAGCAAATGGACAGCATCCTTCTCAAAGGGTATGTCCATCTGATTCTCTGCTCACCTGGTAGTATTTATTACCCCAGATACACCAGAGGCTGCACACCACAGTATTACCCTGTAAGCAGAGCACAGATGGCATGCGGTGCAAACGATGAATAGAGTAAGTTGCCAAGCCAAATAAGTGGTGGAGCTCGGATCTCGGGAGGGATGTGAGTTTCTACTTCCCCTCACTAATCCATAAAAGCAAGAGTTGAACCAGGGTTGAGTTGTGAGTTCCTGGTGGGACAACCCAAGGCCAGGGTGGGGACACAGAGGATAACTCCCTGTTGAGCAGAGTTTGTGCTTTTATCACGAACACTGAGCTTCCCTGTGCGCTGAAAAATCTCAAGCCAATTTCACAATTAATTCATGAGCTAATTGAGACCAGACTGTGTTTCATTGTACAGCATAGTTACAGCATTACACACATTCTAGGCTGAGCCTTCTTTGAGATTACAAATTCCCCAGCACAGTTGTTATTGGTAATTAAACCTACTTGAATGTTCCATGCCACAGAGCTTCCATGACAGTAAAGGAATCAAACATCACTAATCTTTAGCTCATTTATAGAGGTGCACAGAAATGAGAACAAACAATGGTATGAAATATGTGAACGATGTGTACCCATTGGTTTGTGTCGGTTTTTGGCAGGCCTGGCTCATGGAAACCCAGAGATTTAAGAGATCTTACTACGCAAGCATTTATTTGTTTTATTGCTACACAATAAAAATTAAACATGGATGAAAACACCATGAATGACTTTGAAAAATCACATTTGTAGCGCCCAGCTGTAAATTCCCAGCAACTTACATTTTTGAAATTCAGGATGGCTCTATAAGCATCTGCCCTATAATCTGTGTCTGACCGTTAGTTCTCAGTCTGCACCTGCTACCAGAAATTAAGGTCTGTCTCAGAGCATGACTTCCTGGCTAAACTGTCTATCTAGACTTCCTTGGCCTGGCTGATTTCTACTCTTAGAATTTTTCAGATTCAAGTTTCATTTCTTTCCCCCACTCTCCACCCATTCAAAGCAGTGACATAACAAAAGTCACCCAGGGTTCTGGCTGCAAATGCAGGTGCTTGGGGCCTACCTGCATCAGCAGCCCTGAGCCTGTGGCCCAAGAACTTACATGTGCAATCAGCCCACAGGAGAGGCCTGTGCAAACGGAAGTCACTCACCACCACATGTGACACCAATTCTCTCAAGAGCAAGAGTCAACTGCCATGCCTCTTAAGAACTCTAACATCCAACTCCATGCCAACAATGGGGATTAGGAGGCTGTGCTGACCCAAACTCACACACACTCTTTTCTTTTTTAAATGAGTCTTTAGAAAATGAACAAACCACAACAAAAACAAAGGCCACGTTATGTAGCGTCTATCCACTCCAGCCTGTTTTCTACAGAGCCAGTCACTTACCTTTCCTGGAGCCTCCCCTGAGATGGACCTGCCCAAGCTGCCAACTCTCAAGACCAGAAAGAAAGATTGTTCCACTGCTAACAGGAATGGTGCCTCCTGGTACTGGTGGCCACCATCTTCCCTTTCTTCTGGGACAAGGAGGTGGCTTATGTCCTCAACATCAAATGTCTCTCTTTGGAGCACTTAAACCAGTGTGCTTAACCTTTACATCAGAATCACCTTGCTCAGAAACACATGGTCCTAGGTGCGCCCTGAGGTAAGTACCTTCAGGGTGGGGTGTGGAGCACTGAGTTGTCTGAGCACCCTGGATGATTTGGATGCTAAGGACCCTGACCCACTCATAAAGAAATTCCTGTTTAAACCCAGTCCTCAAAGAACTCCCTCAACTTCCACTTCTCAAAAGGTGGGAAGGCTGTGCCCCCTCAGCTCTCTCTGATTTGGCAGGAGGAGCGCAGGGAGTAGACAGAGATGAATGCTCAGCCCAGCAATTATAACCATTAGACTCTGATGGACGTGATACTTAATATGAAAGTCTTCCCCTGAGACTGCCTTCCAAGAGCTTAGAGACTTTCCAGCAAATTGAGGAAGAAATAGAGGAAACTCACATTTTTTAGGGAAATAATGCTAAGTGCTAAATATAGGCAGCCCTGGAGTTATGAACGACATAGGTTCTGTATATTTGAAAATGTTTAAATAGGCTCTGGCAAGTTGGCTCACCAGTAGACCATCAGCCTGATGTGTGGAAGTCCCAGGTTTGATTTCTGGTCATGGCACACAGGAGAAGCAATCATCTGCTTCTCCCCCCCTCCTCCTTCTCTCTCTCTCTCTCTCCCTCCTGTAGCCAGAACTCGAATGAGCAAGTTGGCCTGGGGCACTGAGGATGGCTCAAAGGCCTCGCCTCAGGCATGAAAATAGCTTGGTTGCTGAGCAACAGAGCAACAGCCCATGATGGGCAGAACATCAGCCCCAGACGGGGGTTGCTGAGTGTATTCTGGTGAGGGTGCATGTGGCAGTCTGTCTCTCTGCCTCCCCTGCCTCTCACTTCTTAAAAAAAAAAAAAGAAAATGTTTAAATAGTTATATGCACAGAAAGGTAAAAATAAATACCAGTACTATGCTAAGACAAACATCTAATCTGCATTTCATAGGTAAATGTACCTGTTCCAGCTTACGTACAAATTCAACTTAAGAACAAACCGACAGAACCTATCTCGTTCATAACTGGGGACTGCCTGTATTCTGTATTATCTCCACAGCCTATCTAGACCTCACTGTCTACTTCCAGGCAGAATTAACTACTTGCCTGCTGCTCCTTGCTCCCCAGAGCACTTAGCCCCCTTCCTTGATTAGAGCATTTATCTGGCATTAAAGCTAATTGCTTGTTGTAGGTCTTTTCCCCTGACATTCTTTGCTCTCAGAGGCTGGTTGGAGCTTCTTTATTCCCGTAGCACCCGGCTTGGCCATAAGGTACTGCTGAAATAAAGGTTCCAGGAGGGTGACCTAATCTGCAGTCCAACTGGGAGCTGAGCCTTTGAGAGCACTGCACACTGAGGTGCTGGCTTTGCCTGCTGCCCTGGACCTGCCTGTAGTGTTGCTTCTCTTAATACGTTTTCTAGAATTCTATCACCACCCACAAATCTGTGTACAAAAGCTCCAGAGACAAGCCGTCTACCCTATAGCCACTGCCCATTAACCTTGAAGCCTGCGTTGTTTTGCAGGTTTGGAGATGTACACACACGTGTACATGTATGTATATTATACATATAATCTTATTATGATGCATTTCACCTTGTGAAGTTCCCTGTGCTATGGCTTCCAGCCTTACAAAACTCATAAAAAATAACCATCTTTTATAGCACTCTTTCTGATCTTGAAAGAAGGTGCTGTGCATACAGCCTTGGTACACAGCAAAGCATCTCAAACCTGCTGTTTATATTAAGTCCGTCCCCTGCTATACTCTGACTTTCTGATGTCAGGAGTATGGGGTTTTTTTCAGAAGGCTTAAAGCATTTTTTTCTGGTTCCTTGAGTCCAGACTTTTAAAAGAGCCCCCTAATTGGCTCTAGTCTCTCCCTACTTCCAATTCACTCACCTCAATTCCACAGAGATCCAGACCACTTATTCCTCTCTTTAGGAAGAAAGTCAACTTCCATATTGCTGTGGCTTCCAAAGCCTTTTCACCTGTTTCCAAGGCTCTGCTCTGCAAAATGTCCTTTTTGTTCCAGCCAAGTCACACTCTCTGCCCCTCTAAACCAGGCCTGGCTTCTGATGTTCCCTCTGCCCAGAATGCCGTCTCCCTTTCTTTGCCCTCCTGAAATCCCACCTTATCCCTCACAACCTACCAGAGAGACAGCTGCAGCCAGTGGATAGGACCAATTCCTGGTTCCACAATTCACCCGCTGTGTGACCATGGCAAGGCACTAGACTACTCAGAGCCTCGGTTTGCTTATTTTCCAGTGGAGGATTCAATCAGAGGATGTCTGAAGAAAGAGAAAAATCAAACCCCCAGACAATGATTTTCAGTTCCCCATTCAACCCTCTGATCTGCTCTTCCTTCCCTCCTCATTCAGAACTGAGAACACACTGTGCTTTACTAGACCCGAGTCATGTTTATTACCATCCCAATAGACTAAAGGGCTTTAAATTAAAGGTTAAGGGGTGGCATCTCAGACATGCCTAACACAGAGCAATGGATATTGGATGATGGGTTCATTTATCTTCTTTTCAAATTTATAATCAGACCCGTATAATTCACAGAGCAGTTCCTTCTGAGAGGTGACGTCAAAGCCTTGCTGTGTACCAAGGCTGTATGCACAGCACCTTCTTTCAAGATCAGAAAGAGTGCTATAAAAGATGGTTATTTTTTATGAGTTTTGTAAGGCTGGAAGCCATAGCACAGGGAACTTCACAAGGTGAAATGCATCATAATAAGATTATATGTATAATATACATACATGTACACATGTGTGTATATCTCCAAACCTGCCTCTGTGGAAATAACCCTACTTCGTGGGGTTGCTCAGAGGTTTAAGTGTACTAATGTGGGTGAGATGCCATCATTGTTATTATGAGGATGGCATCAAGCTTTTGGTTTGGGCTCTCTCAGCTGTGGAAGACTCACCATGTAAACATCTTAGTTCAGTGGTTTTTAGAGGCCTTGGAAACTGTGGCTCAACTGCCCCACAACCCAGGGCCACACTGTGAGTTTCACAGGCCCTAGGCAATTTTGGTTTTATGGATCCCTTCCTCCATGAAAGTAATAATAATGAAATGAATTCTATTTTATGACCGCATTGGTATAAAGATGAATGCAATCTCAGCTGGATTTATTATTTTATATCGCTTATTATTATATTCATTTTTAAAAGTAATTAAAATTTAAGCATTATTGTGGGTTCCAGGCATTGCTCCTCCTGTACGGGGTAGAGACATCAGCCTGGCTTTAAGTCTTTGAAATCTGTCCCCCTTGATCAAGGCTCCCTCTCACCACCTCCTCGGAAACTACTCCTCTGGGGTCCTTGCATAAACTTGTCCTTCTTCCTAGAACTCTCTCCCCTGCCCCCTGCCCTTGCTTACCTTCCACACATACCTGAGAGCAGTGGCTCTGAGCATCACAATCTTAGGCACAGATCACTGGGCCTTACCCCCAGTTTCTGATCCAGAGGGTACCCAAGAGTCTGTATTTTAACAGCACCTGGGTGCTGCTGACGCTGCTGGCCCTGAACTACACCTGGAGAACAGCTGTTCGGGAGGTGTGCTCCGTTTCCATTCTTTCTGGTGAGCCTTCCCTGAGCTGATCTGGTCATGATTTAATCTCAGGTGCTCTCCAAGGAATAAGGCCTCTGCTTTATGTAGTTTGTTTTGTTTTGTTTTTTACAGGGATAGAGAGAGTCAGAGAGAGGGATAGATAGGGACAGACAGACAGAAACGGAGAGAGGCGAAAAGCATCAATCATTAGTTTTTTGTTGCCATTGCGACACCATAGTTGTTCATTGATTGCTTTCTCACATGTGCCTTGACCGTGGGCCTTCAGCAGACAGAGCAACCCCTTGCTGGAGCTAGCGACCTTGGGTCCAAGCTGACGAGCTTTTGCTCAAGCCAGATGGGCCGGCGCTCAAGCTGGCGACCTCGGTGTCTGGAACCTGGGTCTTCTGCATCCCAGTCCAACGCTCTATCCACTGCGCCACCACCTGGTCAGGCTTTATGTAGTTTTTTTATTCCTGTCTCTCTCTCTCCCATTTGCTAGCTGTGGAGTCTGCACCCTGCACTTAGTAGGTGTTCAGCAAATGCGTCTTGCCGGCTGTTCAGAAAAGGTGAACCAACTTAACCTCCTAGCAACGGTGAATGGGAGTGTCAGAATCCTCTCAACTCACCAGCACTACATTTTTCACTTTTCTCACTTTTTTTTACAATTGTCAATTTCAAAATTCCTCATACGCCTGTTGTTTCAGGTACAGAGCAAGGAGCTAGTAAGAAACTGCTTCGCGGGACCCAGAAGGCCGGGATTTAACGCATGGCCAGCCCCGTTCTCACGGGTCGTCCCGCCCGGATTCTCCTCCTACGGCGCCAGGCCCCGCCCACTTTTCTAGGCCCCGCCCCGCCCTGTCTCTGGCCATAGGCCCCGCCTCTCGCTCCTCCCCAGGCCCGTTGCCACTCTGCGCATGCCCATCCGGGACGCTCTCCTGCGTGGAGTCTCCAGCTGGAAACAAACTTTCTCTAGAACAATGTCGCGACCCTGTCCTCCGGAGCCAGTCAGGTAAAGCCTCCCGCAACCCTGGCACCCTGTGCCGGGCTTTGATCGGGGCGGAGCCAAGCAGATCGCAGGCAGCCGGTCGCCGGGGCTTTTTGTCTGCGACTGTTTTTGCTGAACCCGCTCTCGGTGCACTCACCTTCTTGGTCGCCCGCAGGTCCGGGGACCTCTGCACCTTCTCCGACCCAAGACAGAACCGGACTTTAGCCATGTTGAGTTCACCCATTATCATAGGTTCACCTCCACGTTCCCCAAGGTCAAAGCGTTTCCCCCTGACCCGCTGGCTTTCTTCTGCTCCAGACGTCTCCAGACTTCGAACTCAGGAACCCCGAGCCCGCACCAGGCAACCCAGGGTTGAAGTCCCCGGGTGGCTACTTCCAGCGAGACCCTTGGGGCGCTAGGTTACATAAGTTCTCTGGGCCTGGACCGGATAACGCGCTCTGGGCCTGCCCTGCTGTTGAGAGGATGAAAAGGGAAAAAAGCAAGGCTGAGAGAGTGGGGTAAGCTCATGCTCACAACAGGGTGGCTGCTACTGTTGGTGAAGTTTTTATAATGGTCATTACAAGGGTCAGCCCCTAAGAGGTGGACAGACTTTGCATCTGCAGACTCTTCGAATAGTTGTGGGGGCCTCTGAGAAGCCGCACCAGGTCAAGTCCATGTTGACTGGGTGGGCCAATTTCCTCTTCTAGATGCTGGCCTATGTGCTAGGGATGTGCCCTGAAGTTGGGGGGGGGGGGGAGAGTGCTGTGATTCTCCGCTAGCCTTTGGCAGGTCATTGCCATTATCATCCCACTTTTAGTGAGCGTTCTGCCGTTTACAAAGAGGCAAAAAATAGCGAACACATCCTGCAAAAATAACCGCCCATTTAATGGTGGTGACAGCTATGACATTGTCACCATTCATAGGCCACTAGCTGAGAACTAGCCACAGTATATGAATTATGTCATTAAATCCTCACAAATATTTTCAAACCTGTCACAGGTGAGGAAAGGGAGGGCTCAGGGGTCATTCCTAAACAGTTTGAAACCAATTCTAGCTGACTTAAAACATCTGATTTTGCCCACTATGCAAAACGGCTTTTCCCGTGGAAAAATTAAAATTAAACTGTTAGTTTATTGGGTTGTCAATAACAAAGGGCCACAAACTGGGTGGCTTAAAAAACAAAAATTTGTTCTCTCACAGTTTCTGGCAGCATCACATCCAGCTCCTGCCTCTGTCTTCCCACGGCCTTGTTCCCTGTGGGTATCTATCTCCCTGCGTCCTTTCTCCTCTTTTTATAAGGATATCAGTCACTGGAATTAGGGCCCACCCTAAATCCAGGATGATTTCATTTTAGGTCCTAAATTAATCTACAAAAATCCCACTTCCAAGTAAAGTCACATTTGAAGTTTTGGGGGGGATACTGTTTAATCCACTATGCAAACCACCAACAAAATACAGCTTTCCAAATGAACAAAACAAATTCACAGTCATGGATTCGGGGCACCATTTGTGGCCATAAATCTGAAGAGTTGTATATTATCAGGTAATGCTTCTCGTGGTGTGTTCCCCTGGGCTGCAGCACCACCATCACCTGGGAGTTTGATATTCAGGCAAATGCTCAGGCCCCACCCGGAAAGAATGGAGTCACAGTTTTGGGGTGGGCCCAGCAATCTGTGTTGTAGCAAGCCCTCAGAGTCATTCCATTGCTGCTAGAGTTTGGGAACCACTGTCAGAATACAGTTGGATATTTGATAACAAATGGAATGCTTGATAACATGACAAAAGGGCCAGATTAAGAGAAAGTCCTTAACTTTACAATGGTTGAAATTTACAGTGACTTACTCAAGGAACATGTCCTACCCGAATCTAATTATGTCTTTCAACAGTTAACTATTGCATTGTTAAAAAATATTTTACCATAATTTAAACTCAATTTCGTTTTCAAGTGAACTTGCTTACTAATTCCTACCTCTCACCTATGGAAGATATGTTCTAAGACCCCCAGTAAATGCCTGAAACCGCAGAGTACCAAACCATATATGTACTATGTTGTTTTCTATACATACATACCTATGGAAAAGTTTAATTATAAATTAGGCAGAATAAAAGATTAGCAACAATAACTAATAATGAAATAGAACAATTATAATAACATATTATAATAAAACTTAAGTGAGTGTTTTCTCTCTCAACATACCATATTGTATTATACAGGGGTTCTCAGGTTACTCACAGTCTCGACATACGACGTTTAGAGTTTATGATGCTCACTCGCATAAAAACTTTAAAAAATTGAGACGTGAGTGTTTCAGCTTACGCCGTTAGCGTCATACTTAGGGACTACATGGGCAAACTAGTTTGGTTGCTTGTGGCAGAAGAATTTAGAGTATTCTTTTTCTGTGGCTTAGTTGTGTTTTTATGTTCTAGATTATGATTTTACAACTATGTTAGGATAGGTAAGTGACTTAGGCTAGAGCGTGTTTTGACTTACACCAAAATTTGGGTTAAGTCACTGTCGTAGGAACAGAACTGTGTCGTAACCTGAGGACCCCCTGTACTCACCTTTTCCTGTAAAGGAAGCACTTTATGGCTTCTCGTTGGCATATCTGAATTGCCAGCATCGCAGCTCTTGTGCTTTGGGGCCATTGTTAAGTAAAGTAAGGGTTACTTGAACACAAGCACCACAATACTGCAACAGAATTGTGATCACCAAGAAGGCTAGTAAGTGACTAACGGGCAGATAGCATATACAGCCTGGATAACCTGGATACAGGAGTGATTCATGTCCCAGGTGGGATGGAGTTGGACAGGAAAAGATTTCATCGCATGTCTCAGAATGCAGTGCAGACTTTAAAATTTGTGAATCGTGTATTTCTGGAATTTTTCATTTAATATTATTGGGCTGAGGTTGACCGCGGGTAATTGAAACTGTGAAAAGTGAAACTGCAGATAAGGGGGAGACTACTGTAGATTTTTGCCTCATTTTATCTTGCCCCAAATCATGACATTTGGCTATTATTGTTTCTGCCCTGTTATTGAAAAGTACACCGAGACCCAGAAATGGTAAACCTCAAGATACGCAACAAGCAGAAACAGGCAGGACAAGGAGATGTTTACCATAACCCTGGTACTACAATGTTTGGTCTGTTTCCCTTTTAGAAACAGTTTGATAGATGATGCTAAGGCCAGCTTAAAAAAGCATGATGTTGGGACCAAATATTCTCACTTGCCGTCTAATGAATATTCCATCCTTATACCATTGTTGGCTAAAGAAGGAAAACTTCATCTGTTGTTCACCCTCCGGTCAGAGAAGGTAGGTGACAAAAAGCTTCTGCCATTAAAGCCTCAGGACATTTGAAAACGCCACAGAATTTTGTCACTTGCACACATTTTGGGACCAGAGATTCCCAAATGGACTTTCAAAATTGTGATGTCAGGGGCCACCGGGTAACATGACATTTTTTTGGAGAAGTTTTAGAAAGAAAAAATATGTCATTTAAAATACTTTTAGACCAGGGTTTTTAACCTTGGTGCCATTGGCATTTGGGCTGGATAGTTCCTTATTGTGGGAGTTGCCCTGTGTATTATGGGATGAGTGCTTAGTGCCATCCCTGGCCTCTACCCACCAGATGCCAGTAACACACACACAAATGCCTTTGTGGCAACCACAAATGTTTCCAGAAATTGACTTCTGTCCTGGCAGGAATGGGAAGGGGGCAATTCTGCCACTGTTTTAGACAAATCCCACCCCAGGTATAATGTGAAAGTTTGGGATCAGAGAGATTAACATTCTGGGCCCTGAGACTGGCTGCCCATGTTTGAATGCAAACTCTCTCCTTGCCAGCTGTGTGACTTTGTCCTATTTGGTTACCCTCTCTGTGCTGCAGTCTCTTCACTTGTAAAATGAGGACAAAATATTGATACCTGTTTAATAGGGCTGCTGTGAGGATTTCACAGGATGATAAATGTAATGCCCCTAAAATAGCCAAAGCACTTGGCAAGGATTTGGTAAGTTTCAGTGGTCGTCATCATTAGTGCCATTAGTGGACAGGGATTGAGGCTTTAAGATAAACCGTTCAAGCCCTGGTCGGTTGACTCAGTGGCAGAGCATGAGCCTGGCGTGTGGATGTCGCAGGTTCGATTCCCAGTCAGGTCACACAGGAGAAGCGCCCATCTGTTTCTCCACCCTTCCCCCTCTCCCTTCTCTCTCTCCCTCTCTTTTCCCCTCTTGTAGCCATTGGCTCTACTGGAGCAAGTTGGCCTGGGTGCTGAGGATGCTCCAATGCCTCACCTCAAGTGCTAAATTGGCTCCAGTTACAAGGAAACAAGGGACCCAGATGGGCAGAGAATCGCCCTCTGGAGGGCTTGCCGGGTGGATCCTGTTCAGCTTCAAAGAAATGTTGGGCTGGAAATAGAGTTCCCTTGGGTACCATCACTGTCACTTACTGTTAGGAGTACTTCTGAAGAGAAGTTGGGAAGCAGTTAATCCAAGTACAAAAAAGAAAATGGGCATAATAGAGGGTCTTTCTAAGCAGAAGAACAAAAAGTATCTCCGTGGGGGAAGAAAAACAAGCTGAGAAATCAGCGGAAGTTTTGTGGATCTGGGGTTAGACTTGTGTGGATTCTTTCCTGTCTGGGTCAGATGATGACAACCCAGTTTCCAAGGGGAGACATTTAACCGAACCAGGGGCCTGGGGTCTGTTCCCAGCTGTGCCAAAAAGCACAGGAGCAGCACTTTATTTTTTGAATTATCAGACAAACAATAATGTAGAAAATCTAGACAAGACCCCCAGTGGTTCTCTGGTCTCTGTTTCCCCTAGAGTACCTTTGCCTATTGATTATTAAGTGAGATTATCTTAGACCATAAACTCTGATCTGCAGAGGTCACTTTTCATTTTAAGTATTTAAATCTAAATCACACTCTGAGCCTATCTGACTGTGGGGGGGCAAGAAGTTCCCTTGGGCTTACCTGAGCTTGGCCCCTTTCTGGAGTCACAGAAGCTGGGATCCATGATTTTCTCTCAGGAGATGGAGAAGGGAGCACGTGTCACCAGTCCCTCCTGCTTAAGGGTGGGCTCTCCTGCTAGCTCTGGGACCTGGAGCAAAGTGCTTCATCTCGGAGCCTCAGTTTTCTTATTCCTAAAATGGGTCTGAAGACAGTGCCTAATGTTATGAGGATAAAGGGTAGCACTCTCCTCTCCATACGCCCCCGTCTTCTCTACTCCCTCCCTCTTCCCTCTCCCTTCTCCTCTCCCTCTTCTCCCTTTAATTCTCCCTCTCCTCTGTTCCCTGCTCTCTATGGCTTGAAGTAGGCAAGAGGAAATTCAAGACAAACCCATAGATGGAAGTCTTAGGAAGTTTGGAGGCAACGTCATTTGGCTTTGAATAGAATTCCATATGGTTTTGCTTAATAAAAGTTGTTATGATATTTACAAAAAAAAATGATTGAATACTTCTGTACTTAGATAGGGCCCTTTCTGGTACTGACAGTTTTGTGAATAATCATTTTTATGAACAGCTCTATTTTCTTTAAAACTGTATAGCATTTTCTTCCAAGTATTTAAAATAGTCATTAAAGCAGGTCTGTCTTTCTGTCAAGCCGGATGTGTCCCTGCAGGTGCCTCCGTCACGGATGCCCTGCTGCTGAATGTGCTGACGCTATGGAGTGAGTTTTCAGAGGGGCTGCAATGTTACATCTAGTTCTTACACATTTGGGAGGTGAATGGTCAAGACAGTAGAAACACGCCCATCAACCTGGTTTTCACCTGCTCTTATAACTATAATTGCTGTGAAGATGTGTGGGGTTTCTGTGCATTGTAGCAATTCCTGCCTTGTTACTGATCTTAAAATTTTTTTTGTACTGATGTTATTATTAGCAGAGAGAAACTTTAATGTGTTTTCTTTCACGTTTTTATAAAGCTTGCTCAATGGGCCTTTAAACTGTAGGATATTACAAAATTTATTACGGCATCTACTTTATTCTTACATGAATATTTTGGCCCTGGTGCTAAAAGTGCCCTACACAAACCCTTGATTTACCTTTTAAACATTGAGAATTGTCCTTACAGGTTCTCATTATTGGTCCTGCAGAGGAGAGAGGGATGGAGGGCTTGTGCTTCTCTACCGCTGCCCAAGATAAGAGAGACATCATTTTAAAGACAAATATAAAAAAGGAGAAAATATTTAGGGACGCTACAGACGGAGACACAGACAGTTCTCCTGAAGTCAGGAAGGCATGGGATCAAGGACATAGAGGGACAGGGACAATGCTGGGGAAGAGAGGCTCCTGTTCCTTTCCTTGTGTGCAAAGGCATGGGGGTGTTAACACAGGGCAGTGCTGACGGTGCCTCTGACCACATTTTCTGTGTACTATCATAGTACATGCATGGTGTGCTGATTAAAGGTACGGGCTCTAGAATTCAATGCTGGTTTACATTCCAGCTCCACTATTCACCCCTGTGTGAACCTGGTCAGGTTATCTAATCTCTTTGAGCCTTAGTTCCCTTATCTAAAGGTGGAATAATAATAATAACATTGTAGTAACCTGTATGTCCATCCATGGAAAGACAGATAAACAAACTGATATATACATACTGCGGAAAACTAGTCAGCCACAAAAAGGAAAGAGGCACTGATCCATGGTATGACGTGGGAGAACTTCGAAGGCATGATGACGCCTGGCCTGTGGTGACGCAGTGGATAGAGCATCGACCTGGAATGCTGAGGTCCCAGGTTTGAAACCCTGGGCTTGCCCGGCCAAGGCACATATGAGAAGCAATCAATGAACGACTAAAGTGAAGCAACTATAAGTTGATACTTCTTGCTCCACCCACACCCATAAAATCAATAAATGAAATACTTTTTAAGAAACGAAGCTAAGTAAAAGAAGCATTCACCAAAGGTCACATGTCATGCAATTCCATTTACAGGGAATACGCAGGATAGGTAAATCCACGGAGACAGAAAGTGAGGGCAGGGAGACGAGGGGAATGTGTACTGCTCAGTGGGTACAGTCTCCTTTAGGGGGGATGAAAATGTTCTGGAACGAGATAGCGATAACCGTACAACATTGTTAATGCATTAAATGTCACTGATTTGTTCATTTTAATTTTATGTTCTGAATTTCACCTCAATAAAAAAAAAACAGCTTATGAAACTATCTGATAAGTCAGTGAAAACAAAGTCCTTGTGAAGCAGCACATCCAGAACATGGTAAGCACTCCGTTCACTTGTCACCGCTACGGTGAGGATGGTCTTCACACAGACTAGACGTTCAGTGATGACTTGTTGAGTGAGCAGACACAGTTCCAGAGTTGGAATCACTCAGTGCCACTCCGTTCTTTCCCTGTCCAGCTAAGACGGTCACCTGGAGAAGTGTGCTTCCCCGGAGGAAGGGGCGAACCGACAGATGTGGACAGTGTGGCCACGGCCCTCCGGGAAGCCCAGGAGGAAGTGGGGCTGCGTCCTGAGCAAGTGGAGGTGGTCTGCCGCCTGGTGCCGTATCTGCTGGATGTAAAGGTTGGAATGGAACTGCATTTCTTAGCGTCATGAGCTCCCAGTGTGGCCACTCTTCAGGATGGCCAAACATGACCCTACGAGAGCTGTACAACAGAGAGTCAAGAGCGGTTTTGTGTGGACTTTGCCTCTTATGGGCCATGTGGCCTTGGGCAAAGCCCTGTTCTTGGCTGGGCCCCTCTTTCTCCATCCAGAACTGGAAGGGGAACTCCATCGATGGATTTCAAACTGGGTGCTATGGACCCCTGTAGATGCTTCTATACCAAACCCCAGGCCTCCTCCTCCAAATTCCCAGTAGAATCTTTCACTGAACAGCACCCTACACTTATTGCAAGCAGTTGTGATTGTAAATATGTACAAATCCTCCCACATGTAAACATATGTGTCCTTGTCTATACTGATAGGAAAAGTTATCTGCTGCATTTTTTTAAGGGTTGCATAGAATCCCATTATATGCCTATACTCATACTTGATCGACCCTAAATGTCCATCAGTTGAGGAGCGGTAACTAGAGTTTTGGGCTATTGTAAATAATGCTTCGGTCTTGTGCAGTAGGGTCTCCCTGAACATTGCCGATAGGATCTGTAACTTTAAGCAAAACAATGTATAATGAAACCAATTTTATCAATTATATTGAGGAAGTTCCTACAGCCTCTCATTCAATGTTATAATGAAATGATGTTATCAGAGGACCTGATTTATTTTATCTTTCCTCACAGGTAGGAATTTATCATACGGACAAGCTTACACAAATACAATTGCTAAGTGAGAGGGGCCACGTTTTTATAAAGTCAAATTGTCATTCCAAAATATTGTACCTACTGTTGTTCACACAGTAATTTCAGGGTTATCTCACCTGCGTAAGGTAGGACAGAGACTACCCCCATTTCATGAGGGGCATAAGGTTTATATCTGTGGCAAGTTCTTTCCCCTTCCTGACCCACCCTATGCACTGGCTGCTTCAGCTGTTTTCTTAGTTCACATGGAAGTGGCATGGCTTTAGCATTGGAAACAATATCTCTCCACTTCTTAATCTGGGTATTTTGTTTTCTGCTTTTAGGGAAATACATTGGTAACAGCAGTCGTAGGGTTTATAGACCACAACTTCCAGGCCCAGCCTAATCCCGATGAAGTCAAGAATGTGTTCCTGGTGCCGCTGGACTATTTCCTGCATCCACTTGCCTACCACCAGAATCACCTGACACAATCTGGTCATCTTTTTATTATGCATTGCTTTGAGTACACAAACCCGGAAGACGGTGTGACTTACTATATCAAAGGACTAACTGCAAAATATGCTCTGTTGGTTGCCTTAATTATTTTGGGACAAAAACCCACCTTTGAGGTTGAATTTAATCTTGATGATCTAATATCATCCTCTGAAGAATCCTTCCTGAAGCTTTATAAACATGCAACAAGCAAGTTGTGATTTATGAAACCAGCATCCAAATAACTATCTAAGCGGCTTTGGCGTGTGCTTATCCGCAGAACAACAATCATGCCAGCTGGTGGAATTTGACAGGTGCGAATATTTTCCCCTGCAATATGAAGATGAAAACCTGGCCTGGTTTTCAGTTGTCCTCCATTATCTGAAAAAGCAAAAGTCTTTCAAAAGTGGAAAATGTGTTTATAGTATTGCATCATTTCCCCGTCAATATCTTAATGCCATTTCTCTTACGCATTGCAAGGAAAAGTATCTGGCACACAGTAGGCACTTAAATAAATATTTGTTGAATATATGAACATGTGACATTAATCTTATTTGTAAGAGTTACTATTTCTTTCTGTCTGATGTACATGTGACAGGAACTTCTGGCCAGCCATTGAAATTTATTGTCCCTTTCTTCCAGGTTAGGAGGACTGAAGTTGAGTCCAAAGGTCCCACGTAGAAACAGCATTACCTGTGGCCCCTTGTCAGTCATTGTGGCTCTGGGACTTAGTTAAGGCCAATGAGAGGTGAATGAAAGTTGACTTTGCAGGTCATCTCCAATTTAAAGATAAGCCAGCTTCCCTGGATTCCTTTTCCCCTTTTCATGAGCTGCAACATGGATTTATCTGCAACCCCAGATTTGACCATATAGGGGAAGACAGTCTTTGGGGGAATGGCAGAACCAACAGGTGGCAAGAGCTTGGATCTCTGAATGACTCTGTGGAGCAAACCCTGGATTGTTCATGTGGGAGTTGGGGCTATTACATGGGAGAAGAATAAAATTCTGCCACTCTAATTTGGAGTCACTGCTTGAGCAGAGCTATAACCTTAAATAATATACCGTAACTCTTGAAAATGGCAAGATGGATAGTCACCCAGACTTGAGATGTTTGCCGCAATTAGAGTTTGGGAAGAGCTGTGACATTTAATACATGGGCTCTGAGACAGGCACAGGATGCCCTGGGATGTTGGTGGGGTTCGGCTGACATCCAGAGCAGCTGAAATGAAGGGATCCGAGAGGCCCATGTGCCTGCCCATCGGGACAAATACCACCATCTACCTCCAGATGATGAGAGCAGGAAAACACCGCTGCTGGTATCAGCCCCACATCAATTCAGAAAGCCAATCATTCTGAATTGCACACCTTGAGATCTACCATTTCTTACCTGGGCATCTCCATATATCCTGTTTTATACTGAACAGGGATTTTTTAGTTTAGTTATAGTCTGTGCCATCCTGCACAAGGTCAGGGAAGCAGGTAAGTAAAGCAACATAACCTCAACTATCTGATGGCAATCGCCCGTCTTATTGACTTACTAAATTTTTAGAAAGCCAAGCCATATTTAATAGACTTTGTGATTGCTGAAAACATGGTCCCACATTTAAACCCATCAATCAGCCATTCACCTGTCCACTGCTGCTGACTTTTTATTTTCTGAGTGCTGGCAGAGGAAAATACCCGTTCTGCTGTTTTATACCCATAAGTGTTGACAAAGCACAAGTCTGGCTCCAATCATGAAAGCAGATGTTGGTAAGGTCCCCCATTAATGTTCTGTAACTGGGGCTGCATGAACATGCCTGAAGTGTTTCTGAACAATTATAGAGGCATTTGCAAATGTGTACTTAGAGTCTGACAGCAGTGTAATTGCCAGGTAGGTCTGTTGACCTCTCGGGCAGTGCAGGAAGTCGCCTTTCTGAACTGTGTTTGTGAACTCCACAGACCTGCCTGGTGTCTAAGAGGAGTTGGCCCGACTGAAGTCTACCATCTGAATGACACTTGTGGCCACTCAAACTGAAGGTGCTAAATATTTAGTGATAGAGGTACTGCCCCCCCCTCCTGTTACTTTTATTAGTGGTGTATTTTATGACATCTATGTTCAAGGTTCTAGTTAAACATCCTTTGGTGAAAAGGAACAGAAGTCTATCCAATTTGGCTCAAATAAAAGGAAAAGTGAATGGCCGAGTATTGATCTCAGGGAATCTACCAAAACCACAGCAAATCGGGCTCAGGAAGCATAGCCATGGGGCGTGACCGCAACAGCACAAGCTTGTGAACCCTCTGCGCTTTTGCACCCAGTCATATTGTGACAGTAACCATCTTTTGGGTCAGCTGATGCGAACGTAGAAAGGCCACAGCTCAGTAATTCAGTTCCCAGTTTCTTGGAGACAGATTCACTTGGCCAAGTTCGGTCACCTGACAGGTTTCCGGTAACCTGCAGACATGTTCAAGGGCAGGGGTCAGAGTCAGGACCCAAATGCAGACCTCGCCCTAAGTCACCTGAGTCCACAGGCTGTGGATCGGAGCGTTTCTGAAATCAGTTAGATGCACATCCGAGAACATCTATTCTCTCCAGTCCCTGAAACCTGTGAACTCCCGTGAACTCTGCCACCCAGAGAGCCCAGCTCTGTCTCCTTTGCATCCACGACTTTGGTAAACAGGTGGTTAACACCCCCAGGTCTGGAGTCAGAATGCCTAGACTTGAACCCCACCTGCAGCATCGACCCATTCAGGGACCTTAAGCAAGTTACTCATCGTCCACAGGTCTCAGTTCCCTCTTCTGCAATGGGGGAGAAATAACCTTTTTCTATTAGGGATGTTCAGAGGATTGACGGGACTAATACATGTGACCCCGTTAAGCACACCCATTTGCTCACAGCAGTTCCTGGGAAATAATAATGGCTCAGTGACCTGTTTGCTAGTAGTTACAGCATGATTAGAACTGTGGCATTTATTATAACAACATAACAAGCACTGTCATTTCTCTAGTGCAGAACATCCCCATTTTTCTAAACAGAAGTTCCCGGATCCTTGTTCACGGTGAGCACACTCGGCATCTCAGTAATATTTTTCACAGCGCATCTAGGCCAAAAGAAACACCTAATTTTTTTGTTATTGTTATAGCAAACAATTTAATAAGTGTTTATGTCCTACTAACTTGGTAGTCATTTGAAAATATACTGTATGGACACAAAAATACTTATATACTTCAATTTTAACTGCAGTTGCCCGTTAGTCAGGGACCCCAGTTGGGCACACAAGGAAATGTAAGATTCAGATATAGTCATTTGATCGGGATAAACAAACACGAAGTCAGAAAGAGGAGGGACACCTCCCCAGATCTGGGACTCAGGGAAGACACCACAGAGGAGGTGGTGGCTAAGCTGAACCCTGACAGGTAGGAGATGTCACGCCAGGTGAGAAGGATGGTGGTCATCTCAGCGGGGACTCTGATACCCTGCTCCTTTGCTTTCGTTATTTCATTTAACCCTCGCAACAAATTTCTGCTGCGAGTACTACTAGTGTTCTCATTTTTAGATAGGAGAATTTGAGGATCAAAGATGTTAAATATTTGCCCATGGTCACACAGGTCGTAAACAGCAGAGCCAACATGTGAACTCATATGGATGAATTCTGAAGCCCGTGCTCTTTCTACTACAGCCACTTACTCCAAGGTGAAGCGTATTTCGTGGGCAGAGGGGCAAGAACAGAGGTTAAATTCGTGTTTCCTTTTTGCATCACCACCAGCAGAAGGACAAGGATTACAAACTCAATAAATGAAAGAGGGAACAGTACTTATTCTTACCCTCATCATGTCCTTCAGCTTAATCAGCTGGTGCTGCACACAGTGAAATGAGTAATTAGCTAGGATGATTTTAATTGAAGTGGAACATACCCATTAATAAATGAAAGTGCTGGCACACTTGTTAATTTAACAACTCCGTTCACGGTGCCAGCTTTCCAGTTCAAGAACTGAGATGGGCTAATATTCCTTATCCCTTAGACAAGATGATTACATATAATTCAGGTCTTTTTCTTGTTTCCAGTTTGTTTCTTATCTGAGACTAGCACAAGGTGTTTGTTTCTTTTGTTTTGTTTTGTTTTGTTTGTGAGAGGAGGAAAGATAGAGAGACAGACTCCTGCATATGCCCGACTGGGATCCACCTGGCAACCCCGTCTAGGGACAATGCTCAAATCAATTGAGTTATTTTTAGTGCCTGAGGCTGATGCTGGGACCAACCAAGCTATCCTCAGCACCCAGGCCGATGCTCAAACCAATCAAGCCACTGTTGCAGGAGGAGAAGAGAGAGAGAGAAGGAGACAGATGGGGAGAGAAGCAGATGGTCATTCCTCTTGTGTGCCTTGATGAGAGAATCAAATAAGGATATCCATGCAGTGATCACCCCAGGTCCAGCTATCTTTGATGTGGTATACTGGGGTCCTTAATGAGGGTCTCTGTGTATCCTCCATTCAGAATTCTTGACTTCCTCTCCATCACCCCTCAGCCATGTCCCTGTGTTTTCCCTCTGCTGAACCCTACTCAGACGTGAAGAGTCAATTCCTATATGCTCTCTTCTTTGGCTAGTCCTGCTTGACAGCATGAACACTGTTTCATTGTCCCCCTTTGCATACCTATTTAATATCCGTACAATTTTGTGCTTAGTCCAGCCACAGTTCTGGAAGGGACATAGCATGAGACCCCTTAGTCCGACTTGCCCTGACCTATGGTGAATGAACCACGGGTCAATGGCCAACCCATTAAATTAGCATCTAATTTAATTGTCAGTAATCTATGACTTGTGCAGTCTACTTAAATAACTGAGCTTAGTCTATTAGATTTTCCGAAGAATTCGAAATATGCCAGAAGCTAATATATGCTTGGGAACTATGTATTTTGGCCAAGGGTATGCTGATGAGTCCGTCCAAGACGTTGGAGTTTCAAGGTTAGTGGACCAGTGATTGGTGGAAGTGTGTCTTTGATCTAGGCGGTAGTTGTCATGTCAGAGACGCCGTCAGATCCAACTGGAAGAAATATTTCCTAAAGCAACTTAAAGAACCTTTTCAAAGTTTCATACACAAGTACATAAAGTTTTATTTTATAGATGTAGCCTTGGTCTGATATTCTCTTGACTAGAACTTTGATGTTTCATTTTATATCTTCAAGACTTTATTCCTTCCACCATCGTGTTTGCTAATAGCACTTCAGTTTCCTCTTTTCTCTCTATTTTTTACTTATTTCCCATGTGAATCTTGAAGTTTTCCTTCTGGTTATTTTGTTCTAACTTCTTAATTCATTTGTGTTTCCTTATTCATTTGTGGACAGATTCTGCTCTGGGCTCAGCCCGGATGGAGTTTTTCCTTCTAAACCTGCTGCACCCCACGGAGCCCATAAAGCAATCCAAAAAGTTACCCACATTCTTTTTTCTGACTAAAAATCTGTAGGGCCTAATATCAGATCAAGTAATAAACTAAAGTTTTAGTTTTGCTAAAACTTTTAACCTGTTGTAAACATATTTCACTGTATCTTAGTCCCTTGTAGTGAACTGAATTGTTGCCCCAAAAAGATATGTCCAATTCTGAATCCATAGTACTGTATTTCCCCATGTATAAGATGCTCTCATGTATAAGACTCACCTTAATTTTGGCCCGAAATTTGAAAACAAATGTATTACATAAAGTTATTGAACTCAAGCTTTGTTCATCATAAAATTCATACAACTCCTCATATGCACACACACACACACACACAAAATGGGAAATGCAAGTTAAAAAAAAATCTACAACCACTATATAAGACGCACCTAGTTTTTAGACCCCCAATTTTTTGAAAAAAAGGTGCATCTTATACATGGGGAAATACGGTATTTGTGAATGTGACTTTATTTGAAAAGAGGGTCTTTATAGACATAATTAGGGATCTTGAAACGAGATCCTCTTGGATTTACTGTGGGCCTTAAACCCAATGATTGGATTTATCAATAAGTATGAAATTATAAGGATTTACCCCCTTATCAATGAAAGAGGACGAGAACTGACAGAGAGGCACAGGGAAGACGCTGTGTGAAAACAGGTGGAGCTTAGAGTGAGGCTGCCCTAGGCAGGGAACTCCCTGAGCCACCAGAGGCTGGGAGAGGCACAAAAGGCTCCTCCCTTGGAGACTTCAGGGGCTCTGGGGCCCTGACAACACCTTGATTTTGGACTCCTGGCCTCCAGAACTGTTATGGAATAAATTTCTGTAGTTTAAAGCTACCACATCTGTGATAATTTGTGACACCAGCCCTAAGACCACCTCCCCTCTGAACCCAGCCCTCATTTGAGGACTAGCTCTTGCCCCTCCGTCTCAGGATTAAGGTGGAAACAGCTCCCTGTTGACTGTCCAGGAGCTGGCACCAGCCCAAGCTCAGTTACTCAGGTTCATTCCCTCTGTAACTCATTTGCGTTTAGGATCGAGCAGTGCCAGTGTCTGCCTGCCTGCTCCCTGAGCACATCCTTGGGCATTCTCACTAGATAGATAGCCTAGTTGCTAGACTTTAAGATCCACGAAGGCAGGGACTGTAGACCTTGTTGGCATTCCCAGGGCCTGGCACTGTCTAGCATGCAACACTTACCACTCACTGTTCCTGATCTCAGTATTTCGACCCAGAAATCTGAGTTGTCCTTGACACTCACCCTCACCTCTATAGCAGACACAGTCAGCATCCGCCCGTACCCCTCGGGCCTCGCAATTGCACTGAGCTCCAGTCCACTTCCAACAGCCAGTTCTTACATCTCTGTTCCTAAAGAACTTTTCTAGATCCCCAGTAGGCAGGTCAGTGCCCCCCTTAGCAGCCCTTAACCACTGACTAGTGGAATTTGGAATATCAGTAGCACGGCTTCCTGCCCCTCGGGAGGGATAATCCTAAGGCATCATCACTTCTTCACTGGCTCCCAGAATGAACTGAGCTTCAGCTGCCCACCAGGTAGCTGGCTTAATACCTCACTTTTAGAGGCTGCCATCCCACTTCCGTACCAACGTGCCCTATATATTTCAATATATTACTTAATCTTTGTCTCAGAGTTTGTTTCTAGGTAAGCCCAAACTAACATACTCCTATACCAAAACTGTCACCAAATCTTATTGAATCTATTTTCCAAATATCTTTCAAATCTATTCTTCCTATCTCTAGTGACATGAACTTAGTTTAAGCCCTCACAGAACTTCTGCAAAATATCTATCTGGTAACCACTGCTCTGTGTCATTTCCTGCAAGTTATAGTTATTTTTGCAACATTTAAATGTTGCAAAATCCTATTTTCCTTGAGACACCCAGATGGCTTCCCATTGTATTTATGAGGAAGTCTAATGAAGCGTATAAGCTCTGTGTTCTGGCTCCTGTCTGTGTCTCCCTGTTCATCCCTCTCTGCTAATACTGGCCCTGGTTCAGTTCATGGACATCACAGGACTTTTGCACAAGCTGATCCCTCAGTCTGAAAGGATTTCCCATTTGCCTTTGCCTACTGTTAACTCTTACTCATCATTCAGGCCTTAGCTTCTCAGGGAAGTTCTGGCATCTTAATTAGGTCAGTTCCCCTGGTAACATATAAGTTCTCTTCTCTTTCATAACTCCTCTCACTGTTACAATATTATATCCCTTTGACTGATTCTTTGACTGATGCTCCCTTCTTCCTCTAGACTCTGAACTCTACAATGGAGAAAGCACGTCTCAATTTTGGTCCATCAGTGTACCCCAAGCACTTATTGCAGTGCTTGGCAAAAAGTAGATACTCAGTAGGTAGTTATTAAGTGAAAGAATAAAGCAAAATAAGTAAAAATAGCCAATCAAATAGCTAATTCAGTGAGCAAAGAAAAAATTCAATCTCTTTCCAACAGTCTACCTGACAAATGTCGATCTAAGGTTGTTAGTCGTCTCCCGTTTACTGCGTAAAGTGTATAAAGTGCCCTACCAACAGTGAGCATGAACGAGCAGCTCCGGTCTTCAACTGATTTTTGCCTTGTGACTTAGTTATTTCCATCCCCAGCTGTCTTGATGAACTCCTCCAGGACAAGAATTAGACCCTCTTCACTCTTCTATCCCCAACACAGGTCTTGTGATTAGGGTTCCTTCCCCTTCACATCTAGAATAACTTGACTTGAATCCCCATAGTAATTCCAGGACAAAGCTCAATTTTCTCCCAAGATTTATTCAAACGCTTAAGGGCTTACATTCCTTCTAATCACCTCTGGTTCAATTTCCAGCTTCAATGAATCTTCGTTCTACATTCTGCCCATTAACCCAAGTGTCAACCCAAATGTAGGACAGAACCTGCTTCTTGTTTTTCCCAAGACTGTCCTTTATATAAATCGTGGAGTGACTTTGGTGGGAGACATAGGGGCGTCAACCAGGTAAACTTATGCCACAACATGAGGGAGCAAAACAAAATTTGAAAAAAAGAAAATAAAAGAAACACCCTAAATTTGAATATTGTGTTCTCTTGTTCTTAAAAGTGTTCTGTCCCCTTCTGCCCAATCAGGCGTATGGCTGACACTGCATTCCTCAGTACTCTTACAGGTCCCTTTCTCTTCCCTGTTTGCTTGCAAACCGAAGTGGCACTCCTTTCTTTTACAGACGGCTTGTCTCTCTCTTTGACTCCTTGCCTCTCCCGCCCCCTGGGACTCACCTTCCACATCCAATAAGCCTAGCAGTGAGGTTTTCTAAATAAGAAGACTTTATCTATACATGGTACATTGATTCTAATCATACTTTTCCTCACTCCACTGGGTCTTTTTTTTTTTTCTTTTGTAATGAAATGACAGGGTTAAGTGAGGACAACCTTATAGCAAAACCCATGGGCGCTAGATTGGAAAAAACACATCTATGCAGAAACACGTTTGATATCTAAAGGTGTTGAACTCCTCAGGAGATAGATGAGCCCGAGAAAGGGAGGCGGGAGCGGATGATATGATCAGAAGTTGGACGTGAAGTAAGAGGCTGCATGGAGGAGGGGGGAAGGGGAGTGAGGATCAGGCTGAAGTGCAAAGCATGTAGGTGAAACAGGGTAGGAAGAGAGGCATCGACAGTAGAGGAGTAGTCAGGACAACTTTTAGAAGAAGGGTAGTGACGGGAACAACCTTGAAACAAACAAAGATGATATCGGGGTCTCCAGCCATGGCAAGTGGGCACTGGCCCTGGCATTGTCCATCATCAGTATGTACGTGATCCTGGAGGTATCATTCAATCTTTCTGGCCCTCGGGTTCCTCATGTGTAGGGCAGATTTGAACTAGGTGCTCTCTAAACAACTTCTACTTCTGAAATCTCTACTCTAGACTTTCTCCAGTCGTATTTCAACATATACAAGCATGTAAACAGTTTTGCTTAATGGTTCACAAAGGAAAAATCGGGACTGAGGACAAGAAAAGAATTGCCTATTTGTCTACTGTTTGAAGCTAGCAGCATGCAGAGAGTTCATTATGCAAAAAATACCATTTGGGGAGATTAATTAAAAATTCTGACATTCAGAGGAGGGATTTGGGACAGGAATGTACAAATACAGCACTTTGGGTAGAATTAGACAGGCATTTAAACATTGAACCTTATTAGGTATATAGTTAGGCATTAAGAAGGGGACATTTAGAGCCAATATTCCAACCCCCAGTGCCGGTTGTCTTTGTGTGTTTTGTTTGAATTATTGCATGTTTAATAGGATTTAGCTACAGTGCCTCTGCTTAACAATCTGTTTCCTTGGCAATGGAATCCTCAGTGGGGCAAAGGCCATATGGAAAACACAGGTCATTTTGTAAGTTAGTAAGTGAGATGAAAGGAATAGAATTTAATTCAATGCATATCGTTGTATCCTCCCCGCACACACAGTAAGGAAAACAGCGGCCGGTGTCGCAGGCATTCAATAAATGGAAGGTACTATTTTTACTCTTAGAAAAAAAATTCACAATATGCTCTGTTTTATAACAGATGCCCAAACATGCTATTTTTCAAAAAAATGATTATCAGACAAAATATTCTTCTCAGTAGTTCCATTGGTATTATCCTTCATTCTGTTTATTTTTCTCCTGCATCCTTCACTTGCATTTCATAAACAAGTCTTATTTATTTAGCAGCCAACTCATACTCCAAATTCATCCATTTCTTCCCATTTCCCATGTGACACATGGTCCCCTCCCAGCTAGATCTTCAATAACCTTCTGTCTGGTCCCCCCTCATTGCTACTCTTGCCCCCTACACCAGTGATGGGCAATCTTTTGAGCTTGGTGTGTCAAAATTCGCCAAAAAACCGAGCATAACTCGGGTGGTGTGTCACTTCGAGAAAAAAGGGCTAACCGGAAGTCCCAGAACTAGATGCTCTGTGCTGGAGTTCTGTTGTTTTGGCCTACAGACCTCCGGCACAGAGTGTCTACACTACAGCAAATGTTTTATTCTCGGCTACTGCACCTGGTTGTGCAGGAGCCGAGGATGAAACGTCCTTCTCGGCATGCGGCCCCATACTTCTCTGGTATATGGACGCATGTGGCTGTGTGTCATCGAAAATGGCTACGCGTGTCAGTTCTAACACGCATGTCATAGGTTCACCATCACAGCTCTACACTCTATCCTTCACTTAACATCTTAAATGATCTTTTGAAAATATGAGTAACACCACGTCATTTCTTGGATTAAAACCTTCTAGTACCTTTCAACTGTGCCTGTAATGAAGTTCTACCTTCTTTCCTCGGTGACAAAATTAGAACACTCTGGATCCTGCCTACCTCTAACCCTTCTCACTCTGGGCCACTTTTCTGGCTTCATTAGTGAACTGAAATTTACATGATCTTCCTGTTCTTCCTGAAACATTCCAAGACCATCCCCATGATAAAACTTTCACACGAGCTGTCCCCTCTCCCTGGAATGGGTTTCACCCTGGTTTTTGCACAACTGGCTCCAGTGTTTTTTGTTTTATTATCAATTCTAAGTACACTTATTCTTTCCTGGGTGAGTCCTACCACATGACACTTTAGTACACACCCATATTTTTATTTTCTGCACACCTCTTCTATATCTGATATTTTTATGATTTTATTTCTTTATATGTATTTGTTATATTTTCCCCTCTTCCACCAGAACATAAGCTCTGGGAGTGTGGAGACTTTTTATTATATTTTCTTTTCTGCCAGGAACTTAATAAATAAATCTTAAAGAGATGAATGAATTACTTTTGTTGAAAACTAAATGGTCAAGTCATTTTTCCACAGAGAAGTAGATCAGCACAATAATGAAATCATATCAAAGATTAGGTAAAAAGATACTCCCAAGCACTTCCATATTTATTTTTATTATTTTTTACTATTGACAATTTGTTTCATTAAGCGATAATCTTGTAACCATTTATGTGTTTTAATTGTGGTTTATAATTGTTACTGGTTTTTTTTTTAAAAAAAAATGTCTGGTTTACTCCATCTAATTATCCTGGCTCCATATGTGCATCTATCAGGAAAGAAAAAAAACATGGACAGCTTAGACACCCAACAACTTGCAAACCATTTAAATAAATTATAGTAAATCATAGAAAAGTACATATGGTCAATTATAGAAAAGAATATTCACAGAAATATTTAATTTCTTTTTATTTTATTCATTTTAGAGAGGAGACACAGAGTGAGAGAGAGAGAGAGAGAGAGAGAGAAAGAGAGAAAGGAGGGAGGAGCTAGAAGCATCAACTCCCATATGTGCCTTGACCAGACCAGTGCAGGGTTTTGAACTGGCGACCTCAGTGTTCCCAGGTCGACGCTTTATCCACTGCGCCACCACAGGTCAGGCCACAGAAATATTTAAAAGTCTCTTCTTGGAAAGAAGGTTAAGATTTTGACTATCTTTTACAACAAAAACCTTGAATGGCTATAAAATGTAAGGAATGCTTCAGTAGAATGAGAGAGTTATCCCCTCCCCCCCCCAAATAAAACAAAAACCTAATCCCTAAGTTTAAAAAAGAAAGAAAATAAAAATTTAAATTCCAAAACCAAGACTTTCAACCAAAGAACTCAGCTGGGTGATGAGATAAAGGTGACTTTTGGTGTGTCTCTGGTGGCACTGGCTTAGCTGGTGGCTAAGCATGCCAGCCCCAGCATGGGGGAGCATCAATGGCTTTGAGACCATCTCTGCTTCCACTCTCTCTCCTGCTCCACCCCTGCATGCCCTGCAATAGCATCCTTCTTTACCCCAGTCTATTCCATTCAAGCACCTGCCTTACAACTTGGTCATGTGCAGAGAAGTGTGAGAAGGTTATTCAATATGAGGAAGATCAATGAGGCTGTGACTGCTCCCTCTCTTGGGCATCTATTTTTACCAATTAATTCACACATCGGTGCTGAGTCACATTCTGAGAAAGTAAATGAAAACATGCCAGGGTCCGGCTATGTGCTGGCATGTCAGAACTTGGGGGTGGGGGGGACACTGCAAACAAGTTGCCAGGAGAACCACATGGCCTCCAGGAGAAGCTCAACCTGAAAGGCGGAAAGGCTCAGAGAGCAGAAGGAGGCCGGGCAAAGGAACCAGAGAGAATTCATTTGAATTTTTGAACAGGGCAATTGTGCTACAAGAAGAACAGTGCTGCGTGGTGTCCCCCGGCCATGTGAGCTGGGCACCACATGGGAAGCCTCAGAGTAGAAAGCATGAGCCTTCAGAGATCTGGCCTTTAGGGAGGGACCTCCATGGGGCTCTGAAGTTCTCGTTGCTCACCTGTCTTCAACAATGGAGTGTACAGCCTGACCAGGCAGTGGCGCAGTGGATAGAGCGTCGGACTGGGATGCGGAAAACCCAGGTTCAAGACCCCGAGGTCGCCAGCTTGAGCACGAGCCCATCTGGCTTGAGCAAAAGCTTGCCAGCTTGGACCCAAGGTCACTGGCTCCAGCAAGGAGTTGCTCGGTCAGCTGAAGGCCTGCAGTCAAGGCACATGTGAGAAAGCAATCAATGAACAACTATGGTGTCGCAATGGCAACGAAAAACTAATGATTGATGCTTCTCACCTCTCTCCGTTTCTGTCTGTTGGTCCCTATCTATCCCACTCTCTGACTCTCTCTCTGTCCCTTTAAACAAAAAAACAAACAAACCAAAAAACAATGGGGTGTACAACTACCCCCAGACCATCCCCTAAGATTAGCTCACCAAGATGGGGAAAAATACTTCGCAACCATGCGAAGTTTCAAGGCCGCTCGACAATCACAAGCATCTTGAAGACATGGGTTTAAATGATGGCCAGGTATGGGTAAGTATTTGGAAAAAAGAACCGTATCTAAAAAAGAACCTGAGACTTCTTCATACACAGAAGACACTTGCTTTTCATTATATAAATATACATACACACACACACACACACACACACACACACACACTTTCTTTTTGTGAGAGAGACAAAGAGACAGACCGACAGGAAGGGAAAAAGATGAGAAGCATCAACTCATAATTGCGTCACGTTAGTTGTTCATTGATTGCTTCTCATATGTGCCTTGATGGTGGAGGGGTAAAGGAGGGTGACTCACACTGAGCCAGTGACCTCTTGCTCAAGCCAGCGACCTTGGGCATAAGCCAGTGAACATGGGATCATATCCATGATCCCAAGCTCAAGCCAGCAACCTCAGGGTTTTTCAAACTTGTGTCCTCAGTGTCCCAGGCCAACATTGTACCTCTGCGCCACCATCCATCAGGCTCATTTCACAGATTTTTAATATGAAACCAAGAGCCAGATCCATCCATGGGATGCATAGATTTTGGAAACCTTCATTCCTCCTTCCACGCTGATTAGGCGACTCTTTCCCTGTGGCCTCCTCTTCCACCAACTCCTACTGGAAATAAAACCCAAATAACAAATACAGTGGACAATTATGTGTGTGTACAGAGCGCTTTCACACGGTGTCTTGTTTAGTTGTCCTTACAATCCCGTGTGCGAGACTGGAACAGCTGTACGGTGTGAGCAAGGTGACCTGGTGATGTTCAAGGCTTGCCCAAGAACACAAGGCTACTTAAGTAAGGAGCATTCCCACGGAGCCTATGTTTCTGTTTCACCTACGTCAAATTTCCCATGAAGGACGAAAAATAGAGAAAACAGGTACATTACTGCAGGACTCGGTGGTAGCCACGCACTGATCTGCCCAGCACGTGTTCCTCTCGCCCTTGGCCATCTCTCACTTGTGAACTTCCTGGCCGGCCCCATGTGTCCATAAAATTAGGTTTTGCTTAAGCCAGTCTGAATTGGGTGTCTGTCATTGCCAATCAAAGGAACCCTAACTTCAAATACAACACCTTCAACATACCCCCATCACTCCTGTTGTGGTCCCTGCCAGATCCCAGGGCTATTTTTCCTGCGGGGGGATCAGTTCAGAAGACCCTCAGGAGTGACATTAAGAAAAAACTCTGAGCAGATGACAAAGTAGAAATAGACTGCCAAAGAATTCTGTCCTTTCCTATCTCGACTCCAGGCAATATGATAAGATTCATTAATATTGCCTTCCAGCTAGTCACACATCAGGAGAGAGGCTCTGATGAAACTTCCTGTGCACGGCATCAGCGTTCACAGGGCACGTAACACTTAAACGATTGCTTCTGCTTTGCTGGCTGGGGAAAAATAAAGTTGTGTTTCTAGGACAAAGCTCACTAAATAAATTCCCTTGGCTGTAATAACTCAGACTCCAGGGATAGCTAAAAATAAACAAATTAGATTATCTTAATTCTGCTCGTATTTTGCAGTTAATTTTTCTATACTATAAAATTCTTTCTCCAACTCTGCAGATGAGTCTTGGCTATATTCATGAGAAATGAACCATGCTGTCTATCATTTATTTCTCAAATTATCCTCAATGACTCTAAGGTTTGATCAATAAAAATTAAATCATTAAGGGCCTGACCTATTAAAAAAGCAATTCCAAAACCCTTTGGTTATAGAATTCTGTCGTTGGGTATAAAGCCCAAAGGAAAGGACCCACTGCCTCCCGCCAGCACTTCCACGTAAGGAATCACTCCAAAGAGGATGTTCACATACAGAGTGCCTGTGGCTGGCCGTCCCTACTCCAGTAAGTATTGCCATAGAAATCTGTGACCTGCAAAATATTAACTCTTGACCCTTAAAAGAACCCTGGCCAAAATGTTCCTCTAGCACTTTCCTATTTAACCTTCATGGAGACTGTCAAGTAAGTTGATGCTGTTTGTATTCCCACTTGACAGATAAATAAATGGAGGCCCAGAGAGGACAGAGTAACCTCTCCAAGTAAAGTTGGGGCTCAATCTACTTCTAATGGTAGGACTTAGGATAAAAGGTAACAATTCATTATTCTTAATGAATTCATAATGCTGCCTCCCTAATGCCTACAATACAATTGTCTTTCCTCACTGCTAGTTCCCTCTACAATCTATAAAATCTGCTGTCCAGGCAAGAAGAGTAGCCTTGGGAACTGGGTTAGGAGCCTCTGAAAGGTGGACAGAGGGGGTGGGTTGCAGAAGGAGTTAGAGGGAAGGGCCTCCTGCGTCATGCATTATAGAAATATCAGCCCAAATATCAGGTCAAAGGTGTCACCACAAAATTAAGACCTCTCTGCCCAAACTTACTCTCTTCTTTCTCTTCCTATCCTCTGATGTTCCTGAAATTTTTAAGAAAAATTCCAGGATTTTCCCATATGTTTTAGGCCACAGAACAACACAACACACAAAACACCTTGCTGATGCAGGAGTTGGCCGTTCAGAACTCATAGGGACTCTGGCAACCATGTAGATTAGGCCATCCTGTTCCGTTTAAGACCATAAAACTAATAACGCATAAAGACCAACAACAGACAGCAAGGCTGCTGGAAGGCATCCGTCATTTTCCTGACAGCTTGAGAACAACAGGAGCTTCGTGTACTTTAGTTCTGATCGTCCTCACCACCTTCAGCACCAGTATAACCATTCCCATTATGCGAAGACCTGTTAGGTTGGGTCCAGGGCCCCTTATCAAAACCTCAATTAGCCAGGAGAAACTTTAAGCAATTTGGCTGCAGGGTAGCTCTCGTCCCTTCACCTATCCAAACACACTGTTGCTTAGTGATCAACCATCACCCCGCCCCAGGATTCCCCGTCAAGGCTAGCCACCTGGCTAACGCTGCTCACGATGTTAGAGGCTTGAATCCCCAGACGCTCGGCGCTGACACCACGAGGGTCTCAAAAACGCATCTGTTTGCAGATGCCCCAACAAAGTATTTTATCCGCTTGTTTCTCCTGGCTTCCTTCTCAGCGTGACCTAACAAGACCCACCAAAGCCACAGACCAGGTGTGGTTTATAAAGGACATGGTCTCCCCAGTGGCTGCTGTCTGGCTCCTGATGCCACTGCTGCCCATTCTAGTTTTGAATCTGCACTTTCTATTCTTATTTGATGCCCGCTCCTGCTCCTCGGACTTGCTGACTGCCCTTGGCTTCCCTGCTAGAACTCTCTGTGAGCCTTTCTCAGTCTACCTTCTCCCCGCCCACCTCTCCCACTGCCTTGTACTCCTGCACCTCTCAGCCCCAGGCTCTGACCCTCACTCAACATTTGGACTGTCAGTTTACCTAAAAGGATGCCCTGGCAAAAGCTCGTTCCTTCTCAGCCTGGGTCTTGGCAAGCCCAGTGTCAATGCTTGGCACTATTGAGGATATGTCATTGGGGGATTTGAAGATGCCCATTGAGGTGGAGCCCAGACATGACAGGAAAACAGAAAAATACTGCTCCCCGCAAAGCCCCGTAGCACACACATATTGCTGATATCAAGAGAAGACGCTGATGGGGGAAAATCACTTATTCTGGAGTTAGATCATTCTGACTGCATCACATCTGACCCCTTGCTGATCGGGCCAGTCCTTCAACACTGCAAGATGCCACGCCCATATCTGCCAAAGCAGCATGAAGGTGCTACTCTTCGGGGTTGTTGGAAGTGATAGAGACAATAAAAGTGCCGACCAAGGCACTGGGGCACCACTGGTCACACACCCATCCCAGGGCCATTACTACACAGACTCCTGCACAACAAATTTTTGTCTCTAAAACTATGTGCCCACAACTGCCTCTCTAAAACTCTTTGTTTTGATCAGTCCACCAATATCCACCCCACTGCTCTCTAGTCCATTGCTCCCCAAAGCCTGGTTCCCGGGCAAGCCACATGCTCTTCCGTCGGGCACTTGTGAGAAACGCAGACTCCCAGACCCTTCCCAGACCCTTCCCAGACCGTGTGGGCCAGACTCTGCACTCCTGGAAACACTCCCAGTGGCCCTGGTGTCTGTTGAAGTTTGAGAAGCACCGCTCTGTTTCACTTGTCCTCTCTAATGACATCTGTAATGTGTGTTCTCTCATACACACTAGCCGGTGTGTTAGGTTTCTACGGTTGCTGTAACAAAGCATCACACATTTAGTGCCTTCAAAGCACACAAGTCTACTCTCTTGAACTTCCGGAGGCCAGAAGTCCATGCGCAGTTTCCTGAGTTGAAACCGAAGTGTCGTCAGGACCCTGCTCCCTCCAGGAGCTCTTGGTGAGAAGCTGTCCTGTGGCCTTTTCCAGCTTTTAGAACTTTGTTCCGTGGTTGTGGCTCTTTTCTCTGTGTTCAAAAAGAACAGTGTAGCATCCTGCTTCCATCTCCATACTGCTTTGTGTCTCTCCCTCTGTTACCTCTTATAAGGACACTTGTGATTATTATATAAGACCCAGCAGAGAATCCAGATCCTCTCTGGATTATAATATGAAGACTCTTAACTTAATCACATATTCAAAATTTCTTTTGCCATATACGTGAATATTCACAGGTCCCAGGGGTGAGGGTGTGGATATTTCAGGGGGGCATCATATAGCCTACTAACCCTTGGTCTCTAATTTGGCACTCTGTAGGTCTCTTACTAAAGGTTGGTTGACATTTTTATTTACTTGCTGGATGTCATAATTAGTATATGCCCACCTGGAGATGCCTTTATGGAGACAGGCAACGGAATAAATTGACTATAATTTATCATAATTATTTATGAATGTGTGTCCCTTAGTTTTCAATAGAAAAAGTAATTAACCTTGAAGGGGTCACAAAGGAGGTGAACTGAGCCCTGAAAAATGAATGGAAATTCAGCAGGTGACTGAGCTAGGGAGAGACATTCCAAGCAGAGGGGGAAGCATTTTGAATAGCACAGACACACACACACAAAGCCTATTCGGGGCTATAGGTATGAGGGGAAGCAGAGTGTAAGTATGAAGCCAGGAGATCAGCTGGTGAAGCAAAGGGAGTCAGGAAGGATCATGTTAGGGAAGGTTTTGAAGGCTTCATTCAGGAAATCCACTTCTATCCTGTAGATAACAGGCAATCATTGAAGGGTTAATATCGGGAGTATGACGGTCATTCTGCCGACAGTGCGGAGGCTATTTTGCAGAAGGTAGGCACACTAAATCAACGCTTCATTCAGTTCATGGTAGGTGTTTGATGACTATCTGTTCAGCATCTCTCTTATGCCCCATCACGCCTGCACCGCCGTAGGGAAAGGGACCCAGAATAACAAGATATTCTGTTTCAAGCAGATGCCACTCTGATCCGAGCTGGGGACACAGCTGCTCAGTAGTAATCAACATGCCGGTTGCTGTTTCCATCCTTTTTGACTGGAGAAGGGACACCAGGGATTCAACAGGGAGAGATACCTGGGCACAGTGTGCTGGGAAGGCACCTCGATTCCTTTAAGACAAGTTCAGTCTGCGCTCTGCTAGGTGCTCAGGTTGAAGAGGTCTGTGCTGGTCTTTGTCATCTGCCCTTCGAATGGACATCTGAGGTCAGCAGAGCTCAGGAGCACTGGGCCAGCCACCTGAGCTGTCCTTTCGTTGTCTGAGCAGTGGGCCATCTAGTTCAACACAGCTAGCCAAGGATTCTCCTGCCTTATCTGGAGATGGGGATGATGACGATAACAGCAACTACTTGATCACATACTATGTGCTTAGCACTTACTTTACCTAAATTGCCTATAATCTTTATAACATTGTCCCTAAAACTGTTGAGTATCACCCACACTGAGAGATCTATTTGATACGGCAAATACAGATGCTGGGAAACATCCCATCAAACCAGCCTGCATGAAATGTACTATGGCCTTTTCTATTCCATTCTGCTCAGTTTTATTTTATTTATTTAGATCACTAAACCAACTTAGTGATCTACAGTTCAAGAGTCAAAGGTGAGTATGGTTGTCCTTAATATCCTAGCAAAGCAATCAGAGGTGAGAAGGATTAAGCAACAGGTTCAAAGCAACACGAATCCTGCTCTGCTGCCAACCCCATGCTCTTCTCATCGTGTCATCTCTCAAACCAGAGTCTCTGCTATTGGGACAAATATCCCAGTGCAGCAGAGAAGTGACGGTAACAACCACAGGCAGCGACATGAAAAATAATAATAGCTGACACTTTGTAAGCCCGGATGACGTGGTAGCCATTGTGCTAAGTAGAAGTGGTATGTGCTTACCTAATTTAGTTTTCAGTTAGCAATAAGCATGCCTCGGATAAACCTCATTGGCTGTCATACTGCAGCTGCGCAAGGCTTCTTATCTAATTTAAATGATGGAGCAAGAGCACCAGAGAGACAACACAAAGAATGCAATGAAACATGTACTGAACCGAGCACTGGAAGTTTTGCATTTGCTCAGCTCTGACCCCTGCTCAGATTACTCAACTGTGTACAGAGATTAATGCCTTGTCTGATGCCAGCTAACTACACCAGTCCCTCCTGTTAGTTACATTAGAAATCAAAAGTGCTGATGCCCTTTGTAAAGTGTACCAATGTCAGTTCTTTACTTGCATAACATTCTTGAAAGGCCCACTTTGCAAAGAGGTTGAAAAAATGTAAAGCCCTCAGCTTTGTCCTTTTCTCAAAGAAGGCAAATAGAAAAGCCGTGTTCAGAAAAAAGAACCTAACACAATAGGGTATTTTGCCAAAGACAAGAAACAAAAATCATGTTTCTTTGCAACAAAGGTAACACAGTGATCTCCTGGCTAACATGTACTCTTCAAGTAGGGGCTTGTCCCTTCCAGGGCCAGTTGGGATGTCAGTCCCTTAATTACCATGCCATATAGGCCATGATGATAAAATCTGTGATGTAGGGCCACAGTGTTGAGTTTTCATTTTGGCTTCTGCATGTAGCAGCACTTAGAATGTAGTATATTTCACCGTGGCTAGTTGGCTCAGTGGATAGAGCATCGGCCTGGTGTATGGATGTCCTGGGTTCAATTCCTGGTCAGGGCACACAAGTGAAGCAACCAGCTGCTTCTCTCCTCCTCCCATTCCCCCTTCTTTCCCTCTTCCTCTCCCACAGCCAGTGGCTTGACCGGTTTGACTGTCAACCTCAGGCACTAAAAATAGCCTGGTTGACTCAAGCATCATCCCCAGATGGGGGTTGCCAGGTTGATCCCTGTTGGGGCACATGCAGGATTCTGTCATACTATCTTTCCTCTTCTCTCTTAAAATAAATTATAAAAATTAGAATGTAGTACATTTCGGCATGTCACTAATCTCTCCAAGTCTCATCATCCGCATCTTAAGTTGAGGAAATGGTGGTATCTTCTCCTCGGTGTAGCTCTTAGGATTGGCACATTAATAGCGCATGTGTGATAACATCATCACTAGCTATCTGAGACTCAGTTTCCCCAGTTCAGGACTGTTGTGAGGATTGCAGGACAGGCTGTGTGTGAGGTCCCTAGAACTGTTCATGGCAGAATGAATGGCTCAGTAGCTGTGATCCCTGTTCTTGGCTGGGGAAAAGGGAGCCCTCATTCCTCCTTGCTTGTTCTCAGGGGCTCTCTCTGTGCCAAATGATTTGCTTTGCACAGAGTAGTTTCTTGGTTAGTACTTGTGAAGATCAGAGAAACATTTCAGGAGACACTTAACAAGATTCCAAAGGAGTGAGGGGCCCAGGCTGGACCAAATTTCCTAAAGCAGGTTCCAGAAGAAGAGATGATGCCACAGGAAGTCAAGTTGCTGCTGGCAAGGACTGGTCAGGAGGCATAAGGGCAGGGCACCACAACCAGGGATTGATAGGTTAAGACTCCCCTCAGGTCTCCCTGAATTCATTCATTCATTCATTCATTCATGCACTAGTAAATGAGACCTCTTTTCCTGCTTCAAGCTTACTAACTCCAAGGAAAAATATTATTTCTATCACTACCATCTGAAACAGCAAAGCGGCCAGCCTCAAGGGCCTTCACTCCAGCCTTCCAAAAACAGAATGCATAGCAAGAAGCAGGCCCAGGGCTAATGCAGCGTTTCCTCTGTACACAGTGCCGCTGCACCCATGGTCCGGGGAAAGACACAGGGCCCGGGGCCAGGTTCCTGCATTCCAGCCCAGTTTTTTCTCTCCTGGCTGTGCACCCAAGGGTAAGTTACTTTACCTCTCTGGGTCCACAATGAGATGCATGCTTGTTAATATGTAAATATGACACAGTTGTGCAAAAGAACAAGGAAAAGTAAAAATAACGTTCTCACAAAGTGACTGGTGTTATTTCATGTCATGGCAATATGCCAAGGACTAACCTGTTTTGTGTATATTTGTGCACGCACCCCATGCTTTGGGCAAACCTGCTATAAGGTAAACCACTGTAGGGGCCTGTAGGGGCAGGAGCAGGGGCAGGAGAGTGAAGCACTCCCCTTGAGATGCAAAATTTAAGGGGATGAGCAATAAGAAAAATAATCTAGGTGAATACCATTCTAATGCATAATTTCTAGACATAAAAATGAATGCAAAAATCCATGATAACTGGAACATCAATATTTTAGTAAAGAGAGGATCCACCCCTGTTTGCACAACTCAGTCCCACTGGCCTCCTCCTAATCCTGGATGTATATATAGGTAGTGTCTGTTCGTGGTGGGCGTGATGATACTAGTACTTTTCACATCTTCACAGTACTCTTTAATTCCCAAGTTGTTATTAGCATCCTGTTTGGATTTCCCAACCAATCCCAGGGGAAGGCAGGAAAAGGAAAGTCATTCCTGCTTCATAATCATAGAGGATTAGGTAGCTTTAATCAGAGAGACCTGGGTTCAAACCTTGTCTATCTGCCTCTTAGAAGTGTGCAGCCTCAAGCAATTTGCAAATTGACCTTTCAGGAGCCTCCAGACCTTCCTCTGCCTCCTTGGCCCCTGCACTCCCCCACCGGTGCAGAGCCCTCTGTGCACCCACAGAAAGGTCGTTCCAGAAGGAGAACGTCGCTTTACTTTAGACACTTCGTCTCTTACTAAACTCACTCAACACTCATTCACTGTGAGAGGCTTCTACTGGTTGACTTATTTCCTTTCTTAATGCATGAACGGAGCCGAAGGTCTACGCAATCATTTTGCACCATATGCACAGAAAGCAAAGAAAAGAGGGAGGGAAAAAAGGCCAGTTTTCAGAGAGAAGCCAAGAGAAAATACTGTGCTGCCCCCGAGCCGGAGAAAGTAGCAGTTTGGATTGCAGGAGTCTTCCTTGTTCAGCTCCCCCCATCGGCCCTTGGTGTCCTTCCAGATACCACCTCGCTTTCTTTTTAAATTCATTGTTAAAGGTTTTCATTTACTTTGAAGAAGATGGTGGTAACAGAAAAGCAACTCTTGCTTTCACAGTCGGTCCCATTAACCCACCTAGCGCCCTCTTGGAGTGCTCATGGCTTCTCCTTCTATTTGGAATGAGGTTGCCCCGTTCCCAACCAAGAAGTGAAACTGAATTATGTTATCTGTCAAATACACCAAATGAATACCCATCATTGCTTCATATGCTCATTCAAAATCACTCCTGGAGATTACAGGTTTACCTGTACAGACTCTACAGCATGTCGTACATTGGACTGCTCTTTGCTTCCTAAGCTTTGAAGAGAGTAACAAACACCCCAAAGTGTATTTTCGAACTCTCTGAAAGGTTGTGATACCCATGATCATAAACTTATCACGCTGTCCACTATTGAAAAGTATTATTCTGTGGGTTTGTGAGTCAGACATAGGGTATAAACCTCAGTTTTGCCATTTATTTGCTGTGTGTTATTGGACAAGAAACTTAATGTCTCTGGATCTTATAAATTTGAAGTGGAAATAATAACTTCCTGGCAAGAGTTCTGTAAGAATGAAATAAAATAGTGGATATAAAGGGGAAATGAATTTAGCTCCACCACAGGGTGTAAGAAATGTTACATTTGCTTCTCTGAATAAAATTTGACCGACTAATAGTCTTCTGCATTTCAGTGGAAAACAAGAAAGTAAATGCAGAGAGAGAAAGTCTACTGTGATCCCTCAGCCCACTAGGATGACAGAAACATGATAATCGGGCTCCCTTCAACTTGTGAAAGCCCTGGAGGTCTTCCAAAGGGCAGAACATTCCTCCAGGAGGCTCCCGAAAGGGGATTTCTGTATTGATTCCATGCACTGGAGTAAGTGCAGGGGCTTTGTGGAGGCTGAGGGTACTGGCACCTGGAGCTCAGCCTCTTCCCTCCATCCACTTCGTCTGATGTCCGTTACCTCTCTGGTGCACTGTAAGGAAGTGGGTGACGGTCTCAATCACTTGTGGCGCCCACAGCCCTCTCTCCATTCTCAGCCCCCATCTATGTGCTGCCTGGTTCTACCTCCACCATCTTCCAATCCCAGAGTTCTCTCCTTCCCTTGGGGACGTTCCAACCCATGCAAAATGCAAGGGCCAGAGATGATAAACGCCCAGCCCACAGAAGTGTTTTATTCTATTTTAAAAATTGAATTAGTTGTCAAGATATAAAAACTGGGTAAGAATAAACTTGAGTACATACCCACAATGGATTCCTAAGCAACTGTAAAAAGAATTAAGAAAGATATCTCTGGACTGATTGTAGAATGATTTCTAGGACAGACTGTTGAGTAAAAAGAGCAAAGCGTGAAAACTGCATATATAAAATGCTACCTTCTGTCTCAGAAGAGAGGAAATAAAAACATACATATATACACACTAATCTTTTCAAAAACAAACACAAAGGATAAGCTAGAAAACGATGAACTTGGGGTAGGCAAGGAACAGGGTAGAGGGAGGCAGAGCGGAGCCACACTTTTGTGAGTAGACCTTTTTTTCGTATAGTGATGACTTTTGAAAGCATGTTAATGCTCCACATATTCAAAATAAAGTTAAATCAACAAGGGCAAGAAGGGAGGAATGGTACAGTCCAATGTTGAGCAACCTAATGTCAGTCAATCACTTACTCACTCAAGGTCATTGGGAGATAAGGTTTGACATGTGCCAACTAGTCCTTGATTTGGGGGTTGAGTTATAGCATGCAACCCCTACAACCCTAGGGTCAATGGCTCCCCTGTTTCTTCAGTTTGCAACAGCCCTTCCTTCTTTCCTTCCTCCTTCCCTCTTTTCCTCCCTCCTTTTTACTCTCCCTCTCTTTATTTTCTTTCTTTTTCTTCCTCCCTCCCTCCCTCCTTTCTCTCTCTCTCTTTCTTTCCCCTTCCTTCCTTCCTTCCTTCCTTCCTTCCTTCCTTCCTTCCTTCCTTCCAAGGAGGCTTGGCTCTTCAAAGCCAATCTGAGGGCTGAACTTGAGAATGAAAAGCAGAGGAGCCTGACTTGTGGTGGCACAGTGGATAGAGCACTGACCTGGAATGCTGTGGTCGCTAGTATGAAACTCCAGGCTTGCCCAGTCAAGGCACATGGGAGAAGCAATCAATGAACAACTAAAGTGAAGCAACTATGAGTTGATGCTTCTGGCTCCTCCCCCATCCTCATAAGATCAATAGATAAAACCTTTTTTTTTTAATGTTTAAGTATAACAGCAATATATATTAATATTAGAAAAAAAAGATGCAGAAAATATAAAACTTTTAGGATATTCAGAAAGTCATCAACTAAAGATAAATCACCATTAAGACCTCTCTTGGTCTTTTCAGATCTTAACAACAAGCACATATGCACATGGATAGGAATCTATCTGGTGCTTTCTCAAGCTGCTTAAAATATCCTTGCATTGAAACATTTTCAAAGGCCCCATGGGTTTCAGTTGTATGGTCATGAGAAACAAATCCCTTATCTCCTGTTGTTAGAACTTTAGGTTTAGAATGTTGTAATTAATGCTGCAGCAAAAATGCTTGGAGGTGGAATATTTGCACGTTTTTAATTATTTCTTTATTATATCTTTCTGAAAAGGGAACTGCTGAGTCAAGAGTTTACATTGTCGAAAGGTGGTTGTTTCACAGGCAGAAATTCCCCTCTCACATGTGTGTACCACTTCCAAAAACCCTCCATGCACGTTTGCCCTGGACCTACCACACTGCATTGCGGCAAAGACACCCTGAGACACACAAACACATTCTCACACACTTTTCAAGTTTACTTGCAAAAGAAAGGAGGTCAGCATTTAAATTTGTACTTATTTCAGCCTATGTTTACAGACACTACTTGCTCACAAACTGGAACCTTCTTAAATAAATTGCGTCCCTGACCAGACCATCTCTCTCAGGCCTTTTGCATGTACAGGGATGTCTTCTCACTTGAGCTGCGTCTGTCTGAAAGTGACGTTTACTTCTGAGCAGTCGCCCTCCCGTGAAATCCCGAGTTAATACCCAGATGTCCAAAATTACAGACGGGAAAGACTTCGAAAGATTATGCAGCCCACCGGTTTCTCATACTCTTCTTACGGGAATAATTGGATTTTTATATTATTTGAGAAAATTTGACAAAGTAAATTTACCTGGGACCCTAGAATTTCTTTTTTAAATAATAAAACCTTCATTAAACTCTAATGTGTTAACTGAAGTCGGTGAGAGCTGCTGCTCTAAGGCTCTCGATCAATAGATTTCCTTGGAGATTTAGTTCTAGGGTGAGGGCTGTGGAAAGTTGAGTTACCCCGAACATGCCCCTGGCACTGACTTCCTGGAGAACATCTGGTGTTCTCATACACACCTTGGCCTTTATCGGTCTTGCATCTGCACGGTCTTTCTTCAAGCCACAGCTAAAGTCCCCCAGGCTTTAATCTAGGGTCCTTTTTCTTTTCTCACTCCAAGTGGAACTGTTTTTTGCTCTCTGCTTAAAACTGCACTTCTCCCCTCCTTCCTGCTAACTCCTTGCCCAGTCTATTCGTGCCTCGGCACTGGGGACCCAGTAGGAACTCTTGGCTTTCCTCCCTCGCCCCCTCCCTCTCCTTTAAGCATGAACTCAATGCCCGTTCTTACTCACAAGTAAACGAGACACACCACTGGCCCTCTAGGAGGAGATACTGTAACAGGGCTGCAGGGACGAGACTACACTGGCCTTGTGTTCTGAGCTTTGCAGTTCCCTATATTTGGAACTTTAAGAAAAGTTTGAGTCGACCCCCTCAATAACTTGTGGGGATACTTTCAGTAGACGGCGACTGGCCCCACCAAAGTGTTCCTTCGCTTCTTTAATCGGGAGACCCTAGTGAAAAATGAAAAGGAAAGACTGTAATGGGCCTCAATCACCTTTCTTTTTTGGCTTCTCAGGATCTCGATCTCATTCTTATGGCTGGGGAATTCCCTGCCTTGAACCCAAGTCCCACTCTGGAACCTGATGATACAGATGTTGGCTCTAGGTAGGATGCAGGCTCCTGGTCCTAGCTCCACTAATCAGATTCGCACCCAGCCTGGGCTTTGCAGCAAGGTGGCAGAGCACTGACCCCGCGGATGGGTGGTTGGAGCAGTGGCAGCGTGTCGGGATCTCAGTAGCAGCAGGGCGATGGCCAGCGGTGGTACCCCGCGTCTGCTCATGGCGGCAGAGGCGGGCACAGGCACAGGTGTTTCTGTTACCCAGAAATGTATTCTCGCCCCAGAGGTTTCATGGCATAGCTTTGCTGGGGTCTTAGCTGCTTCCCAGTCTCCATCATTCCCACAGGACCACAGGTCTGACTCTTTCATCTTCCCAGCGATCCTGTGAGCTACAAAGCACTTCTCCAATAAATCCCTTCCCTGGCATGTTAAATCAGCCAGTTTCATGAAGATCTTGCCTGATAAATAGACAATACAGAATGATACATGGATGTCATGTGAAGACCAAATGGCCTCAAAGCTGTGGAAGTAACTTGTGCAGCAGCTGGAGTACCATAAAGTGGGAGGGAAGAGGGGAATCTAGGTATAACAGGATATCACTGAAAATCCGTATTCAAAACCCTGGGCCCTGGCAGTCACTACCACCTGCATTGCAAAGATTGATTTTGTTTGACCCAAATAACACCACCCATCACATAGAGTTACTGTGGTAATTTTGAATTTTATTGCTTCTTTTACTGCTTAAAAAAATGTAATATGTAAGTGTGCTTTGCTGTGTTGGAGTTGTTCATAAGAGCCGTAAGTTTAAGGCTATTACCGTTGGCTCGCGTTCACAGAGGTAGTATGATGACAGTAATGGCTGGAATCAATACGCTGCAGCAGGTGCCAGTGCTGCCCAACCCATCCTTGGCAAGCACCTCTGCACTCCTAAAGCAAGCTGCCTGCAAGGGCACCTGCTGCTCCTGGCCTGGGGGCTTTGGCTATGGAATCCCACTTGGCTAGAAAGCAGGAATTCTGGAAAGTTAATGCTCCCGAAAGCAGCCCTCAATAATGATAGAAGGAAAGTATGGGTGTATGAACACCCCCACTTTGTCCATGTCCACATGGGATAACTGAGCAGCATAGCCTACATTGCCTTCTGGGGTGTCCCAGCGGGGTGCACTATTTACCCACTTCCTTTCATTCCCCATCTAACTACAAGTGCTTCCTGGGGTCCTCTCCCAAATAAACAGCGTGTACTCCCATCCTGGTCTCAGGGAATGCTTTTGGGGAAACCTTAACCGAGACACCGGCACATCGGTGGGCACGGTACCACCAGCTGCTTCTAATGTGCTAGGGACGGGCAGGCATTGCCCACATTCGCTCATACCCCTGCTGCAATTAGATCTAGTTCTCAGCTCTGTAGGCTAAGAGTCCAGGAAGCTATTGAAAGAGTGGTTGCTACCCAGATTAGGGGCAGATGTAGCAGGTTCTGGTGCAGTTCCTCTGGGCCCCAGAACCTCCAACAGGGGCACACCTGCTGATGACACTGCCACACAGCGTGGGGGTGTGCTTTGCTGCTGCTCCATGTCCTCAAGCCCGTCTCACCAGTCCAGAGGAAACTACCCTACCAACCCATATGCTGCTGTGAAAGCAAATGTTGCAAACGCCCGGCCTGCTGGCTCCTTAATGAAACTCAGCGACACAAAGCAGGGGTGCGGGCGACAGGATGGGGGCCCGTGCCCGGAGTCCCTAAATAACATCTTGCCTCTCCCTCTCTGGGATTGCAGAAAGCCCTTTCTCCCCAGCAATTTATCTCAGTTTGAGAAACCCTGCAGCAGGTCAGGAAAAGGAGAAATGATGTCACACAAAGGCAGCCTGAGAAAATGGGTGACTCACATACTGTCTAGAGATGGGGTTAGAGTTGACATTAGCAGTAATGTACTGAATGTATGTATTGGAGACTCCTGTCTTTTTTATTTTTTTGGAGGTGAGAGGAGGGGAGGCAGAGAGACAGACTCCCGCATGCACCCTGACCAGGGATCCTCCCGGCATTGCCATCTAGGGCCGATGCTCCGGTACCAAGCTATTTTTAGTGCCTGAGGCTGTTGCACTCAGACAGAGCTATCCTCGGTGGCTGGGGTCACGCTCAACCAAATGAGCCATCAGCTGCAGGAGGGGGGAGAGGGAGAGAAGGGGAGAGATCATGGGGGAAGAAGAAATGGTTTCCTCTTCTCTATGCCCTGACTAGGAAACAAATCTGGAATATCCATAAGCTAGACTGATGTTCTATCTACTGAGCCACCAGCCAGGGATGAGACTCCTATCTTTACTGCCTTCATTTAGTCTCTATTCTGTTCTCCCCTCATCATGGCTTGTGCTATTCAAAATGTCAACCCCTCTCCATTCACCTCATCCTACAGCCTGCCTCAATTCCACTGTGGGCATGATAGAATTAAATCATTAAGGTTACAAAATACAAACTCTGCTCATGATAACCAACCGGATGAACAGGCTTATGCACTGCCAAAACTCAAAATCAATATCCGGGAGACTCTTCCTCTTCGGAAAGTCTGTGGTGTATTGAATTAAATATGTCCTTTGATTTTTCCTTCAACACAATATGAACAGTCTCTAAAACAAAATTGCCCAAATGATTTAGTAGCCTTCCAAAACCAGCTTCAAATTTATTCAACTGTCTGGAGGGAGACCTGCACAAAACAGGCCTTTGACTGCATCAAAAGGACAAACTGTATTCCCGGTCAGCCACGTTCCCCTTGTGTGTGCTGTCATTTCACTAGTCATCATTCCTGATCAATGCCGTTTCTGCCGAGAGAGCCCTTGTGCCAGGCCGCTGCCAACATTGATGACTGATGTGACCTCAGTCCTGGGCTGAAAAGTCCCCTGAGAATCAATTAGTCCAGTGTCCTCTTTTACCACCTAGAACAAGGACATTTCCAAAGTCACACAGGCAGCAAATCAAAGCCAAAGGCCTCTTTCCTTGCTGGATCTGAGAATGCCTGGCTTAGAGCAGGATTTCTCAGCTTTGACATTATTGATATTGGGGGCTGGATAATTCTTTGTTCTGGGCATCGTAAAAGGTTTAGCAGCATCCCTACCCTCAGCCCATTAGCTGTCTGTAGCACCAGCTGTGACACCAAAGGTGTCTCTAGACCAGTGGTTCTTAACCTTTTTTGAGGTACCAAACCCACCAGTTTCATATGCGCATTCACCAAACCCTTCTTTAAATAGACTTTATTTTTATTTTATTTTATTTTTTACAGGGACAGAGAGAGAGTCAGAGAGAGGGATAGATAGGGACAGACAGACAGGAATGGAGAGAGGTGAGAAGCATCAATCATTAGTTTTTCGTTGCCATTGCGACACCATAGCTGTTTATTGATTGCTTCCTCACATGTGCCTTGACCGCGGGCCTTCAGCAGACCGAGCATCCCTTGCTGGAGCCAGCGACCTTGGGTCCAAGCTGACGAGCTTTTGCTCAAGCCAAATGGGCCCGCACTCAAGCTGGCAAGCTTGGGGTCTCGAACCTAGGTCTTCTACATCCCAGTCCAACGCTCTATTCACTGCGCCACCACCTGGTCAGGCCTGAACACTTCTTTAGTGATAAATAAAACATGATTTTTTTTTCCAAATTCAAAACATAGGTATGTGTTTTTTTACTGGTGCACAAAATGAGCCGTGCATGAACATCACCTTGCTCAAAGAACAAAACCAACAAAGTGCATGAACTCACAACAAATTACGGTATTACTTTATTCTGGCCTCCGCGGCAGAGGCTTCTCTGAACCCCTGAGACCGACTCATCGAACCCCTAGGGCTCGATAGAACCCAGGTTAAGAACCACTGGTCTAGATATTGCCAAATGTCCTGGGGGGGGGCAGCAAAATCACCCCTGGCTGAGAACTACTGGCTTAGAGCAAAACCTGCAACTGGTGTCACACGGGCTAAATTTGGATCACAGATATGTTTTGTTCATTCTATGTAATATTGTCAGGATATTTAAACGTTGGGAGATTTCAGAGCTGTTGTTTGTGAATATCAACTCCCGTTTGGTTGGCTATCTTTTTGTTTCGTTGTTGGTTTCCTTTGCTGTGCAGAAGCCTTTTAGTTTAATATAGTCCCATTCATTTATTTTTTCCTTTACTTCCCTTGTCTTTGGGTTAATTAATATCTAAAATATATAAAGAACTCTCAACTAACAAGCAAGGAAGCAAACAATACAATTAAAAAATGGGGAAAGGACCTGAACAGACACTTCTCTGATGAAGACATTAAAACAACAAATAGATATGTGAAAAGATGCTCATCTTCATTAGCTATTAGAGAAATGCAAATCCAAACTACAATGAGATACCACCTCACCCATTAGTTATCCACAACAGGTAATATAACAAGTGCTAGAGAGGTTGTGGAGAAAAAAGAACCCCCATCCATTGTTGGTGGGAATATAAACTGGTACAGCCATTATGAAAGACAATATGATGGTTCCTCAAAATATTAAGAATAGAATTACCCTATGACCCAGCCACCCCTCTACTAGATATCTACTCCGAAAAACTTGAGAACATTGGTGCACAAAGACACATGCACCCCCATGTTCATTGCAGCATTATTCACAGTGGCCAAGACATGGAAACAACCTAAGTGTCCCTCCATAGAAGATTGGATAAAGAATACTACTCAGCCATAAGAAATGATGACATTGTGACATTTACAACAACATGGATGGACCTTGAGAACATGATACTGAGTGAAATAAATCAGAAAAAGCTAAGAACTATAGAATCTCTCCCATAGGTGGGATATAAAACTCAGACTCATGGACATAGAGAAAAGTGAAGTGCTTACCGGGGGATGGAGATGGGGAGGGGAGTAAAGAGGGACAAATATACCGTGATGCGCACACAAAGCAATCAATAGCTCCAACGCTATAGAGATGTTCACCTGAAACCTATGTACTTTTATTGACCAATGTCACCCTATTAAATTTAATTTCTAAATTAAAAAAAAAAGGGAGATTTCACACAGAAACTTAGACTTTTTGCTTTCTCTTGAACATTTGGAAGACGTGGCAGCCCTGAGCATACATTCGCAATGACGAATGGTCATCCTCACTTCTGGTTGTCATAGTCCCCACCACCCTCTATGGTGACCCACATCAGACCCATTTTATTTGTTTCACAATCTTCCTGGGCTCCTGTTTAGTGTTTAGGTCTCTCAAAACTGTGTGTAGATTTATTTTCTCTTAAGTGTGCCTCTCAACTCACGGAGGGTGGGTTATGTCATTCCCCCTTGTTCCCTCTATCGCGCCTCATCCCAAGAAGACACTCAGAAATAGCCACCCATTGATTGTTTAGAGAAGCTTTTCCCAAAAGATATCCTGCAGAATGCTAGTCATTTGGACTTCAAGTGTAAAAGGCTGGATGTGAAGTAAGTTTGGGTGAAGGTGTGTTCTGTAGACCCCTTTAGAGATTCAAAAGTCACATCAGCATATTCCAGAACAGGTGTCCTACCCTAAAATGCCCTGTATTAAAAAAAAGAAAGAAAGAAAGAAAGAAAGAAAGAAAGAAAGAAAGAAAGAAAGAGCTAGTTAACCACATTTGACCTAGAGTGTCCCACGCCAATCTGACCACAGAACTTTCTTTGCCCCAGCACCAACCATTATCTCAAGAAACTACTGTCTTTTGAATTCCTTTGAAAAAGCCTGGACCAGAACTCTATAACCTTCTCAGATTAAACACAGTTGTTGAAATATTAAGTGCCATGACAAAGGCAGTTACAAAGTACAAACATAGAAGGAGTAATTTTTCCCAAGCATCGACATTTATTTGGATTACCTCTTTTAAATACCCGCTCCCAGTTTGAGACGCAGGTGTAACCAATATCCACATCTTGTAGATTAGAAAACAAAGCAACAGTAAGATTAAGGAACGTGCCCCTAGTGGCACAGTTAGGACAAGGTCATACCAGGACTGAAACACAGCCTGTCCAACCCCAGGGCCTATGCATGTGTTGACTGCCTACATTGTCCTGCCTCCCTGGGACACTGTGCCATATTGTTTATGTGTGAGTCTCCCCTCAGGAAGGGAACTGTTGTCCACTTATCAACCGCTATGTGTGGGAAATAATACTTGGAAGAGTTGTCCCTGTATTTCATACAGTGTTTCACGTGATGTCTGAAAATTAGGTATTTTCGTTCTCACTTAATTTGGGCAACTCTCACCTTGGAGCCTAAGCACCACACAGCTAGTAAATGGGAAACGGGAATCTGAACACGTTCTTGAAACAAGGTATGTGTTCCTTCCACTTGGCTTATGGCTTAGCAAGAATACAGGAACTGGATGGATAGGTGGGTGGATGATGAATAAAGGATGGACATTATTTCTTGCTCACTTTCTGTGTATAAAGCGTCCCTCCAAGCTCTGTGAAGAGAGAGGCACACTAGAAGGAATTGGGTAGGATGCCTATTCCTGAAGAGCTTTCCTCTAACCTCAGAGCAGGTTAGGCAATGTGCCCTTCTCATAGTGAGCATTTGTAGTTTACATTGATATCTTACAGTTTTACACAGTTGTTACACTGAGAAAGTCCCAACCAACGAGCTACAGGCCATTAAAATAATAAAGGAAACAAAACTCTCAGGGAAATCATCTCTTAGCCCAAACCAGAGACACCAGGGAAATAAGAGACTGAGTTCCCTGGAGGATTAGTTCATCCTGACTTATATCATGTGATGTGTTAGCTTGTAAGGGAAAAAAAACTGGTGGTGATAGGGTAAGAGAGGGAATTCTCCTACTTTCTGGTTTCTCCTGGACTCCAGCGGAGGAGTAAATGCTTTGTTTACTTCTGAACCTGAATTTTACGTTCCCATTCCATACTATTATTCACAATGATCCATAGCAAAGTACTTTGGGGAGCGCACAGCTCTCGGCAGCGTTTGAAAGAGGCAGACAGCACCATTGTAGAGATGATTTATACATGAAATCATATAGCCTCCCATTAGGAGGAAAACCTGGGATAGTATTCAGGGAAGGGGGTAAAAGAAATCCTTCAGAAATTATCTTTCAGCATAAACAAGGCTTCAAAACCATAAACTGCTTGATTTAAATCTGTTCCTCAGTCCTATGTGGTATATTCTCTTTCTCACTCAGTGACCATGTTTACCAAGTGATACTAAATAATTGATAAGGTTATCTCTCTATGGATAACAGCCACTTATGGATAAAAGAATAAGAGCAGGTACAATGTTTCTAATGCTATTCATACGTGATCAGGTTCATAAAGATCTGAAATGATTCTCAGTGTCTTGATACTGGCATCTTTTGGTTATGGAAGGAAAATAGGGTTTCCCATTAAATTCCATCATGAAATTTGAATGAAAGTTGAATACTTATGGAAAGAAAATCCAATAGGGTGAAACTCTCTTTAAAAAGTTGTGGAAACAGCCCTGGCTGGTTGTCTCAGTGGTAGAGCATCGGCCTGGCATATAGATGTCCGGGTTTGATTCCTGGTCAGGGCACACAGGAGAAGTAATCATCTGCTTCTCCATCCTTCCCCCTTCTCTGTCTCTGTCTCCCTTTGTTTCTTTCCCCCTCCTGCGCCCCCGCCCCTCTTTCTGCAGCCGTGGCTCAACTGCTTTGAGTGCATCGGCCCCGGGACGCTGAGAATTGCTCCATGGAGCCTCTGTCTCTGGTGCTAAAAATAGCACAGTTACGAACACAGCCCCAGATGGGCAAAGCATTGGTTCCAGATGGAGGTTGCTGGGTGGATCCCAGTTGGGGCACATGTGAGAGTCAGTCTTTCTATCTCCCCTCCTCTCACTTGTAAACGAAAAGAAAAATAGTTGTGGAGAGGCTGGCTTTTGAGTCCCAGGGGTTGAAGTCGGGTGCAGTGTTGTGCTTTCACAAGGCACAGGGACGAGCCTCCATTCTCCCTGTAGGCTAGTAGGGTATCAGTGGCATCTGCTGTATAGACTGCTATACTTTCCAATATTATCTCTCTGCTTCCACATTATTGATAGAATCCTGACTTCTCCCTGGGACACTGTCACTACATTTCCCAGTCTCCTTTGCAACAGCCTGTGGTCATGAGAGTTAAATAGATGCATTGTAGTGGGGACTCCTGAAGTCTCCTTTAAAGGGATGATGTGAGCCTTTCTCCCTCTCCACTCACCTCCATCCTGCCCTCTGAAACATGGATGCCATGGCTGTATCTTGAAACACGAGGAGGAGGGTCGATCTACATTCTCTTACAGATGGAAGGAATATTGATTCTTGATGAATTTGTAGAGCCTTGATATCATGCTTATGTACTCTATCTTCTTTAAACAACTTATTTATTTATTTATTTTTCCAAGGACAGAGAGAGAGAGTCAGAGAGAGGAAAAGATAGGGACAGACAGACAGGAACGGAGAGAGGTGAGAAGCATCAATCATTAGTTTCTCGTTGCCGTTGCAAAACCATAGTTGTTCATTGATTGCTTTCTCACATGTGCCTTGACTGCGGGCCTTCAGCAGACTGAGCAACCCCTTGCTGGAGCCAGCGACCTTGGGTCCAAGCTAACGAGCTTTTGCTCAAGCCAGATGGGCCTGCGCTCAAGCTGGCCACCTCGGGATCTCAAACCTGGGTCTTCCGCATCCCAGTCTGATGCTCTAGCCACTGCGCCACTGCCTGGTCAGGCTATTTTGGGTTTTTTAAAATTTGTTGCTGAATTTAATGCTCTATCACCACTTCATAGTGAAGCCTCCCATGACTTTCCAGACAAAACCTATCATTTCTTCTTATATCATTTATACTGGTAAATGATGAATTATTGATATGATATTTTTTTGGTTTAATATCTGTAGCAGAGACTGTTGATGCTCTACCTACACCCTCTTGGAACTCACCATTGCTGCACACAGTGACCCAATGGTTTCAACGGAAACACCCTCAACTCTTTCAGGGGAGCTTGGTCTAGGTGCCAATTTTCAAACAGCCCATGTTCAGGGCAGACCAGAAGAGGCAGATGAAATGCTCTTTAGAAACATCCCTCAACCAAGGGCTGATAGGAGTTGGTGGACACTCCATTTTCCTTGCCTCTTGATGGGGATACTTCTGAGGTGTGTTCTATATTGCAGTCATCTAGAGTTACCCGGCAGGATTTAACCTGAGTTAATGACAGTGATAACCTGTGAAATAATACACCTTCGACTAACTTCTTATGTTTTCCTGTCTTGTTTCCGCAGACTCTGACTTCCTGGAATCAACACGCAAATAAACCACTGACACTCAGATCCTACAATTAAGAAATGTTTGCTTTTGGGGAATCCAAAATATTTTTCTTTGGTTAGAATACTAGCTCCATTAGATCTGAGAATATGTTTGTCTTATTCACCATTCTATCACTACTACCCAGCAATAGCCCAAGGTCAGTACTCAAAAAATGCTGGATAAATAATGATTTATTCCTCCCCCCCCCCCCGACACATCTAGAGTTTGCCGCTGATAACTGCCCCTACAAGGTACAAACAGGCAGTTTATTCCACCACATTCAGCATGGGCTGCACACCTATCCAGGACTTCTCTGAAGATAATGCCATGCTCATGGCATTCATGCTCCATTATTCCTTAAATTGCATCAACACAAACTGTAAGAAATGCTGCACACATCCTTTAATATGAGCCTCTGGATTTTACAAAGATATTTTATTGCCAAAATCTGCTGCCTTTCTCCATTATTGACCTTCTAAATGTGTCTCTTTCCTCTTGACCTACTCAATGTCATTTCTGAAAGGTACAGCGGCATATAAAACCACAGACATTATAGCATGGTGGTTAAGAATTTGCGTTTTAGAGTCAAATGGCTCCCATTTCAAATCCCAACTCTGCCACTGGCTAAAAGGGTGACCTTGAGGAAGTTACTTTGTTTCTATTAAATTTTCTCGTGTGTAAAATATGGAAGATAATACATATAGCACAGGATTGTTTTAAAGATTAAATAATATATGTACAATAAATGATTCTCATTGTATTGAGTAAACTACAACAGATATTAAAGGATATAGTTGAAGACATTTATGTCTGCCCCAGGTAATATATTTCTCTGGAAAATGACTCAACCATTCCAAGTTATTAAATACCCATTCCTAAAATCATAACAAAATTCTTTCTGATATATTCCTATTCAAATACCAAACCTTTATTGGGTGACACTCCTCTCAAATGGCCAACACCTTGAAGAGTTCCTGAATGTGACCCCCTACACTCCTCCCACAGGCACATACACCTGTTCCCAGACTATATACAAGTTAATTGAGGTGAGGTGTAATGCTATGTTTCACCAGGAGGGGCCACTGCTGGATACTGCCCTTCACATAAGACATATCATAACAGAAGCTCTAAGTCCATAGAGTGGACTTAGAGTGTCCATGGAGTCAATCTTATACATTGAAAATAGATTAATTGTGTTTATTTTGAGAAATGCTTTGTATTATGGCTCTTGCAACATTCCTCTACGGAGGAGCAGATTTGGGAATAGTTAACCATCCCAGTAGTGGTATACAGCAGTGGTGTTCCACTTTTACACTTGGGGATGGGTGAAAATAAGAGAATTATTTTGGGGGACACTAAAGCAGGAATTACTCTGAGCATAATCAAATTCAACTAAGATCATTGGGTCTAAGATCTTCATACAACATCAAAGTGATTAACTCTTTTTGGACTGGCACCGGTCCAGACTGGCAGGTGAAAAACACTGGTATATAGGACTCCGAGAAAGTATTCCTCCCCAAACTGCATTGATTGTGGTGTTTCCGTTCAGCTACTGTGACAATCAGCTGCATGCCAATTATAATTTGGGGTTTGTAAACAGCTAGAAGATTCCCTTGGAGAGAGCAATTATATTTCCTTTAACACACTATAGCGCAAACATTTTCTCTGAAACACGCTGTGTGCTGAGTGCCAAGTAGATTCACTCTCGTGATGCTAAAAGGAAACCTTCAGAACCAAGGAAAGGGGGCTTGGTGGGGCAGAGACACGAGGAAGCCTATAAAAGAGCAGAGAATGTCAAAATGCCATGGAATATGACCAGTCAGGGACAGAACTGAGTTGGCCTATAAAAGAACAGAGAATGTCAAAATGCCACAGAATATGACCAGTCAGGGGCAGAACTGATTTGGCCCATCCAAATAACCAGTAATGATGAGATGTTAAGAGCATCAGTTTGGAGCTGGAGTCGTATCTATCTCAGCACAAACACTACGTTTCTTTGAGCATGATAATTCACCATGTTAAGACTCATTTTCCCCTTCTGAAAAGTGGAAATAATAATGCTTATCTGAGAAGGTTATGCTAAAAATCGGATTACAAAACATCCCTGAAGTGTATAGTACAGCAGACACCCCCCCAAAATACCATATATCATGTTATCACAGCTGAGCCTATATCGCATAGTGTAGAACTCACTATCACCTTTATAGATTATGGCCTCTGACTTAGAGAGTCTGAAGCTCTCTGCTTGGGGAATCTCTCAGGCCAGAGACATGGGGCGGGAAGAAAGTGCCAGGAAGGGAACGCTTTCAGGAACGAACCTTAGCTAATCACACAGAAGACTTAGTGGTGAAAACGCTTTTCCTCATTTCTCAAGCAGGACAACTACCTCTGAGGCTTGTTCCACACCGCCTCTCGAGGGTCTCCTGTGGGTTCGAGCCCCATTTTCCCTGCAGGAGCCTGCTCATAAGAGTACCTGCTGCCTGACCTGTGGTGGTGCAGTGGATAAAGCGTCGACCTGGGGACACTGAGGTCGCCAGTTCAAAACCCTGCCCTGGTCTGGTCAAGGCACATACGGGAGTTGATGCTTCCAGTTCCTCCCCCCTTTCTCTCTTTATTTCTCTCTCTCTCACTCTGTGTTTCCTCTCTAAAATAAATAAATTAAAAGAAATTAAAAAAAAAAAAGAGTACCTGCATCAGCTTCTATCATGTTCCTGTCTCGCTCGCTTTCTTCCTGATGGGAGCTTCCTGGGATTACCTCCAAAATAAATGGATGGCACTCAAAATCTTGTTTTGGGATAAAATACAACTTAACATCACACCCACAATGTAAGCAGGCTTAATGATTTGGACAGTTGGGTTTACAGTGAAATGTTCCCATTTGCTAACCAAGCCTTGTCTATTCAGCCTCCTTTCAAGCCCTTCTCCTTCCTCCCCATAGCCATTGCCTCGCTTGAGGGTCTTCTCATTTATTTTTTCTGCGCCATCATCTCTGACTGCTCTCCATGCTCCCAGTACCTCTGCCGTCTAATCCATCACCACTTACTGCCACCGCTGTCATCCTAAAATGCAGTTCTGGTGATGCCATTCCCGCGCTGTTGTATTTTAAGGCTTCAGTGGCACTCGTTGCCTCCGTGATTATATGATCAATTTTATAAAAATGGTTTGTAAAACCCCTCAAAAGCTGGTTCCAGGCAACCTCTCAGTTTCTTCTCCAGGGATTGGTAAACACAGCCGATGCTCAGCCCACACAGAAAGAGCCAGTGTTGTCTCAAGGCTCTATTGCCTGTCGCCTTTAGATGTGTTTGAATGTTCAAGTGATCTTCCCTGTCTGAAGGACTGGGTTCATCCTTCATGGTCTGGCTCAAATGCCCCCTCCTCCATGAATATTTCTCCACCCCCCCACCCCACCCCCACCCCCCCACTCCTGGAGAAGTTAATATTTCCCTCATCTGGCCTCCATCCGCTGATGGAGCGTGTTTCAGAGAATCCATCCAACCATAGCATCTCCACCCACTGATTCATTTGTTCATTCACTAAGCATTTTCTGAGCATATGCTACTATACACTCATCATGTACATAGTCCTAGGGAAACCATGCTGGAGAAAAACAGAAAATGCATGAAGATCACAGCTGGGAAAAGGGAAACCATATACAAGCGTGTTACACGCTGCCATGAGTTTACCATAAAGGATGCTGACCCAACCTGGGGGTTGGAGGGCCTTCTGCAAGGAATGGACGCTTGAGAGTGGAGTAGGAGCTGTCACCAGATGTATTGAAAGACAGGTTCCAGGACTGGGGGCCGCAGGAAGGAGGAAGGAACACAATACTCTTTGAGGAATAGAAGGCCAGGGTGCTTAAAGCAGAGAAGCCCAGGGAAATGGAGGAAGACACATTCATTATGTGTGTCTGTTTATTAGCTGTGTCATCCTGCCTCATGCTCCCAGAATGAGCTCCTCACAAGTAAGGACCATGTGTCACTGAAAGTCATACCAATCCCAGCACTTAGCACAGTGCAAATCAACGAAATTAATGTATCCACTTTACGAATGAGGGAGCTGGGGCTCAGAGAGGTTGAGTTTCCCCTAACCCATAGGTTGGCAGTGGCTGCCCAGTGACTAGGATATACACCTACCATTCCTCAACTGTATCTTTTCTGTAAACTGGCACAAGGTAACCCCCCAACTTTTTATATTGAAACCCCAAGTTTTTCTGTGAGCTCCTTTTTGAAGGGCTCTACAACAAAAAATAAAGCATAAAGCCAGTTACTGGTGTGTGCGCGCCCGTGTGTGTGTGTGTGTGTGTGTGTGTGTGTGTGTGTGTGTGTGTGTATGTGCTGAAGGGATAAGGCGGTGAGAATTAGCCATCCTAAAATACTCCAGGTGATGCCAGGAAAAGAGCATCCATGCTGACTCGGGATGTCCCAAGCAAAGTGAGTCTGGGTTTGGACTCTTCGGACCGGTGATCAGGTTCTTATGCGTCCGGCTTCCCGAACCTCTTCGCCCTTTCAGCCAGGACCTGCGGTTTGGGGAATAGCCCAATTTCCTGTCCATCCTGTGGGCTCTCTAAGATCGGTGGGAGAGGAGGAGGCAACCACGTCGCGGGGAGGCATCCTCCAGGCCCAGGCATTCATTTCTGTCCATTTCAAGGCCCCGAGCCTGCACCGTATATAACCAAGTACTGCGTACACCACTGACGACACGACAGCTTTTCTTCATGTTTTATCCACAAATTTTGGGGATATCTGGCTTTGGGCTGACTAGTTTGAAAACGAGTTGAGGCTTGGTTTGGCAAGGAAGAGAGGAGGAGAGAGAGCGCTGGCGCGGCTCTTGCGAAGATTACGGCAGAGGCTGTGGACCGCCGCGCCACTCGCAGAGGCTGCAGCCATTGCACAGCCGAGCATCCCACATTCAACAGGAGGAACCCGCGGGAGAGGAGCTCCGAGCCCCCCGCGCCGCAGCCGCTGCAGCCCGTGCGCCCCGCGCCCTCTCGCACCATGGCCAAGGAAGGCGTGGAGAAGGCGGAAGAGACGGAGCAAATGATCGAGAAGGAGGCAGGCAAGGAGCCGGCGGAGGGCGGCGGCGGCAGCTGCTTGCACCGACTCGGGGACGCCCAGGAGATGCGCGCCGTGGTGCTGGCAGGCTTCGGGGGGCTCAACAAGCTGCGTGTCACCAGGAAGGCCATGCCCGAGCCGCAGGACGGCGAGCTCAAGATCCGCGTCAAAGCCTGGTCCAGTATCCGCGCCTTTCTCTCTTTCTCTCTCTTTGCGCGCTCGGCGCTCCGGGAAGGAGGTGGCAGAGCGTCTTTGCGCGCTCCGCGCTCCCGCGGAGGAGGTGACAGAGCCTCGGCGGGGACGCTGACGGGGGTGTCTCTGCCGCGGGCGCCTCTCTCCGCACCCTGACCCGGGTCTCAGAGCCTCCCCGCCGCCGATACTGGGGAGGATGCTGAGAGGTGGTTCTTCCCCTCCCCAAGCCGGACCTAGTGGTGACGAGAGGAGACTGTGCGCTCTCTGGAGGGGACGCAACGGTTGGATGGTGGCGACCAGCACTCAGGGTCTAGATTGCGCTTCGGGAGCAGCTGCCAGGATAGGGGGTTTGATGGTGACATGGTTAAAAAAAAAAGTAACCTCCAGCTTACTGTATACCAGCCATCATTTTTAGAGTTTTATGTGAGCGATCTTATTTAATGCTTCCTGGGAGTTAGGTAATATCAGCATTCCCGTCACAGGTATGGAAAGCAGGGCGCAGAGAGAGTGATTTGCCCAAGATCACCCTGCCACCACTAAGTGCCATAGCCAGGATTTGATCATCTATCTTTGCAAACTCTGTGTGACGTCCTGATGAGACTGGGGACAGATGCAGGGCTGGGGAAATGGGTCCTTCCTCCCAGCTCCTGCACACTTCCCTCCTTGTGGCCCTGATTGGGGCAAGGAACTGGGAAGCCAGGAGATAGGTACCAAGCATCTAAGCTTGGTAGGAGGTGAGGTCAAGGCTGAAGTCTAACACTCCCTCATCCCCACTAGCATCTTCTGTCTTTCTCAGAAGAGGAGAAAAAACCCCAACCTGATCAATCATCTCTGAACTCGCACTCCTGTCTCAGATGGAGCTCATCAATCTGAGTGCCCTTCTATCCCCCACTACTTGGGGGGGGGGTCCTCAGACACACCCGATTTGGGATCCCCCCTCCGGGTGGGGGTGTTTAAGCCTCTCTGATTGCTGTCACTATAGGATCATTTCCCTGCATTTCTAGGGGGAGTGCTCACCTGGAGTGTTCACTGGACCCAGTTCTCTGAGTTCTCTATTAGCAGACTGGCGAGCTCCTAAGAGGAACTTGCTGTCAGCACAGTCATATGGGCCTATCCTTGCCCATCTATATGGTTTAAATCCCCCAACAGACACTGATCCTTAACACAGCAGCCAGCTGAACTGAACGGTTCCCAGGTTAGAGGCCCAAGCCCAAATTCTGGGACCATATCTAAAGGCAGGAGAAAGGCAAAGGAGAGTCTTCTGCCCTTGCTATTTTGAGAGCAGGTGCAGGTTTCATTTGCCAGACTGGAAGGCAGCTGGTGAGAGAAGCAGGCGCCGGTCTCTGGCTCACTCTGCATATATGAAGCTGGTCATGCTTGACTCTAAACGGGACTCTTGGGCCTCTCCCTGGGGAATTCAGGGCAAGGGAAGAAGCTTTTGCAAACTGGGGCTCCTATGCAGTTCTGTTTTGTTAACTCTTGCTACGCCAAGCTGGTTGATCCCTGGAGGCAGGGCTTATGTCGGCCCTTTGCACAGATGAATCCCCAATGCCCAGCACAGCACCTGCTAGATAAGTTATTGCTGAATGAGTGGACTGAGGAAAGACGTTTGGATGTGGACTGTTGCATCATGATTTTTTTCACTTGCTGATGGAAAAGAATGCCTGGTAAAGTTAAAAAAAACTGTGTATTGATAATTCACCCTCCTTAACCATCAATCAAAGATACTTTACCTCTGTGTGTGTGTACGCGCGTGCATGTGTACACGTGTGAATAATTTATGACCCTATTCAAATTGAGGATTGGGTTCTAGGACTCTAACAGGGTATGCATCCAGGGAGTGAAAATGTTGAAGCTACTTTTTAAAGAAAAGAACATCATCTGCGATGTCAATAGGTCTGGGTTGCCTAACTGTACGCTAAGTGCACAGACGCTAATAGGAGCTGAAGCATTCTGAAATAATAAATGTCAAGATGAAGGCTAGGAGATTGATTTTTTTAAAGCCAGACACACACTGCTGTTTTGCATCGGAGCTGTATATGCACACTCCGCGCATGCACGCGCGCGCACACACACACACACACACACACACACGCAAACACACACACACACACACACACACACACAGTAATCACTTCAGATCCCCCACCCCAATTGTTCAGAAAGCCAGCCAGGCCTCCGGGGAGCATTTGGAATACAGTGTTGTAAAGGTCCCAGATTGATTTCCATTTCCCCAAGCCGGAAGCAGAGTTCATTGGTTTTTCTGAGAAGGGATTGGAATAGGTTTGTGAAGATCGCCCGCTGAGCCCCTCCTCCTCCGCTGTGGTGAGAAGGACTGGCCAAAGATGCCCACTGATTGTAAGTTTAGCCTTGAAAGCCAGGATGACTCATTCTGTATTTTTATGAATCAGTTGATGGCCTTGTGGATGAAGGTCCCCCTTTTACCTGCTCTCCATTTTTCATGGAAACTTTTTTATCAAATAGGATATGCTTTTGCTTGGGAATAAAACATAGTCCATCTGAAATAGTATTCAAACCTGGAATGAAGGGCCAAGTTGGGTTCTCTATAAATTTTATAGAAATGGAAGAGAAGAGGTGGGGGAATACACATGATATCTTACTTGCACCCTCTCATTTATGGTCCAGTGAGATAGGTACCATGGTAGTACCCTCCAGTGAGCCACATGGGGCTTGCAGATGTTGAGTAATTTGCTAAAAACATCACACAGATAGTAGAGTTAGGATTTGATCCCTGGTCTGTCTCTCCTTAAAACTCTTATGTTTTCCTTTTGTTCTGTTTTGTCACTCTCCATGGTAAAGCCACAAGAAATGTGACTTATCTCTGCAGACCTCTGGCAGATAAGCTTGCTTTCCCTTTTTCAGTGAATGCAGCTCCTTTGACCTTTTGATATTTCAAGTGGACCCTCTGGCTGTTTCCAGAGTAATACGGTTTTCCCCTAAAGTGGATATAGGATGGTCGAATTCAGCTCAAAAAGAACCACCCTGGGGAGTAAGGGATAGGAGGGATAGGAGAGTTTTCTGTCTAAATTGTTACAAGAACTCCGGCTTTGATGGGGAGCCCATTTCATCAACCATTCATTGAACAATCTACACAGCAAGTGATTTAACAGCCAAATGGAAGAAGCAAGTGGCCTTTAGAGAAAGATGGATGTGGATGGAAGCCCATGCCCCACCACTTTCTGTGTAACATCGGTGGGCCTGTTTCTTAACCTCTCAGAGCTTTCCAGGCCTTGGCAGCAAAATGGGGAGAATAAGGTGAACTTCACAGTGTTGAGAGGATCAGATTGCAAGAAAGAGACTGGCCCACCGGGGGCGCTAAGTAAATAGTAGCCATCGTTGTGACTCTTGTCATAACTGTGCCTATATGACATAGCTCTTGGCAGCTTGATAACTTGGAGGCTATCATTTCGATCACTTATGTAATTAGGCAACATCATGTCACATCTGCTTAATGATTAAAAGTAAGACCTTCCTAGACGTGAGTCCCAGCTCTGCCACTTGCTAACTGGGCGTCTCAGGGCTGGTTCCTGGGAGCAGAGCCTGAGACGAGGGTGCTTTTAAAAAAGTGGTCAATTGAGGATGCTTTCAGGAGAGTGGGAGCAGAAGGAGCGAGAAGCTGAGGAAGGATTTGGTTTCTGCTGGAGCCCATCGGGAGTCTCGAACATGAGTTGTGCCACAGACTCAATCTGACCGAGAGGCAACGGTGGAAGTCTTTTGTATCCCTACACTGACCCTCCTTCCCGTGTTGTTCTTCAGTTCGTTTTGGGCTGTGGGCCACTTCCTGTATGGGGGCACGGGACCTTTCAAGCAGAGGCGGCTTCTGTGTGACCGAGGGCAGTTCCCCTTGCAAATGGGGAAGCAGGGTAGGGAACTGCTCCGAGCGAGCAGCCAGCACTCCCAGCAGTGGGGCGCATGGGGGCACTGCCTAGTAAAATGGGTGGGGCGAGGCACACTCTGCTCTCTACACTGGCTAACCTTGAACATGTGGCTTACTCCTCTGAACTTCAGTCTCCTATAAGATGGAGATAATAGCAGCACCTCCCTTTGTAGTGCTGTAATGGAGATCCAGTGAGATACGGTGCATGGGGACCTTTCTGCGCATGCCTGGCATGTAGCAAGTGGTTAGTAAATGATACCTATTATTATTTGAACTGTTATCTTTGGTTTCCACAGACATTCTTTATAGTTTATCATTTAAACTGGCACTTTTTTTTAAAGGGGCACTAAGACAGTTACTCTGGGACTCTAGGAGCAAACTGGAATAGGCAAACCAGGTGCGTGGGCCCCCCAACTGAAAAAGAACAGATTGACGCCCTTGCTGACAGCAGTCTTGTCACAGGAGAGCTCCTCTTGGGAAGGAGCTCGTAGCATTTGAGGCGGAGGGTCTCCAGGTTGGGCTGCTGGAATGTATTTAAGTGGCCATTAACAAGTCTTGTCTGGTCTGTGGCTCCAGTTGGCTTGTGGTGGAAAGGCGCTAATAGGTTGGGGACGTTTATTTTCCCAGAATGATTTACAGAAACAGGCCTCGTGAAACTGCTGGAATAAGACCAATTGTATGAAAAATGGTCCCAGCCAGCCATGGCTCCATTGGCTGATCTTAAAATGGGCTGAGGGCAGGCCACACTAAAGGAAGCCAACAGATTGATGGCATCCTATATATAATGAGTGTGAAGTATACTGGAGATATGGGAGGGAACTAGCATTAAGAGCGGAGTAAAAATCCAAGTTCTGCTTTGTTCCTGGACTCTTTACATTTGGGAGTTAGAAAATCAGAAAGACACGGTGACAAAGGCACAAGGGAGAGAGAAAGAGAGAACAAAGAGACGGTGAGAAACCAAGAGACATAGACAGGCAGACAAAGACTGGAATCAAGAATACAGAGAGAACCACGACTGCATGTGGCTGACTTAAGACAGAGTTGCACAGTGCCATCCTGCCTGCCCCGCCCCCAATGCGTTTCTGTACCACAATTACTTGCCCTCTCTCCACTTCTGATGTGTGAGATGTTCTAGGAATTCATGTTATGACCATTGACCAGAATACCCATGCTAATGAAGTATAGTCACCACTCGGATCCACTCAAGGCATTCGAATTCCTTTCTGTGTCCCCCTTGCCTCAGTTTGGCTATGACTACACTGGCAGCGTAAGTGTAGGACGTCCCCAGATAACACAGTATTGAACTGTCATTGATAAGGTCAGCACAAGGAAATATGGCCAATATGATTTTCCCTGTGTTTATCAAATAAACAAATGGAATGCATGAGGTTAAGTGGCACAGATGTTTGTAAAACTGAGAAATTGCTTGGCGTGTGTCTAATATCCAAGCCAGGAGCCACTCTGGCACAGGGATTGGAAGAAAGTGTTCTGAATCACTCCGTGTTGGATGGAGATGTCGGGATGTGATGGAGAAGGGTGACTGCGCTGAGTCACATGGAGCCCCACTTGGTGATGGGAAGGTGGAGATGCTACCTCAGGGTTCTTCCTTATTCATCCAAGTTTGCATATGCCCATTAACTCTTCTCACTGGTGAGGGCTGGGGATAGTGACAATGTTTGCTCTTCAACCAGTAATGGAGTGGACTTCTTGTCTCCCCACAATTCAAAGAAGAAAGGAAGCCCAGAATCAGTGAATCTTCCACTTCATAGAAAATGGAAGGGTCGAACATCTGGCATATAGTACATTCCTATAAACAGCAGCCTGATAATTACACAGGCACTAGTCAGAGACCAAGGGCAGGCGGCTAGTGTTGGGCAAAGGGGATGACGACTGATGATGATGGATGCTCAGCCTACCTGCTACTCACAGCATCTTGGCAGGAACAAAGCCTAATATTCTTGTCCACTTTTCAGCTGACCCCCACAACTCCATGAGGTTATTGCCCTTACTACCTAAAAGAAAACACAGGGTCTCAGAGATGAAGTAAATGCGAAGAGCGAGACAATACAACAGATGTGAGTGCAGACCCTCACTCCGCCTCACCATGGCAGTGTGATTATGCACAAACAACACTTTCTACTTGCCCACGCCATCACCGGGTGATAATACCCACTTTTGGGTATTGTTATGGAGACCAGCTGAGAGTCTGTGAAGTCCTGACTATTCTTTGCATACAGTGGGTACTCAATAAAGGTTATATTCCTTCCTATGTCACTTGAGCTGGAAAAGACAGAATGAGGACCTGATGCCATCTACTTGTTCCTTGTCCTCCCACCAAACAATGTAGGGTGCTAGTGGCTTTTGAAACTTATTCTCAGGGTTGGGAATGGATTTGAACTGATCACACCAGTTGTCTACATGTGCTCCCCTCACACCAGTTGTCCGCATGCCCACCCATGAGTGGCAGCAGTGATTTCTCTGAGAGCAAGCTGTGCATAGACAGTCCAGCCGCTGGAGTCTGGCTCACTCTCATTGACAGGAACTAAAATCCATGACCTTCTAGCACATCAGTGACATTCAACACTGACAACAGGGCTCACCCAGGCGTGGGAAAATAGCTCCCCCGCCCCACTAGCCCCAAGTTCCTGACACTTCTCATTCTTAATAGGGATCTTTTTTGGTATCCTGGCATTTGTCATGGAAGAAAAAGTTTAATTAGAAGCAAGAAGAGACTCGTTATTGGAAAGGGCAGCGGGCATGTAATCTCAAATTAGTCTGATTCCTCTGTGTGAGTTCTCACACAGAAAATCGGTTGGAGCCATGGTATTAAAATGAGTAAACTTAATGTCTGAAGGCCCAGGAGACAAAATAGATGCTTCAGTGAAAGGGACTGTTTCATCTTTAAATGTGATATTTTCTTGATCAGAGAATGCAGTGAGCTTCTGACCTCAATCTCCTTCAGTAAGTGACCCTTAACCCCTTAGCCAAGCCTCATCCCAGCATTGTTCAGGAGCTGTGAACTCCCTTGGCAAATAAAGCGTTAGGTCCTTTTACTCCTGACTTCTCTAAATGGATGCAGTCCCCAGAGCCTAGTGTAGGATAATTCTCTCCTGTGAGAGAAATGATAATGATTTATTTCTTAGACAGGAACTGTACACACAAATTGGATGGGAGGCAGGATGATTTTTGGTTATCAAAGAGTTACTGTTGAAAGTGAGAAAGACCTGGATTTAAACCTTGGGTCTGGTCATCTTAGCAACCTCTATAACCTTAGGAAAAGAATTTAGTCTTTTAATACTTCAATTTTCTCATCTGTGATATAGGTCTGTGATAATATCTATGGGGCAAATTTTTTGTGTGTGACAATAAAATGTAATGCATCTGAAGTACCTGGAAATGATATGGGCACATTTAATATTTATTGACTGAATGAAATCCTTTGTCATATTATAGTATGTGTTTAATATGTATTAATGATGGAGAAGAAATACAAAGAAATAGGACATTAGAAATTTCCTCCATACTTCATAAAGTTTTCTGAATAGAGTTCTTATTTAGATTCCACGTGTCTTATACCCCAAAGGGTATAAGACCCAAACACCAAAAGTGGCCCAGATGGAAAGTGCCACTAGGCCATGACATAAGCAAGAAGATCCAGATGTATTCCTGAAAAAAAAAAAAAAAAGAGGAAAGAAAACCCAAATGCATCATGCTCCTACTGTGTGCCAGAAACGGGCCAGACTTAGTTATCTTCAAAAGGAAGACCAGTCACTTCTGCCCTGACTTCTTTTTTCTTTATCTTGGCCATGCTGACCACCATGATGAATTTGTTGCTGGACTTCTTGGCTTTCCCCTCCCTTTCCCTTCCATCTTTAATCTTCTCTTTCCTCATGAGTTAGCTCCAGGTGCCCCCACTGCACTGAGCTTCCTTCTCGGGACTAGAGAAGATGGCAGCCCTTTGCTCCAGCTGCCTGGTGCAGGGTTAGCAAGACCCGGTGCAAAGAAACTGTTCCTCCCAATTTCCATATATCAAGGAAGGAATCTGATTGGCCCTTTGTGACTCACGTACCAGCCCCTGCATCTCTCTCTTTCCGGCCCAAAGGAATGAGATGCTGTGATTGGGGCATCACGATTGATAGCTCCACCAGGAACACATAAAGTGTGTGTGCGCACGCACGCATGTGTTGGGATGGGGGTAGACATCGCAAAAGGAATGGGGGACAGTTACCACAAGACAGAGGAGTAAGAAACACGCTGAACTGGTCAAAATGGAAGCCATCATGGGAGATAAGAGACTTCCTCACCAGGAAAGCTGAAGGACCAGAGAGGGGATTGGAGAAGGCAGCTCCGTTCTCCATCCTGGGACTGAACATTTTTCAGCACAAAGTTACTGAACCATATTAAATAACATATATAATATCTTCAACTTGGAGGCCCATCAGCTTTTAAATCTCTGGTAATCTTGGAAATTCCAGAAGCTTTCTCCATTTTCACTTATTGATGAATGCCAAGCCTGCTGCTTGGTTAACAATAGGCACTCAATACATTGTTGGAGGATGAGTGAATATATTACCGACATTTCCAGAACATTAGGTGTGCATTTCTGCAGAAGTTGTGATTGAACTTGTAAATGTGACTTTCCCAATACAATCAGCAGCCATCCCAACCCAGGGTGGCTTCAAGTTCCCCTCTGTCATCTCAGCTTTCTCTGATAAGACCCTGAAATCTCTCTAGCATACAGGTCTCTTAGGAGAAACTTAGAAAGATGCTAAAGGAGCTATGTTTTCAGGGCAATTTAGCTCTCCTTAACTTGGTCTGTTCTCTTGAAATTCCAAGTTCACCTCTAATAACTACTTTCTCTAGGCTGGGAAATGTGGGTTTCTGACTTCTCAAGAAGCTCTGTAATTTTCTCCTTATCTACATCGGAGGGCAAGTGCTGGAGGCCAGGGCTCTCGGGCTCTCGGAGAGAACCCACGGTGCGGCTTCTGACATGGTTATTCCGCCCCCCTTCCAGCACATGCTCAGGCATTCCTGTGTGCTCACACACCTGGGAACCCTGGGGCCCACCGCCTGGGTGTTAACCCAAAGCTTAACTGAAAACTCACTGTGAGAATTGTTTCACATTATAGGCATTATAGCATAATGATTCAAATCATTATGCTGTACACTTTAACCTAATACAATGTCAATCATATTGCAATAAAACTTGAAAATAAATAAATATTTCTAACTATTGGGGTAAAAAAAAATTTAAAAACAAAAAGTATGTCCATAACTCTGTCCTGGCCTTTCTTGGTAGGTATCAGGACCCCAAACCCACCCTTCCGTAACTCCCAATAGTTGCACGATTTCCCTAGCGGCTGCTGCACAGGGCCCAGAAGCAGCCGTCAGGGCTCCCCCACTGATTCTGAGCTTCTCCCTCTGCTCGGGTCTGCTCCTCCTACCACACGCTGAAGCCAGGAACGATCTTTCCCTTCTCCTCACCACTCCAGGTGGCGTCCGGCCCTCTGCTTGGACTGTGGCCCTCTTTCTCACCCAGCACAGGTTACAAAGCAACATATGCCGCCCCTATTTAATAGGCCAGCTGTTTGGAGTTAATAATGACACTCTTGGCACTAATTCTTTATCATCATTATTATTATAATGACCTTTGCTGAGTACTTTCTGTGGGCCACAGGGACTGGGTTAAGTGTGTTAGGAGAGTCTCTATGATAACTTGTTATAGATCACACCACTAAAAAGGCAGAGAGAGCTGTGAGGTGAGCCAGGGTTTGTTTCCTTCCACCCGCCTTCTACTGCTTTGTCCTCAATATAAGGTCCAGGAATGGAGGATGACCTGAGTACATACTGACAAACGCCGCATTTGAAATCAAGCTTTTCTTTTGCTCTGCCATATTCTTCTTTGTCCAGGCTTATATTCACTAACTCACATTTCCCTTAGGATGAGTTTTAGTTTCTCCTTTCCCCCAAAAGGCTTCTCTGTTCTTCATGCAAATAGGTATATATCATGGGGCAGCCCCACTGGCTGAGATAGTGTGGATTCTGCAGTGAACTCTGATGAGGCTTTCAGACTGCCCTAGACACAGCCTCTCTGCTTCCTCCCAACACAGACACCTTGCTTCTTTAAACAGACTATCCATCATGTTACAGATTTTCTTCAGAAAAAAAAAAATCCCTTGTCTAAGATTAGAAAGAATTGCTTTTCATTTATCTATGCTACATCTAGTTCAATCAGCTAATGAGATGCTATTTAATCTACCATTCCTATGATTCATCTGAGAGACTTTGTGATTGGAGTCTCTTTATCCTCCTGACTAAACTTGCTAAAAGGTTCCAATCAGGAACCCTGTAATAAACTCTGACTCAACATTTGGCCGCCGGAACCGGAACCGGAACCGGAACCAGGGATGCGTAACCCAGCTAGCTATGTGCCCACCTCCCTGAAACAGTGCTTTCAGGTTTATCTGCCTTCAGATCCTCGAGAACCTTCTCTGTCTGACCACAGAGACGGCCCAGGCCCCTGGGGCTGCTGCTTCAAGGGGGAAGAAGAAAACAGGCAATTTTCAGCCTCTTACCCCCTGGGGGTCTCCACCTTTATCCTCAGCCATCAGCACTTTCCAGAGACTTGACTTCTCCCTTTGGCTCCTTTAACATTTTTTTTTCTTTCTTTTCCTATTCTTTTCCTCCTTCTTTCCTGACCTTGATGTAGCTGGGCCTGTTTGCTCTTGAATAGAAGCCCAACTTCCAACATAATTGAAAAGCACTGTCAAATTCTATTGGGCCCTTTAGGAAACACAGAAGCTGGATCCATCCGTGCTGCAGAGAGAAAGTTCTCAGAAATCTTCTCCTGCTTACATCTCCCCAGGGTCTTCTGGGACCTCCAGACCACCTCCCTGGGCTCTTCCAGTGCCCTCAGACTCTGCCCCCACCCGCCATGTCTTGTCTTTCCTGGGTATCTCTGCTCACCTTTCGCACCTATTCTTTTATGTTCAGGAGCAAATCTTTGCTCTTCCCAAAGCGCATCCATCCGTGGGTCTTTGATCTTCCTCCCCCGACTCCCCACCCCCACTGTCAGTGTACACACCAGGCTGTCTGCCCCCTCTGAGATAATTCCCTTTAGCGAGAAGAAAGGACAGACAGGATAAAGCGCTTGAGCCACTCCTATGTATTTTCCTACTCACGCCTTCAGTGGGGGAATGGTTGTTTGCGAGACTAGCCCGTGCTAAGCTGTGAACACTGGAAAATGGGGTTTACAGCACTCTGCTGTGGAGGTGCCCATGGAGTATGGGGAAGACAGTGGGATAGTGACTTTGCTGCTGCCTCCTTCCTAGGCTGATTACATGCGTATAAATACAGTGTGTCCGTAAAGTCATGGTGCACTTTTGACCGTGTGACCCGTCAAAAGTGCACCATGACTTTACGGACACACTGTATTAGTGAACTGAAGTGAAAAATTCAGTCCCTCAATCACACCAGCTATATCACAGGTGTTCTGTAATCCCATGGGGCTAGTGCGCGCTGTGGACAGCACACACATGCATCACGGTTTTATCACTGGAGAATGGCCTAGTTATTAGTGCTGCCTAGCCTTCACTCCATTTCCCCTGTTAAAACAACTGTTTTGCTAAACGCTGCTTATATCAGCAGCAATGACATAGGGGATAACTGGTCAGGTGATAGCAAAATGGACTGTTTCTCTATGGGGATCCTGCGCCCTCAAGGAATAACCACTTTGCATTGTCTGATCCTGCCTTGTCCCCTCCATGGCAAGGTGGGATGAGGCTGGAGAGTTTGGAGAACGGGAACAAAGGACACATCCATTCCTAAGTGATACCCTCCTGTGGGATCCTCCCGGATTCTTGCAAAGTGTGCTAATAACTGCCCTCTCCCTTCTACCTATGACCCTTGCACCACCTCCTGTGGGGAACTGTCACACTATGCAGCCATTTGTTTGTTTATCGCTGAAGTCCTGAGAAGCACAGTTGTCCTTGTCACTGATGGAACACTGGTACCAAGCCAAGCCCCAAGCCATGTAGGATCTGCTAAATTTAAATAGAATTAGATTGAATGTTCTATGTAACGGACACTGGTTTGAAGTCGATCAATGATCTGGTTAACATCTAGTATGGAACATAGAGATTTTAACCTTTTCAAGAACCTTCTTAGGAATAAATACCCACTGTGTCCCCAGGAGAGAGAGAGACTGAGAATAAATAAATGACTAGGTGCAAAAAAATCAAGAGGTTAGTCTTGGCTTCAAGGAGAACTTGTTTTGGACTATTTGTACCATGCTTTTCAGTTTCTGTTGAAAACTGGCTCTTGATATTTAGATTCTTAATATGTCCCCTTGGCCATTTTGTTCTGTGTTTGAAATACTCCTGAAATGTGTTTGGAATACAAATTTAGACATATTATCTGAACATAGTTCCTCTCTTAGAGGAAATAAAAGAGACTTGTACAACTATAGCCCAAGCCATAGTGCCCTCATCATCCATCCAGATTTTATGGCTAAAGGTGTCCAGGTGAGACAATAACAAGCATTATTTACTTAATAAGTAAAGTAGTAGGTTATGAAAAACATCGATCATGTCAAAGAACTTTGTGTGTCTCATATGGCAGCAGTGGTCTATTTATCTAAAAAGACAGTGGTTAGGGAGAGTATGACATAGGCTCCTGTATAGCCAGACACAGAGGGGACCAGAAACAGGACTCATGGACCAGCAATGGGGGGGAAGAGAGTCTGAGTATCGAGAACACTCTTTCCAACCTCTGATGGAGGGCGGGTGATTCCTCTCTCTTGCGGTCCATTGAGGACAATTCTGGCTGGTCTCAAATTAAAGATAACATTTGAGATTTGCCTAAAAGGTGTTCTTGCTTTAGACAATGAGTGTTTTTCCTTTCTTGGCAGATTGTTATCAGTCTAGAGATAACAAAATAGGTGCTCAAACAAACCCGAAAAGGGGAAAGAAAGAAAAATTGGGAAGAAGGTCTTTTGAGATCAATGCCTATTGTCTTAGGCACTTGCAAGTTATCAGCTGAGATGAACAAACAGAAAGGAAAACTCTAGCAAGGGCAGTGAGGAAATGAGGGAGTAGTGCACACACCTGCTTCTCTCTGCCCTCCTGGGTTTGGAGTTAGATGCTCTGACGATCACAGCCGCAGCCAGACAGAGAGGAATAAAGGGGGGCACACCTGCCAGGGCTGCTCTTGCTCAGAGCCAAGCCTTGCATTCGGCTCTCATGCTCCTGTTGCAGCCGGCAGAGGCTGTCATGGACGCCGGATCATGGATGTGCACCAAGCAGAGAGAAGTGCAAATTTCCCCTTTGGAATTTGACAGTGTTATCCTGGTGCAAGGCCCCTTCCAGCATCCTGTGATCTCTGACTCCCCACAGATGACACACAGAAAGCCCACAGCTAGTATTTTTTATGGCTTTTCCCAAGCGATTGACCAATCCTGCAAGTATTTTTTGAATAACTGAAAATTGTTTATAACTCTGTAAAAGGCTCTTCTTTCCCCCCCACCGTTGAGATACAACTGACATATAATAAATACCGTGTAAGTTTAAAGGCTACAGGGTGTTGATTTGATACATTTGTAAATTGCAAATTGATTACCACCATAGTGTTAGCTACCACTTCCCTCCTGTTACCGTTACCATTTCTTTTTGTGGTGACCACATTTCAGATCTGCACTGCATGCATTTTGACAGTTAATCTGCCTTTAGCCTTCTCTTTTGTCTTAGTCTCCATCCATTCTTTGATTATTTTATCTCTTCAATTCTTTTGTTTCCTCTCATTCTTCCAGGTCCTAATTTAAAGATCTAATTCTCTCTTCTGCCTTCCCAGCATTTGTGATAAGATCCCCTAGACCTTTTCTCCTCAGGGATTACTGTGCAAAGGAACTCTATAAATATTCACCATCAGTGACAACTTATCCTTGACCACAAGGGAATAAAACCCTGAAAGGGAGATCATATCGCCCTTCTTGTAGTGTACCCTGGTTCACCACTCATAACAGCCTGTTAGGACCAGGCCTTCACTTTCCCAGTGACTGGGAGTGATGGGATGGGTACTGAGGCTTGTGGCTGTGTCCCTCCCAGGGAACTACCCCCCTTGCCCAAAGCTGTATCGCTCCCCACCCCAGGCAGCTCTCATCTGATGACTAGCTGAGGCAGGGATACAGAAGTCCAGTCCCCTTGCCTTGTTTTATGGTGACTTGAGGGAATATCCCTGGCTCTGAAATTTTCAGTGGAGACATTGAGTCCATTTTACTATTACTTTAGTGTTCATCTTCTCCCTCTTCCCAGTCCAGATGCCCCACACACATACAGCTGTCACTCCCTAGAGCCTCCCTGTTAGACCTTCTGCATGTGAGTCTGAGTCTCAGAGTCTGCTTCCTAGGAAACCTGATCTATGGCGCCTTCTCTGTGATCTTGATGATGGTGATAATGGTGGTGATGGGGGTGATGGTGGTGATGGAGGTGATGATGGTGGTGGTAGTGATGGTGATGGTGGTGGTGATGACAATGGTGGTGATGATGGTAGTCATAAGGGTGATGGTGGTAATGGAGTTGATGATGGTGGTGGTGGTGATGGTGATGGTGGTAATGATGACAATGGTGGTGGTGATGACAATGGTGGTGGTGATGGAGGTGATGATGGTGATGATGATGATGGTGGTGATGGTGATGATGGTGGTAGTGATGATGGGGGATGATGGGGGTGATGGAGGTGATGGTGATGGTGATGGTGATGATGATGGTGATGATGGTGGTGGTGATGTTGATGGTGGTGATGATGATGGTGGTGATGATTGTGGTGATGGTGGTGATGATGATGATAGTGGTGATGATGGTGGTGATGGTGGTGATGATGATGATGGTGGTAATGATGGTGGTGATGGTGATGATGGTGGTAGTGATGATGGGGGATGATGGGGGTGATGGAGGTGATGGTGATGGTGATGGTGATGATGATGGTGATGATGGTGGTGGTGATGTTGATAGTGGTGGTGATGATGGTGATGATGATGATGATGATGATGATGATAACAGCTCACACCTATCAAGCATGTCCTGTGTGTGAGGCACTCTGTTTTACATGTGCTATCACATGCAACCCACACCAATGCCCCACAGGGTGAGTGTGCTACTATTCCATTTTGAGATGAAAAAAATGAAGAAATCAAGGAGGTCAAGCAACCTGCCTGAGGAGGAGTTAGAAAGCTAAAGCTAAGAATGAAATGCTGCTTTGACGCTTGCACAGGATGAGTAGGACAATTCTTTGGGAAAACCTTCCTGGCGGGTCAATGTTTAGACTTCATGGGCTTCCTTGGGTGTTAGCACGCCTTCTGAGAGCTGTGTGAGCACTCTGCCTACACGTCTACAAAACCACTCATCAACTGTTTCATAATCAGCTTTCCTGACTCTATTTCCCCATGAGAGTTTTGAGCCTTTGTTAACTTTAGATATCCAGTATCTAATCTGTGTTCAGTATGTAGCAAGGGTTCAATGGACCCGATGAGTTGTGGCACCCCCTCTTTGTGACTGGGAAGACTGAGTGATGGTGTCCCAAGAGGAGAGCAAAGTACAGTAGTCAAGAGCAAAGCCCCTGGAATCACAGCATGTGCTTTGACACTTGGCTTTGTGACCTCCATGTGTCTCGATTTTGTCTCTGTAAATGTGGGTGGTATCATTTATCTCTTAGCATGATCGTGGCTGTTACAAAAATTAAACAATGTCATGCTTCTAAAGCATTTAACACAATGCTTGATACATAGTAAGCATTTCATAAATGTTATCTATTATGATTACTGGCCACAAAAATTCCCTTTTCTCCCCATGTCCCATCTCAGAGAAATTGGAACAAGGGTTTGCAAATATCTGGTAGCTTCCTAAGGGCCCTTCACACTAGTCACAAAGCCCTCTGTGAGAAATGGTCCATCTCTTCCTGAACATTCTTCTTCACATGCACAGCTAAAGTTGGGACACTAAAGCCATTTCTTTCTATCCTAATGGCACAGGAGAGTGGGTTCAAGGAACGCTCAGAGTTGGGGCTGGGATGTACACATTTTTGGAAAAAATGAGAATACAATAAACGCCATGATGATCCAGACAGGCATCCAGAAGACTGGCTGTACCAGAGGCTCAGTCAGGCTGTACCCCACATGGTCAGCAGTTACTGCTCTGAGGGAGAGGGGTTAACTCCTATCACCTACAGAGAGTGAGGCCTCATGGTCCTCCTGAATACTTGTTACATACAAATTCAAAGTGTCTTAGAGATAGTTGATAGAATCATAAGAGCTCATGATTCGAGGAAACTTAAAAGCTGTCAGTTAGCCCGACCTGTGGTGGCGCAGTGGATAAAAGCATTGACCTGGAATGCTGAGGTCGACAGTTCAAAACTCTGGGCTTGCCCGGTCAAGGCACATGTGAGAAGCAACTATTACCTGTTGATTTTTCCTGCTTCTCCCCTCTCCCCTTTTTCTCTCTCTCTCTCCTCTCTCTAAGTCAATAAGTAAAATCTAAAAAAAAAAAAAACCCCAAAAAACAAACAAAAAAACCCACCTGTCAGCCAGTCCTGTTTTAAATTCATTCCATGACATCTTCATGAGTTTCACAAACACCCTCAGTGACCAGGAACGTGACAGCTCATCCAATATTTTTATCAGCAATTTGTACAAAGATGTTAATGGCCTGTTAAGCACACGTTCAGAGGATATAAATCCTGGAGGAGAAGCCAAGAACAGAAGAATTTAGGATTTAAGAAAGAGCCAAGCAAATTGGAATGATGAACAAAATCTAATAAGACCACATTTAACAAGGGTAAACAGCATCCTCAGGACTAGGATAAAAAAATTCAACTGTCCTAGAGGATATGAGAGTGCTTTCTCATTTTCTTATATATTTAATAATTGTCTATTAATTTTTACCTTGCTTCATTCCAAAAAGGCCTCAAAATAGCTTTAAAAGAAATGATCTATAAGCAGTGGTCCCCGCCCAAACCACGAGCAGCAGTATCACCTGGACACTTGTTAGAAGTGCAAGTTCTTGGATCTCCCCCTAGACTTCATGAGTCAGAGATTCAGGGATGGGACCCAGAAACCTATGATTTAATAAGCCCTCCTAAGAACTGCTGTAATAAAGTTTAAGATTTTTAAAAATGAAAACTCCAAAGCATTCAGAAAGTTAAGAGCAAGTGGAGTGTTGGGAGAACATGGAGAATGAATGACTAATGCCCTGAAATTCTGGGATGGGGGTACTACAAATCTGACTCAGCGTTTTCTAATAGCCAATGCAAGAGAGAGAGAGAAATATAATCAGTTTATACACTGTACTCAGCCTTTAAGGTTCATACAAGCAATCCTTGTGCTGAGATTTGAAGAAGATTCTTCTGTCTTGATGAAGAAGCAAATTTGTGTTATAACAGGATCTGCTCAGAAATATGCCTTTAGTAAGTGAAACAATAGATTTCGGAAGGTTATCTTTTGGGCCATCACTCTCTTAATTGAACCAATGATGGGTCAAGATTTGGGGTTTCTATGAGTGTGAGATCTAAATATTTGATGGGGCTTTATTGATGATCTACATCAGTATGGAAGTATGCTGCTCAAGGAGGGAGATTTTCCTCATACTGTTCTTTGTGCAATGGTCTGATGGCACTGGGATTCCCATGGTCACTGCTAAGACACCTACAACCTGAGGGAGGAACAAGATGGTAAGAGACCTAAAATCCTTTCGTATGAACAACCTTTGTCATCCATTCCATTGGATGATAAAAGACAAGGGACCTTGTTTGTATCTACTTGTCTCCTCTTTAATTCCTTTAGGTCAATGTTATCTCAAATTGGAAAATTAACAAACTGTAGCTGGGCTGATTCTTCTGTCCTCCACCCAGTGGTGTCCTTTAAGAAATCATTTGTGTCTTCTTTAATATTACTAGTGTATCTAAAAGAAATGAACATATCTCAAACCACAACTTTGGAAAGAATGCACAGCAGCCTACCATGGATAATGGGATGACAGCTTAGCGGTCAAAAATTCAAGCATGGTGCAGTCATATGAGAAGGGCTTGTATCCCAGTTCTGGTACCTACTTGCACAATGCACTTCTCTAGGCCTCACCTTCCTCTTGCAGAAAATAGATATTAAAATGGCTCACACCTTATACCTAACACATAACATCATCATCATGGGAAATGGTGACTCTAGTAGTCTCTAGTAGACTAGCTCTACGAGAACACTAGTAGACTCCCGTAGAACACAAATGAAGATAGCTAAACAACCCTGAGCCTTTACTGTGTTGACATCCATCACTTAATAGACAGCAGAAAATATGGAGGCCAAGGCTAGTTTGCCTTATTTTAGCTTCTAGATAGAATATAAGTATCCCAAGTTAGTGCCTTTTATCAAGACCACCAAGAACCTCTCCCTCTCTACATAAGCTTTGATTTTGATAATATCTTAAGCATAGCCCACAGGTTAAGGACCATCAGGGGACCAGAGTATGAGAGCTGGGTGGGCTCCAGAGACTCCGCCAGGGCCCACCGCTCTCTGATGGCAGCGTAGGAACTGGAACCCAGGCACCCCGCACCTGTTTCCTTCCACCATTTCCTGTTAGTCTTGTCCCTGAATTTTGAAATATCGATTTCAGTAACATTCAGTTTACTTGCACTTGAGATGTCATGATGTCATGGGATATACAATGAACAAGGGTTTTAAAGACTTTAATTCAATCTTGGTTCTGCCAGGTTCTAATTCTGTTGTCTCTGACAAGTCAGTTTTCTTATCTGAGACTCAATTGTTCACATCTGTTTTATGGGAATAATGATAGCTGCATTTCCTAACTTCCTGGGATTGTTACAAGGTTGAATGAGATGTGTTTGAAAGCACACAGTGAACTGCCCTATGCTATCCAAATGCAAGAGTGTTATTACTTGACCTGAAATTTCCCTCTGTCTTCTATCACGTCCATCATCCTGTGATTTGAGTGATGCAAAGTCCCGGCCTCAAACCTCTGCTTCTATTCCTTCAGGACGCTATGTCTCAGTAAGAGCCTTTTAAGCCTAGCTTTTGACTAGTAATTTAGTATGGGAGGAAAAACAATTAAAGTCTTATTTAGTAAAATTATACTAATGTTTGAGAAAAATGGGATTACCTAGCAGAACATTGTGTCAAGCACTTTCTAACACTACTTATTTTGCAATGATTGCTGACGTTTAAGAGCTGCATAAAAATTAGCTAAGGAAGACATCTTAACATCACCCCCTGTGTGGGTCTGAGTCATCAGGCAGTCATTTGCCACCCCAAAAAAATTTCCAGGTGTAAAATCAAATTATCTTAAAGAATACTGGAAACTATAATTATGAAGATGTACAGCTTGATATGCCCCTGTCTTTTTCCTGTTGTGGAAAAGTTTTAGAGAGACCCATGTTTAAGTCCATGGCTTTACAATTCGCTGTCCATGTGGCTTTGGGCAAATAACTTATTATCTCTAAACAGTGTTACTAGTTTTGACTGAAAACAAAATGAGTTCAATTACATCAGTCTAGTGGGTAAGATTCAGGGTTATTGATTATGGTATTGGTTTTAGTTTGTGTCTTTTGGTTTTATGAGACAGAGACCAACACACAAACGAGCTTCTATTATAAGGACGCGCAAAATCAACACAACAAAACCCTCTTAGAAATCAGAGGGCAGGGGGCACACTGGGGCTGGTCCACACCATGTGCAGAGACTGGCCCCTCCCATCCTTGGTAACGCAGTGAAGTTTGGAAAGCCTGACCCTGGCGTAGGTTGTTGGGTTGACTCTACTGCTCTTCATGTTTTTTCTCTCCTCATAATTCCCCTACCGACTGGCTTTTTATTCACGTATGCTTACCCAAAGCTTGGCCAGCTAGGTCTCCCAAACTCAGTTCTATCTGTCAGCATCCTTTCTGATAGATGGTAAGTCATTCACTTGCTGCATGTTCCCCAATTTATAGTTTCTGAGCAAACATGCCATTCCTTTACTTCATGATAACGAATGGGTTCCTGATTAGATTATTGGGGCCACCACTGGTGTAATCAGCTATCCAGAGATAAGAAGTTATGAACATGGCACCTTGGGCATGCCTGTTCAGCATGGACAGTGGGTGAAGTTCCCACAAAGAAGTCTAGGTCATGTATAACGACTCAGCAGCGAGAATTTGCTTGAATTCTGATCCCGACTTTGACAGTTTCTAAAGATGTGCCCTTAAGCAAGTTGCTTAATCTTGCTGAATCTCAGGTTCCTCATCTGAGAAAACAGGTGTAATCATTCAGACATCATGGGAGTAATGCTGAGTTTTAAAAAACAGAAGTAAAGCACTTAGCACAAGTTGAACTCTCTTTTCCTAAAGATGGGCAGCCATCTCCATGGCCTTGATGGTGTCCCTGCATACCTTATAGAGGACGTGGGATGCTACAGGACATTACAAAGTCAGTCTCAGCCCTTCTTACTGGAAATGGGAGGCTGACTCTCAGGTTTCCATCACTGTACCCAAGTCATACTGGATGGGGGTTGAAGGTGGCCCTGTTCAACAGTGTGATAACCGTCTAGGTACAGGGGTCCCCAAACGTTTTACACAGGGGGTCGGTTCACTGTCCCTCAGACCGTTGGAGGGCTGCCACATACAGTACTTCATACACTGACCACCAATGAAAGAGGTGCCCCTTCCGGAAGTGTGGCGGGGGCTGGATAAATGGCCTCAGGTGGCCACAATTTGGCCCGCAGGCCGTAGTTTGGGGACCTCTGGTAGGGCAACACTCCTCCAAGGACTGGCATGTTTACACAACTGTCAAGTAATTTCTCTGGCCTCTCTCCATCAGGGTCTTGGGAAGTCATAGGCTTTCATGCAAAGGAAAACACAGTGAGCTAAAATGTGTGTGAAATGAGATGAGTGTTTGATTCAAGACAGAGAAATCTCTTTTATTGTTAAACAGAGATGCTTTATTTGGTAGTGTTGGAAAATGGGCTATTTCACGAAGCGATGCTGATAGGTAGCTGGAGTTTTCTAATTTCTTCTCTGAAACTATTTTTAACCCTTGTTTAATGGCATCATCCTAAAGTGTATTGCATACTTCTGCCTTCTTAACAGAGGTTGCAAATTTTAAGTTTAACAGATATTGCATACTTACTATGCATGTGGCACCTTTTTAAAGTGCTTAACTCTCATGAATATTCTCCACAAGCCAGAGAGACAGGTACTAGCACAGGGGTCCCCAAACGTTTTACACAGGGGCCAGTTCACTGTCCCTCGACCGTTGGAGGGCCAGACTATAAAAAAAACTATGAACAAATCCCTATGCACACTGCACATATCTTATTTTAAAGTAAAAAAACAAAATGGGAACAAATACAATATGTAAAATAAAGAACAAGTAAATTTAAATCAACAAACTGACCAGTATTTCAATGGGAACTATGGGTACGGATGCATCCTGTGCTCCTCTCACTGACCACCAATGAAAGAGGTCCCCCTTCCGGAAGTGCGGCGGGGGCTGGATAAGTGGCCTCAGAGGGTGCATGCAGCCCGTGGGCCGTAGTTTGGGGACCCCTGTACTAGCATAACCTCCAGTTCACAGATGAGAAAACGAGGCTTTGGGAGGTTAAGTACCTTACCCAACGTTACACTGGGAGAAGTGATGTGGTTGGGATTTGTGCCCAGAACTCCCCACGCTCTTTAGAAACTGGCCATGTTATTGGAGAACACTTGGGTTAATAAATGGCCCTAATGACTGTTAACCTTCAAAGTTGGACCTTTGGAAGTCTATGCACACATTTCACAAGCGTGTCCATTTCTTTCAACGTCCCTCGGCTGCTTCCAAAAAGCAGTTAGTATGCAAACTGGCAGCACGCATTTTTAAATATTCAGGAATATTCCTTCCTTCAGCAGATGTTACTTGAGTACCTAGTATGTTACTGTGCCAGGAACTCTGGAGACAAAGAAATATGAGGCACACAGCTGCTTTCAAGGGGGGCGCACGTTAGAGGTACTCCAGTGGGACAATATGTGAAATATGCCTGATTTGTGGTCAGGGAAGCCTTGAGAAGATGGTGATTCTTGGACACACTTCTCAAGGAAGTGGTCCTCCTCATTAGTATCCATTCTCTAGGTATGAGACTGATGAGTCAAGACTGGGTAGAGTTAGATGCTTCCCTGGCTCTAAAGAGTCCAAGAAAGAAATAGGTAAGCTGTGTTTAAGAAATAGTTCAGGTGCTGGCTGGTTAGCTCTGTCAGATAAGAGAGCTGTTCCCAAAGGACAAGGTTGCAGGTTTGATCCCCAGTCAGGGAAACACAATGAATGCATGTGCGAGTGGTACAACAAATGAATGCTTCCCTTCCCTCCTCCCCTTTCTCTCCCTCCCTCTGTCTCAATCAATAAATAAAAAAAATTAAGCCCTGGCCAGTTGGTGCGGAGGTTGCTGGTTCGATTTCCTGGTCAGGACACATACAGGAGCATCTCTATATTCTTGTCTCTCTTTCTCTCTTTCTCAAAAAAAAAAAAAAGTTCAAGTTGTCTTGCTTGGAAAAGACGATATGGTCAGATATTAATGGGCTTTGTACCAGCCAAGGAGTTTGATTTCTGTAACCTGAGTCTTTCTTAGATGGTGGTTTATAAAAACAGGAAGTCTATTAAAACCACATTTGGCAGAAAAAAATACATGTTTGGTGGAATGTGTTTTCTCATTTGATTAGTAAATGGGTGTTAAATGTGATTCCTAATTGTAACTCTTAAGGATGGATGGATGGATGGATGGATGGATAGATAGATAGATAGATAGATAGATAGATAGATAGATAGATAGATAGATAACAGTGGGGAACAAAATTTTTGTTGCATCCACAAAAGCACTTGTTCTTAACTAACTCAAGTGTGCTGATCTCAAATCTGACATTAGTTTTTCTCTGTAAGCTACAGTTATTTTGCAATTCAAGATTTTAGGTTTTCATCTTATTGTAGCATTTTCAACATTTAGATTAACATAATGAAGTAGAATGTCTTTTTGGGCATCATCTTTGTGAAAATATAATGATTTATATAATGCATAAATATACTAATACACTAAAAGATATGACTGCATCAGAATTTGTCTACAATTTTGAAATAGAACATATTAAAACACTTATTTTAATCACAAAATTTGTGCAAAAGTTATTTAAATTCTATTCAGGCAAAATTTTGTGTTTGTAGGTCTTGCATTTGTGTACTTGTTGAGGACAATCTCATTTGATGCTCCTGCAGTAGTCTGTCTGCTCATCACTAACAGCTCCAAGATTTTCGGGAAACTTATTAAGGTGACTATTCAGGAAATGAATCTTAACGCTCATGTTACATCCAATGTTGTGCAAAGCCAACAGCATCCTTTGAACCAGAAGTTCATAGTTTTCTGTTTTTTTGTTGCCAAGGAAGTTCTTTGTAACTGCCACAAAAGACTGCCATGTTGCTTTCTCCTCCTTATTCATCTTCCTGGCAAATTCTTTGTCACGTTTAAGGGTTTGAATTTGAGGTCCATTGAATACACCTGCTTTTATCTTCTCAAAAGACAAGGCAGGAAAAGCAGAAATAATATGTTGAAAGCATTCACTTTCTCTATTCAAAGCCTGGACAAACTGCTTCATTAAGCCAAGTTTGATGTGAAGTGGGGGAAAAATGATCCTATCATGATGAACTGCAGGTTCATTCACAATATTTTGCATCCCGACTTCCAGAGCTTCACGTTTTGGCCACTCCTTCTGTGTCCAGTGTTTCTCCTGAGCTCGACTGTCCCACAAACACAGAAAGCAAAGATACTTCGTGAAACCTCTCGGTTGTCCTAGCAGGAAATTTACCATTTTAAGATGCACACAAATGATCCAGTTATGCTCCTCATACTTCAGTAAGTCAAGGACAATTTTAATGTCATTATAATCTTCTCGCAGATGAGTTGAATAACCAATTAGAACCACTGCATAAACATTACCATTGTGTAGGAGAACACATTTCAGACTCCGTGTAGAGCTGTCAAGAAATAGCCACCATTCTGTTGGACTGTAAGTGGTAACACATAGCTGGCTGAGAAGACTACTGATATGACAGTAAACAAAGTGTCTTCAGAAAAAAAGTCCACAAAAATTTGTTCACACTTCCTGAAATGGGATGCGTTAGCTGACCGGTGAAGTATATTCTTTTCTTGAAGCCTGGAGGCTAATAACTCAGCTGCTTTCTCTGATAGGCCCAAATCTCTTACTAAATCATTCAATTCAGGTTGGCTAAACTGCTGAGGGGTTAATGACTGCTTGGCATCAGAAGAAGACCCTTAAGATTCTACAATCATTTCCTCATCTTATCAAAATACACTTGATCACCATGTTCACTTTCTTCATCCTTAGAAGAAATAAAACCATTGGAAACTGGAACTGGGAGTGTCTCAGAGTGTGGGATAGGTCGTATTGCTGAAGGAATATTAGGATATGTGATCATATGCTCTTTTTTCTTGCCGATGCTCTTTGTATGGATCAGACAGAAATAACAGTCACTGCTGTGGTCCTTAGGTTCACGACAAACAATGGGAATACCAAAAGGCATTCCTTTACATTTTCCTTTTGTCCAGTCACGAAGCATTTCCTCACTATTATGACACACAATATGAGAAGCCCAATTCTTGTCTTGATCGCCAAGGGAAACTTGAAAATAGGCAATCTGTGCATGTGTCACAAATGATGAAATATTGCACCTTTGACTTTGAAGTGTGTAACAGCCACATATATAACAGAAGGTCTCAGGACTATTCTTACATTTATGCCTACTTGAAGAAGCCATGATTCAATCTTAAAACAAAATAAGAGGGTGTTTTTATCAGATAATAATTTTTTACATTTAAAAACAACTACATTATGTAAAAGTGATGTTTGTAAAACATTAATTGCCTTGTGGTTATGTTCAATCCAAGAGTTGTTGCCCTTTAACTCCAATTTAAAAACCAGTGCATGACATTAACTGTAACAAAAAGAAATTAAAATTGCATAAAAACTAGAGCATACACCAAAAAACGGATTTCAGATTTGGAATCAGTGATGCAGAAATAATATAGAAAAAGTTCTAAAACCTCATGCAACAGAAAATGAAAAAAAAATTTTTTCCTCAGTATAATAGGAAGGAAGGAGGAAAGGAGGGAGGGAGGGAGGGAGGGAGGGAGGGAGGGAGGAAGGAAGGAAGGAAGGAAGGGAGGGAGGGAGGGAGGGAGGGAGGGAGGAAGGGAGGAAGGAAGGGAGGAAGGAAGATAGTTTGGAGCATTGGTAGCATCCTCAGAATCAAATATGGTTTCCCAAGGTGATGCCTTTGAAATATCTTCATGATAATGTTCTTATTTTAACAGTAATGTGTTAATAGAAAATACCAAATAACTTCCCTTGTTCTGAGATATCTAAAAAATTTGAAGCAAACCCTCCAGTTCTCTTGTAGCCATGTGCCCATCCCTGAGGTCTCTCTTCCCGAGTGACCCTCCTCCTGATAGACACGATGTCGTCGCCTGATGGCTCATAGTCACCATTGTGGTTGCTCTGTATGGCACAGCGTGAGGGGAACTTTGTGTGATGGTTGAGGTGTGATGGTTCTTTAGAGATCTTTTAAATTAGGTCTTTTCTCTCTTTCTCATCGATTGGCTCCTGTTCACTGTGTCTGGCTGCTTTCCATGTGTCTTCTTACAACTTCTTCCTCCTGTAGTGCCCACCCACAATCGAGTGCTAGAATGGCTAATGACCAGCTAGTCAGTAGGTGTTTTCAAAGTAAGAGGAAGCAGCTTCCGAGAGAGGGCAAAGGGACTACCTTTAAAATTAGAATGTGAACTCTGCGATGGCTATTTTAACTGCCAGGAAAGCATTACTTGTCTATAGAGATCATTGAGTTTCGCTTAAGTGGCGACATTGAGCTAAGTGACGTTAATATTAGGCACCCTTTTCTGGAAAGAAAGGAAAAAGGAATGGGTGAAGGAGAAAGGGGGGCTAGGGAAAGGGAGAGAAGAAAAGCCAGGCCAGTGCTTGCTTTGGGATCTCACTTTGAATTTCTCTCTTTTCACATTTGCTGATCACAGTGGTTTAAACTTCATTGACTTGATGGTGCGACAAGGGAATATCGACAACCCTCCCAAGACACCCCTGGTGCCGGGTTTTGAGTGTTCGGGGATTGTGGAAGCTCTGGGGGACAGCGTGAAAGGATATGAGGTAATGTTCTGACTTTTGGCTTTTGACTGAAAGAATAATATTAACCTGGAATCCAGTGAGATTAGAAAAGATCGTGCAAAATGCTTGACACAATCTATAAAGTGTACTGTAATCGGTGTCTTATTGTTTGGTTTTATTAACAATGTTTATAAATTATATAGGACTTTCCAAGTGTCTCCTGCATTTCTCATGTACCATCTTGGTGCTCCTGGCTACAGCCTGGTGACCGGAGCAATCTTATCATCCCCTTTGTTCATGTTATACAGCTATTAAATAAAGCATTTGGTCTCGGATTAACTAAAGTGAGCATACACCCCCGACTCGTGGTTCCTACTTTCCCATCACTTCTGGCTCAAAAGTCCATTACAAAATATAAAGATTGGGGAGAAATAGCCTCCATATTTGTGTTATTTGACTCCTTTAAATATCTGCTTAACTGATGCATTTAAATGGTCTTTTATAATCATTATGTCAGACATTGGTGAAGTGGCATTTGGGGTGCAATTTTAAAACTGCAGGGTAGAGGTACCTGACAGAGGAACAGAACTGGCCATGGGCTGATGGATTTGGGAGCAGGACAATGGATAACAAAGGGTTATTGTATTATTCTGACTACTTTTGTCCATGTTTAAGATTCTCCACAGTAAAAGCAATTTAAATGATTAAAAGGTATAGGACCCTTTCTACCGTTATAATGCAAATAAAATAGAATCCGGTCTATAAAAACTAAAAATACTGTAGGCAAATCCATCACATAAAATTGCTGTGGTTTAGAGTCAGAAAAACCAATGGAAATTAGGTACAAGAGCTCCTGTTTATAACTAAGTGTTTCCCCACGGAGACATGAATAGAGCTAACATTTGAGAACCCACTATAACCAGAAACAGGGGCAAGTTATGGGTTTTCAGCCTCACCGCAACCCTGCAAGGCAAAGATAGTTACTGTTTCCACAGAGATGAGGTTCTGAAGGATTCAGTAATTTTCTGTAAGATCCCGAGGGTGGTGAGTAGTAGTTGAACCTGGACTCAAGTCACCAGAGCCTTTTCGCTATCGCTATCGTGTGATCTTTGCCCTTGCTCCCTACGGGCAAGTGCTGCAATACCAAGTGCAGGAAGAAAAAGCCTATCAAATGCGATGCTAAAGTGCCCTTGGAATTGAATTTGAGCCCACTGCTCAGTGTCAGTGCATCTGAGCCTCAGTGTACTCTGAAAATATCAATATGCTCTAAGTTCATTACAATGAATGTCCGGGAATGTCTTCTCACCCATCTGTCTTTTGGTCAATGGTTTTCAGATAATAGAGCAGGAAAAAAAAGGGGGGGTGAATAAGAAGTAAATGTGTTTTTTCTTTTGTTTTCTATGACTTTACATCTTCTGTCCTCACGTAAGCAATATAACCAGAGGCAGCACCATCTCTCCCTGAAAAGGCTGCATGTGAGAAATAGTATCTGGTCTGCACTTCTCCACATAGTCCCAAAGAAAAAGATCATACTACTCACCCTATCAATTCTGAGCCTTGGATAAATAACCCATGACTTTAGACTATAATAGGAGATAGGGATGTTGCTGGCTTTGGTTTGGAGGGAGAGCTTTCTCTGGTTGATTATATATATTTTCCCTCATCTGAGACCTTTCTTCTGCTAGTGAGCTCTGGCTTGCATATTGTCAAACCTTCTCTTCACCCCCACTTCCCTCCAGGGACTCTCAGCTGCACACATAAAAGATGCCACGTGCAGATTCCCGGTCGGGTGTGACTTGGGAGAAAACCAGCGGTTATATTTGCTCTATGATTTTGACTTGAGATTTTCAACCACTTTAGAGATGGCATTCCATGCGGCTGCACACCGAATAGCTCTCTTGTGTGATTGATAGCCAGAGAAGCTGGAGAAGTTGTTGCCAGAGATGCAGCAATAAAGGAATAATTTGGTCTCAGTCGCCCAGGACTAATGTCTTTCTTTCTTTCTTAATAGAATCAAATAATGAAGTGAATTGGGCTTTTATTTTTGAAGTTGCCTATCTCTGCACTCTGAGACTGGGGCTGAACTGATGGCTTAGCCACATTTGCCACTCTGATAATGAAATGGAAGTGAGGGAGGCAGTCAGACCCCACTGGGAGGGCAGGGACCCTCTCTGTCAAGGCGGTTGAAATACTCTTTATTCCACTCGGTGTTGACACTGGAGGCATCAGTTACTCTGGGACACTGAGTCTGTATCTGCTTTTTCAGAAGTTTGTGCAAAAGAGAATGCCAGTGTTAGATCGCAGTAATCCTCTGGTCTAAGCCGTTGCATTTGAGAAGTTCAGACATCGGTCATTTCAACACTGCCAGGTATTAAGACCCTCACTGCCAGTGGGACAGCCTCTCCTTTCCATCAATGTCTTCATTAGACAGCTATTCTCTGCTTCATAAAGTATAATGGGTATATATTTTGCTTTTGATCCTTAAACTGTGACTTCCGTGAGCTCAGGTACCAATCTGCTCTTTTTAAGTTAATGTTGATTGTTCTTTCTCCCTTTACATGCAGGCTGCCTAGTGCAAGGCATGCATATTATGTTATTTAATTTCATAACATAATTATGAAATTATGGACCCGTTCCTAATAGTATACCCATTTTAGAGATGAGGAAACCAGGGCTTAAAGAGTTCAACTAACATTCCCAGACTTGGTAGGTTCACCTGCTGTACATCCTTGTATGACTTTATGTTTTCTTTGTAGCTCTTACCTCAGGTGTAAGGAATTAATTATTTTATCTGAAGTCAGCTTGCCTAGATTCAAACCCTGGCCCAGTTTTTCTTTAGCTACATGACTTTGGGCATATGCTTTAATCTCTCTGTGCATCAATTTAAATGGCTGTAAAGTCTACAATCATTCATCTGTGATACGGGATTCTTACAGAACCCATCTTGTAGCGGGCTTTTGTTGTTGTTTGTTAAGTAAAGGTAAAAGAGAAATGGTAAGCTCCAAAGAAATTAAAACAGTAGGATCTATTATAATTATATATATAAAACTACTATAACTATATATAACTATATAACTATATATATATATACACACACTGTATACTAAAGTGCATATATAGTAGATTTCTTCCAAATCACACCCTGACGGGGAAGCTGTTAACTTGCAGGTAGCATCTGTTATGTGTGTGGCTGCGAATCCCTGGAGGGAAGTGGGGGTGAAGGGAACGTTTGACAATATGCAAGCCATCATATATATATGTGTGTGTGTGTGTATACTCTAAAGCCATTAATTTATTGAGAATCTAATATGACCACAGCAATCTGAATATTGCATTTGAAGGTCATAGCACAAGGCACTAACATGAATAGCAGAATGGCTCGATGTAACTAGCACTTTGCAGCTCCTACAAGCTATATTAGTACCTGTATTGGTTCACTTATCTACATTTCCCTTTATTAATGACTGCTATGGGAAAAACTTAGCATACCATCATAAAAACTTTAAAGGGAAGACTACTTCTTTCTTTTTTGACATGTTACCTGGCTATGAAAACTACTGATAAATAAAACAGTATTCAACCATGCCTTTGTAGGGGTTTTGTATAGATTACATGCACTAAAATATGCGATGTCCTTAGAACAATGCCTGCCAAATAATATATGTCCAATAAATTGTACTTGTTCTCATACCCAGTGGCATATTCCTATTTAGCTCTAAGCCCGGTTGCTCTTATTCGGTCTCCTCCACTTAGATTTACATGGCCCTTCTGATCCGCTACATTCACGTTCACGTCTATAGCGACCAGCAATCCAGTGCTAAGCTTTGGTGCAAATACCACCGTGAACTAGCCTGTCAGGGCATCCACGTGGGTGGCACAGAACAGGCAAGGGTAGCTTTTGCTTCCAGCCTTGTCCCATTAACCTTTTCTGCCGCTTAGGTTTTTCTCAGCTCCAAAACAGAGAAATTAGATGAAAGGTTGAGTCAGTAAAGTGACCTTTTGACACAAGCATTCCACGGTGTGTGACATGTTCCGCATTGTATGTTTCTGCTTGAGAATGGAAACAGAGGACCTGGTCTCCGTGGCCCCTGAGAACATTTTTATAGGTGGGCTTCAGAGCATCCAAAAATGCCTTGAAATTGGGAGGCAGGTGAGATTGTGCATATTTGTGGGTTTTTTGTTTTTTTCTGGCAAGAAATCTAAAGTCCTCATCAGATTATTGAATATTTGAGAAATCCCTCAGAAAAGAGGAAGAAACCTTCACTGCCCTTGTGCTTCCCTCTGCCCAGATCGGGGACCGTGTCATGGCATTCGTCAATTATAATGCCTGGGCAGAGGTGGTGTGCACACCAGTGGAGTTTGTCTACAAGATCCCGGATGACATGAGCTTCTCTGAGGCTGCGGCATTCCCCATGAACTTCATCACAGCCTACATGATGCTCTTTGAAGTTGCCAACCTCCGAGAAGGGATGTCTGTGCTCGTGCACTCGGCCGGCGGCGGTGTGGTAAGTTGGTGGCTTGTGAGTCCTTTTCCTCGAAGTCATGATGGTGCAGGTGGACCCAGGTGGCAGTGAGCTTCCTATGTGAGCTATTTTCATGAATCAGAATGATCTTTGTAATTCTGGTGACACTCACATGATGGAGGAGGTTGTATAGATGACTGCATTGCAGACAGGGTGAGCCTCAGAGATGGTGTTTCTGGAGTTTGGGAAGGTCTCCAAGGTGGCAGATTAGGACTCAGTGGGTCCCAGAGATACTTTCTGTGAGAAGAACTCTCAGTCTTGGTCTTACAAATGAACTGTTTTTTTTTCAATCATTGTGAGATGTGTCACGGTCCTATATTACTATTATTTGAAATGCCAAAATGGTGAATGATTAACTTTTTCAGTAAACTGCCATGAATTCAAGATTGTTCCCATATTAATGACATCCTTATTCATTTGCGTTCTGATGTATTTCCTTGACTGGGAGAGAGAAAGACTGAAATTGTACTAGCACAGTGGGAATTTCACATAAGCTGAGGTATACCCGTGAGGGTAGTTGCATATGAGAATGCCATCTGTCAGGTGAGTCTTTGACAAGGAGGAAAATAATGGAACTAAAAATTGTTACTCTGGAATTCAGGGATGCCAGAAATTTTTTCCATGGTTTGGATGTGTCTCAGTGACAGTATCTCAGTATGCACTGCACACCTGCCACCTGGCAGGCACTATGTCCCTGTAGTGGTCTTCTGTGGTTGGAGTAGAACTCCAGTCTTTCTGGAGAGGTATTACCCATTAATTCAGCATGTGCTTATTGAAAATATACTATGTTCTGGACTCTCTGGCTTAGAGATTAATAAGAGAAGGCCCTGATGTACCACCTAGTAGGGTTTGAGATGTTCTCAGTGTTGGTGTTTGCGTGGTTTGGTGAACTCTTATGCTTGGGTCTGCCTTGAAGATATTTTCCCCGAAGGTCATGCTAACGGTGACTTTTTCAAAATACAGGCTTTCTACAATTTTAAAAACTCTACACAGTATAAAGCACATTTTTGTTTTTTTCATTCTGAGAAGACAAGCTAACATACAAAAAACAGGAAGGCAAAGACATTAAACTTTAGAAATGCCTTAAGAGGAATATCTTCAATCACTTTAGCAAATCTGCTAATGTCTTTTGACCATGAGTAAAGATATAATAAAAGCTAAGCATCCCTTAGAAAAGAAATAGATTTTAGTACCAGCTAATGTGCTAACAGCAAGCAAGCCATTTAGAATTCTGGCATTTATGATCTTAGTGTGCTCAGCCTACAAAGCATTAGAGACTTGTTTTCACATTAGCAACAGAAGCGTCAGTCTTTACAAACCCAGTTCAGCTGAGAGTCAGTGTTTAAATACTGGCACTAATGATGTTTTATGTCTTTATATTTTTCATTTGAGTTTGTTTCTGGAACAAAGAAGAATATGTCAGGAGCATGTGTCTCAGGGAAGAGAAAATAATAAATTTTTACTCTGCCTTATTTTGTGCTTACAGACATTAAAACAATAAGAACTAAAAAGTGAAAGAGATGAATGAATTGGGGGAAAGGGACAATAGAGTAGGATAAATAAGTCGGCACACATAATGCAGGCTAAAATGACCTAATGCTTTGCTGAAGATGGACAACAGTCTTGGTACTTAGCTTTCTACTACAGTGCACAAATAGGGGGAAAGACCAGCTATGCGAGCTCGTGCCCACTCGATGGAAATAACCAGTTATTACAGAGAATCATAACTAGCACTGGGGTTTTGAGACTGAGACTATTTCTCGGTGATTTCCTATAAGCAGTGTATGCTGGAGTGTAACCTCAACAAAGCTGTTGAGGATGAATGCCATTATCTCCTTGATGCTCTTTCTTAAGGTGTGTCTCTAGCATAGTCCAACAGCACCAGAGTAAAGCAAAATATAGTGAAAGCGAATATCCTGGGGTCAAAGGGAAGTAGTCTGGCTTAATGTGCAACCAGTGTATGGGAGTGGTTGGACTGCCCGTCTCTCAGGTGAGTGGGTCTCCTAGAATAGTGTTTCTCCCGCCCAAGATTTTTGTAGGTGGTGTGAAGCACTTGAGTTCAAGGTTCCCATGAAAGGAAAACTTTTGGCCAAGTGTACATTCATGTATGTAAACACTCAACCAAGCCGTGGTCGAGTTGATGCTGTCTTACAAAATCTAGGGAGTCCTAAAGAGAACCCAACACCCCACAGTGGGAAGACCAGTGAGTTATTCCCAGTCAGAATTAGATTCCTTCCAAGAAGACAACCAGTCACTGCTGTTGTGGTGGAGAACCTTCAATGGGAGCACCTTCCCTGAGAGCACCTTCAGTGTATTATCCATGTTACCCAGGAGAGGAATGAAGGTGGTTCCCATCACTGTTGGACAAGTCTGATGAGTGCAGCCACTGGCTGTGTGATTACTATGGTAGGCAGGATAACAACCCTCCACCCCTTACAGACCTGCATGTCCTAATCTCTGGCACCAGTGAGCTCGATACCTTACATGGCAAAAGGAATTGTGCAAATGTGATTAAGGTAAGGACCTTAAGCCCAATGTAATCACTTGATAACATTATACGGAGTGAAATAAGTAAAACAGAAAAAAACTGAGAACAGCATGATTTCATACATAGGTGGGACATAAAAGTGAGACTATGAGACATGGACAAGAGTGTGGTGGTTACGGGGTGGGGGAGGGAGGAGCCGGTGGGAGAGGGAGGAGGGGAGGGGCACAGGGAAAACCAGATAGAAGGTGACAGAGGACAATTTGACTTTGGGTGATGGGTATGCCACATAACTGAATGATAAGATAACCTGGAGATGTTTTCTTTGAACATATGTACCCTGATTTATTGGTGTTACTCCATTAAAATTAATAATAAAAAAAAACCAAAGAAAGAAAATGCATCAGAATGAAAAAAAAAAAGATGGAAGAGGAGCAAAAGAGGGTAGAAAGAGATTTAAAGGTGTTATGCTGCTGGCTTTGAAGATGGAGGAGACGCCATGAACCCAGGAATGCAGGTGGCTGTTAGATGCTGGAAGAGGCAAGGAAATGGATTCTCCCCCTGTAGCATTCAGAAGGAGCACAGCTCTGCTTGAGGTTGGCCCACTGATACCCATGTTGATATGAGGTGATACCTCACTGTGATTTTAATTTGCATTTCTCTGATCATGAGTGACGTTGAACATTTTTTTATATGTCTATTGGCCATTTGTATGTCCTCTTTGGAGAAGTGTCTATTCAAGTCTTTTGCCCATTTTTTAATTAGATTGTTTGTTTTCTTGGTATTGAGTTGTTTGAGTTCTTTATATATGCTGGAAATTAACTCCTTATCAGATATATCATTGGAAAATATGTTATTTCATTCAATGGGTTGTCTTTTCACTTTGTTGACAGTTTCCTTAGCTGTGCAAAAGCTTTGTAGTTTGATGTAGTCCCTTTGTTTATTTTTTTCTTATGTTTCCCTTGCCTGAGGAGATATGTCAGAATAAACATTGCTACAGAAGTGTCTGACTAACTATAGATATTTTAAAGAGCCAAAATATTGTGACCTGGGCACACATTTCCTAACTTGATGTTGGAGAGGTGATAAGAAAATTAAACCTAATTTGAATAAAGTTTTCTAAATTGAGTTAATAGCATTTGTGCAGTTCTAATGGCCACCAAGATTTCTGTCTGCTTTTTATCAAAGTCCAAGATGGAGAATTTGCACACAGAATGACAAATGCCAGCCTTAAGTTGTAACTTTAACACAGTATTGGAAAATAATTTTATCCATAGCAGGTTACTTTCTCAATGGAATTTCCAAGTGTTTATACATCTTTGAAGACTGTTTCTCTCTGACAACTGCACAGCCAGACAGTCTGAGAGGGTAATGCCCATAAGCAAATCTTTTAAACTGGGTTGAAAATGGGTTTATAATCTCATAAGGGAAAAACAACAAAATAAGCAACCAACTGGGACTCATTTAGGAATTTCAAGATGAGGCTTTAGCTGCCAATTCCATTTCACAAGCTACTCTGACTTTGAACATCTTGATTGGAGATGTGCTCGATTTCTGGAACATAACATTACTCTTACTATGTGGTTATTTGTACCTGTGGGTGACATTTGATGCTCTCTAGTTTTTAAAGTCCTATTATCTTTTTCATCATCTCATCTGAACAGAGAGAGTAGCAGCCTGCTTTGGGCCACAGATCTTGGAAAGGTGAGCAGAACTTCATTCTCAGATAGAGTTAAATGGCTACCACTCAATTATTAAATTCTATTCATTATGGATGGGGTTTTACCCAGTGTTGTTCAGATCACTTCAAAGAATAAACCACAGAAGGGAGGGGTAGACTCTGTAGAGGGGGCACCATGAGGCTCCCCGACCTCACGTATGAGCCCATATACTGATGGTCCTCTCTGAATGACTGATTAGCCATACATTGTTTTAACATTAACCTGGGGGAGCCTGGAGTGAGTGGGAATACTCAGTGTGTTTGAAGATTTGGACATATTGGCTAGTCATACCACTTCAGCAGAAAAGACACAACCATCTGCAGAATCACCATAGGAGAATATTTTGTTGAGATTAAACCATCCTTGACCATGAAAGGCACCAGCATCTACCCAGCTACCCAAGACAGCAACTCTAGAATCATGGTTAGCTCTTCTCCAACACGTTACATGTTTCCAAATCCTATGATTCATTTCTTCATTCTTTCACTCATTGAACACAAGTATAGTGAGGGTCTACTCAGTTTAAGACATCGAATTAGGCAATAGGTATTCAATAGAGAATATGACAGATGTTCTTCCAGTGAGAAGCTTGATAAATCAAAGGTGGACATATAAATCAGAAAACCACATGAATAAACTACCAAGTGCTATAAAAGGAAGACACAAGCTGATATGAATGCTTATTATAGGAGCTTGATCTGGGATGGGGGGGTGAAATCAGGGAAGGCTTCCCAAAGAAAATGGCATTAATATTTCGGTCCGAGGCTCATAAGCAGGTAAATTAGGCATGAATGGAGGCGGGGTGGGCATTCATGACAAATGGAGATGGGCCAGGTAGGTTTTCACGTAAAGAATTCCAGATAATAGGACATTTCTTCTATCTTCCTGCCTCTACCTGCCCCATCAGCTGTTGTCTTACTTTTGGCCCCAGTTTAACGGGCTTCCTGCTGCAGTTTCCTCCCTAAAGCAGCTCTTTACTCACAGCCAGAGTGGTTGTCCCGACATGCCAGTCTGCTCTTGTCACCCCCTGCTTATAAGCAACTTCCATCGTTGCCAAGATAAATTGCACCTTAGTTTCTAGGCACAAATGGCCTTTGTCATCTCTGTCTCAGCTTCCACAGGGCAGTGGCTGAGATGGCTGCCCACCAAGCTCAGTGCTTTCCTTCTGTAGACAGAGTTGCAGCTGCTGGGTGGCTGGCCAGCCAGGGACTGCCATTTCTAAGCCACCTTCCCCACCCCTGCCGCTCCATCTAGCTGGGGCCATGCATCTGAGCTCGTGTCATTGGGGTGAGAGCAGAGGCCACAGGATACGTATCCCTTCCAGGCCTGCCCCTTCTTATGAGATCCTCCGTGCTTTCTCTCTCCCCAGTTTCCTGGCAGATGTCAAGGTCGCCCTGGGGAGCACATGAGAGCAGAGCCTGCACCCTCCCGGGAACCTCAATCACTACTCTTCCATCCCCTGGCCTGTCCCTACCCCACTGCCACTTAGACTTTATGTGAGAAAGAAGAAGAAAGAAACCATTGTTATTTTAACTTCGAGTCCCTTGGCTTACTTGTTGCAGCTGCTGGCATTTCCTTCACTCCACACACATGGCTTTTCCACCACTCCAGGCTTCGCCTTCCTTCTCACTCTGCTCTCCTACGGGCCCCGGAATAAGAAGGTCTATGACCAAAGCCACTCCCACAGCTACTCAACTTCTCAGTTTCCTCATCCACATAACGGGGAGAATTACAACACACTTGTTCCTCAAAGGGTTCTATGCATGTTTAATGAGTTTAGGCATAGGAAGCACTTAACATGGGGCCAGGCATTCAGTAACTGTCAGCTGGTATCATTGCTGTTATCAATTGCTGGTTTACTCATCTAACCCGCTCCCCCAATCCATAAGCCCCTTCATCAGAGCAACTGGGTCTTAACTCTTTTTTGTGCCTGTTTCCTGCCCCATAATAAATGAGGTAAACATTCGTGAATCAAAAAGCTGTTGCAAGCCATTTTTCTGTGCTGTAGAAAAGTTATCAGCCAAGTGAAGGAGGGCCCTGTTATTGCATGAATCCTGGGGGTGGGACATTCCTAGTGGTCTTGGAAATTTCAATTTATTAGAGTTTCTGGTGCCCCTGTTCATGCCATCCACATTGTGAATAGTCTCCCCAGATTTTTGTCGGTATCTGACATGCGTTATTAGGTGAAGGAGGTCCCTGCCCTCTGGCCCCTGAAGCTGCCCCAGCCGGCACCCCATCCATCACCCCAGGTCCAGCTATGCCCAGTCTGTATCCTTCAGCACCCCGACTAGCGGGCGCATGCGTGAGCTCTCAGGGACGAAAGGGAACAAAGATGGACACCAACTTGTGTCAAATGCTAGCTGTGTACGAAAATGTGAGAACAGTATTCCTGTAGCCCTTATAACAACCCTCCCCCATCGGAGAGCACGTGACAGTGAAGAGATCAGACCATGAGTCCTAGAGGGAGGCTCCGTGGCTTTAGTCCGAGCTCCACCTTCCCTGCTATGCTAAGACTCAGTTTCCTCATCTGTCAAGTGGGATGATGATATTTGTGCCAGCCCTAGATGGTACTTACGAACTTGGAGCATGCTTGGCACATGAAAAACATCCGGTGAAATTTAGCTATTATAATTTTCCAGGTTAATTAAGAGGTTCAGTGTTATTTTTAAGGCTGCAATATTAATTAGTACGGGGGTCATATTTGGACTCAAATATCCAGTGTCTTTAGCACTAAACCATAGCACTGGCCTCAGAAATATCTGTACCACCCTAATTTCTCCTGCTTGCCCTACCCCGTGCCCCTGCATAAGGGGGACGTCACTATAGCAAGACCTCCCGGTCCTTGGGTTTGCAGGTGTAGGAAATGGAAGCTCTGAAAAGTTAAAGAGGACAAAGTGGCTCCAGCTGATCCTTCATGAATAATCAAAGGATGAGGAGTAACCGTATCTTGGCATCGACAGGTCTAGGGACGCACGGGGATGGATAAGACCCTCATCCTTTAACTGATGACCTCGAGAAAGAGGTCCACACCTTTCTAAATGCCAAAGATGCTTCAGGGACAAGTCATGAGGTAAGGGCCCATTTCCCTGCTTCTGGAAACCTCTGACGTCAGCCAATGCCTGAACTTCTCACGAGTCAGCAATATGTCTAAGGTTAAGACAAACTATATCTAAAAACATTTCTTCCAAGCTATGTCTACATCTGTAAAAGCCTTATTTAATATTTATTCCAGATGCTTTTAACTCCTTTATAGTAAATCATGACTGGATCCAAAGAAACAATGTTTATCATAAACATTATAAAAGTTAAGTCTGGCCTCTGAGATGGGATTCATTCATTATTAGTGGAATTAATATATCAGTTCTCAAGGGGATAAGAGTTCAATGGATTGAGCCCAGTAATTTCCATATACTGTCTATGAGGTAAATACTATTATGTTCTCATTTTAATGGAGGACACTGAGACACAGAGAGGTTAAGTAACTTGCTCCAGGTCACACGGCAATAAAGAGGAAGAGCTGGTGTGTGAACTCTTTTAATACAGAGCCCATGTGTTTAAGCCCATGGCTGTGCGGATAGGTAGGTGGTGCTGAAAGCAGCCCTGCTTCTGCTTAGAGTGAGTTGGAATGGATTCCACTTCATGGGCCTTGTTGGTGGGCTTTCTTCCTCAGGTACTGAGGACAGCCAGGGGTTGCCCAGGAACTGAGGGATCCTCAGGAGGGTGGGAGGAACTTCCATTGACAAAGCCGACTTCTTGAAGAGTTGGTCAGATTGAGCACTGGAGTTGCCCTTGATGTTAAACTGTCCAGTTGAAATTAAGCCTCAGGCCATCATGTCCATGAACACAAGGATGGTGCAGTCTCATTATCCCTGTATCCTGAGCACTGAGCCCAGTGTCCAGCACATTGGGGATACTTAAAAATATTTATATATTTGTAGAGGGAATAAAGGAAGAAAGAGAAAGGAGAAAAAGAAGGGCCAACAAAGGCAGTGTGTAAGTTATGGAGACAGTATGGAACTTAAGGGCCCAGATTCTGGAAACCCAGAGCTGGTTTTCGTCTTATGTCCTGTCCTATGGTTTCCAAATGAGGAAACTTGAATAAGTGTTTTAACTTCCTTGGGCCTTACTTCTCCGCCTGTAAAATTGGGTAGAACACCTAGCTCATAGCTTGTATTTGGTGTTTTCATGGGTTTAGCTTACTATCTGGCACAAAGCCAACGCCTGTGTCAGCTACTATTATTACTATTGTGACTATCATGTTATTATTATCTTTATCATGTTAGAAAATATTATTCAATGGTCCCCTGGCATTTATAGCCAGAATCAAAAGAGCAGCAAATAGGATAACCAGCCAGTGGCCGGTTGTTGACATTTTGGAGCCAGGGGCAGATAAAGTCAGTCCCCACTGCCTCTGCATGGCTTCCCCGACAGCTGGCTGCTCAGTGTTCTCGTGTGGTGGTGGGTTGTCACACAAGCCCCTGCCCAGACATCACTTTCCTCAAACACAGAAGACACCGTTAGACTTTAAGGCAAATTTAGCTCCATAGTTCCAGTCCTTGGACATGCACCAAGAACTCTAAACTCAAGGACGAGTCTTTGCTGAGTGTATATGACCCCCAGGGACCCATCCACTTCCCCAGAGACACACCTGAAAGGCCGCAGTTGCTTTTCAGAATACTATTACCCTTACAATAATCGGTTGATCAGGGAAAGATGAGATACACAGCAAGAGGCAGGCTTGTCTGTTCTCAGGGGCCCCCACCAGGCCGTCAGTCACAGCCCTGGGTACCTGCGCCCCCAGGCGGGCAACTGGTTACCCTGACTGTGTCTGTCCTGTGGGCTCACCATAACAAGCCCAACAGTATCCCCTATTATGGTGTTGGCCTACCTCCTAGACAAAAACTTCCCTGTTACTCGTCTCACGAGCACCCCTCCCTTCACCCTACCCCCCACCGTGATCCCCTTGTTGAAATTCTTAGAGTCAGAGAAACAATTAACAGCATTTGGTCAGCATTCCATCTTTAGAGGAGACGTCCTGGGTTCAAATCCTGATTTCCATGACTTACTGCTTGGCTGTGCTTTCGTTTCCTCGGCTTGAACAGAGTTATTACACTTAGCTCAGAGTACAGGGAGTCTCGAGTGAATCAATGTAAGTGAAACATTTAAACAGTGCCTGGACATAATAAGTATTCCCTAGATGTTACCTATAAAACTGTGGAGGATGCTGTGGCTACACACCCTAGCTGCCAGGATTGTTGGTCACTTAGAGCTCACAGCTGTACCCTCTCCAGTGACCGCCCTCGGGGGAAGAGAGCTGCCTCCCTCCAGGGATAGCCTACTTCTAACCACTGCTGCATGCGGGACTACAAGCCCCAGTTCCCTACGGTTCTGAAAGGCCAGCCCAGCTTGGAGCTCCTTGTGGGACAAGCTAAAGCATCTCTTACAACAATCACAGCTCAACTTCTCTCTCTGCCCAATCTTCCCTCCTCACTCCTTTGCAGATGCTGTTCCCCAGCGTACTCCCCAATAAGCACCCGGCATGTAGATCTCCACGCAGAGTCCTTTTCTGGGGTTCCTGCCATACAACACTTATTATGGTGATCATTTTGATTATCGGGTGTCATATCGTAGCTCATGCAAACCTGCTCGCCTACCTGGTTCATTGGTTGAATTCCCCCATGGTGGCCTCGTTTAGACCTTATTTCTCAGCCTTATGCTCACTTAGTTCAGGAAGCTTGTCTTCTTCCTGACCATCCTCCCTGTTGTCTAGAACTCTGCTGAGTGCTCAGAAGAAGCTAATAAATGCTATTGGGTTGAATAAGTGGGTAGACAAGGGAGTTGGTGAATATTTGTTTCTAATTAACCCATTTGGGTTCCTCTTAGTATTAACAAACCCAGGATGTATACCAGCCAAGATAACTTTACAACATGGCCCTGAGCTGGCCTAACCATGCCCTAGGCTATAGACCCCCTATGGTGGGATTTGCTGGAGAGGGAAGTAAAGTTATTCTGGGCTCAGCTTGAAAAAGAGAAGCTCAAATAAAAGATTAAAGGTGTATTTCTCTTCATTTGGGCAAGTTACTTAATCTCTCATAACCTCAGTTTTCTCATCTTTATAATGAGAACGAAAATGTTGATGTGAGAGGTCAGAGAGTTACTCATATAGAGCAGTGGTTTCCTAAGTGTGGTCCCTGGACCACCAGCATCACCTGAGAGTTTGTTAGAGATGCATGTTCTTTGTCCCCACCCTAAACCTACTATGAAATCAGAAAATCTTGGGTGGGACTAACAGCCTGTGTTTTAACAATCCCACAAGACCCCAGTGCATGGCCAAGTTTTAGAGCCAGAGACAGAGAACTGAGAACAGAACCTGGCACTAGGAATTAGATATCCCTGCCGTTGTGTGATGGTGCTTGGCAGTGCACGTTAAATGCAGATTTAAGGAATATATTTGTATTTATTTTAATCTGCTGTATTTATATATGCTAGCTGAGCTTATTATGGCATGGAAGTGTCGAGTCTTGGAAGTCAGACCAACCTGTATTTGCTTCCCAGATTTAACAACTTACTTGGCGATCTTAACCGAGTTGCATTTTTTGCCTAAATTTTATTTTTCACTTACAGTTTACATTAAATAGTATTTTGTAGTAGTGTCATGTGGACAGTATTGTGGTTAGACAGTAATATCCTTTACAGAGTGGTCCCCTGATATTTCAAGTTGTTTAATCTCTCTATGTCTTAATTTCCGCGTGTGGGAAATTGGCAGGAATAGCACCATCCTTCCAAGGCACTTGTGCCGTTAACAGGAGAGTGGAGAGGGCATCCTTAGCACAATGCCGGCTCTGGGTGAGCATGCGGGAAATGATGCCTGTGATTACGTCCAAAGCACACCCTCCCTAGGAGATAACAGGTAATGGAATAATTATCTTGCACATGTTTTCATGTTTGCAAATAAAAAGCAGATGGGTGACCCAGCTGATTGAGTGGGGAGGAGGGTGAGTCAGGTGGTCTTCATAAAATGGTACCCATCTGTATCACACTGGAATGAATGGTTTTTTCAGAGTCTCTCAATGCCAGACCTGGGAATGCACCCACTTTTGAACTTTTGGTGCCCAGCTCTGCTGGCTGCTTGCCCAGCTGGTGGAAGGGATGACCGGGCTGGAACATAAGTCAGTAGTTAGAGAGTGCCAGTAACACACGTCAGGGTCAAATGACGAGAAAACCCATAGGAGCATTTGGACACTAAGGGTGCTATTTATCCTCCGTGGTTTTATTTTTATTTCTGGCTCCATAAAATACTGTCTAATCTGTCTGGCATGTATGTCCGTGATCCTCTCGGGAGCAGGTGTCCAGACTCGTGTGGTGGGAGGTGTAGTGGTTAGGGCTCTGCATGTGGCAGACGTTGGCTCAAACACTGACTCATTTTCACTTGCAAAATGAAAAAACGAATTTAATGTGCATCAAATAGTTAGCACAGGGTAAATCATGTCTACTTAACTATTCTTAGTTCTGCTACTGCCGATGATGTTAGACTCTCCAGCGTGGATGTAAGGAGGCAGAAATTTAGGCATGCTAGTTTTTGCACTATATTTTCCCCTGTCCAACTTTAGGTTAAACTGGGGTCACAGTAACATCAGCCTCAAACCTGAAGCAAACAATAACAATTTAAAAGTTAATCATTAAATCAAAGGCCCTCCTATACACCCATAGCATGTTTTTCGTGAGTATTTCTAAGTGCCCTGATGTAAGTTTGATATCAGGCAGGCGTGCCCATTTGTACTTCCTCCTTGCTAACCCATTGCCCACGAGGGATTGTCAAACCCACCAACCTTGCCTTAGGGTAGGGGAGGGAGAAACAGCTGCCTCCTGTCCTCTCTCCACTCTGGGCCACATTTGGGCTGAGTCAGGTGTGTAGGAATGCCATGTATGTTACGAGAGCTGACAGGAAGTTCGATCAAGCTACGGCCGCCTCCTGGATGCCTGGCCTTTCAGAGTGGGCAGTGGGGTGGGGGCTTCCTTGTTCTGAGGAAGAGAGAGGAAGGCGGGGAGGACTTCCTGGTAGTGGAAGAGCCTGGAGGCTGGTTCCTCTAGAGGCCATTGTCCTGAGCTCGGCATGGGGTCAACAGGAGTTTCAACTGACGCGAGGACAAGTCCGGACTCCATTGTTTCTGAAAGCCATGGTGGCACCTAAGACTGTATCCCACAGGGGAAGGCACCAAGGGCTTTCAAACCAGGTTGGGCACTCCTTTAAGGGAAAATGTCTAAAATATTTTCTGGGGCCAAATGACCCTGAGGGTTAGTTGAAACAGAACCATACGAATGGGTGCCCATTCTGCACTTGACACTGGACAGTGTCCTGAGGTCACAGGGCTGGGAGAGACAGTCCCCGCATTGGGAGGACGCCATGTTCTTTGGAGGAGATGGATCAGCCACTCATTGTGAAGCAGAGGGTGGAGTCTGCGTGAGTTGAAGTGCTAAACTACTCTGTTAAAGAATAATTAATTCTTTTGGGGGAGCGATGCTATATTAGCAGACTTCTTATAAACAAGTAGGGGTTTTCCATGTTGCCAGAAAACATGGCACAGGAGCCCGAGGAAAGAATGGAGCCACAAGTGGGTCGGTGGTGACAGGTGACAGAGATAGCAGGGATAAATCCCGAGCGCCCTGATCCGCCTACGATGCTGGCTTCACAAGACTCATCCCCTCCTTATCTCCTAGCTCTCAGTTATCAATTTTATTTATAACTCATAATGGACGTATTGATGGGTGAATCAGAGCCAGGATAACACGTAGTAGCAATTTCTCAAAGATTTAAAAGGATAAAATTTCAACATTTCAAATTGTACACATACTATGTATATGTATTATGTACATGAAATTAAGTGTGAAAATGCATTTTTTGCTACTTCTTTTTTACAAGCATTCTGCCGGTGCATTGCACTTATGACATTATTTATGCTCATAACCACCCTATGAGATGTCAACCCATTTTGAGATTGAGGAAAGTGAGGCTTGCTGAAGGAAAGTCAGTCCTGAAAGGCCCCATGGTTGGCAAAGAAGATGGAGGTAAAATTCACACTTGGATGGGCCTTTCTCAAAGCCGGTGTTGTAAACCACTAAGGTAGGTCAGGAGACAAGGAAGAAGACAGCAGGTGCAGGTCTACCCATCTGCTCATTGCTTCTGCCTGCCTGCCTATTTTTGGAGCATCGGAACAACCTTGCTACAAGCTGTCTTTTTTGATGGCATAGGGTCATGTTGGCCTGTGAGGAGCCAGGTGTACAGAGGGAGGGCAAGGTGTGGGTGTGCACCAAGCCACCCAGCTCAGAGGCTGGGCACGTCACTGCCCTCTCCCGAGAGCCCACACGGAGGGTCAATCTCAGTAGGCTTGCCAGATCTAGCAGGTATGGATTTTACCTGGCAAGCCTTACTTTCCAGGGGCCCCTGAGTTCTCCCACAAGAAGTTCTAATCCCTCCAGGGAATTAATTACACTAGTGGGTCTGAAAACCTGGATTTGCGACGATTAGCAGTCGCAGCCAGTCGGGAATGTGTTAAGTAGGGCAAATATTTTAAGCCTCTAGAAAAGCGACCAAAGGGAGCCCTGTTCTCTCGAGCCCATCCCCGTGATGATAAAATGGCCATGTGTTCAATGCCAAGACCTGGACCCCCCTGCCCAGGGCCAAGTGGAGGCCAATTTCACTCCCAGCTCCTTGGGGATGGGGGGACCTCCCCCAGCCACACAACTCCACAGCATGGAGAGAGGATAGGGGCCTTGCAGACAGGGGCATTGAGGAGGGAAGGGACCATGAGGACCAGACTTCTTCTGCCAGAAAGTGCATGAGGCACGTGACCTACTCTATTTTTCACCCAACAGGCCTTTATTGAGAAATTACTTTGTACTAGGCAGCATGCCTAGTACATGCATGTGACTAAAATGCAATGGCAAATAAAGGAGACAGGCACATAGCCAAATAAATATCAAACAAACATGTACATACATATTTTATATAGGTATAAATAATACATGTGTGCTTATGTGTATGTTTTATATACTGCTTACCAAAATTGGGATATTTTATAGCTTCATATTCATTCTGAAATACCTCCTAATTTTTGTGAGCTGTATAAATATGCATGTGTATATATTATAAAGGATTAAGTATATATACATACATATATATGTACATATATGTGTGTATGTATGTATGTATATATAGATATAGTCAAGATGCTATCACAGAGAACAAAGAGGGAGAAAGCCACACTGCATATTGAATCGTCAAAGATGACCTCACTGAATGGGTGACATTTAGGCAGAGACAAGGAGCCAATGTTTTTCCCTCCAGCCATGCCTGTCTCTTTGTCTTCCTCTTGAAACTACACGTTTGTCAACCTGACAGCCTTTGCTAGCTCTTCTTATTTCTCTGCCTGGAAAATTCCTATTTATCATTTAAATATCACCTCCCCATGGAAGCATTCCCTGCTCTCTCATCTCTATACCCTCAACGTTGTTTTACTGATATTACCTTCACCAGACTCCATCCGTCTATCCACCCATCCGTTCATCCATTCATCCATCTATCCAATAGGTATGTATTAACTATCTCAATTTGCCTGGCAGGCACCAGCATGCTGCAGTTGTCCACGGGTCTTCCTGTCTAGATGGGTCTTTTTGAAGTCAGAGTAGGTCTTAGATGTGCCTGATTTTCCAGCACAGAGTACAGGGTCCAGCATAGAGTGGGTGCTGGGCAATTGTTTGATCAAATTAAATTGATGAACTTTACCTGTTCCAGGCAGACAGCATCTGTGTAATGATAATGAGGTTCTTAATTACACAGAGGCAGATACATTTATTAAGTATGTAGAATTAATAAATGAGTTGTTATCATCAAAATGTGAATGACATGTAGTCAGTTTCATTACTTAAAATAGCTTGTAAGCCATTAAGCCAGTGACCACGCTTGATTTCCCAATACCAAAATTACCCTTCAAAGCAGAAAGAGCCCTTAGTGAACTCTACTTCATCACTCTGTGCACTGCAGAGTCTGGAATTTCTGCTCTGCCTACCAAATCTTCTCTTGAGAACTGTACTAAGCCGTATGACCTTGTAATTTCATATTGGTAGGGTTGCCATAGAAAATACAAGTTACAACCCTATCTACTTGCAATATCTTTTAAAGAAATAACCAGAGAGTTATTCATACAGGCAGCCAGTCTGTATTCAAACACTGAACATCTTCATCTATCCTACAAAATACACAGACAGATTTAGACACTGCCTTCTAAAGAAAGATCGTTGTACAAAGATGTTCACTGAAATATGGTTTATATAAATATAGCATTCTCATTTCCTATAAAACAGGGATTGGGTAAAAAATATATATATATAAGGTAACCACACAATAGCATATACCTCAGTCATTCAAAATGGCAATGTTAAAGAATTCTCATGACCCACAAAAATGCTTATGAAAGGAAAAATTAGGGTAAACATGGTATACTCAGTGTGGTGCCAATTCTATGGACACAGATATTGATATGCTTCTCCATGTTTAAAAGCTCCTGGGAAAAAATAAGCCAAACGATGTAGAGTATTTCTGAAATATGACATTAGAGTTCATATTTTTATAGTTTTCTATATTTTCCAAATTTCATTCTTTTCAGTTGGCATGAGCATGTATCGTTTTCATCATCATACTTTTTAATAGAACTTCAGGAAGGATTAGAATAGATCTTTCCTGTAAAATGTGGCATTCCATCATCTCGTTTATCAGCAGAGTGCACTAAAATGTTAGGGTCTGTGCTGTGCTTTGGAAAGGAATGGCTTCAGTTCTGCCAAGAGTTTTTCGGGAATGAGGAAGAAGACAGGAAACTCTGGAACTGTGAGTGGTTCACCTTTAGCTCTTTTGTTGATTATGACCTATAAATATTCAGTGGCCAAAGCTGGGTGTGTAGGGGGAGGAAGGGAGTCAAAAGCCAAACGACCCACCCCTCCCTCTGTCCCTCATACTTCTGACATATAAACCCATGGTCCTCAGATTGTGTTGCCTTAATACTGTACCAGCAGTGCACCTCAGAACCTTGGCAATAATTGACCCATGTGTACCCCTGACTTTTGCTAGAACTGAAGGACATGCAACTATCTGTCCACCAGAGTGTGGACATGCGAGAGCTCTAAAATTCAGTGTAGCATGCAAAACGCCTGCTGTGAGTAAAAGCAGCAGCTTAGATTGACACTGTTGCCTCAGGAAGACAGCCTGTTTACTGGTCATGCAGGAAACTTGTCCTATGCGTACATGTAAAAAGAGCCTGGTAGGACACTAAGCAGTTCTAAAATCAAGTGGCAAAGCTAAGGGAACAGTAGGATGACTATCTTGCCTTTACAGACTGTAAAGATGATTGCTATGGTGTGGTTGTGAATAGCAACAGAGCCCTCCCTACTTTTTCTTGTTATTTTGACCTTTTGATTCATTGGAGTATGCTAACCAAAATTCTGTTATACAAAAGGAGGCTAAGGGCACTGAAATATCTAGAACTGCTAATGCTCTAGCGGAGGGAGATGGTCCCACTGTGCCTGCTACATGTAAGAGGATTTTTACTCTACAGGCCATTGTCCGCTGGACATAATTTTATCGACCAAAGACAGTTGAATCGATCGAATATGGTCAGGCTGGAAAAAAGAAGATGTGGAAGTAATAAAAAGGGTATGAGACACACAAGGCTATTTTTATGTGTGTGCCATGCCTCCCAGGGGCAAAATCTATGGAGAGGCTACCCAGAACACAATAAAATGAGACCCTTTGAAACAATTAAAACTACCCCAAAATAGAATGGGCTAACTTGGGAGGCAATTAGTTCACTCTCATCTCATTAGTTTTTCTCTCAGAAATATACGGGAGGGAGCTGAGTCGAGCTTCCTTGTGCAGCGAGGGGGTGGAGTGGATGGTCAAGGGGGTGGAGTGGATGGTCCAGGAACGTGTGGGGGTCCTGAGAGTCTGCAGTTCTGTGCTCTCGGTGCTCACCTTCTTCTGCCCAGGCGTGGTTGCCTGGGTGGAGGTCTTGTTGGAGAGACAGAGAGGAGGTGAAGTCCTTAAGCAACAGTATTAGCTGGTGCCAGGCAGGATGCTCAGCCCTTTATGGGGTCTCGTCCTTCGCTCCTCACACCCACCTCAAGGAGGGCACCATTACCATACCCATCTGCAAAGACTGCTGTTCTGAAGACTCATGTGACCTGGCGGCCGGTATGTGTCGTCAGGGGTCCTGCACAGGCCATTCGTGTCCAGAGCCCACCATTTCATGTTTCTAGAACTCAGCACAGTGTATGTGCACAGAACACAATGATTTCTCTGTGTGGCACATACATTTTTACTGAATGGGACAATAAATGAACACCTAAGAATTTGTAGAACAGTGTAACGGATACCATAAAGGAACAGGGTGGTATCTTACCGAGATGGGTCAAGGAAGGAAAAAATATGAAGAGATTTTCATTCATTCATTCCCACATTTTAGAATGCCTTCTGTGTGCCTGGTGCTGTGCGGGGATGGGGGGCACTCCAGATAAAGAGTGATCTTTACCTGGCCCCGGTGATGTCACTGTTTCAGGGAGGAAAATGATTCGATAGATGATATTAAGAGTGACATAATTTTACATGTGTGGCATATACAAAGAAAGTCAGTTAGTTGAAATGTGTGTTAACATTCTCTGGGAAATGGGCTGTTCTTTAAAGAGAGCGGGTCTGAGCACGGAGAGTTGAAAAGTTCAGCAGATAGTACTAAACATCCCGGGGGGATCCCCATCTGGAGACCCGGCAGGGCACTTCCGTTTCCTCCAGGACTGAATATTCAGGTACTCTTATCTGGAAGCTTTCCATGCCACCCTCCAGCTGGGAAGGGTTCTGCACCACTTCATTCAGAACCTTAGAACCTCGGCTGTGGGATCTGAGGTTGCAGAGAGTCCCAGTGTCTGATCTCTGAGGGCGGGCAGGAGAGAGCCATGATTTGAGAGCTTGTATGTTTCACGTCCGGGGTGGGTGCTTTCGGTGAAGTTGTTGATCATGTCAGAAGGGTGCTGAAACCAAGGTTCGGCTTCTGTTTAATGACCTGGTTAATAAGGTGCCTTCAACAAACAGGAACGCTCAGAAAAAGGCAGGAAAGTCAGACTACTGAGTTGTGACAACTGTCATCCCAGGTAAGGCTGTTCCGTCCTGCCAGGCGCTGGCACATGTTGGATTCACAAATCCCCATGCTTTGTGCTCAGGCAATGAAGTAGATAAGCAAGATGGGAGTAGGGAAGCGGGTTTATACTTCCTAAGCCCCCACTTGGTGCCCAATCCTGTGCAGACCTTTCTTTATGTAAGTCTATTTAACACTCATGACAACCTGATGAGGCAGGTAATATCATCCCGACTTTAGAGATAAAGCTGTCAGTTCATGATAATTGGGTCACAGTCCTTCAAGTGATGAGTGGTAGATCCAGGGATCAAAACCCAGGTCTCACAATGCCTACATTTTGCTCTCCTCTCCGGGCCATCCTATTAGTTCCTTTCCTTGACTTAATATTAAGGTGGCCACACCATAGTAGGTAGGGTGACTCAATTTGTCTAGGACATTTCCAGTTTATGCCTGTTGAATGGACAAAATTAATAGCAGCATTCCCCCATACTCTGAGTATTCTGACTTCGATAATAAATTGTATGATTACTGTACCTAACAAGTTTTTTTTTGAAATAGATGCATTTATTAAAACCACAGCTTTAGACTGTGGCTACAAATCATAATTTGGATGGAAATGTGAAGCTGGCATCCCACTATGCAAATGTAGTCATCCAGAAATTTATCCAGATGCACTGCATGGAAGGCAGCCAGCCTGGAATTGGCCGTAACCCACCATAATGTAGAGCCCTGGTAAGCGGACTTTGCCATCTGGTGAGCTGGACTCACTCCTGGTCTGAATTCCAACCATGCGGTTATTGGAGTCCAAGTATTGGGCAATGTGAGCATCTGTGGATGATGGGTTGTCCTGTGGCCACCCATGGTCTCCATCAGTTGAAAAGTCGTTCTGATGACAGACACAGACTTGGTATGATCCCCATGAGGGCTTGTTAGTAGAGTTACCATGGGCAGTTGGGCAAATTATGCACTGCACAAGAACTCAACTCCTGGGGCAAGTGAGAAATGCTGTTTTGTATTCTTTTAGGAGAGAGTCAGATGTAGCCACAAGAAGACAGAGGAGAGGGTCAGAAAAACCATGTCATTATATTCATAAGGCCTAGGGACCAAGGCACAACATGTCAGTGGGGAAAGCACCAGGGTGGTCAGAATGCAGAGGAACAGAGGAAACAGTTAGACCATGGCTTTTATTGGGGTATCTATAGAAAAGACAAGGCAAGGGAGTTGGACAGGTTAGGACTGGCTTATTTGAACAATAAGTGGGGTTGGGACTATAGGGTAAAATCTACTGCCTAGTATGTGGCTCTGGGATGGTTAAGGCAGAGGAATATTGCCTCCTGGGGTGTATGGACCAGAGAAAGAAGTCTGGCTCTGCTTTGGTTAGTTTGTACATCAATGAATGGCATGCTCCCAGTTGGGCCCTTTGTTATTTCTAAATAGTGGCTAGCTCAGGAAAGGGCAAGCTCTCGCAAGCCAAAGAGGTGTTTTAAGATGTGAAAACAGGCCTTGACTAGGTAGTACAGTTGGTTAGAGCATCATCCTAATATGTCAAGTTTGCAGGTTTGATCCTTGGTCAGGGCACATACGAGAAGCAACCAATGAATGCATAAATAAGTGGAACAACATATCGATAGCTCTCTCTCTCTCTGTTTCCCTCTCTCCTCTCCGCTTCTTCTCTCTGTGAAATAAATAATTTTAAGATGCCAAAGCATCATTAATATACAAAAATTTTTAAAAATGAACAATATAGATACTCAGACTCCAGTTGCCAGGTTCACAGCTTTGTCTGCCAGGAGGCAGGGCAGTGGGGAGTCTTTGGCCATAAATCAAACCCTTCCAAACCAGCTACCTGCCCTGCAGTGGGCCATCATAAAGCCCCGAGGGCCTGAGAAACATCTGCTGAATCGGGAATGAGTAGACTGAAGATTGTAATACAGCCCGTGTGTTCTTTAGCGGTAAAGGGCAAAGGGGCCCTGAGAGTTATGGAAGGTCTGCTCTGTGCTTGGCACAGGACTGAGTACTTCAGTCTGTACTGACCAGCACTTTGCATTGTTCGCCCATTCTCCGTGTTATAGATGAGAACACTGAGGCTCAGGGTGAGATATCTTTCCATAGTCACACAGCCCATCTGTCTATCAAGGTTTCAAATTCAGGTTTGCCTGACTCAGAATGTGCTCAACATCACTCATTGTCAGGGAAATGCAAATCAAAACCGCAGTGAGGTATCACCTCACACCTTTAGGATGGCTATTATTTAAAATAAAAAACACTAAGTGTTAGAGTATAAAGAAACTAGAACCTTTGTACACTGTTGGTGGGAATGTAGATTGGTGCAGCCATTATGGAAAATAGTATGTAGGTTCCTGAAAAAATATTAAAACTAGAACTAATGTATGATCCAGCAATTGTACTTCTGGGTATCCATCCTAAAGAAGTGAAAGCAGGGTCTTAAGGAGATAGCTGCACCCCATGTTCACCTCAGTGTCCATGAACAGGTGAGGAATGGACGGACAGAATGAGGGATAGGCAGACAACAGAATATCATCCACCTCGCCCTTTGCTACGTGGACAAACCTGAAGGACGTTATGCTAACTGAAATAAGCCAGACACAGATAAGTCCTGCACAGTCCCACTTATGGTGGGAATCTGAAATAATCAAAGTCACAGAAGCAGAGACTAGAACGGGGGTGACCAGGGTCTGGGGGAAGGCCAGCGGGGAGGTGCTGCTGGAGGGAGCATAGTTTCAGTCATGCAGGATGGATGAGTAAGTCTTAGCGAGCCACTGTACAGCGCAGAGCCTACAGGGAACAGTACTGTATGGCATCTTTACAAATTTGTGAAGAAGGGGGTTGATCTCATGTTAAATGTTATTTAAAAAAAAGGAAAGGAGGGAATTTTAGAGGTGATGGTTAAGTTCACTGTGACAGTTCCATGGGTGCGTACTCATCTTCAAACTCATCAAGATGTATACATCTCAATTTTTTTATTTATTCATTTTAGAGAGAGAGAAAGAAAAAGAGAGAGAGAGAGAAGGGGGGAGGAGCAGGAAGCATCAACTCCCACATGTGCCTTGACCAGACAAGTGCAGGGTTTCGAACTGGCAACCTCAAGTATTCCAGGTTGATGCTTTATCCACTGCGCCACCACAGGCCAGACCTGTACATCTCAATTATTTTTTTAAAGTTCGTGTTCTCCTGTCCCCACATGCCGAGCCGCCCGGCGTAGGCCCTCAGAGACGCCGCACCAGCCCTTCCGTATCGTTCGAGCCGCTCGAGATGGAAAGGGCTCCAGTGGCAGGATGAGGGTCAGGACTGAGCGTTCTGTCCCGTGTGTCCAAGGGTCCCCTCAGAGCCAGCCTGCTCTGGGTCTTACTCTGAAGAGGGCACCTCCTCCAGTTCGAGTCCCCAAGGCCCTCCCACCTCTGTCTCTCCAGCTCCCTACTGTGGGTCTGCCTCTCCTAACTGTTCAAACAAACAAGCACTTCATGTTGTCTGACCCAAACATACCATGAAGTGAAACCAGACCAACCTCCGTCTCAGCCAGAGCACAAGGCTGACCTGTCACCCATTATCATCGCAGTAAGCCCAGTGCTCATGGGACCACCTCCTTAGAGAAGCTTCGAGAAAGTGAAAGTCACCTCTCTCCCACCTTCCACCCCAAAGCAGCCTGCTGTGCTCAGTGATGACTGGTCCCTAGGAGACCCAGCTGTGCTAAGACCAGCAGTTTCAGGCACCAAGCAGGGATCCAGGTTCATGCCGCATGGTGGGCGTCATTTCTGCCAAATCCCTCCATGCATGTCCTTATGTGCCCACAGGTGACCAGATCCTTGGGAGCAGGCCTCCCCTGGCAGGTGGTGTGGCTGAGAGGCCCACCTCAGCCCTGCCCAGGAAGCGTCTGCAAATTGCCTTAGGGGGAACCAGTGGCGTGGTCTGTCAGTGGCTCTTTGAGAAGTACATTTCTATGCCCAAACCTGTTTCATCCTAATTTATATGCTACCATTCTTAATATATTCCCACCTCAGACGTGTTACCCACACCTTACCCTTCTCCCCACTCCACGTGCGGTTGAAAAGAAAGCAAGAAAATGTTTCCTCTTGGGAAGCACACAAATGTCGCCCCTTCCTTGGTGGAAAGCTGAACCTGTGCTGCTTACAAGCTGTGGGGCAGACCCCGTCCACCTCCAGCCGAGGGGCCAGGCACAGCGCTGGCTGAGCAGCCGCTGGACGCACCTGCCTTTGAAGCTAGTTGACCCTGCTCTGGACAGGGCACGCCGCCCCGGCCTCAGCCTGCAGTCGTCCTCGGACACTGTAGGGCCTCTCTGGTCACCTTGTTTTTTGCCCGCCACACTTCTGTCTCTTCTGCTATTTTCGCCATTCCACATATGGTCGCTGGGACCCATTGCTGTGGATGTAGAGGGGGGATGAGATGTGGACCTCCCCTTAAGGCCTTGACAGTCTACTGGGAGTTACCAAAAGAAAGAGGTTGCTTAAAGGAAGAGAGACAGAGTAGGAGGAAGGGGAGGAAGAGAGGAGAGAGGGAAGGAGAGGAATGGGGAAGGGCGAGAAGAAGAATGGTTGAGCAGTGAAGTATGCGAGTCTGGGGGCAAAGCAGGAGATAGTAAGTCTTCTGGGGATCTCCAGGAAGGGCTCCTAGAAGAGGTGGCTTTAAGGTTGTTGGGAAAAAACCCAACTTATTGAGCACCTGCTCTGGGTCATCTCTAGTGAGCCACACGACATATGCTACTTCCTGGGACCCACACCTGGCTTCATGGAGTCGATATCATCGTCCCTGGTTTTAGAAGAGAAATCTGAGGCCTGGCCAGGGTAAGCGGCAGCTCCAGGATTGAATCAGGATCCCGGAGCTCTTGCTATTCTGCAGCATCTGAAGTGTCTCATTGCTATTGAACTTGGTGCTCAATAACAACAAAGGATTTGGCCGTAGCGACAAGGACGCTTGGGTTTAATCCCATCACTTCCAGTTGCTAGTACTTAGCATTTCTGAGCTGTTCTCAATCGCTAGCAGGATAACCTTGAGTAAGGTCACTTGCTCTTTCTGAGCCTCCGTTCTGAGTCTGTCTTCCTCATGGGAGTGGGTTGTTAGGAGAGTAAAATGAGATGGGTATAAAGTACCTAGCACAGTGGTTAACTGTACCTAGCACAGAGTAACCAGCCAGTGAGGGATGGTTCTCCTTCCTTCTCTCCTGTTAGCCTCCAGACACACTACTGTCTTGCAGCTCAAGGCAGTGGGTAAGATTGTGAATGCTGAAGCCAGACAATGCAGGTTCAAATGTGTCTGCTGTTTACTTGCTGTGTGACTCCAAGCAGTTACACAACTGCTCTGTGCCCCCGTCCTTTCATCTGGGAAATGAGGATGAAATACTCCCCACCTCACAGAGGTCATGATGCAGATCACCTGAGCTGGTGCTTCCAGAGCATGTCGGCCTACCTGGCACACAGGGAGCTCTGTGCAGAGGGTGAGTAAATAAACCAACTCTATGCACCCCTTCGTCCTACCGCTTTCAGCTGAGTGACTGTGCAATGACCTTGGTGCAGTCTGAGCAGGGGAAAAGGTTTAAATATTCACCCTTGTAGTCAACTGATGGGCAGAGCCGTGCATGGCTGGGAAATCCTGCAGGGTTCGGCAGCAAAGCTGTGGGCCAGGGAGCAGGGAGGCTGACCTTCTCCAAGCATCCGGAGCCAGAGCGCCAGACCTTGCAAATAGGGATGGGCTTATTTCCTCCTGGGGCATCTCTGAGTCGCAGAAGACTGTTAGTCATGCCCCGATCTACAGGATCCCACCTACTAAACCCACATGCTGTGATGTCAACCTCCAGCAGGGAGAGAGGATTGTGACCATGCCAAAATTGACCAAGTTAGAAGGAAAATGTTATAGACTGCTGGATCTCAGCCCTGGTTGCCCATTGGAATTGCCCAAGGAACTTATTGGCTTTAAATAAAATATCTGATATTAAGATTAAGATGCCGTGAGCATCCTGGGGGCCTTCGCATCTCAATCCTGTGGAGTAGGGCCATTAAAGATGGTTCTCTCTGATGGAGAACTGAGCTGCAGGAGACTCTCTAAGGCTGGTTAAAACTCTGATTGCCAGGCTGCGCCCCGAAGTTTCTGAATATGCAGGGCTGGGGTGGGCCTGAGAATCTGCATTTCCAACAAGTCTCCAGACAGTGTGGAGGCTGCTGGCTCAGGCACTGCAAATTGAGGAGCCCTGATCTACATAATTAATAAAAGAGAAAAGAAAAGATACTGGTTTTTTTTTTTCACAAAAAAATGTGTCTACTGCTCTTTTGGATTTAAAATAAAAGTTTTCTGTACACACGCTGTTGAAATGCTCAGCACATGTATGTTACAAGGGTGTCAGGTACAGTTCAACAGTTTTGCCGTGACAAACAAGATACAAAGAAAAGCTGACTGACACTTAGTGTGTTCCAGGCAAAGAACACATAAGATTCTTTTGCTGCCTTATATGGCAGTCATGTGGCTCAGCCCATCCTGTGGGATTTGAATTTCTTCTCCTTATAACAACCAAGTCAACTAAATTGTTGACAGGCTAACAACAGCACCGATCTGAAAAAATTTTTTTTCTAACCTTGTGTCTAGATTCCAACGTGGGAGTTTGTATTGTCCCAAGTAAAACATAAGTGTGGCTCAGGTGTTCCACGCACCAGCTTTCATGGTAACAGTCAGTATCTTATCTTTGCATTGGTGAAGCTGAAAAAGGAAACTGATAATTCTCTGGAAGAAAAACAACTCACCTCACCGTTTCCTCTGGGCGCCTTCTCAGTGCAGTCACAAGCTCATTCTGCTCATCCTTTTCCATTCTTTGACTACATGAATGGCCTGTGGTTTCCATGAGCTGTTGACAAGTAAAAACAACTTTTGTAAGAGACATTCACAAATCTACTTAAAAGGTGATCTCGGAAATGATCAAGCTAGCAATTGAGGGTTGTATTTTCCACCAAATTTGGGGAAACAAGTAAACTGTCATTCTCTTTGGGGGACTTCTTCAAATAAACTTTCTTTAGCCCAGATAAAGAGCCAGTCAGTGTGGCCGACAGATTATGAGGTCCAAGTTCCCACTTTATCTGGTCTCTCCCACTACGTGTCCACATGACTCTAGGGTCATGATGGCAAACGTAGGACACGCGTGTCAGCAATGACACGTGTAGCCATTTTCGATGACACGCAGCCACATGCGGCCACATACCAGAGAAGTATGGGGCCGCATGCCGAGAAGGATGTTTCATCCTTGGCTCCTGCACAGCCAGGTGCAGTAGCCGAGGATAAAACATTTGCTATAGTGTAGACACTCTGTGCCGGAGGTCTGTAGGCCAAAACAACACAACTCCGGCACAGAGCGTCTAGTTCTGGGACTTCCGGTTAGGCCGTTTTTCATGAAGTGACACACCACCCGAGTTATGCTCGTTTTTTTGGCGAATTTTGACACACCAAGCTCAAAAGATTGCCCATCACTGCTCTAGGGCATGCTGCTCATCTTCTGCACATTTTCCAGAATGTAGTAGTGCACCAACGGTTGGAATTGGTATTTGCACTCTCTTGATATAGATGTATAATTGTACTTCTAATAGCATATTTATTTTATTAATATCTGTTGCCTCTATTAGAATGCAAGCTACAAGGTAACAGGAACCATATATGACTTTGTTCACCTTTGCATTTCCAGCACCTCTTCTAGTGTTTAATCTATTACAGACACAATAAATAGCCTTATCATGATAGAATGAATGACTCGGTGAAGGAACAGAGAGGCTAAGATTCAAAGGATGACTAGCAATCAGCCAAGAGAAAAGACTCGGGAGAGGATTTCAAGCAGTGGGAACTGTATGTGCAAAGTTCCTGTGGTGAGGAAGTGAGTGGCCATTAGGAAAGACTGAGCATCTTTCCATGTGAGTCAAAGCTAAAATACTGGCATACTACGAGAAACAGCTAGGGAGATAGATCGTGTCTACATGTCTACATTAGAGGCCCTTTTAATTCTTTGCCTCTTACTTAGTTGAATTTGGCTGAATCCTAAATTTCAGTGCACTGACAGAGTCATCTATCCTAAGTTCCCATTTAGAGAGTATGTGACCAGAATTTCAACCAGGTTCGGCCCTGAGTCCAGGGTAGTTAGGGCTAACACTTGGCATTTATTGAGTACTTAGTGTGTAACGAGCAGCATATCAGACCTTTTACATGGATGTATTGGCTCTTCTCACCATTTGTCTACTGCGTCTAGCTTTCCAGGAAAAGGATTGTGCTTTGAGCTGCCAGTGTGTTGCTACGAGTCAGATTTTAAGGATGCAAAACAGCTCCCTCGTAACAACTGTTTCTGGATTTCTCAGTCTGTGCTCTGCTTGAGGGGATCCTGATAGCCCTGGCCTCAGGACTGATCTGGTTGAAATGAGTTCACCCATGTGAACCTGAGTGGCACAGTGAAGCCTTCCAGAGCAATGCCAAGAACCAGGGTTTTTCGCTAAGACTTAAGTTCCGTGCCAGCAGCTTGACTGCTCAGCTGGATGGATTAGAGGCTAACAGCAGAGTGGCCCTGCAACTCGGTTGGTCTCCCGGCTTTATCGTTTACAAGCCGTGTGACCTCGGACGAGCTCCTTTCCCTCTCAGAATCCCCCGATTCAGGTATGAAAGGGAACCAGGGATACCCTAAGAGCGGTCTGAGGATTTAAGGGCGCACATAAGCACAGTACCTGGCACAGGGGGAGACAAAGGGGACTGCAGCGTCGCTGCCATGTCGGAGCCGCAGGGAAGCAGGGCGGAGGCTGTCTCCGGATTCGCACACCCTAAAGAGGGGAAGGAAAATCAATTAAAAACAAGTGCATGCATGTCTCCATTCATCGCTGCTGCTAAGAGAATGGATTGTCTTGTTCATTTCATGTTCTGGGTCTGCAGGTAAATTGCAAAATCCTTTTTATTGAAAATTCATTCCGTCTTCCACAAATGTTTATTGAGTCCGTGCTATTTGCTAGGCAGGTGGGAGAAACAAGGATAAATTAGGTGCCGATCCTGCACTCACCTTGGGAGTTGGAGAAGGGAGAGGACAGCTTTTCTATAAACGTGAGGGAAGGCACTCTGCTGCTTCAACACAGAATGCTGAGCATTATTTACTTTAGAAAACCACTGAGGATCTATCTGCAAGGGCCTCTCACTGCCCGACTGAATTAAAACTGAGCTAAAAGGGGGGGAGACCAGCTGCAAATGATATAAGGCATAATACTTGTATATTATACTAATTATATTAAATATATTATGTATGCGTATATAGTAATCATATGAACCATACTAATTATTATATTACAATAGCCCTCCCTTATCCACAGGGCAAACATTCCAAGACCCCACTGGATGCCTGATAGTATGATGCCGCAGATAGTACTGAACCATATATATATACATATGACATTTTGTCCTACACATATATACCTACAATGAAGTTTAATTTATAAATTAGGCACAGTAAGAGCTTGAAAACAACAATAAAATGGAACAATTGTGACAATAAAAGAAAAGTTACTTGAACACAAACACTGTGATACCGTGACAGTCCATCTGATAACTGAGATGGCAAGTAAGTGACTAACGGGTGGTAGTGTGTAAGGCACGGACACAGCTGGACACAGGGATGAGTCACGCCCTGGGCAGGATGCAGTGGGTCACCATGAGATTTCATCATGCTGCTTAGAACGGTGCACAATTTAAAACTTATGAGTTGTTTATTTCTGGAGTTTTTGATTGAATGTCTTTGAACTGTGGTTGACCTCAGGTAACTGAAACCATGAAAATTGAAACCGTGAATAAGGGGTGGGGCATACTGTCTTATTATAGTAATTATATATTAGAAATAAAATATTATGTAACATAATTATTATATAGGTACACAAATATATACTAATTATACATTATTATATAATATTCATAGGTCAATGTATATTATAGGTGTCATATTCATATATTATATGTTAAATAACAGTATAAATAGGTAAGTAACACAGTTACTTACATCATCTCATTTTACTACCACACGTATCTTTCTCATTAAAATGGAAACAGTATAGTTCTGCTTGGGTCAGAAACTAGACGTGTTAATTAAATATATACTTTATTCCCACTCTGCAGTACTGACGGACATAGAAATCTGCAAAATGATGAGGGGGCTTTCCCATTCTATGAAACTACTCTAGTTTCTCCCGCATCCTTTCAATAAGTTTTAGCAAACACCTGCTATGTGCCAGGCCAGGCTCTGCCCTGAGCATAGGGATACAAAATCCAATGAGACACAGTCCCTGACTTCATGGAGCTCACAGATAAATCAGTTAGCAGCCGCAGAAGGCTGTGGTGGCCGTTGCCCTGGAGGAAAGAACCACAGGTCTATGGTGGCACAAAAAGAGGCAAGAGACTCTGCCTGGGAGGCCGGGAAGGATTTGTGGACGAGGTGCCTCCCGGGGAGTGGCTAGGATCTGAAGAAGTAGATGGGTGGGCAAGATCAGGAGGGGGAAGCATGGGAGAAAGCTAGCACTGATGCTAAATTAGCAGGAGACATTCAGGGGCTGATGGTGGATAGCGGGTATGCTCCTACTGCTGATGTAATAAAAGCACCAAGAAAAACAGTAATTATAGTCATAGAGTAGTCATAGCAAATGTTTATTACCAGTCACTGTTCTAAGCCGTTGGGTGCATTATGTTGTATAATTCCACAAAGAGACCATATAGTATTACAAGCCACATACTGAGATGAAGGACTAGAGGAATTGATGTTACACAAGGTTGCTCAGCTGATAAGGACAGAGATTTAAGGTCGGCCACATCATACCCTAATGTCCTTGGATCAGGAATTTAACCTCCATGAACCTCAGCTTCTTCCTCAATGAGATAAGGTTAAAGATGCATTTTGGGAATGCCATGCGATGAGGGCTGCCAGCACCAGGCTCATGGCAAATGTCAATCAGTGATGACTCAAGTTCTGTGTGTCGTTAGGAATAGATAATGGAAAAGTGAAGGGAAAGCACGTTAATGAGGTAGACTGGGTCAGATCCGTGAGGGCTGGCCTTGTGCGATAAAGGGTATATGCCTTTCATTCCAAAAGACATGGGAAGTAATGGGAAGCGTTGAAACAAATAGTGAAATGCTCAGTGTTGTGTGTGAGAAAAATCACTCTGTCCACAGTGTGAAGTGTACATGGAAACAGCCAGGCCAATTAGAAGAGTGTTGTCATAACCCAGGGGAGGAAGTATGACAACCCAGACTAAGAAGTGGCAGTCATAAGAAATACTGAGTGGAAATAACATACTTGCCGACGAGTTCAACGTGGAGGCAAGAGCAGAAAAGGAGTCTAGGATAACCCCAGATTCCTAGCTTTAGCGATAGGTAAACGGTGCAGTTTCATCCACTGAGGCAGAAAATGCAGAAACCCCGACACCTCAGAATGGGTATCCTTATGAGAAGGGGAAATTGAGACACACACACACACACACACACAGAAGGAAGACCAGATGAAGACGCAGGGAGAAGATGGTCATCTATAAGCCAAGGAAAGAGGCCTGGATCAGACCTTTTCCCTTGAAAGGCAGGAACCAACCCTGCCACTACCTTGATTTCAGACTTCTAGCTTCAAGAACTGTGAAACAATAATTTCTGTTTTTTAATCCACCCAATTTGTGGAACTTTGGTACAACAGTCTTAACAAAATAATACAAGGAGAAACTCAATTGGAGGTAGCCCTGTGTTCTGTTTTAGATCAGCTGAGTGTAATGTATTTTTGTAAAGGGACACATAGATGACCAGGCGGAGATAGGTGCCAAAATGGTAGCTCAATACACAAGCCTGGGAGTCAGTGAGGGGTTTGGGACTAGCGCTAGAGATTACAGTGTGTCAGTCCTGACACTCCAGCATTTATAGCACAGTGCGACTAGTACATAATAGGAATTTGAAAAATAGTTGAGTGGATCGATGTAATGTTCGCTTAAGGATAGAGGGCAGGAGGGACTACCCAGATGCTGGAACTTGTTCTAATCTCTCATCCCGGGACTAACAAGGTTGGCTCAAGCCCTGTCACATTTGAGAGGATCACTATGTCGATGGGTGATATTTATACTGACTAGTGAAGATGGTCCCCTCTTTGTTCTCTAAAATCAGGCGATAAAAAACCTAACCAAATATCAAAGCTATTAGAATAGGGAACTATATAGCCTCTCTGGAGTCTTAGGTTCTCACCCATGTTCTGAAATGTTGACCTCCATGTGAGCATGTCAGCACTGGGTCTGTTTTAGGTCACTACTTGAAAGTCTGTTTAGTTTAAATGTCAAAATAACTTGATAATGTGGCATAACAGAAAATGGCAATAACTGGAAATCAGGAGACCTTGCTCTAAATCTCAGATCTGTCTCTGAAAAACTGGGTCACCTTAACCTTCTTGAGTCCCCTTCCCCCATCCATAAAACAATGACGGGAAAGAGTAATTGCATGACCTTCCAAGTCTGACATTCTGATTCTCTCCATGCTGCCTCTAATTGTAAATGTTGGAAGAATTAAATTGTCACAAATTGACCTGCCAACCTAATTTAGTCCATCAATATGAAGAAGACATATAAATAAAGTGATACATAGAAATAAATACCACAGATGACTTTGATAGAGTAAGTCCCCCACCCCATGATAATTTATGCCTCCTCAAGATGACAGAGGAGAGGAAATACTGGGAAGAGACAGTATTTCGTTTTAGAATGCATCATATTTACCAGCAAACTGGCGTTTTGTGGAAGGTTTCTGAATATACACGGTCACGGTATTTTGTCCAATCACTTTTACTTCCAAGCATGCTGAAAAAGGGCATGGAAAAATCATCCATTTCTCACTGCGTTTTTGATTTCTCCTGGATCATTTAATATTAAAACCTCATGCATTGACCTTTTCTTTACACACCTGGATATCTCAGCCCTGGATGTAATAAACCACTAATGGGTACAGATGATTAAGATTTACTGAATACCTATTAAGTGTCCTGTTTTGTGCCAGGTGCTTAGTCTGTGATATATATTGCCTCATTTATACCCTTGTAGCAGATGCTGTCGGCCGTGCTGTATCTTCTCTGCACTCAGCTCAACACGCTAAAGGTTGCTTGCTTAGGGCTTCTGTCTGGCTGTCCAAAAGGACAAGCCAGACATGCACAAGAGTTACTGCTGCAGAAGCAACCCTCAGCCAATACCTGATCGAAATCTGGTGAATAAATATTCCAGCTTTCTCCCCACTCGGTTGGGGTAAGTCTGAAGTATATTCTACATTTGCTCCCAGAGTTCTTCAGAGGGCTTGAGTTCCAGCTGCCCATGTTTGAAATGGGCTTGATAACATACCTTTGGCTGACTGCCTTCTATTTCTGTCTTCACAGCTTGGTATTCCCTGCAATTATATTTCTGATAAAGTACTAACACTTGCATCTTTGCCTCAGGTCTGCTTCTGGGGGATCCAAACTAAGATTCCCCAAGATCCCTGTGGAGTGTGTGCCATTACTGACAGCTTACAGAGAGGAATCTGAGGCTCAGTATAGTTAAATAATAGTTGTTAAGTCTTGGTGCTGGGGTTTAGCTGGCTTACACCAACATTCCTCTATACCAGTGCTTCCAATCAAGGGACATATTGTCTCCTATGGGTCATTTTAAAATGTCTACAAACAGTTTTGGTTGTCACAACAGGGGGTGCTCCTGGTAAGTTGAGGTCAGGTAGGCTGCTAGACATTCTGTATTGCACAGTTCCGCTTCCTACAACCAAGACTAATTCGGCTTGACAATGGCCCATAGTGGCAAGGTTGAGAAATCCTGCTTTCCACCCAGCAAGACTGGCTGTTGGATGGTAGCTCTCCTGTATGACCTGTTCATTGTATTCTACTTCCAGGGCCAAGCTGTTGCTCAGCTGTGTTCCACGATCCCCAATGTGACTGTCTTTGGAACAGCTTCTACTTTCAAGCATGAGGCCATCAAAGACTCCGTGACCCACCTGTTTGACCGAAATGCAGACTATGTGCAAGAAGTGAAAAGGTAAGGTGTTTGCTCAAAAGAACACTAGGTTGGCCTTTGCTTTTTTCTCTCTGAAAGAACTGGCGCATCCATCTAGAGGGAAGCTAATACTACTAATAGCAGTAATAGTAGTAAATATATATTAGAGGTTTAATATGACTAGCTGTGTGCTAAATACATAGCCTGCATTGGCTCATTTAATCCTCTCAACAACCCTATTAATGGCCCCCTTTTGTGGAGGCTAAAACCCAGGTATAGAGCAGTGAAGTAACTTGAAAAGCTAGTTTATAACTTGCAAAGCCAAGCTGTTAATGCTAGCTGCTGTAACACCTGCCTTAATACAGAGACATTTATTTTTCATTCATTCACACAACAGCCTGCAGAAATGTGGACTCCAACCTGGGTATGACTGAGAGCCAACCAACAAAGGACCGATGTGGTGATATGATCAGACTTGGGTTTTGAACCGTCACTTGTGGTGTGCAGAGAATGAATGGGAGAGGGGAGGCTGGAGGCAGAGAGATCAGTCTCCTGACTGCTGCAGTCACCCAGGGGGACGTTGGCTTCTAACCCAATCCATGTCTACCTGTGATCCTGACACTATTGATCATGGCTGTGTGCGTGCCAACACAGGGAGTCGGGTGGGAAACCCAGCTGCCCCCGTGTTCTCAGATGATTTGTGCATCTCACCCTCCCGCTGCCCAGAGTTCAAGGCTGGTTCTCGGGTTCTGCTCCACTCACAGCCCAGAGGGGCTTTGGGGATGTCCCTGAGCCAGTGTTTCTGTATCTTCATTCATCAGCACCAAACTGTAAGGTACAACGGAATTAAGTTGTCCAGCTAATACCATAATAACAGCACCACGGTTTTCTGCAAATCACACATGAAGACAGAAAACCGAAGGACCGGAAGGGTGGGAGATGTGGTTGTCTGAGGTGACAGATTTAGACCAGATTAAGTGAAAGTTTCTTGGAAAGGAGAGTCTTCTGATGATCTAAATTTTCAGATTTGTTTTTAAGTTTTAAACAAAGAGATTCTCCTGTAATTCAAAATTGTCCCAATATTTCCAATAGAGCATGAAATGAGAGCTTCACAGCTAGATGTTAGTTCACCCCCGGGTTCTCAGATGTCTGGAGACTGAAGGCTTCTTTTAAGATTTCCAGAATTTACCTTTGCTTATCTGTAAAACCCTTAGGTAGTTCTTTTTTCTTTTAACTACTGTCTATCAAACTGTGGTTTGAAAATGAACTACCATTGTCCCCTCAGCAACCTGTTCTTTCATCCTCTTAATGATATGTTTGTAAGCATCCTTTCCTTTATTCACGTACCGACCGCTTAATAAATACTGTGTGTTGGGCCAGGTACTGGGCCCACGCAGGAGATACAGCCAATCCGCCTCGAGAGTCACTGTTTTTATGGAGTTTGAGTCCAGTTGGGGAAGAGGGGACAAAAAAATTTTCTTAATTAATTGATTTACAGTTTCAATACGTGCCTGGTGGAGAAATGCAAGGTGCTAGTAAACATATGCAGATGGGGAATCAGACACATCGTCCATTGAAGAGCGAGATTTGGGCTGAGAACTGAAGGATGAGAATTTGGCCAAAGGAAGAGCATCCCTGACCAGGGGAGCGGCAGGCGCTAGGGCCCAGCGTCAAAAAAGGCTTGGGAAATTGAGAATCTGAAAGGAGACCAGTGCAGCTGGAGGTGGAAGGAAGGATGTGGGAGGTCCTGAGAGAAGAGGGTCAGCCTATGAGCAGGGAGCTCCCGCTGTCCCCATTTCCCAGGTAGCTGTTCCATCCCTTTGTCCCTCTCTATCCTTGACCTGATGCTTTTAGCTCCTGAATCAATGATTTCTACTGATGTCAGAAGAGCAGAAAGCAATAGCAGCTGAGACCCAGCTTACCACCACCTTCTTTCAAATGCAATGTCCTACAATTCCTTATGTTTTCAAGTAGAGACCCTGGAATTGGACTGGAAATGACTGGGAAGCCGTTAAATATGTTTATGCCCTCTGTCCCACTAATCCTATTTTAAGGAAGTAATCCAAAAGAAGAAAAAGCAACAGGCTCAGCTGCCTGCTGCAAAGCCAGGCACAGCTTCCCCAACGCAGAAGCAGCCCGCGTCACCAACAGGAGGAACAGGGCTCAGCAGCTTACGCTACACCCACACACTTGAGCATTATGCAGGCCCTAAAAAAGATAATTATGAAGACTCTGTCACAAAATGAAAAAAAAAAATACCCGTGGTAGCATACTGAGTGCAAAAAAGCAGAACGCCAAATTTCAGCTACACTGTGATCACAGCTTTGTATAAATTCTCAATTCAGAAGCAGATAAAATGAAAGGGAAGGGGGAAATAATCCAACTGCTACCATGCAATGGGAGAGGGGAAGGCATCAAGGCAAACGCCCCCAGAAACTGGGGAAACGGGAGTGATTTCTCTTTATTTTTTTTGATCATGGATAGTGTTTGTTACATTATTATGTCTCTGATAGGCTAGGAAAAAAATAGTAAGAAAATTCTTTGAGATGAAAAGTCTTTCATAAACCAGTCAGTAGGTAAGGTTCTATGGGGCACATCCTCAGCCTTGAGCCAGGCATGGTAAAGGGAGCAGGAAAAACATATCCCTAATGCAGACTTAACCTTCACATCACTTTATCCTTCTCTGTTTGGGAGGAGAGAAAGGACTGTGATTGAACTCAAGTATAAGGGTAAGAAGCTTGAATCGTGTGCATCTGACTGTATACAGGCCATAAAAATAAAGAGAGGAATCAGAGAGAGCACCAGGGTGGGCCGCCCCTGCGGGCATGCTTAAAGGATGGGAGTGATTTCATTAGGTAGAGGGAGGTAGGAAGTGAGTGCCAGGCAAGGCGAGAGAGCCCAGGAAAAGGTGGATAATAGCACCAGGTTTGGATGGTCCCCTCTCACTCTGTTGAGCACGGCTGTTAGACCATTTTATGTCAGACCATCCTACAAGGTGCAACTTCCTCATTCACAGAGGAAGAAACCGAGCTGTGGTGGAAATTAATGACCATCTAAATCACCTGGAGAAAACAGGAAGTGATCAAGAAAGGATTCTTACAGGTGGTATTGCAAAGTATATGTGGGAGCCAGTAGTAGTAAACATTTCCTGAGAAACCTACTGTGTGCCAGGCACTGTGCTCGGCACCCTGTGAAGAGCCTGTAGTTCACAGGGTGCTATACTCAGCCCTCTGTGAGAGGCCTACTGTGTGCCCAACACTGTGCTAAGCATGCTTCACTAGCCTCCTCCCTCTGTCCCGAGCCCAGAGGTGATGGTTAAAGCTATCGCACTGGCAAGTTCTCAAAGGAAAGGAATTCAGAAAAACTGAGCAGAGAGCCAAGGATTCAACGGCAAGTGATAGCAAAATTAATTTCTTAGCAAAGCCAAAGAATTTCTCTCCCAGACATAGCTCTATGGAACCTGCAACCACTCAGGAGAAATTCTTCACTGATCCACGTGGGTGGGGAGCAAAGAGAAGGCATGCCCTGTGAAGGGGTGAGAAGTGGGGAACCAAGGAAGGACAGGCCTGAAAGTCTTAGATCAGCAATTCCAAAATATCTTGCTGCTGAGTCTGGCCCAGAGCATCCCTGAGCTGGGGCTATTTGTGTTTGTTTCGGACCTGGAGGGATTTATGATCGAAGGAGAAAGCAGACAGAGCAGCTGTGGCTTTTGGCTCTCTGCCCTCCCCACATTTGTGTAATTATGATTATATATGCAGAGGTAAGGCAAACGCCCCCAGAAATTGGGGCCTAAGAAATAAGGCTGGCCCTGTGCCCCTCAGAAGCTACCCCCCTCTGCTAGTGCTCCTCACAATTACTCCATTTAAAGGAGCCGCTAAGGTGCTTTACAATGTGAGCATGATTGAGGGAGGACCCGTCCCAAGGCTACCTGTGGGGCAGGAAGCCTTTTAAATAGACCCAACTGAGTCCAGTTCGGTTGAGGGATTGGGCTTATAATGACTGAATAAGGGCTGAAGCGCTTTCCAGTTCTGAAATCCTCACCTGAAGGAACAGCTAACCCCAAAAGGAGCCGTGTCTGCTTAAAGGTCCGACAGAAATGGCCAAAGCACCTTCACTCTAGGGGCCCAAAGAATGACATCTGCCTCTAACCGACTTTTCTTTCTCAGGATTAATCTCACCCACGAGGCCACTGACCTTCTAAAGGGTGCAACAACAGCAGGGAGTAATGAACCGTGGCCTAATTGACCCTGTGCATATGCAGACCCTGTTTTACCTGATTCAACTGTAGAAATGCCGAGGGAGGTGTGGGGATGAGTTGGTGGCCTGAATACACAGGAGACCTGCAGCAGGTCCTTCCAGCGGGATGCCCAGGGACTTGCCCCCGCTTTGCTCAGCCCCTGCTGGGAGGCTGTCTGGCCTAGACGTGCCAGTGGTGGTCACCGTGGTGCTGGCCACAGCTCACATGGTAAAACCCTACTCTGCCTCTGGGCCCTCACCTGGTGTCTAGATGCCATGGGTCAAACCATCCCATCACCTGTAGTGGGCCCTGGGGTAAGTCGCCTGAACCCACTGAGTCTCATCAAATGGGAGTAAGTGGCCCCTGAGTCACAGGGCTGGCATATTGTGTCAATGAGATGAGACGTCAGAAGTGCTCAGAACTGTGCCTGGTGCATAGTAGGTACTCTTGGATGTGGGACATGCTCTCCTAGGAGGGTGAAAGGCATCAAGACTCTGTTTTAACGGTTTCTGGGCTGGTGGCTCTCCACACCCTGAATGATCCTCAGATTGATGGTTGGGTTGTTGAGATTTTGCACAGTTTTTCTTTTGTGGTCTTTTACAAAACCAAGAGAACTCTCTTTAATTTAGACCACTCTGGAAAATGGTAATGAAAGCTTTCAAGGGCCCAGAGCCACCACAAGCTGGGCCCTGTGTTCCATGTGCATCAACTCACTCAAGCTTTGCAAAGAAGCCAGGGGCAGGTTTATCACCATCGTCTCCCTCCATACCTGGGGAAACAGGCACAGAGATATCAAGTAACTCACTTGAGGTCACACAGCAAGCAAGGGGAAGAACTAAACTTCACACTGAGATGAAATTCACATTCCTACGCCCAGTGCTATACTGCTGTTACCCCGCCCGCACAGCCGCTCACTGCCCCCACAGCAGTTGTCAGTTGTGGCAGCCAGTCTTGGGACCTACCGGCAGGAGATAGTGGCCAGGGCCTCTTATTACCGTAGTTGGTCTCCCCAGGCCTCCTTAGGTCTACTCAGTGCTGATTACCTGAAGTCAGGCCGTTGGCACCGTTCTCAGTGAAATGCCTTCCCTTTGTTGCCTAATTTCTGCTCAGCTGTCAGCACTCAAGAGAAGACTGTCTTCCACAGCCCCCCAAGTCCCTCTGTTGAAGCTGTGCTCACTCTGTGTTTGGGCTGTCCATTTATAATCTAACCCCCAGTAACCCACGGGCTCCTGGGTAGCAGCGATTAACTTGAACCTTCACCTGTGCATTCCCAGCTCAGCATGCGCAGAGCCTAGCACGAAGCAAGTACTCAGTGAATGGCTGTCCAGTGGCCGGAGAGTTAGGGCAAGCATGTAGGACCCTGACCTTGGGTGTGTCCTGTACTCCAGGATGAAAAAAAAGCAGCTTGAAAATAGAAATCACTTGCCCTACCTCTACGGAAAAAAAAATGGTCTAACTCTGGATACATGTATATTTACTTTTAAAAGACAAAATTTAAACCTGACTTCTTCAAAGACTAAATTAAATTGACTACATCCCCAGAGCTGCTTGCTGAAGCAGTGCTTCCGTAATTATACTGGCTTGAGCATTTATGAAGTCCTAAATTCCAAGTGGTGAAAAGGCCATCAGCATTACACTTAAACTAGATGGACATCTGAATTCCTGCTGTGCCAGTTACATCAGCCTGGGCAAGGCACTGCTCCTATGAGCCCTCACTATACCACCACGGCAGCGGAGTTAAAATGCCTGCCCCATACACTGGTCATGACGCTTGGTCGGGAAATGCCTGGGGCACAGCAAAACTCAGAATATGGGAATGTCCTGGGGCACAGCAAAACTCAGAATATGGGAATGTCCTGCCTGACCAGGCAGTGGCGCAGTGGATAGAATGTCGGACTGAGATGCGGAAGACCCCGGTTCAAGACCCCAAGGTTGCCAGCTTGAGCACGGGCCCATCTGGCTTGAGCAAAAGCTCATCAGCTTGGACCCAAGGTCGCTGGCTCCAGCAAGGGGTGGCTCGGTCTGCTGAAGGCCCGCGGTCAAGGCACATGTGAGAAAGCAATCAATGAGCAACTATGGTGTCGCAACTGCAACGAAAAACTAATGATTGATGCTTCTCACCTCTCTCCGTTCCTGTCTGTCTGTCTCTAGCTATCCCTCTCTCTGACTCTCTCTCTGTCCCTGTAAACAAAACAAACAAAAAAAGAATATGGGAATGTCCTTTGAAGGACACACAGCAGAGAGATGTGGAATACCAGTCTAAACTGTTTTCTGCACTTTCATTTATTCATTTACTTATCCATTTACTCACTCACATTCATACATTTCTTGAGAACTCGTGCTATGTCTAGCAGGTTGGGAAAGGCTAAGGACACAACAGTTAGCAGCACAAGCATGGTCCCCGAGCCAGGTGGCTTATGTTTTGGTGGGAGAGGTAGTCAGTGAATAGACGAATCAGTAGAATAATTACAGCCCATGATAGATAGTAAGGAGTGTCCCTAGAGAGGACACTAAAGCATAAAGAGAGCTAAAGCAGGGGTCATTTGGGGATGGGAGTTGCTGTTTTAGGTGGGGTGGTTAGTTACAGCTTCTCTGGGGAGGTTACATGTGAGTAAGGCCTGAAGGATGAGAAGGAGTCAGTTCCAAAGTGAGCTTGGGAAAGGGTGTTTAGACCACGTTTATAGTATATGCCAGAACCCCGACATAGAAGTTTTAGGGGTGGCTAGAAGGTTAGGAGGCCTTGTGAAATTACTTGGAGGTAAGGATTGGTAAGTGGGCAGGGGTTTACAGGTCCCCCCTACTGTGGCCTGCCCTGCATTTTTGTAGAACCAGAGTCCAGAGGATAGAGCAACAGACCCCAGTGGGGCAGCTAATACAAGGAGCTTTGATTGGCAGGTTGTGGGAGAAAATGTGGACCCACAAGTAGAATATAGACATGAGAAGCATCAGGCAAGAAGTGAGGATTTGGAGCTGGGAAGGTCCATCAGGAGTGCCCAGGAGGTGTGCACAGCCCAGCATTTGGGACGCTGCTCCTGAGCACAGCCATTCTGCAGGCAAAGAGAGAGGTATTGGAAAAATGGAGTCCACAGGGATGACATGCTGGCCCAGGGACTGGCTAGTAGAAGCAGAGCAGAGTCTCACTTCCAGAGGAACGAGCAAAGTTGGCAGTAAATGGACCTGGTAGAAGTGAGGAAGACAGAAGCATAATTACTCACCCCACAACATAAGGTGGAGACCTGATTGCCAGGTGTGGGGCATCAGTTTAAAGCCCACCAACAGTCTGCATTTCAACTCCCTTCTGTCTCTCTAGCTTTACCTGACAGCAAGCTTGCTCTCATTTTCTCTGCTCCATCCCTCACAAGTTCCCAGACTTCCTGCTCACCAGGCTCCTCCCACTGTGGGACTTTTGCACATGCTGTTCCCTCTGCCAGAAACACTATCGCCGCCACTATTTACCCAGCTAACTCCTTCACCCTCCACTCATCACTTCCCCGGGACCTCTTCTCTGGCAGCCCTGATTGAGCACTCTTGAATTAAATAGTCTTGTAATACCTTTGTGACACTAGACCCATATTCTGTTTCAATTTAATTTTTATTTGTGTAATTATTGGCTAATGTCTACCTAATGAAAGCACCAAAAGGGGAGAAATATAATCTGTTTGGAATCACCACTATATCCTCCAGTGCCTAGTGCAGTGCCCATGCTAATTATTTAATGAACAAATTAATTACTAATTTAAAAAACTGTTGGCTTGGCTCTTGAGTAACTGGCTTAGACCAGAGGTTCTGAGTGTGGGGCGTAGAATCAGCACCATTGGCATCTCCTGGGAACTTTTAGAAATGCACATCCTTGGGCCCCACCCCAGGCTAACTGAAGCTAGATAGACAGGGGGAGGGAGGGACTTACAATCTGTGTTTTAATGAGCCCTCTGGGAGATGGCCGTGCACACTTATGTTTGCAATTCACAATGAATTCCCTAGTTTTGAACTTACAGATGGGACTTGAAAGCGCACACCTGTGCAGATAAGAGCTCTGTCAGGTGGAAGCAAAACAGATCATTTTGGAGCCTCTGTAATGGGATGGATTATAGACTTGACTGGGGGTTTTGAAAGGCATTTCCACATCAAGACTCTGCTGTCCACTTAGTGTCTGAACACAGGAGAGACGCATTAAATTAACCTGATTTTTATAGCTTCACTGAAAAGGGAGGTAGAGAGAGAGAAGAAAGCCAATCCCTCCAAGACCAGAAACCCCATGAAGAAAGGGAACACCTTGGTTTTAGTCACCACTTTACTTTCAGCACCTTGGACAGGGCCCGGCACATAAATCATGGCCCACAAAATGGATTGTTGACTGACTTATGGGGTGATAGTTATGTGGCTGGCAATGGGCCAAGCATTTCATTGGTCACCTCATTTCATTTTTAGGAAGAAGAAACATGCCAGCTCAACTTTACAGAGGAGAAAGCTAAGGCGTGGAATAGTTGAGTGAGGCAGCTCTATGAAAACACAAACTTTCTGACTGTGATGTTCATGTTCCTCCTAGCCCAGGCTGGTTCCCAATAGCAGCTGCCAGCCAGATTCCTAGCTGCCTCCTGCATTGTAAAATTCTTATAGTTGCACCCAGGAGGATAAATCTACCTCCTGGGCTTCTGCTCTATTTGTTGCTACTCCAAAGAGCTCTCATTCTCCCTGATTCTGAGAGTAAACAGTATGACACAGGAAGGGAATGGGATTGATCGTTTTGTCCCTGAAAGGTTACAGTATCGTCCTCTGTCTTCTCACCTTTTAGAATCTCTGCTGAAGGAGTGGACATTGTTTTGGATTGCCTCTGTGGGGACAACACTGGAAAAGGTCTCAGCCTTCTGAAACCACTGGGAACCTACATTTTATATGGTGAGTGCTAAACAGTAGCAGGGGACAAGGTCACTGACAGGGAGCACTTATACATGAGCTTACAGACAAAGGCTCTGAAAAATGAAACATGTTGCTATGTTAGGGCAATGAGGTTGGGGTGTTTACATTTTTTTTTAAATGTTTTCCAAAATACTGCTATTGCCATTAGTTTCCAATGATAAAAGTAACATGGGTGCCTATGGTCCTGTTACTCATATGAGTACTTCTTATTCCAAAAGGCACCAAGCCAAGTCAAGCTAATGTAGTCACTGAGATGGGACATGGCCCACAGAAAGTGGTACAGGTGGGAAATAAAGGAATAAAGGACCCACCGTAGGATGGAGTGGAGTGGCTGGGATATGGGGATGGGGGTTTTAAAGGAGGTTCTTCAGTATTGGAAATGAAATTACAAAGAACAGATTCTCCTTCCTCTAAACTACCCCTGTCTGTCCCAATCAAAACAGAATCCCTGGGTAGATGGAGCACAGATCTGCTTCTGTGTCTTAGGTATAGGGCGATTTAGGAAAGACATCTGGAAGCTGATTTCCTCCAGCAGAATGAGAGCCTAGAGTCCCCCCCCCTTCTTCTCTTCTTTCATAGGCATGCAAAGTAATTTAAACATTAGTCTCCACAAAGTCAATAAAGCATATCTGAAGCCAGATGTCACATTCCAAAGCCAAATTACATTGAGCTAGCCAACACTGGAGATTTGTGGTACCTCTGTGTCCTGTAGGTACAATAGAAAACTGAGCCTTAGCTCTTTGAAACTCAGAAAAAAATACTTTCTTGCTATTAGCTGAGAAGTTTATAGAAGAGATATTTGAGAGGTATAAGTATTCAAGCATTGCTATCATCAGATCATTATGAAAGAGAGGGAATAAGCTTTCCATTGCTGAGGCATTTCAGCATTTTCAATAGTGGCCACACATTTGAAAGTCTTTGGAGGTAGACACATGATTTTTTAATTATTGTTATTGATAAGAGAAGCTTTGAGCTTCAATGCACAATGTAGGGATATTGGATATGACTAACATGTGAGTCAGATCCAGATGGACAATTTATTCATTTTTTAATTTACTGATTCTATTTTTACCGAGTTTTATGTCATTTTGGTGCACTACAGCTTGATTTTATTACAACTTGATCAATTAGTTAGTGGAATTCAATTAATTCATTACACTGACTGCTTGATTACTAAGTATTTAAAGTCTAGTGCCATGATGCTTGGTGGTAGTCACCACATAAAATTAAAAGCAGTGATTAACTCACACTGGCCAATACTTTTTTATCCTTAAATAGCAGTTTTCTGAGAACTTCCTCCTAATTCTATGGTTATAAGGAAGGAAAAATCCTTGAAAGGGCTCCAATGTAGCATCTGAACTGTTAAGAGCTCTCTTGTTCTCCCCTCTGGGAACCCCACAGGGGATCAGTTTCTCTCTGTAAGAACATCTTAGGGGGTCTTTCCCAGCTTCAATTCCCGTCTGCCTTCCAAGAGTGCTTATTCCAATTAGCAAAGCTTGGTCTCTCATGCCCTTTGCGTCCAGTGGCTTTTACCTTCCTGCTCAGACCTCTTTGGAGCTAAGGCATTGGTCACACTATTTCTGTGCCTTCTGAACCAGCTTCACTCTCATCTGCTCCTCTGGATGCCATTTTCCCCATCCATCTACATTCTAGCTCAGCCCAATCTCTTCCTAACCTCTTCAGAGCCCTGCCTAGGGCAAAGCCCTAAGCCCCTCACTTGCCTAAAAACCAAATTCAAGCCCTAAAGGAGGCTTACATAGGAGTTCTCAGTCTTGGAGAACAGAGCTGACATTTCAGCAACTCATCATTTTATTAGAATGTTGGCTTTAATCACATTTTTGCCACACGTCCAACTTTCCAAAGTAATGAAATGGTGTCGAGAAAGGTTCCTTCCTCTTTGATCCAGTGTAACTTAGATAAAATTAAGTCAGCTTGACATACCCCCCCCCCCATTATCCTCATTTTCCCCTGGCTGACTCAAGCTCTTGACAGTTCTGGACCAGATAACTTGCCACTCTTTCATGAGTAACAAGAGATGTTGATTTTCATTAGCAGTCACTTAATTTGGGAATCTTTCATTTGCAGGCTCATCCAACATGGTGACTGGAGAGACCAAGAGCTTTTTTAGCTTTGCAAAATCAGTAAGTATCCACACACAGCTAACGTACTATGGTGGCACGCGCGATGCTTTGCATGTTGTGAGCTCTTCCATCTATGGACATTGACCTAATAACCTAAACCTTGTTAGTCCATCAGCTTCATCATTCATCTTCCGTGAAGCCTGCATTCCGCCTTGGGCAGGGCTGTGATTTGGGTTGCTGTCATCTAAATGAGGCAGAGAGAGGGGAGTGTCAGAAAGCTTTATTCTTATTTCAATGGAGATTGCTTATGTGTTGATGTTTTTAATCACTGGTCAAAAAAAACTGAGCATTAGTGCATTTTATTTGCTCCATGAAGCAAACTCTCTGACCAGGTTTCTGCAGGTCCTTGGGATTTCTCTGAATCCTCGTTTTACTGAGTTGGAGATACAAGTGGGATCCTTTTGAGCCCAGAGGTGATTTTGAGACCTGGACACGTTTATGAACCATGGTCTTAGAGTATTGTGTTCTGAATATAGTGGTTACTTTGTCTGCAATGGAATAGCCATATCCCTGGGCATGCACCTCATTATGAACCTACTCAGACCTACATACCCATCCAGAGCTATACTTGCTTGAATTAAAGAATTTGGGTTTAAGCTTTGATTTTATCCCCTTTCCTCTGACAACAGGGGATTGCTGCTTCTCATAAGCTCGCTTTTGTCTTCTCTCCTCCCAGACTAAGCAGCCAGTGCAGCTCTGATGCTTCCCTTACTTTAAAAGCATCTTTCTGAGCACCTGCTGTTTGTGGCTCTGAGCCAGGCACTGGGTATCACACACAGCATGTGGGACAGGTGCATCTTAGTCCCTCGTGACTCCTACATTGTAATGAGAAAAACAACTGAAATAGGTAAAACATATTAAGAACATGATTGCAAATGGTCATAAAAGCTCTGAAAGAACTAAAAACAGGGTGCTGAAATAGAAAATGGCAGGATAGGCTAGAGGCATTCTGAATAGGTGGTCAGGTAAGCTATCGTAAGGGGTTTAGATTCATTCTAAATATGGCTTCAGGGTATTCATATGCCTTGTAAGTGCCAACGCTGGCTGTCAGAACTTCACCCCTAAACACTCCCTGATTCTGGGATAATTATTACTTCCTGTCCTGTGAAATTAGAATTAAAAGGCCTCTGTTTGCATTTGAATTTTAAAGTTCAGGTCAAGGATTATCTGAATGGCAGAGTAAACAGAGAGTGGGAAAAGAGTCTAGTGAAGGATGCTGTCTGGAGCACATCCCCTGAAGACAGGCTTTGTGTCCTTCACAGCTGCTTTGTTGCTGTGGCCGTAATTAACGTGATGCTGACAGCCTGCTGTGGGTAACCAAATCGGTCCCAAATTACATACTATTGTAAGAAGTGTTTTCCCTTTCATCCCCAAATGCACAATCACAACACGGTTTTAATGAGATAATTGCGGAGCGCCCAGGCTCGATGAAGGCACGCACAAAAACACAGCCAGCCTGGACGTTGAGACTCTCCTGCCTACACCAAAGGTGCTGATTACCAGACCGCTTCATAGTGGGAGGTCAAGGATGAAGGCTGTTCCCTTTCAGAGGCCTGGCCCAATACTAGTTGGTCAGTTAGAAGCAAACTGAAGATAGGGCATGCCAAAGCGTGGAATGACGCCTTTGTTCCAAAAGGTTCTGTAGAGTCCGAGAGGCTCGGAAATTAAAGCATGTCTGTAATCATACGAGAATTTCTCACTCAGCTATCTTAATTACGTTCTACCTTAAAACTCCCGTGGAGCTTGTGCACACTCTTTGACAAGCGTGTCGTTTGCTTTCGGAACAACAACGATGCTGATAGCGGGTGAATTCAGCGTTTAGAGAGCAGTCTGACCACCAATTCAGAGGCTGTTCACTACATCCAAACCATCCCTTCCGACATTGGAGGATAATGAAGCTGGTTTATATTTAAAGAACACGTCATACGCATCAGACCCCGAGCTAAGCACTTTGTACATCTTAACACATTTATCCTCAAGACAGCCCCGCCAGATACAGCGAGGAAACTGCACACAGAGCTGGCGTGACTTGCTAGCGGTTGCACAGCGGCTAAGTGGCAGAACGGGGACTCGAAGCCAGGCAGTTGGGTCTGGAACTCAACCACAGCTGTGCAGCCACTTTAGATTCAGCCAGCATTCATTTCACAAATACTTATTAAGGCATCGCAGATACACTGTGAGTTGAATTATTAAATGATTTTTTTTTTTTTTTTTTTTGCTATTTTTTTGGCAAGTAACTCATGGACAACTACATGGCTTTCCGGCAGCTGGCTCTCAGGTCCTCAGGGCATGTTCTTCAATAAGGAATTCTGTGTGTGAACATTAGCCCTGTTTAAACCTATCTTTTCTCACATTTATTTTCCTAACAATATGATTTTCCCACTTGAAAAAATAATCAGATCTTTTGTCTTTTTTGAGCCTCTTCAATCCTGGAGAGAATCAGGGTGTAAATAAACTGAGCAATAGCACTCACCTCTCAAAACCTACAGAAACTGGAACTTAGATTTCTAAATTCAAACTGGCATCAAAGGAACACAGTTGAATCAGAGCAAAGCAGGTGGATAACTATGTCTGCAGTTTGTTAGTGGATTATTTACTTGCCCTCATGTCTGGTTGGGAGCTGAGAGACTGGAAAAGAGGCAGCTATATCTGCCAGTTGTGTGTATCTGCTGCAGGACTTTAGTCCAGGGCTTCTCAACTTTAGTGCCATTGACATTTTGGGGTGGATACGTAATTCTTTGTTGCAAGGCACTGCCCTGAGCAATGTAGGCTGTTTAGCAGCACACCTGGTATCCACACACTAGACACCAGTAGATTCCCTTCTCCGTGCCATCCAGTCATCACAATAAAAATGTCCCTAAATATTATCAAATGTCCCCTCAGGGGCAACACTGCCCCCCATTGAAAACCACAGACTTAGGCCCAACACCATGGTCTTCTCGCTCTGTCGTGCCGTACTTCTCCCTGTATTATACTTCCTCACTCTCCCTGGTCAGATGCATTCCTAGTTGCCCCTCCGGTCTTGTCGTTAGTCCCCCTAGTAAAGTTGCACCTGCACTCAGTGTCATCAGCCCCACCATGTCCCCACCATGCTTTGTAAACTTCCATGCCACCCATTCCCTTCACCAATGCCATCTCCACCACCACTCTTCACTAAGCCAAGCGCTTGACACTAAATCCTCCCAGGAAACATCCGAGGCAATGTCCTGCCACTGAATGGCACTGAGAAAAGTGAAGCCCAGAATCACAGGGAGCAGGCTGTACAGCCATAGTTCAACTCCAGAGCTGATGATCCTAACCATGTGCAGTAACATTCCAACTACATGTGGCCAAGTGGTTGTCTTATCAAGGGCTCCCTCTCCCACCTTCATCCTGAGCTCTTCTCATCAGCATCACGTCTGTGGTTCCCCATGCACTCACCAAATAGATGCTTTGAAAAACACACCAACCAGAGCTACCCCTTGGCTGGCTAGAATCTGGTCCACTGCAGCCCCATTCTCTGCCCGTGATACGGAGAATGCAGCGTGGCATTGAGTCCTCGTAACCTGGCTCCTTCTCTCTTCCCAGTGGTGGCAGGTGGAGAAAGTGAACCCCATCAAGCTATATGAAGAGAACAAAGTCATCGCGGGGTTTTCCCTCTTAAATCTGCTCTTCAAACAGGGCCGTGCGGGCCTCATTCGAGGAGTGGTGGACAAACTCATAGGGCTCTACAACCAGAAGAAGATCAAGCCTGTTGTGGACTCCCTCTGGGCCCTGGAGGAGGTAAGAATAGTGTTTCTCCCCAGAAAAGAATCCCATTTTAGTCCAGGAAGGTTTGGGCAGCCAAATACAATTTTGTATTAAATGATTTTTCTCCAGGTTTGTTTTAAATGACAGTTCTAAAAGTCATTGTCCCATACTATGGTGCTTTGGATGTAAGAAATACTTTAAGTTCCCTAGTGGGTCTATTTTTTTGTTTTTAATTTAATTTATTGGGTGACATTGGTTAATAAAATTAAATAGGTTTCAGGTGTATAGTTCCATTATATCATCATCTCTATACTGACTTGTGTGTTCCCCAACTCAAGTGTCCTTCGATCAGTGTGAACCCCTCTATGCTCTCTTCCACCTCCCCCACCCCCTCTCCCTCTGGTAATCACCACACTGTTGTCTGTGTCTATGAGCTTTTTATGTTTTTATTATTTTTATTTTTTGCTTAATCGTTTCACCCAGCCACCAGAACCCCTCTAACAGCTGTCAGTCTATTCTCTGTATCTATACGTCTTTTTATTTTGTTGGTAGTTTATAATTTTTGCATTAGATTCCACATGTAAATCAAATCAGATGGTATTTGTCTTCCTCTGACTAGCTTATTTCATTTAGCATAATACTCTCCAGGTCCCTCTGTGCTGTCACAAAAGGTAAGATTTCCTTCTTTTTTTGTAGCTGAGTAATATTCCACTGTATAAATGTACCACAGCTTTTTCATCCATTCATCTACTGGTGGACACTTGGCTTCTCCCAGATCTTGACTATTGTAAATAATGCTTCAATGAACATATTCTTTCAAATAGTGTTTCGGGTTTCTTCGGCTCTATTCCCAGAAGTGGGATCACTGGATCATAGGGCAGTTCCATTTTTAATGTTTTGCTGTAATTCCATACTGTTTTCCACAGTGGATGTACCAATCTGCATTCCCACCAGCAGTGCACAAGGCTTCCTTTTCTTCACATCCTTGCCAATACTTGTCATTTGTGGGTTTACTGGTGATAGCCATTATGACAGGTGTGAAATGCTATCTCATTGTGCTATTAATTTGCATTTTTCTGACAATTAGTGACATTGAGTATCTTTTCATATGTCTACTGGCCATCTGCATGTCCTCTTTTGAGAATTGTCTATTCAGGTCCTTTTCCCAGTTTGAACTGAATTGTTTTTTGGTGTTGAACTTTATAAGTTCTTTATAAATTTTGGATAGTAATCCCTTATCATATGTATCATTGGCAAATATGTTCTCCCATTCAGTAGGCTTTTTGTTTTGTTGATGGTTTCCTTTGCTGTGCAAAAACTTTTTAATTTGATGGAGTCCCATTTGTTTATTTCTTATCTCTGTTTCCCTTGCCGAAGGAGATATGTTAAAAAAAATACTGCTATGAGAAATAGCTGAGATTTTACTGCTTATGTTTTCTTCCAGGACTTTTATGGTTTCAACTCTTACATTTAAGCCTTTAACCACTTTTGAGTTTATCTTGTGTATGGTGTAAGAAAATGGTCTAGTTTCATTTTGTTGCAAGTATCTATCCAATTTTCCCAACACCATTTATTGAATAGACTACCTTTAACCCATTGTATATTCTTGTTTCAACTGTCAAATATTAATAGATCATAAATGCATGAGTTTATTTCTGGACTGTGTATTCTGTTCCATTGATCTATATGCCTGTTCTTTTGTCAGTACCATGCTGTTTTGTTTGATATCAGGTAGCATGATTCCTTCAATTTCATTTTCCTTCCTAAGATTGCTGTGTCTTCTGTGGTTCCATATAAATTTTTGAAATATTTGTTCTAGTTCTTTGAAATATGTCGTTGGTATCTTAATAGGAATTGCATTGAAGCTGTAGATTGCTTTGGGTGGTATGAACATTTTCATGATATTAATTATTTCTATCCATTACTATACTCTATTCTTGTATCATCTTGAATTTCTTTCTCCACTGTCTTATAACTCTTCAAGCATAGTTTTTTTTATATCCTTGGTTAAATTTACAGTATTCGAAGGGTTTTTGTTTTGTTTTGTTTTTGATGCAATTGTAAATGGGACTGTTTTGTTCAGTTTCCCTTTCTGATAGTTTATTATAGATATATAAAAATGCAACTGATTTCTGGATATTTGTTTTGTATCCTGCTACTTTATTAAATTTATTTACCAGTTCTAGTAGTTTTCGGTGGAATCTTAAGCATTCTCTATATTGACTATATGTCATCTTCAAAAAATGACAGTTTTACTTCTTCCTTTCCAAATAGATGCCTTTTATTTCATTTTGTTTTCTGGTTGCTATGACTAGGACTTTCAGTACTATGTTGAATAAGAGTGGTGAGAGGGGCCTGACCAGTAATGGCACAATGAATAGAGCGTTGACCTGGGACACTGAGGTTCCAAGTTTGAAACCCCGGAGGTCGCCAGCTTGAGTGTGGGCTCATCCAGCTTGAGCGCAGGCTCGTCAGCTTGAGTGTGGGGTTGTTGGCTTGACCGTGGGATCAAAGACATGATTCCATGGTTTCTGGCTTGAGCCCAAAGTCACTTGCTTGGAGCCAAGATCACTGGCTTGAGTAAGGGGTCATTGGTTTACCTGGTGCCCCTCTCTTAAGGCACATATGAGAAGCAATCAATGAACAATGAAAGTCCTGCAACTACAAGTTAATATTTCTCTCTCTCTCTCAATTAAAAAAAAAAGTGGTGACAGGGGATACCCCTTTCTTGTCTCTATCTTAAGGCGAATGTTAGTAGTTTGTTCCCATTGCGTATGATGTTGGCTGTAGGTTTGTCCTTTATTGCACTGAGGTATGTTCCCTCTATTCCCACTTTGTTGAGTGTTTTTATCATAAGTGGACGCTGAATTTTGTCAAATGTTTTATCCACACCCATTGATGTGATCCTGTGATTTTTATCCTTCATTTTGTTTATATGATGTATCACATTTATTGATTTGCCAATATTATACCAACCTTGCCTCACTGGAATGAATCCTGCTTGACCATGGTGTATGATCTTTTTCATGTATTACCAGATCCAGTTTACAAATAATTTGTTGAGGATTTTAGCACCTATGTTCACTGAGGATATTAGCCTATAATTTTCTTTCTTTGTAGTGTCTTTTTCTGGTTTTGGAATGAGGATAATACTGGCCTCGTAAAATGAACAAGGGAATATTTCCTCCTCTTGAATTTTTTGGAATAGTTTGAGAAAAATAAGTGTCAGTTCATCTTTGAATGAATGTTTGGTAAAATTCACCTATGAAGTCATCTGGGTCAGGACTTATGTTTGTTGGCAGTTTTTTATTACTGCTTCTAGTTCATTAGTTGTTATTGTTCTATTCAGATTGTCTGATTCTTCCTGATATAGTTTTGGAAGATTGTAAGTTTCTAGGAATTAATCCATTTTGCCCAGTTTATCCTATTTGTTGGCATATAGTTGTTCATAATTTTTACTTACAATTCTTTGTATTTCTTTGTTGTCAATTGTTACTTCTCTTTCATCTCTGGTTTTATTTATTTGGGTCCTCTCTCTTTCTTGATGAGTCTGGTTAAAAGTTTGTCATTATTGTTTATCTTTTCAAAGAACCAGCTCTTGCTTTCATTGACTTTTTGTATTATTTCTGCTCTGAATCTTTGTTATTTCCCTCCTCCTACTCACTTTGGGTTTTGTTTGTTGTTATTTTTCTAGTTCTTTTAAGTATAAAGTTAGGTTGTTTATTTGAGATTTTTCTTGTTTCTTGAGGTAATGCTATAAATTTCCCACTTAGGACAGTTTTCACTATGTATCATAGATTTTGGATTGTTGTGGTCTCATTTTTATTTGTTTCAGGGTATATTTTGATTTGTTCCTTGATCTCATGGATAACCCATTCATTGTTTAGTAACGTGTTATTCAGCCTCCATGTATTTGGCTGTTTTTCCATTTTTTTTTTCTTGTGACTGATTTCTAGTATTATATACCATTATGATCAGAGAAGATGCTTATTATGATTTCAACCTTTTTAAGTTTATTGAGATTTGTTTTGTGCCCTAACATGTAGTCTATCTTAGAAAATGTTCTATAGGCACTTGAAAAGAAAGTATATTTTGCTTTGAGGTGAAATGCTCTGAAGATATCAATTAAATCCATCTGATCTAGTGAGTCATTTAATGTCGTCATTTCCTTGTTGATTTTCTTTCTGAAAGATAATCCATTGGTGCCAATGGGTTGTAAAAATCACCCGCAATGACTATATTACTGTTATCTCTCCCTTTATAGCCATCACTATTTGCTTTAAATATTTAGGTGTTTCTATGTTGGGTGAACAAATGTTTATAAGGGTTATATCGTCTTTTTGGATTGTCCCCTTTATCATTATGTAGTGTCCTTTCTCTCTTTCTATATATGCTAAATTTCTTGCCTCCATTTTATTTAGCTCTTTTTCTGGAGATTTCTTTTGTTCTTTCATTCTGGACATTTTCTTTGTCTCCGCATTTTGGCTGCCTCTTTCTGTTCCTACGTATTAGGTAGATCTGTTGTGACTCCCATTCTTGGTAGGATGGCTTTATATAGTAGGTGCCCTGTGGGACCCAATGGCACACCATCTCCTTGATCACCTGAGCTGGGTGCTCCAGGAATGTCCCTTCTGTGGGTTATGTGGGTCCTCCTGTTGTCATTGAGTCTTAACTGCTATTGGTTCAAGCATGGATTGAGTGTTTTCATTAATTGATCTACCAAAAATTCTAGTAATTAAAAATCACTCCTTGATCATGAAAAGAATTAAGAACCTTTAATGCAACCTTTAAGGTTTACTTACAATTCTTTGTATTTCTGAAGACATGTGGGAAGTCAGTAATGATAGCTACCTGTGAGGAGAAAATGAAGAGGTGTGGCCTGACTTTCCAGAGGTATTTTACTAAGTAATCTTCCTAAGCCAAGATTCCTAACCTTGACTTCAGGGAGCCATGAAACCACTGATGAATAGTTTTAAATGGGAATGTGTGGTTTTTTTATTTGTTTGTTTTTTCATGGGCAAGTGCTTAATAGTACCAATACTTTCTTGTACTTTGGGAGTCATGGGCACCTTTGAAAAAACTAACAAACACAAAGTTCATAGGGCATCCTCCTGGCAAGAAGGCTCATGCTATTAGCCTAATGGACAAGGCTGGCCAAATCCTATGGCTTCCCTCAATACAGAAAGCACCATAAAAAGCTTTGTGGGGAATCACTGTAATAAAATAAGACGGGTCCCGGATCCAGATACCAGGACTCATCTCTGATCCTCTGCAGTATTATGAATGCCCTTAAAAAACCCAACCACCAAAACTCTTGTTTCTTATGATAATAGACAGAAATGCTTACTGTAGAAAACTCCTATATTAACCAAAGTGTAAGGAGAAAAGGAACTACAAGTCCATATTCCAGAAATGGATAACATTGTTAACATTTAGGTTTACTTCCTTCCTGTCTTTTTTCTATTACAGATGCTCACTGTGATTCAGTTTATTGATAAATCAAATCAGATAATCATTTCTTCCCTCTGCTGTGTAATTTCCAAGATTGTTAGCCTATCATTGTACTTTTCTTGAAAATATTTTTAATTTTATGAGTCAGACATCCGCATGGTATTCACTATCGTGTCTCAGTGCAATAAAGGACAGCTGGAGTTACCAGAGTCTCAGTGATTAGGAAGGAGAGAAAACTGGGAATAGTCAAGACCAGGGATGAGAGATTAACTTGACCAAGGGGGGTGGGGGGAAGGAAGGGGCTTATACTTAGACTCAGTGCCCCCAAAAAAACAATAAAACTGGTAGCATTTCATCAGAGGTTGAAACCTAAGAGAGAGCCTGTTGGCCCAGTGGTTCCTTGTTCTAGTATTTGAAATTAGTCTTTGGTCATAATGGTATTAATTGAATTACCAAATATGTATTGAATAACTACTATGTGCCTACCACTGTGCAGATGCTGAAGATATAATGGTGAACAGATGACCAAGACCGCTGGGTTTCATGGAGCTTATATTCAGAAGGGTGGGAAAGGGCATAAAACACTGAAGTGAACAACAATAAGCAGGGTATCCACCAATTGTAATAAGTTCTTGGAAGAAGTTAAATTAAGGCATGTGTTGACAAGTCAGTGGAAGGGGGAGAAGTTTCCATAAGGCAGTGTTTTCGACCTCTATTTCATTTTAGCCCATAAGGAGAATTTTTAGATTTCTTTTCCCTAATTAAATCCCCTATGAAATTTTAATGCCATATGTATATCATCTATATTTGTCTATCTACTCACCTACCATCTATCTGTCTGTTTATGTCATGTATATATATCTGTACTTTATACACTAAAAGAATAGAATTTTTTTTCATCCTCCCAGGAACCAGTTTTTACCCCTTTGAGTATGGGATCATGCCCATTGAGAATGCATGCTGTAGAGTGACTTTAGAGAAGTGAGGTTAGGTGTCATAGGACATAAAAGAGGCAAAAAAATAAACTGTAAAAAAAGAATGCAAGGCAGAGAGACCCTGGAAAGCAAAGGGATGAGGAGAGGAAGACCATGATAGATTCAGGAGACCAGTTTTCCTGTATTGTGAGCGAAGGAGGGAATGGCTATAGGAGAGCTTGAATGGATAGGTTATTAGGGGTTGAACGGAAATCTAGATTTTACTCTAAGTCCCATGGGAGGCCACTAAAATGTCATGGTTAGGAGGTACCACATCATGGTCTTAAGGGTGTTATTTACCAGGGAAGAAGCAAAAATTATTAGGCTGCCACTGTAGAAGAAGTCTGATGATATTCAAAGGAGGTCTCAGTCCAACTCAGGAATGGGAAGGGGGCACCAGGCTAGCTTACCTCACATCAGAGAGGGTCTGACCAGCCATGGCCGCTACATGGAAGGCAGCTAGGGAAAGGGGAGCTCTGTGAACACTAAAGCTAAGTTGGGATTGGCTCAAGAACTGAGTTGACCAAGGATGCAGAACAGAGCATCTCAGGACCCACACTGAGTAAAGATAGGAAAGCTAAGGCTGGCAGCTGACTAAATAGTGGCTCATATGCAAGTCCAAGACTCTATTCCCACTGCTTCCCAAATTCACACACTTCCTTTCATCCCCGCTCATGGTACTGCAGCCTAAGCTGGATTCTCTCCCGTAAGGAACTCCGGTTGGGCCCCATGCTTCCATCTTGCCCTTCTATAGGACATTCAGTACCCAGCTGTCTCAATGAACTTATCACTACCAAACGTAGATCATGTCTACCCTGCTTAGATCATGTCCTCCCATGGCTTTCCATGGCACCTGGAGTAGAGTCTGAATTCCTTTCCCAGGCCCGTAGGGCCCTGCCCAGACTGAAGTCCTAACTTCTGATCAACCTCATGCTGTCTACCTCGCCTGCTACATCCAAGCTTCAGCGGCTTGCATGTCTCTGGTGCTTGAACCCACTCAAGCCTTTCCTGTCTTGGGCTGTTGAACCTGTTGCTTCCCCTATTTTGAACATTTCTCCTTCAGATTTGCAGAGTTTTGTCCTCATCACTGTGTTTCAGGTTTTATGTGACGTATATAGAGGCTTTCCCACAACCCCTCCTGAAAGTAGCTTCCCACACAGTCACCCTTCCTGGGTCGTCCTCTCCTCCTTTGCCTTGTTTGATAACCTCCACTGTATTCATCATTGGTTGAAATTATCTTGTTCATTTATTTGTCATCTTGTTTAGACTCTTGTCTCCCTTCCATTAAAATGTAAACCCTAGATAAGGAGAGGCCCTGGTGATGCTGTTTAAGATCCTAGTGCCTGGGATGGAGTAGATAATCAATAAACTTGTATTACATGAATGAATTAATGAATTCAGCAACACACAGAAATGTGGCTACTTGGATATTTTCCATGTTTAACAACAAACATTTTTGAATGAATGAGTGAATGAATGAATACAAGCAATCCTAAAACAAGATATTACTATAAGACAACTTGGGCACAATTGATATTTTGAGTGAATAATTCTTTGTTTGGGGGTGCTGTCTGGTGCGTTGTAGCATGTTTAGCAGTATCTCTGGCCTCTATCCATTGGATGCCAGTAGCTGTGACAATAAAAAATATCTTCTGATATTGTCAAAATCGCCCCTAAAAGAAGCCATATTGGTTAAGACAGTCACCAGGGAAACAAAGGAATTAATTACAAGTCCCATAGCAGGCTAGGCATGCACAGAGGGGAGACAGACGGCCACTGCCTGTTTGCCAACAAAAACATCCATAGCCACTCATCAGTAACACCCACCGACTTTCTGAGGGTTCTTTTCTGCAATATTTACAGACATCTGTTTAGAGCTCCAGTTGGGCCAAACTCAGCTATTTATCAAGCCCACACAGCTCTTCTGGGCTTGACGAGAGTGGAGCATGCTTATTACTTACGAACCTCAGAAGGAGGACTATAATGATTTTTCCCCTCCCCTTCGGTAAATGATTTCCCAAAATTGCTTTTCAAACCAGCTCTATAATTTCATCTATGGACTATAAATCCCATAGGGACTAAAAGAAAATTTCCTTGGGCTCTCTGAGCCCTCTGACTAGATTTAATAATATCAGAGATGATTAGGGTTTCTTTTTAGCCATCTGTCTTTGACTTTACTGTAAATTTATGACACAAAGCAGAGTGGATACACTGCAGCCTTAGGTTTGCCTCTGGATATTAAATGCACAGCTGTATAATAAGTTGGAAAAAAGTTGATCTCTCCAAACAGTTCAGAGATGGGAAAGGATGAAAAATACAATTGTCAACCAAGCAGCAGTGATATTATTGAACACCTACTCTGTGCTAATAGGATGCCAAGTCTATTTTAGGATGTCAAGTCTACAGATGGGATAGACCATGTGTTCACCAACCCTTGAGTTTGTGATTTAGTTTTTGAGACAACCATGAAACAATTAAAGAATACCTTAGGGTTAGGTGACCAGACGTCCCGCTTTTGGCGGGACAGTCCCGATTTTTTAACAATTTGTCGCGCATCCCGCAGCATTTTAAAAAAGTCCCGATTTAAAAAAATATATATTACAATACTATTTTTGCATTCTATGAAAAAAAATTTTTTGCTCCATATAGACCGAATTTTTAATCAAGAATCCCCCCCCCCAAGTCAATGGTGTCCTGCTTTACCAATTTTAACATCTGGTCACCTTAGATGGGTGTTGGTTTCAAATGCCTCTGGATTTGGAAATGAGAGAGAATGCTGTTAAGGAAGAATGCCTGCTCAGAAATGGTTTCAAGAATAAGGTGGGGCTTGGTTGAGATTGGAAGGATATAAATTCTATGGAAGATGTTGAGGTTAATAAACAAGGTATTACAAACAGGAGGGAAAGGAATCACAGGAGTAGGAGTGAGTATGGGGTAGGCTGTGTTTGGAGGTCTAAGCTAAACAAAGCAGAGATCGCTAACTGAGGAGGGGAGGAAAATTGGTTGGGTCAGTGGAGTCAAATCTCGGAGACTTTCGCTGACAGGCAGAGAAGCTGGAGTCAACATTCTGAATTGGGGGCTTCCTGTTAGAGAGCGTGACCTAAGGAACATGCATCATTTGATCTTGCCAATTCCCAGAAGCCCATTCTGGTCCCAAGTATGACACTTGAAACATACACACTTGAACTATGTAGCTGTAGCCTCTGATTAAAGATGTATTTTTGGTCCCCGCCAGTGGCTCAGTGGATAGAGCATCAGCCTGGCTTATGGACATCTTAAGTTTGATTCTCAGTCAGGGCACACAGGAGAAACAACCATCTGCTTCTCCCTGTACCTTCCTCTCCCCCTTTTTTCCTTCTTCCCCTCCTACAGCCAGTGGCTTGATTGATTCAAGCATGGCCCTGGGAGCTGAGAATACCTCAGCTGGTCAGAGTACATCAGCCTCAGGCACTAAAAATAGCTTGGTTGATTCAAGCATTGTCCCAGATGGGTTGCCAGGTGAATCCCAGTTGAAGCGCATGTGGGAGTCTGCCTCACTATCTGCCCTCCTCTCACCTAAAAAGAAAGAAAGAAAGAAAATGTATTTGCCCATCTGCCATTTAACAGTACACAGAGGGCTCTGTTATGAGCTGTAGTGTGTCCTCCTCAAATTCATATATTGAAATCCTAACCCCCGGTTCCTCAGAATATGATTGTATTTGGATATAGGGCCTTTAAAGAGGTAATTAAGTTCAAATGAGGCCTTTGGGTAAGCTCCGATCCAATCTGACTGTACAAGAAGAGGAGACTAGGACACACAGAGAGACACCAGGCATGTGTGCACAGAGGAAAGACCGTGAAGATGCAGTGAAAAGATGGCCATCTGTAAGCCCAGGGGAGAGACCCCAGAATGAAGCCAATGCCGCTGGCACCAGGATCTTGGACTTCTAACCACCAGAATTGTAGGAAATATATTTATGCTGCTTAAGCCATATTGCCTGTGGTATTCTTTTATGGCTGTCCTAGAAAACTGATACAGGGTTGCATGAAGATCTTGGCAGCTTTAAAATCTTCTACTAAAAGTGTTATCTACAGTATTTCACAACATACTTAAATAAAGGTCTACGACTGCACTCTCTAAGATGGTACCCCCGAGCCAGCCACATGTGGCTATTTAAATTTAAATTAAGATTACATCAAATTAAAAATTCAGTCCCTTAGTTGTACTGGCCACTTTGCAAGTGGTTGGTGTGCACATGTGGCCATTGGCTACCCTATGAAGATAGAAGAACATCTCTATCATTGCAGATTCTGTTGGAGCTGGTCTATGAGGTGATGTCATCCTTCTGTTTGAAGGTAGGAAAGAATTCGCCTCGCAAGCAATCCGGCATGGTTACCTTTTAATAAATTAGGTTAATTGTGCCCTTCCTTTTATATCTCTTTTTGCCTTGGCTGCAGTGACGTTCACTGCCCAAATGCAGCCCATTATTTGATTTAAGCACCCCTAATTCCTCCTTATGTGTCCACCACATTTTTGCCTTCACGTTAGTAAGTGTGGTTTTGTGATATGTCTTGCATTCTATGCCATCAGAAAACTTATAGAAAGATAGGTCTATCTAAAAGAATAAATGAAGGAAAAATACTGCGATGCTGAATGAGAGAGACCCGTATCTGTCCCATAGCAAGAGGGTGACTTGATAAAAAGGAAGATTAATGTTGAACCTAGCAACAAGGAGGGTGGAATGATCCCAGAGACATGGCTGAATGGGGTTGGGGGGGTGGGATAGTCAGTTTTATAAAAAGCTACAAGCTTTGGCTCCAACACCAGACTGGAAAATTAGGAGAGGATGAAGCCACGCATCTGAAACAGATACCCAAGCCCAAACTAAGCGGCAGACACTCAAAGAGAAACCATGGAAGGCACCATTTGATTATGACAGAAAGCTACTGGCTGGCATAGACGTTCTTTAAAGATTTGGAGGATCCTTCCAAGGCACAGCTGGGGGTGAGGACTGTATTTTAAAAGAATCACCAAAAAGCAGGTCATGTGTGATGTATTCCGTGCAGCTCATCTGGCCAGAAGCCCATTGCAGATTTTGAGACCAGACTGTAGATAAGCCCCGGCCTCAAGTGAGGGCAGTAGGAAGGGAGAGAGTGAGCAAATCCAAGTCACTGGAAAGGATGGAAACTGGAACTAAAGGACAAAGGAGGAGCAAGAAGTCAGGGATGACAGATAGTCTTACAACCTGGGAGGGCAGGAATGGGGTGGCAGCCAGACCATTTTAGTTAGCTAGCCGTGATTGGCGCGCTGTGACAGCTGTGATGAGCTGAAATGTGAGTCTGGTTTATAGAACATGCAGGTGGAGACGTCCACAGGTTTACACCCGCAGTCACACTGAGGTGAGAGAAGAGGGCTGATGGTTACTCCCTCTGCTGCCACCTCTGGAGGACTCACTCTGTGCCAGTCATCACTCTGTGTCTGGCACGTATTAACTCGTGTACACACTCCAGCAACCCTGAGACCCAGAGACTACTATCCCCGTCTCACAGGTCTCAACAGTGAGGCTTTGGGGAAGTTATACTTGCCCAGAGTCCTTGCTTATAAAGGAATTTAATGGAAATCTAAACTTCAGGGAATACATAGAAGTTGTTGGGGAAAAAATGACAATGAATAAACTCGTTGAACCAAATAATCAGCAAAATAATTGTATTAGCAAACAGTATAGCATGTGCCAAGTACTTTTCCAAGCACTTCCCTTAATTAGCTCACACACTCTGCACGAGGGGTGGGCGCCGCCGTGGGACAGATGAGGAAACAGGTTGCCAGGGAGGTGAAGCTGCTCCAGGTCAGCTGGCTGGCACACAGAAGGCTGGCATTCAGACCAAGACAGTCTGGCTCTCGGGCCATGCTGTGGGCATTAACTTCTTTACTACAGAGGGAAGAGGACTAAAGCCAGAGCCCTAGCATCCCCTACCCTTCACACAACGGGCAAAAGGCGAGGCATTCACAAACAGGACAGCAGTGAGGGGACCATTGTGACCATCTGTCGGGTCTTAGTGTTGGCTGCTGCAGCGAGGCAGAAAGCACACAGAGGAACAGCCTTTGGACCTGGCCCATGGGTGACTGCTGACCTTTCAAGATAGTTGAGGACAGAAGTCCTAATGCAGAGGGTCAGGTAGGGAATGCACATGTAGGGTAGGCTGACTGGCAGCATAAGTCTCTCATTTGACACTGAGCAGAACGAAGCCTGGAAGAGAGCCAGGAGGAGCAGGGTCCACGGGAGGGTTGTTTAAAAAGTAGATTAGTGGTTGCCTAGGGCTGGGAGAGTTGGGGGAGGAGTTGGAGAGAAACTGTAAGTGACTGCGAATGAGTAGATAGTTCTTTATGGCAGCATAAGAATGTTCTAAAATTAATGTTGATTGTTGCACAACTCTGTGCATTGTACACTTTAAATGAGTGACTTGTAGGGTGTGCAATTATATCTCAGTAAAGCTATTGTATACAGGAAGAGAGAGAGAAGAGAGAAGGGGTTGCTGCTTAGCGTTGGGATAAGGGGACCTGGGAGATGGAGAGAAGCTTGGGAAGTCCATGTCCCTGACTCAGTCCTTACTAATATCCTAGTCACAGGGCCTGGTGAAACCATTCATTCACCCTGGTCTATTCTCCTGTTTTCAGGTGAGGAAACTAAGGTTGCGGAAGTGACTGCTGTGCTTGTTGATGTTCCTAGCCTCTTCTTTCTTTGCTGCATACCCCCTCTTTCTCAAGTAGAATCCTAAGAGTTTGCAGTTCAACCGAATCATCTTCCGGCCCAGCCCAGGTACACATTCCCAGTTTCCACACACATTCTCTCAGCTTGCCTGGGTCGTGTGTCTTTTCTGCAGGTCAAACATATCAGCACCATCGTGCCCCCGAGCCCTCCCACACATCTGCCCTCAGCCCTGCCCTGATCTACCCAACATGTCAAAGGAACCGAGGCACAGCTCTGGTTCAGGTTGTTCATTCCTCTGGGCCTCCATTTCTCTCACCCAGGAAGCAGAAACAAAGCACCCCATTTACCAGAGAAGTTGTGCATGTGTTTCCTAGCACTGCCATGAAAACATACCCTAGACCAGTGGTTCTTAACCTTTTTTGAGGTACCGAACCCATCAGTTTCATATGCGCATTCACTGAACCCTTCTTTAGTGATAAATAAAATATAATTTTTTTCCAAATTCAAGACATAGGTATATGTTTTTTTACTGGTGCACAAAATGAGCCGTGCATGAACATCACCTTGCTCAAAGAACAAAACCAACAAAGTGCATGAACTCACAACAAATGACGGTATTACTTTATTCTGGCCTCCGCGGCAGAGGCTTCTCCAAACCCCTGAGACCGACTCATCGAACGGGGTTCGACAGAACCCAGGTTAAGAACCACTGCCCTAGACTGAATGGTTTGGAACAACAGAAATACATTGTATCACAGTTCAGGAGGCCGGAAGTACAAAAAGCAATGTGTAGGTGGGACTAGTTTCCTGTGAGGCTGGGAGAAGGCTCTGTTCCGTGCCTTTCCCCCTGCGTCTGGCGTTGTGCTGGTCGGCTCTTCTGCTCCACTGGTTGAAGCCCAGCCTCTGCCTTTGTGTGTTTGCCTCCAAATCTCCCCTTCTTGTAATGACAGTCATAGGTGGTCATACGTGATAGGGGATTTTCTAATCTGGGCTCACCTCATTTTTTTAAAGAATTTTTATATATTGCGGGAGAGGAAGGAAGAGAGTGAAAGAGACAGGAACATCATGTTGTTCCTGTATGTGCCCTGATCAGGCATCAAACTGGCAACCTCTGCGCTTCGGGATGATGCTCTAACCAACTGAGCTTTCTGGGTTAGGGTCACCTCATCTTAACAAACTACGTCTGCAATGACCCTATTTCCAACAAAGATCACATTATAAGGTTATGGGGCTTAGCACTTCAACATGTGAATTTGCCAGGGGTCAGGGGATGAAAAGAACATGATTCAATCCATAACAAATGGTGAGCCAGTGAAGGTCAGAATGGGAAACTATTTTGTGAGGGGCTGAAGAGACAAAATAGCATAAGGATTAAAGGGGTGGGTTAGAGAAGAGTTCAAGTCTCCCTTCCTCCAGTTATATGTAATTGTGAGTCCTCCCAACAGTTACTTCACTTTCTCTTTCATGGGGATAGGAGCAGTGCCTCTTCTATGGGCTGGCTGTGAAAATGTCAGGAGGCCATGCGGGGAGGGCCGTCGGGGCACGCCCGGGCACACAGTGAAGGCCGGCCTCTGTTGTCCTCTCGGAAGGGGTGGGATGGGAAGGCATCTTTCTATCCTCTTGCAGTTAAACCTCCCAGACCGGTTTTCTCCTGGATCTACCACTGCCAAGATGCAGACAGGCTTGCTGGTACTCCTGCCTTCTGCTTTTAGTCACTTGCAGACATTTGTGGGAGCTGTTATAACAGAAGCTCTGAGCAGCACAAATGATAAACACATGCTGGTGTTTGGATCCTGCGTCCTCCAACCATCTAGTTGCTTACTAACCACTAAACCATCTGATTACCAAACTGTTCGCCCGTTTGAGGAGGTGCTGCCAGGAACGTGCCATGCTCTGGTTAGTCATTTAATACACTCTACATGAGCAGCTGCCCGGGGAGCCCTGGACAAAGGACAAAGTAACAACAGTGGCTGAACTCTGGTGTTTACACTGAGCCAGGCACTGTCCCGAGAACACTGGCTCATCTAGACTTATAGCAATCCTGTCAGGGACTACTACTTCCCCATTTAACAGATGAGGAGACTGAGGCTCAGAGAAAAAGGTAAGGGGCCTGGGCAAGGTCACACAGCCAAGAGTTGGTGAAGACAAATTGGTCTCTCGGGCTGGCTCTTGCCTGAAGCCATGCTCGTAACCAAGGCTCCAACCTTCTCCAGGAGTGGAAAGTGGGATGGCTCTGTCCCAGGCCCTTCGCTCTGCTTGCCCCATCTCCCTGATCCCAAACGCCCTGGTTCAGGGGAAGAAGACTGGTGTTCCAAAGCCTGGGTTGTCCATTCCTATTTTCTGCATCTGTAAAATGGGGCTGATAACCCTTGCTATTCCTGCCAGGTTTAGAGTCTGTTGCAAGCCATGTGTGAGCTGTAACCTGAATACTGGACAGAAATGCCTCAGAGTGGGTGCTTGCTCCAACGGGAGTGTTTCTTCCTTTCCATTTATCCTCCCAAACACATGTCACTGTCCCAGCTCCCCCAGCACGTCTGCATAACCATTCCTCAAGTTTGCTCAACCAGCACCAAAAATTAGCTGAGGATGGGGACGTGGTGATTAAGCTGACAGCCACGTGATGCTCACCCGAACCCCCTGGGGTTGGTGTCATTGTGCCCATGTCTCAGATGAGGCAAGAAGACCTCATGCCTCCTCCGAGACATAGGCTGCTAAGTGGCAGCTCAAATGCCCTGCAATCCAGGGCCAGTACTTGAATTTCACCAGCTCCCTCTCTGCTTGCCTCAATGTCTATGAATTATGAACAAGCTGGGTTCCTATTTTACTGCATTTTTATTGATTGGTAATTGGACACACTCCAAACGATCACCTTTCGCATCCAAGCCACTGAGCGCTAGGCTGTGCTGGGGAGAGTAGTGGTGTCAATTTACCGGGGCCACACCTTACCACACACCTATTTACACAGCATTTTCCTTGCTCTGCGGAATCAAGCCTCACGGTAAACCCACAGAGACAGGCAGGACGGGTGGCGTAGTGTCCAATGTACAGATAGTTAAAAAGAGGGACTGAGGTCATTTTTACCAAGAATCCAAGCCAGGTTTTTTATTCTGGAGCTCCTATGTGTTTGTGAGTATGTATGGACTTTGCTCGTGTGTTTGTTTTGCTTTCTCCCCGCCCCCGCCCCAGCATAATTTTTTTCTTGCAATTAAAAGGACAAATATATAAATATCATAGAACAACAATACACAATATTTAGAAATTAGTAAACAGAACATACATAATCGTGCCACCCTAAACAAAACTGCTGTTACTCTGTTGATGGACCGCATTCCTGGCTTTATTCCGCTACATATTTTTTCCTCCCACAGTTATAAGTGTAAGTGCCAGCTCTACTCATGAGCATGTGTGAGGACATCAGGAGTATGTTATGACGCTTGTTTAGGGAAGGACAGGGCGTCACAGCAAAATGGAGGAGGTGCCTGCTCTGGATACTTGAGGATTGGGGCTTCAACATATGAAATTGGGGGTAAAACACACATCCAGCCCATAATACTTGCTAACTTCCCTAGAGAGACTTAGAAAAATCCTTTTTTATTTTATTTCTAACTAATATAAGAATTGTGGGTAAAGAAGTATGTTTTTAGTATTATTTGAATCACTTACAGATTCATTCTTTAACCCATTTTTTAATTTAAGAAAAAAAATTTTTTTTTGCAGTTTTCATTTAGTGGCACAAAATAGTCTTCAATTCATTTGTAAACCAACTTATATGTACTGATCACCGACTATTCACCAAGCCCAGAGCCACGCTCTGGAGAGACAGAAAAGCAAAGCACCAGTGTAGACAGGAAAACAGACGATTAAACTATGGCGTTGCAAGTTCAATAACAGGACAGGTTCATAAAGGAAATACAAACAGAGACTTCAACTCATGCAGCTGTGGTTTGGAAAGACCCTGAGGCACCCTCCCCTTACCTCTCAGGGTACTGGGCTTTCATTTGTGCACCTCCTACTGGCAATTAAGAAGACAATTCAGTGTTTAGGAGCTCTAGATCTTGAAATAATTTTCCTATGGTTAAAAAAAGAGATAACAGCCTGACCAGGCAGTGGGGCAGTGGATAGAGCGTCAGACTGGGATGCGGAAGAACCCAGGTTCGAGATCCCGAGGTCGCCAGCTTGAGTGTGGGCTCATCTAGTTTGAGCGAAGGCTCGCCAGCTTGGAACCAAGGTCGCTGGCTTCAGCAAGGGGTGGCTCGGTCTGCTGAAGGCCCGCGGTCAAGACACATGTGAGAAAGCAATCAATGAACAACTAAGGTGTCGCAACGAAAAACTGATGATTGATGTTTCTCATCTCTTTCCGTTCCTGTCTGTCTGTCCCTATCTATTCCTCTCTCTGACTCTCTCTCTCTCTCTGTGAAAAATAAATAAATAAAAGAGATAACATAAACGTGTTGGCATGGTCTCATTATCTTTAAGAAAGAAAAGAGTTTAAAGCAGAATCAAAAAATAAAAAGCAACTGAAAGGAGATGCCCGCTGTCATGCTCACTGTCCCTGGCGTTTTGTCAAGATTCCAACCTTGTTGTGCGTGCGTGCGTGTGTGTGTGTGTGTGTGTGTGTGTGTGTGTGTTTAAAAATTTGACAAGGAGCTTTCTTCAGGTTTTCCCTGGAGGCAGCTGCTGAGAGCAAATCCCGCCCCCCCCCCCCAGTGGTCCCTGTGACCCCCGCTGAGATCATTTTCCTGCTCAGATGGATGTGTTTATTGTTTTCCTGCTTCTGGCTCCTACTTGGCTGCCATTTGTCAGTGTCCTCCGTGGTCCTGTGCTTCAAAGGTCGACTGGCTTTGTTCTGTTTTCTAGGTTGGGGCTTTCCTGCATCATTATTCTGTTTCTGTTGTTAGATGCAATTTGGGTTTGTTAGCTTTGTTGTGCTACAGGATCTCGCCTCGACGCTTCGCAAATATGACTCACCCTCCATAACTTTCATCACCTAGGTTTGTGCCTCCCCTAAAGCGTTTATAAGCTTATCAAAGATCGGCAGTGTTGAGAAACACGCCTTGTAAAAAACAGTCATTAAAAACCGTCAATAGCAGTGGTGACTGTTTCTCTCGTTGGCCTTCTAGGCACTGTGCTAGATCCAGGTCTGGGAGAACCAGGCAAGCATTCAAAAAGAAGGTAGCACTTGACCTGGTCCTTCATTAGACTTCCTACTCATCACTGTAGATATCACACAACAGGACCGTCATGTGATTAATAGGCAGATGTCAACAGACTCCAGGGATCTCTTAGGCTGGGATCCTCTCAAAGCAGAGCCTGGGATACAGGCTTGTGTGCAAGAATGTACGTGAGAAGTAATCCGAGGGAGGAGAAGTGAGGGAGATAGAATTTAGGAAATGAAGGAAGGACACGTATCAAAGGCAGCAACTGCTATGATAAGTGGTTTTCAACTGTGTTCTTCCAAGAGCCCAAGGTGCTCCAGTAGAAGCCACCCTCAGGAGGTGGGAGGGGAGGGTAAGCTGGCAGGATTCGATTGACAGGCAGAGGCAATATGCAGGCTTGGAAAGATACAGAGATCCACTGGCGTGGGTTCAAATCCCACTTCCTTTACCAAGCAGATACATGATCTTGGACAAGTAGGTGCAACTCTCTGTGCCTTTGTCTCTTCCCTGCTAAAGTCAGGTTGCATGAGAACATACAGGTGGAGTGCTCAATTACTGGGGAGATTTAGGAAATGCATCTCAGAACTGTCTTCCTGGGAAGCCAAAGGGGGACACATTGTCAGCGACTGTCATTCCCTGTTAGTCAGGTGGCGCCCTAGGCACCGGCTCCCCAGGACATCTGGGCTGTACATGCTTGTGAGTGGGCTCCCAACTGTCACATCAGCTACACCTCAGGGTAAAGCACAGGTACAAGCAGGGCCCAAGGCTCTGTCAGGTTGCATCTGCGTGAAGCCGGTCAACCAATGCCTGTGTGTGGTCCCCAAAGCAGTAGCAAGAGGATGAAGAGGACTCAGAAGATTTAAATGCAAGCAGTGCCCAATACAGTGGAAATAAAATTATATGCACCCCAGTGGAAATAGATATAGAGACCTATAAAGCGGCTACACCTTGCAAGAGGCAGCATAGAAAATGGAGGTAGACACATTGGCATAATGGTAAATGTTCTAACAACCAGTCCTGGAAATGAAAGCCCTGATATTTCACACTGGCCAATTTCCATGGTGTAAATACTCTCTACCATGACCAAATACCAAGTTACCAACATGACATCACTAAATGCGTAGTTAGGATGAGACGCGCACAATCATTGTGGGAGCTAGCCCCCGGGACACAATTCCTGGTCCCGAGTTCTGTGAGTTGATTGATGACAGGATCACTTGGAGGGTGGGTTTCATCAGGCATAGAGCTCACTTTTGCTAGTCTCTTGTATGGAGAAACCCTGACTATGTGCCTACTTGATCACCTGGTACAACTTAACTGAGAAAAACAATCTCAGAACATTCCAGAATTTTACTGTGAGGCTGTGTAAAAAAACATTAGTATCTAGGCAGAACCTCCCTCAGCAGCCTCAGGACCATTTCAACATAATTCCTCATGCCTCTGTTTAGCTCCCATTTCTTGGACGACACCCTCCCCTCCAGTTCAAGTGCCATCTGTGTGCCCCCAGCATCCTGTACTTCCAATACTGAGATATCATATATATTGTCTTTTTATTGTCCACATCCCCCATCAAACCTTAAGCTCCCCAAAGGCAGAAGCAGACATTGTGCTTAATTTTATATTCCCAGCATCGATTTACTAACACAGTGCTTGAAACCATAAATATGGGTTTTCCCCGTCTCTCGCTGAAGGAAGAGTACTGAGGCATGCCCAGAGCTGGGCTTGCTCACGAGCTGGGCAGTGGCCTTCCACGAAAAGCAAAAGCAAAGCCAGCAGCTATGTCCTCGCCACCAGTGATTAGAGAGAGGGCATGGAGCCCTTGTTTAGTGCCTGTTGAGAAGGAATGTAATAAAAGCATAGAGTAGCAATGAAACACTGAAGTAACAACTCAGACAACAAAAGAGAAGGCATCATATTTGTCCCATAATTAATTATCCAGTGAAGGCACAGATAACAGGAGCTGTGAGTGTTTAGGAAAAGTGAAGAACCCTTGCAGAAGGGTCGGTGTTAGGCAGATAAAATATATTATGTTCACTTTGTTAAAGATGGTGCTGCCCACGTGCAAGTTTTAAAAGTAAGCTTTTCCCCATATCCTTGACTGATTGGATGATGTAGGGTGGTGCACTCTCATGAGGAATCCTCCCAGTATGTCTCAGATAAGTGACTTTGTATCAGAGACTTCCTTGTTTGTAGATTGGATTAAAGGTTTGGATTTCTACACTATAAAGTAGGGCAGACCAGGAGCTTGCTCTCTCAGTTCCTGAAGATAGTATTAGAGAAGAGAGCAGAGAAAGGCCACGTGGAGGAGAGGAGAAGCAGTCAAGATGGTGGAGTGCTGAGAGAGAAGCCAGTTTGTGCAGAGAGAAGGAGATGGGGAACAGAGGTGAATAAGTCTGGTGAGCTAGAAACCTTTGATTCTAGGAATCTCGGATAAGTCAGTAGCTTTGTGAGCACTGAATGAGTGGGTTTTGGAGCCCAGTGTGTGTATTTCTCGCCCGCCGGGTGCAAGCTAGAATTAAAGCTGATGGCTCACCAGTTCTTGGCTCCGTTGTTTCATTACTGACTGTCCGAATCTAATGTGAACCTGCACTGGCCAGGTGGCTGTGATGGTAGCCGTGGCTACTGGCTTTACAGTCACGGTTATGTTCTGACAGGGTGATCTGTTTCAGTGGCTTAAAACAGCAAAGGAAAGTAGAACTGAGAGAGAAGAAAGGGGAACAGGAGGATGTGGGCCAAGAATGACAATAACAATATGTCATCATCAACAACAATGCATAGCGAGACCTCACTAGGAACTGGGCACCGTCCTATGCACTTTATATGCATCGGACCCCTTTCACCCTTACAGTCGCCACAGGAAGTAGAAGCTATTATTTGTCCCTGTTCCACAAGAAGGAGAATGAGACACAGAGGAGGAAAGCACCTTGCCTAAGGTCACATCATAAGACATGAACATTAAGGCAATCACTTATTTTTAAAGAGGTTTTTAAAGATCAGTTTAACTTTTAATTAATTTTACACTTTTTTATAGCAGTTCTTTCTCAAATTATCTATTTCTTCCAACCCTCCTCCCTTCTTTACTTTTCTGCAGTCCTCACTGTAAAGACTCCTTGAGCTACTAAATGCTGGGGATTCCACCTGGATTTTCTCAGGTGGGCCACTCACAGCCCAAACCACTTCAGCAGGTCAGGAGACGGAAGTTCAGGGACATTCAGTCCCTTGTCCGAGACTAGACGTTTACTCACTGGAGGAGCTGGGATTTGAACCCACCTTGCTGGTTCACTGATTCTTTCCATGCCAGCATATTGCGTCTGTCCATCCACCTGTCCTGCCAGCTCACCCTGCCCCCATCCTCTGTGCATGGCTTCCACTGGAGCACCACAGGCTTAGGGAAGAACACAAGCGGAAACCATTTCTCACATAAATGTCTGCAGCCAAACTGCTAGAAAGGGAATAGATTCCTCTTCTGATGACTTTTGGAAAATAAGGACGACCGATAAGGTGAAGTGTAATTACAGTTGAAATATTCTTTGCAAACATATCAACTCTTCTAAGGAAAACAAGGATCCCCCAAAATCCACTCAGTTCCCTGGGTGCTGAGCAGGGCCCCAGGAGCCGCCATGTCAGCATGAATAACACTGCTGCTTCAAGGCACAGGAACATGAAAAGTTGGGAAGCAGCAGCTGCTCTTTTCTCCTGAAGGGAAATTTCAAAGGTTTCCTGATAAAGCTAAAAACGGGCTTCTCCCAGCGCGTTTCACAAACCAGTGGTTTTGGAAATTCAGCACACATTGTCACTTCTTAGGAATTACACCAGGCATTCTGAATCTTAAAGACTGAGAAGTCCCGCATTAAGGAAACCGCATCAATGTCAGTTAATCTACCGTTTCCCAAAGTTGTTACTATGTTACTGTTATTATTATTGTCATCTAACATTATTGGAGCTCATACTAAAATGACAGGCATTGCGCTAAGAGCTTTTCGTGAAATTTTACGTTGAATCCTTATAAGTCCATGAGGTACAATTACTATCCCCATATTATAGATGAGCAAAGGCTTAGAGAGATGAAATCCTTTTCCTGGGGTCATACTGGTAATCGCTGACATCTGAACCCAGTCTGGCTCCAAAGCCTTGCTTGTAACCCTTGAGTGTGAGCATTTACCATCATCCTACATGACAGGGTCCCCGGCAGGGCAGGGTCTCAGAACTGGCTGGCAGTAAACAACCAGTGTCTGCAGCAGCCAGCACTGCTCAGTAACACCAGTGTCCAAACTAGAATCCTGGCTTATTAACTAACAGTGAGAAGCAATACCCTCAACTTCAGACATACAGTATCTTTGGAATTGTTCCTGTTGTCCCTATTGAGGAGAAAATAGGGGATCCTAAAAAAGGAATTAACAAAGAGCTAATTGGCAGCTTCTATCACGCGCTCATTTTCCCCACTATCAGCCCAGGGGCCGAACCTGCCCATCCTCTGGCTTGGTGCCCTAAGCAGTTTAGCAACAACTTACGTTCACTGAGACAATGTCTGCGGCTGCCGTATTTTCTCAATTTCTTTGGCCATCTGCTTTTTTGAAAGCTAAAGCCCCCACACTGCAAGTGTTCTGAGAGCTTTTACTGCAGCCTGGCACTGTGAGAGACACTCCGAGTCACAGAGCAGACGCAGTGGTGTGCTGCAGCCGGCTCACAGTAGCTCACAAGAGCCTGTTGTTAAATATTCACAATTTTTGTGAGCCGATCATTCAACAGAGCTATTATATTGAACATTAAAGTATATCAAATTACAATTCAAAAGTATGAAGGTACCAAATACTTAAAACTCATCACTTAATTGTTTTACTATATTTGATGACCTTGACGTTATTGACGTATATTTTATGTGAATGGGGAAAGTACTGTATCAGGGTGGGTTGTTGCAAAAGGCCTGCTAAGTAGCTGGGAGGGACCCATGTGGGAGTCATCAGGGAAAGCCTCTCAGAGGGGCTGGACTCGAGCAAAGCCTTGGTGGAAGCAGAGAGCATGACAGGGGAAAGCGTGGGTGAGAACAGCACAGCTGGAGAGCAGGCGGTTGGCGTTCCCTCACTATGTAAATTATAAGAATGGGGGAATGGGGAAATGGATGGAGAACTAACAGCAAGGAGGGATTGAAAAGATGAGACGGGGCCAGCTGCAGGGTCTGACAAGCCAGAAGCAGAACTGGAAGAAGGATTCAAGTCCAAGGTATTTATTTGGGATCTAGAATACCCCAGTGGGAGAGGTGGGAAAGTGAGCCAGGAAAGGAAAGGCAGTCACTACAAGGTGCATTAGCAAGCCAGCTACACCTGTCAGCAATTGGAGGTTCGCTCGACAGGGGAATGATGAATGACACTATAAAATGCCCACTACTGAGTAATCCCATCTAGGGATGAGAGAATCGGAATACTTAAGCATCAGCTCACAACAGTCATCAGCTGAAAGCTGTTCTGAGAGGGGGCAACATTAATTCCCTGGTACTTCTGGCTCAACAAGAGAAAGCTTTAGACAAAGAAACAGGTGACTGACACTATGAGGTCAGTAAGACTGAGGGGCCAAGGGCAGCACAGGGAAAGCCCTGCTATACCTGTTAAGTCAGTCTGGGTTTGGTGAGCTCAACAACAGCGATTCACGGTACAGGGTGGGCAAAAGTGGGTTTACAGTGGTTTGTATGAAAAATAATACAATAATTACTAAGTAATACAAGGATAAACGCTGTGTTTCACATACTCACAACTATAAACCTACTTTTGCCCCACCTGGTATGTTCTTGATCAGAGCTATGTCCTTGAAAATGCTACCTCCCCAAGGGCTTTCTCCAAGATAGGATCCCTACGACATGGTGCAGAAGAAGGTGCAAGGGTTTTGGTTCAGAAGATCAGAATTCAAGTCCTGCTGCTGCCACTTAGTAGCTGTATGATTACGAAATTTAGAGGGTTCTTGTCTCCTCCTCATCTGTGAAGTGGGAACATTCCTACCTACCCCAAACAGTTGTTCTGAGGATTAAATAATATACAAGAGGGGTGTTTTGTACATTGGTGTTTTGTTAGTTACCACATGCAGAAATTTCAAAGAAAGAAGAAAGTCTTTAGAGCAGAGTTATTCTTTTAACCTACTCTTAAAGGGGTCCTTCCTGGCCTGACCTGTGGTGGTGCAGTGGATAAAGTGTCGACCTGGGAACACTGAGGTCGCCAGTTCAAAACCCTGCACTGGTTCGGTCAAGGCACATATGGGAGTTGATGCTTCCAGCTCCTCCCCCATTTCTCTCTTTCTCTCTCTCTCTCTCTCTCTCTCTCTCACTCTGTGTCTTCTCTCTAAAATGAATAAAATAAAAATAAAATAAATGAAAAACAACAACAACAAAAAACTTAAAGGGGTCCTTCCTATGATATATTAAAGTTTGTTCTCTTTTTTAAAGGTAGGTACATCTTCAAAGAGACCTCTGATATTTCTCCATTCTGTTATTGGCATTCTGGGCAAAGAACAGCCTCTGATTAGTGGTGATTGTGCTTATGGTGACATTAGTCACTTTCACAGTGACAGCCATGCCCATCAGCAGGAGTACTAACAGATACTACTTTGATTTAAAAAAAAAAATCATTTCTATGTATTACTTCAATGCATCAAAGTTTATTATTCACTCACCAGCACTTGAAGGATTTAGATAAGAGACAGTCTTGAGTTATCTGTCTCCTTGGCCTGATGCAGACCCTGAAATATAAGCTGGGTTCTCCATGGCACCTTGGAAGCCTCAGTTCTCGTAATGGAGGGCCAACTTGGAAGGATGACGTTAAAGGGAATTCAGGTTCATCTTCCCAGTAAGGCTTAGGGTGGAAGAGGGAAGGTGGAATTTCTCAGAAGGGGAGAAAAACTGGAAGAAATGAAAAAGGGAAGGTTAAGCCGCATTGATACCAAAGATGTAGTAGAATAGTCCCCCCTTATCCATCAGGGGTATGTTGCAAGACCTCCAATGGATGCCTGAAACTGCAGATAGTACCGAACTTTTGATACAGTGTTTTTCCTATACATAGATACCCATGATGAAGTTCAATGTATAAATTAGGCACAGTAAGAGATTTACAACAATCATAGTAAAGTAGAACAATTACAGCAATATACTGTAATAAAAGTTATATGACTATGGTTTCTCTCTCAAAATATCTTATTGGACTATAGTCACCTTTCACTTGAAGGAAGCACTTTACAGCTTCTCTTCGGCATATCTGAATTGCCAGCATCATACCCATGCGCTTTGGGGCCATTATTAAGTAAAATAAGGGCCACATGCACACAAACACTGCGATTCCACTACAGCTGATCAGCTCATCAAGACGTCTGTTATGTGACTAGCAAGCAGGAGGTGCATACAGCATTGGATACACTGGGCAAAGGGAGGATTCACATCCTGGGCGGGATGAAGCAGGACGGTGAGAGATTTCATCACGTTACTCAGAGAAGGATACAATTTAAAACTTATGAATTGTTTATTTCTGGACATTTCCATTTAATGTTTCAGACCACGGTTGACCACAGGTAACTGAAACCCCAGCAAGTGAAACCACAGGTGGAGGAGTAGTGCTGTATTATGGGGAAAGTCACATCTGTGCTTTATAATTTCCATGAGATTACCTGTTATTAAACTATTTCCTTTAACCACATAACCTTTAATATTTGATAATAAAAGTTGCTAAAGGGACTCGGGTTCCAATGCAAGTTTAGCAGAGACACATTCATTCCAGTGGAGTCCCAAAGATCCCTGTTCAACTTGAAATCATTGCAATTAAGAAGGCACTTTTTAAATAAAAAAATAAAAAGAGAAGGCACTTTTCAATCCAACTCAGTACCCTCACAGCATTTTCTTGGGTTTGCTTTGTCTTTAATTTCCATTAATTGGCAGTTTACAAGGCTATACAGACAGGAAAACTGAGGCTCAGGAAGATTGGTATTGGGTGGAGATTCGCATTCTTTCTGTCTAATCTAAGGGTCCCTCCACTACGCTGCCTTGCTTTTTTGGATCGAGTGAATCTTTCAGAAGGTAGGAGAGATTATTACTGAAGTACACCGAGGAGTAATGAGGGCAGTGTATGACTTGTTCTGCCTTTGTGTGGGAGACACATGGGTAGGAAGGATTCTGAACTCCCAAACTTCCCTATCTTCCCACATGGGAAGGAAATCATCTGAAGCCAGATACTGAAGTTCTGGCTCGATAAGACCTTCTAGATCTAAGCTGCCCCTTTCTGTCATCCTAGGAAACAATCAATTATTTTATACCCAACTAGGCAGGGAAATAGAGAACAGATATATAAACCTGTATCCTTTTTTTTTTTTTTACCAAAAAGATACACTCTGAAGAATTTCATGGCCCAGTAAGTGTGTGAATGGGGAGCTATGGGGATGTAAAAAAAGGCATTAAGGAATCTGCTAAATGGCTCAAGAAACTAGAAGTTTCTCTTACTGACCTCATACCAATTGGCCCAGCAGGCTAATTATGTTGTCTCAGAGGCCAAGAGAAGGCGGCACAAGCACAATAAGCTAGTCACTGACTCAGACGTTTGGAAATGTTCTCATTACATCCAAATTAATGGCACACCCATGCACACAGATGGCCATGGCAGAAACCTCTCCTCCAAAGACACATATTCAAACATATATTTTGTCCACTCTTGCCTCTAAATTTCTCTTGAATCTAGTCCTTTCTCTTCACTCCAACAGCCACTGCTATAATTCCACCCACCATGTTTCTTAAGTTAGGTTACTTTGCTGGCCACTTGTATCCCTGCCTCCTGTCCACTTGACCCCTGCTGTCCTACAGCCAACACAAGAATGTCAGGTCCAAATGCCTCCTGAGAATGTAGCTACCCATAGTGCATTTGGTTGACTGAAAATATAGGCTTAAAATAAAAAGGAATGCATTAGCCCTCCCAAGCTGACCATGAGCATGCCTTCCATAGGACGTCGAAAGTTTCTTAAACCTTCAGTCTATAAATAGTCTACTTGGCATAGAACTTCCTGGGTTATTCCCCTGCCCCGATACCCTACAGGGCCATGGCTTCATTCTGGGGTAGCACACCTGGGCATCACCCCGGTCACCATCCTGTTGTGTAGTCAAAGAGTCATATTGCCTTTTACTCTCTTCAAAAGGAGCATCTATAAGTCAGACACACCTTTCCCTGCTGACATTGACACCCTTCTGAATACAGTTTCAATATGCTATTGTTCTAATAAAGTATGTTTCTTTTTAGTCTCTAACTTAGAGGCAAACCCACTCCAACACTCACACCATGATGAAGAGGGGAAGGGAAGAAGGACAAGAGAAGAGAAAGAAATTCCTGTTGTACTAGGAATTCTTTCAGACTCAAACCAAACATCACCTCCTCCAGAGTGCCTTCTTTGCTTGCTCCTCAACAAGAGCCAACCATCCCTTTTCCATACTCCCAAGACCCCTGGGTTTCCTCTGCCTCACCTCCTTACCACACTCCACATAATTCTTACTCTGCCTGTCTTTGTCCTCTATCCAATTTTGAGCTCCTTGGGGGAAAGAATATTTATTTATCTCAGGGTTTAGACTGTGTAGCATAATACCTGTCTCAGGAGAGGCTCCCAGGAAATGTTGGTTCAATGAAATCGTCTCTCTCTCTCTCTCCCTCTCCTTTAGCATGGCTATTAGTTAAAATTAAGTTGCTCCAGAAACAGGTGTTATCCATCATTCCTTATCTAGCTTTTTATTTATTCAGGAGTGCCTTGGCCAGCTAAACAATGCTGAGGCTTCCATATCACTTGTCAGTGTAGAGGCTGAGCCAGTGGGGAAGGGGAAGGGCATTGAAACCAACCAGCCATTGATGAAAGGCTAAAAGTCCCCTGAGAGCTTGTGAGTGAGTGAGTTTGTATGTGTGTGTGTGTGTGTGTGTGTGTGTGTGCTCGCGCGCGTGCATGCTGAGATGCTCTGCCTGCAACCAGGGTGTCCAGAGGAAACACAAAGCTACTATGCTTCCTGATTTGCAAACCCGATAAGGCCCTTCATTGATGGGTGTTTTACCTAGACCAGAATGCTGTTTTGATTGGGAAGAATTCTGGGTTGATTAGTTGAAACAAAACAGTCTCCAATTAACAGAAATAGTCTGGATCTGGAATGGGAAGTGTTCAGCAGTAGTGTTGCCAGGCAGCCTATTTAAAATTAATTAGAGGTGAAGATACGTGGAACCGAAGAACACCCCCACCCCCTGGGGTGTGGAAGAGGGTGTGGGAATATGCCAGTGTTCTTGAGTGAGTTTGTGCTGCCTTCCCCACCCCATGTCGCAAGTGGTGGCTCTTGTGTAGCATATGAGCTAAAGTGGGTCTATATGTGAAAAGATGGCTATACCAGAGAAAGGAAGATAACTATAAAATCCCCCTTGCTATCTAAATCACCTTGGCTGCTGGATTTGCAGATCAAGAGTTCAGGAAGCAAGAAATAGATGGAACTATTAAGACAGGCTCAATATACCTCATTTAAGCAAACCATAAACTGTGTCTAGACACAGCTATGATTCCAGAAGGAAGGGAAAAGTGATTACTGTTGGGACCACCCAAAGGTGCCCAAAGTATATGTCTAGTCAGGGGAGACCTAGCTCTGCTCCTGGGGACTTAGACATGCACATCTAACCACTGCAAATCTTGGCTGCTTCTCACTTGGTCTGGTGTGGGGTAAGATGTTTCAAAGGCAGAGGCAGGTCTCTGACAACTGCCAGAGTGACAGCCAGCAGACCTGCAAAGGGAGAGAAAAAGCTGAGTAGACCTCCAAAAAAGCTTTCCAAAGGTTTCACCCATATATAGCCACCATGCATAGCGGGGGCAAAATGCTCAGTGAAAAACCCCACTGAGTTATAGTTCAAGATACTACCAGATGATCATAATGATGGCCTTGTATTGTGTCTTCTAAGAATGAGTATCTCAGTGCATGTATTACTCAGCACACTGAGTGTCTCCATATGTGTGTGTATACTTAATATGTCCTTGTATGGATATATGTATAGAATATGTATGCATGTATCCTATACATATACATAGTGTGTGTGTGTGTAATGTGCATACACACAGAAACACACACGTGCCTACAGGGAATCCATCAGAGGCTAACACAAATATCCATTATTCTAGATCAGCAGAGGCAAATTGAATTTTATCTCATATAGCAAGTTCAATAGTTGGCCAGTGGTAACCTGGAAGTCTATGCTGGGAAAGAGTCTGAGGCCAAACCTTAGACAAAAGAAGGGCTCTTATTAATAGGGGATGGGCATGTATGCCAATGGGTGTGGAGGGAAGTGGGTGGTGACGGGCTTCCTACTCTTTCTTCTCTGGGGCAGGTGGGGGCCCCAAGACACCATAAATCAATATCCTCTTGCTCCAATTCCTCAAAGGATTGCTTTTACTGAACTGCATTGACAGTTTCCTGTCATGCACTGAGAGATACTGCAATAAGAAATCCTATGTGTACCTCTCAGGGGTGCTTGGAGAACTTTATCCACATCAGAGATTCCCCTTTATAAGGTCCCATGGGAGAAAGACATCCAGTGGGAGAGGAAACTGCGTCTGTCTTAAGATACGGGTTGCCCGGGTCTTCTGGGGACCACGATCCTATAATGAATTACGGCTCCCTCTGCCATGCTGTGGGAGCCAGAGTGGACTCTCCTGTAAACCTGTGTGGGACCTGCTGTACGTATATTGCCTGCTCCTCTTACCCATAACTCAATATTATGTCTTTATTAATACTTCTCCCTTTGTCCTAATTTGATCACTGTATTTGAGACTCTTGGGCATTGATATTTTTCTAAGTCACCTCAAATCCTACTTGAATATATAACAATCAGGAAATCTTGTGCAGTTTAGAAAAGCTTATTTTTTTTTCACATCAGCACCTACTGAGACAAGTCGTTACTATCTGGAAAATTCAAGCATGTGTAATACTATATTTGATAAATAAAGAATAATTGTGTGTGCGCACGCACGCGCCTGTGCATGTGTGTATAAAATACATGTGGCTCTTATTAGGGCTTGGAATTAAAAGGCACAATGTGAGCTGCTCAGCACCATAGAATCATGGTAATTACCAAGGCCGGGTCCATCAAGGCAGCTGAGTCAGACATGTTTCAACCAAACAAAGGAAGCCTAGGCCATTGTTAGAAATGTGCTGCTTATTAATGGCTGCAAGGGAACATTCTTTCCCTGCCTTGATCTCAAAATGAAAGGACAGTTAGTCCTTCCAATGAAAAGATAGGCAGGCATGTGCTGGCAGGGACCGGGCTTCCAAACGGAGAAGCAGGAGAGAAAGCAGCCTCTCAAGCAGAGGCAGAGCAGGAAAGGTAATGACACTTATGAAGCTCCTACTATGTGCCAGGCACTGTATTAGGCACTTCGTAAAAATTCTCATTCAACTTTCATACCCGACAATACATTTTGAGACGTGAAGAAGCTTAAGGACCATTGGCACTCTTCTTTTTATTGTATACATTTCTTTTTTTTACTAACTTTTGGATTTCCAATTGAATCAACAACAAAATAATAATAAGAAGAAACTTAATTAAGCACAAAGGGTCAAAACCCTTTCTGCACGACCATGTAGCTACTGTGAGGCAAAGCCAGAATTTCAACCTAGGTTTGTCCAACTTTCAACCCATATGACTTGCACTGTACCAATTTCCCTTGGAATGCGGCCTGGGAACCACCTGGGTGAGCAGTCCTGGGGGAGTCATAATGTAGATTCCAGAGTCGCAATCCAGACATATTCATCCAGAATCTTGGTTGATATCTATATGCACTAAGTCTCAAGGACCATGACACTAAACCTGGTGGTCTCTCAAAGCCTACACTATCTTGCCACAATGGTAGGCTTTGAAAAGCCCCCTCAACCCCACTCACAAGCTCCGCCCCCCCAGCATCAGGCCATGGAGCCCTAAAACCCGCCCCCACAGGGACTCAGCTTATGGAGAGCAGTGCTGTGGAGAAGGGGCAGCTGTGAGTTTATCAGCCCACTGCATCCGCTAAAGGAGCACTTAGTAAATATATCAATGTCTAACAACTATAGTAGTTAGATAACATATAAACTAATGAAACTAATATAAAATTATACTGAATGTCCACTGTAATTGAAAAAAAGATGGAGCAACCTCACGGGCCCTGAATCAGGTCTTCAGATCCCTGTCCCTGGCAGGACTGATTTGGACAAAATCAAGCCGACCTCCTCCCTGGCCAGGCCTCTGCTCTCTGTCGGGCTTCCATAGAATCCCTTTGGCATATTTCAGGAGCCAGGCTCTTGCCGGGTACTGAGCTTTTTCCTCTGGGCCTTGGTTTCCCAGTTCTTAAAATGAGGGGGAGGGACAAGAATCCCTAAGGCCTCTTCTTGCTCAAAGTTTCTACCCAAGTGGGTAGACTCAGCTTCTGAAAACAAACTGCCTTCTTTGGGGAAGAAAAACATGGCTCCTGAGAACACTGTCCCAGGGCAGCTATTTTAAGCTTTGTGGCCAGACACTGGCATGGACGAGACTCATTTGTCAAACTAGCCTTTGTTCCACAGGCCCTGATGTCTCCCTCCTCGTTTGGAGCCTGACTTCCCACCTTCCCTTGCCCTGGCTCTGAAGCCAGGCACACGAGAGGCTGGATCCTCTCTGTCTCTTACCAACGGTGGGACATTGAGCAGTTTACTCAACCTCTCTAGACCTCATTTTCTCCCTCGGTACATAACACAGATGTCTGCTAGGGGCTCCCTTTCCCTTAAAGAGCCACTTTGACTCAGACTCTCAGCCAATTCTGTGGTCCGTGAAAGTGTGAAACTCTTCTTTCTATATTTGCTGTTTCCTGGGACTTATAATCTGGTGGCCTTCCTTGTGACTTTGGGTAGAGTCACTGTTCACCTGGGAGCACCCTGATATCAACTCAGCGCCTTCCCTGAGTTCCATAATACACCTGCCCCCCCCCCAACCACACATACATCAAGCATACTGAGCTTTAGCAAAAGTTGCTTGAGACTCAGGGGCATACAAGCATGGGGATAGGGATCACACTCTGGCACCTGAACCCTCAGCCTTTAAGTCTCCACCAACGCCCCCTTTTTCCAACTCCCCTCACTCCTGCCTCCCTTCCCTCTGTCTAGTTAAGTAATTTCTTTCCTCTTAAGACTTGGTATCAGCAAACGCATAAACCCTGAGGCGGGGAGGAGGCCAGCTTGTTCTCTGTTTCTTTTTGTTTTATCACAGTATTTTATTCCAAACACATGGCTCTCTCCGTAAGAGGAATTCTGGTGCATGGAACTGTCTCTATCTAATCATGTGTACACTGAAAGCAAACGTGTCCTCTCTCAAAGTATTTGAGACCATGGGTGATCCTTTCCATAGAGTTCCCAGAAGATTAGAAGCCCATTCAACCCCACCCACCACCGCCACCAATGCTGACAGCAGGGTGGATGGGCTAGGATGAGGCAGTCAGCATGCACAATTTAGGGAGGTCCTCACTCTCAGCTTCATGCACATCTTTGAGAGTGAATGCCTCCTTAAATGGTGCCTCCCCCTGGTCCTGGCCCTGGGGGTAGCACTGTCTGCCCCTTATGGCTCTTTGAATCTGACAGGTGTCTATTTGATTCCAGCTTCACCAACCACTCACTATCTGAACTTAATCAAGCCGCTTAAGCTCCACCTATTTATAAAATTGGGCTCAGACCCCTGAAATGTAAAGGGTTTTTGCAGGAAGTAAAGGTGTCCATATATGTAGAGCACCTTGTTCGGTAAGTGCTACTTTCCTCTGCCCAGGAAAAAAGGATGGTATCAGCTTCCCAGGTTCCGATAGTTCTTAGTTTCATTTAATAAAATGAACTAAGCAGGAGATGGGACTAACCCAGAGCCACTTTTCAGAGTTTCCCTTCCTAAAATCAATTTTGCTTTGTCCCAGCATTGTGAATGACGTGAAAATCTAGAGGGGAGACAAAAGGAAACCGAGAGTGAAATAGATTGTAGACTTGGGGAGTCATTACTCGACTACAAGGCACTGCCTTTGGAGAAATCTTGAAAACAACATAAAAAGCCGGAAACGTCATCTGTCTTTAATCCCCTCCCCCTCTTCTTGCTTTGAAAGTCCTTGACCATGAAATTGACTAGATGCTTTACTTGGTTCTTTGATGATCAATGGTACATGTTCATTTGATCCTTTCCTGGTAATGATACATTATTTAAAAAAATAATGAAAAAATAGAACACTCACAGATGTGGTAGTTGATAAGGTATGTGGAAATATGGTCAGATTTTTTTTTATATAAAGTATCTCAGAGGAAGAAAGAAAGTTGGCTTCACAGCCCTCTCCCGCTCGCTAGCTTTTCCGACGGTGCAGATTACTGACCTAGAGCTCGGCCAGTGTCTATGCTTTCCTCCAGGGGACGCAGCCCTGTCTCATTTCTCTTGCAGTCTCCCTCTGTGGGGACATGCCTCCCTCCACATGTCACCTGGAAAGAGACTCTGCCTTGTCAAGCTATTCCATCATGGTTGCCCTTGAAGTCACAGATCAACCAGTCAACTCCAGATTTTCAAGGACCGTTACACATTTATATAGTCTACCTGTCTGGTTAAGAATGTGCAATACAATAGAACAATTATTAGCTACTTATTGAGAACTTAGTACCCATCACGTGGCTAGGAGGGCTTTGCATACAGTAAGTACTGTTATTGCCCCCATATATGGATAGAGAAACTGAGTTTCAGTAAAGTTAAGTAACTGGACAAAGGTTGAACAGCTAGTAAGCAGAACCAAGATCGAAACCAGTCAGTCCATCTCCTCATTCTGCACTCTTAGCCAGGAATCGGTGCTGCCTCCCTTGGGTCACCCTAGATACACCCATTCATTTATATCACCCCTGAACTACAGTTCAGAACCAGAACTGCCATCACTCCAAGTGTTCAAAATTCTTTTCAAATTCTTACAATTAGCATTCCTGATCTACGGTTCCAACTAACACTTTTCACAGAACTCAAAAGTCCTTTGACTCTTAGTTCAATCCTTTCCCTTTACCACAAAATGCATCCTCTTTACCGAATAATAAAGTCATTTAGTATCTTTGGTGTTTTCTTAGCTCATGTAGAATGTTTCCTCAGCAGGACTTATTGACAAGGTCGTTTTTTTTTTATGTAGTTAAGCTCAGTCAAGGATGCCGGAGCTGACCTTCCTTTGTGAAGACTTGTGGATAACTCTAAATGAGAAAAACTATATAATCACCTAGCACAGTGCCCGGCACTTATAAAAACTCAGTAACTGTTCACTAATCCTACAATTACTACTGCTATTATGTTCCTCTTACTATTATTCCATTGTGGATGGGGAGAGACTCAGGGATGGAGGGAGGTTGCCTCTCAGCTTTTATAAGTTCATTATCAAGTGTTGGGACTTTTTATAATACTACATTATGTATGAGACAAAAGTCTTATCCAAATGTTCCATAATCAACATCTCAGAAACTTTGGGTCTGGTGTTACATTCAACATTTAGTGACATTTAAAGAAACAGTTATGATCAAGGAAATAACACTTGAAAGCAAGCCCCTTTTAAATGACTTGTTTCATGTTACCAAAATTAATTATAAAAACAACTGTGCAAAATGGTTTATATTGATAAAGGAGTCAGAGATGTTTTGCTTGGTTTTTTTTTTTAAATAAGTATTTAAAACCTTCCAGGTTGCTGCACCAGGATGCTCTGATATTGTCATGCTGCATGGTACTGATGTAGTTTGAATGTTCTTTATTTGAGCTCTGAATTCTTTAGATGAATGGAATACGACATCCTTCTTTGTCTAAAGAAATCCCCATCCCTCTCCTTTGGTAATTAGTCTCTTGGCTCACTGCCACCTGAACAATGGGGCACTCTCTCCCAGGCAGAGTCATTAGTGAGGGGAAGATCAGCAACATTTTTTCTACTTGGGTAGAAACAGGAGATATCTGAGCGGTGTGTGTGTGTGTGTGTGTGTGTGTGTGTGTGTGTGTGTGTGTGTGTGTGTGTGTGTTTAAGGCCCTATATTTATATTATTCCCTAAGGGGTTTCGAGACATACTGAATTTCTTTCAGTGTTTAATACTTCATAAATAAAGCCTTAGTAGCAATTCTCTGCTCTAGCAAATCATGGATGTGTTCCAGAGAACATTTAAAATATAAAAGTCAATTCCAAATGGAAGAAAAGAGCCCAATTTTCCCAGGTAGTTAACATGTCTCAAAGCACTGACATCTTCTGAAGGGAGAGGAAGGCAGATAGGGAACAGGATGGGAACTGTTTGGTGGGATGGAGACCCCCTCATAGAATGTGGCAAAGGCCACCCTCCCCCTTACTAAGTGCTTTCATACTCACAAGATGGCATGGCAGAGGTGCTGTAATTACCCCCACTGAGGAGATACTTAGAAGTTAAGCAGATTGTCTGAGGAGACCTAGTTAGTAAGTGATAGAACTGGGCTCTGAAGCCAGCAGACGGATTCCAAAACCTGCCCTCCAAGCTACTACCCCACCTGGCACACTACTCCAGTGCCTGCATGTCTGTCCAGACAAGGTGCTCTATTTCCAAATGACCCTCCAGCCCACACGCACAGCTAATATACCTTATCCTGTCTGAAATGAACCACCAATGCAGCCCTTCCCCCAACCCGTATCCTTTATCCTTCTTGGACTGAGCCACCATCTCCCCCCAAGCCCAAATTCCTTATCATTCTTGGAATGACTCGCCAACACCCCCAGCTCATATTTCTTATACTTCCTGAAATAAATTACCAACACCCACTCCTGGGCCCGGATTCCTTATCACTCTTGGAATGAACCACAAGCTTCCACCCCCTCTCCCGCCCATACTCTGTTTCCTGGCCATGCGTAGCGTCAGTGGCAGCCATGAGGTTTTCCCCAGTGTCACCATTACTGATGTTCTTTGGAGGGCACTGCTCCACTGTTTTCTGCCCAGTGGTCACTCCCCTACCCCATCCGTTGGTTCTGTCTCTCACACCAGTGAAAAGGGCCAGCAGGAGTTTAGTCTGACCCAGTCCATTGAACAACCTTCTGGCATGGCTGGTGAGACACATTCCCAGGGGAATGTCATATAGATGACATCTTGCTGAATCATACTCAGCAACACAACCCTAATCCTGTTCCAGTGCTCTAGATGGGTCCCAGGGCTCCTGTCTCATTTACAACCCTGATGCCCAGTAAAACCCTGCGTAAGGTGTGGATCGCGTTTCGGTGCTTGGATGATGTTGATCTCAGAGCACAGAAAGCCTTGACGAATAAGAAAACCCTTCATTTTGCTCTCAGGAGATGGACCTCTCCTCTTAGCCTGCCTCAATACTGCTGTCTTGTCCAGGGGAGCTTGCAGACAATCACTCCCCTCTCTCCGATCTAGTGTGTTTGTCCTTCTAGAAAGAGCAGGTGGAGAAGGGTTGGCTGGTCTCTGGATACTTCAATCTCTCTAGCTTTACCCTGACCCAACCCAAGACATACATTTAATATAGTTTCCTGAGTGTTTACAATGTGCCAAGCACTATACTAAGTACTTCAGTTCAATCTCCTGAAACTTCACAGCTCTAGAGGGGAGGCAATGTATTATCCCCATTTTACAGGTGAGGCAAGAAAAAAAAAGGTCACTTACTTAGGAGTGCACAGCCAATCAGTGGTGGAACTGAAATTCAAACCGAGGTCATTTTACTCGGGAGGTCAATGGCTTAATCAATTTATGACATTGCCTTCTAGATCAGTATTGCTGCATAAGGACATTCTTCCATTGGACAGAGTAAATGGACATGAAGCAGCTTAGTTTCATATGAAATGACATCAGTACTAACAGAATGATAGAATGTCAGAGGTGAGAGGTCTGGGCTTTCAGCGTTTCAATAGCTCTTTTTTTTTTTTAATATATAGGTAAGAAACCTGAGGGCCAGAGAGAGGACATCACTCAGCCATTTTACCTCTGGGAGACAAACAGCAGCCTACATAGAATTAGCTTTTACATTCGCTTTTCTAACATGTGTTCCATGGGAGAGAGAGTGAGACCTGTGAGATGTTAAGAAGTAGATCAGGGAAGTAGAAGAGAAGGGCCCTGGGATCCGTTACTATATTTGCTGGTGTGCAAAATTCACCAGTTATATGAGACATATCCCGATTCCATAAATTTTGTGCAAAACAGTACCTTTCCTCATGCTTTTTGGACAGTGATTTCATAGAGGGGAAAAAAACTTATACAAATAAATGCAGAATATTGTATTGGAATCCTAGCTGGAAAACGGAAAGTCTAGATCCCTGAGGGAATACGAGAGTTGCATAGCTGAAAGAAATATATTGGTCTTAGTGAATGCTGGCATGTGGTGGGCTTACTAATAATACATTTAAGTTGAAGATATTAGGGAAAAAATCCAAATTCTACACCAAAGCACTATGTGGACTTTAACTTGCTGGTTTGTTTTTTTTTGTTTTTTTTTGATGAGAAAACTACTGATCTAATGTGGAAAAGAAATATACTGTAGATCTTGATGGTGATGTTTTTAGGCTGCCTGTCCTACTAAGGAAATCATTGTATGGTTTTTTTCCTTGGGTTTTCACTCATTCATCCATACCTAGGCATGTAGTGCAATGTAACTTTGGATTCTCCTTTTGTTGCAACATGGGAGAGGAAATACAGGAAACGCATTGTAGAAGCTAGAAATAAACTACATGTAAGAAGCCCGAATTAAACCAAGTTCAACAGGTTTCTTTCCTACAGGACTTTTTGTCGAGAGAGGATACTGCATTGTCCTACTTATCTAACTATGCAAATGTTTCTCTTTGTGGCTCACTTAATAACATTTCCTAAGGCATGCCTAATCCATGGAACACAGGTTTAAAAACTAACTTCTTTACCAACACAAAAGTATGTCTCTGCCATCAGAGTGTCAAATCCTAGCAACGCAACAACAGTTCAAACTGGATGGAAGAGCTGGAAGTGCTTCACCATTTAGAACCCACAGAGATTTTGGGGGAAAGAATGTTGCCTCCTACCATTGACGCAGCCCCTCAGATACCAACACTCATTCTGTATGCTGGCTACAGCAGCTCCGGGCGTCTCCTTTCAGCTCTGCCCACAGACCTGCATTCCTGTTTGCCTCCAGGAATTCGCAGAAATCCAAAGGGAAAGAACAAAGATGGTCATTGTTAACCAGGACTGTAGAGATAGCACACAGAGAATAAACCTTAGGACTCAAGCACACTAGAACTCCAACCAGGGGGACAATGTACTAGAATCCCAAGGAGTTGGGGAATATTCTCCCACACAGATCTCATTGGCTAACATGTGTCACATGGTCCAACCTAACCTAAAGAGGATGGAAAATACAATTTTCCTAACTGCTCAAAAAGGAGAGTATCCAGTATGGGTAGCACAAGTGTTTCTACCTCAAGCCCCTATGTTCTTGACAATTTCAGCGGCCTAGAGGAAAAAAAGTAAATTAATGTGATAGAATACTTCACGTATCACATCTTGCCGTTTTATCACTCTGTCTCATTTGAACTTAGACTAAACCTGTAATATAGCTTAGTTTTTGTTTTCAACTGGGGAAACTGTAGCTCAGAATCGAAGTCCTCCAGCTAATAAGTGGTAGAGCCAGAATCACACCCATATCCGCCTGACCTTAAAAACTGCATTTACCCCACAGGGCTGTTGTGAAGACTGTTAAATACAAATACATTCATTCTTTTGAATATGTATGAAACCCCTTACAGGTACCATTTCCTATTCAGGATGTGGGGGATTCGGGAGACACTGCCCTCACAGAGCTTAAGTTTCTATTAGGACAAAATAATAAACAAGAAAATACCCAGACAAGTTCAGTTAATAACATATTCCAGGAAGAAAACTAAAACCAGCTAAGAGGATGAAGGTGGCAGTGATGATGAGAGCGGCTATTTCAGACAAGGGAGTCAGGGGAAGCCTGAAGAAGTGATTTGTGGACAGGAACCTGAAGGAAGTGAGAAAGCAGCCTTAAGCAGAGCAGGAAGAAGAGGGAATATCAAATGCAAAGGCCCTCAGGTAGGACTGGGCTGGGCACATTTGAAAAAATAGCAATAAAGCAAATATGGCTAGGGTAAGGGAGTGAGTACTATGGTCTGAATATTTGTGTTTTCCCAAAATTCATATGTTGAAACCTAACTCCCAAGCTAATGGTATTGAGAGGTGGGGTCTTTGGTAGGTGATTAAGTCATGAAGGCTCTGCCCTACAAAGCTCCCTTGCCCCTTCCACCATGTGAGGGTATACCAAAAAAGTGTCTATGAACCAGGAAATGTGCTTCCAACAGATACCTGCCTGCATCATGATCTTCGACTTGTCTCCAAAACTATGAGAAAGAAATTTGTGTTGTTTATAAGCCACTCAATCTATGATATTTCATTATAGCAGCCCGAACAGACTGATACAGGGAAGGAACAGTAGGTGATATCAGAGGAGTAGGCAGAAGTAGTGAGGAGGGTGCCGTATAAAACCAGGAATTTTCTAACTATGATGGAAAAAAAGCAATTGAAGTGCTTTGAGCAACAGATTAACATGGTCTTATTTTCTGGTTCTTAAAAGTCCTTCTGGTTCCTTTGTGCAGAACAGACTGTTCTGAGACAGGGAGAATAAGAGTAGAACTGGGAGAGCAATTAGGAGGCTACTGAAGTCATCCAGACAAAAGCGTGCAGTCAGTGACACAGCTAAGTGAAACGAGGAGTTGATGGTTTTCTTTCTCCCTTCCTTTCTCTCAAAAGATGAAACAAAGCAACAACAAAGAAACCTCCCAGATTTTTGGCCAGAAAAAACAGATGAATAGTGGTTATCTTAGAGTAATGGCCCCTCAACATGTCTATGTTCTAATCCCTGGAACCTATAAAAATTTTATTTTACATGACAAAAGGGACTTTACAGAACTGATTAAGTAAAGGATGTTGAATTGGGGAGCTTTTCCTGGATGACCCACATGGGTCCAATGTAATCATAAGGGTTCTTAGAACAGGGAGCCAAAGGGTTAGAGTCAGAGAGAGAGTTGAAGATGCTGTTGGCTTTGAAGAAAAAAGAAGGGGCCAGGAACCAAGGAATGAGAGGAGAGTCCAAAGAAACAGATTCTCCTCTTGAGCAGTCAGAAGGAACATAGTGCTGCTGACATGCTAATTTTAGCCCAGTGAAACCACTGGACTTCTGACCTCAGAAATGTAAGAAAATAGACCTGTGTTGCTTTAAGCCACTAAGTCTGGGATAACTGGTTAGAGCAGCCAAAGGAAACTCATAGAGTGGCATGTGGAACAGTGCTTTGAAAACTGTAAAACACTAAACAATAGTCACCATGGAAGACTAGGGATTATCGCAGAGGACAGAGGGAGGAGATAGGATGGATTTATTGTTCAACCCAAAAATGGAAGAGTACTTTATTGTGTGGTGCCTCAGTTTCCAAGCTAGGTAGGAGCTGTCAATTTAGGACAGGTCCTGCCTCAAATGATGGAGGGTTAAGGACGGGTAAGAGGCAGGGACAGGTCTCGTGGACAAGTTTAATGAACCTGCCTCTCATTTTCTTGCTAAAAGGGACTCTGATCTAGTTTGCATTTTTAATGTTTATTTTTTTATTGATTTTAGAGAGGAAGGAGAGAGGGAGAGAGAGACAGGAACATCAGTCTTGTGCCTGTATGTGTCCTGACCAGGGATCAAACCGGCAACTCTGTGCTTTAAGATGATGCTCTAACCAACCAAGCTATCCGGCCAGGGCTAGTTTGCATTTTTGAGTGGAGAAGAAATACCTCATGATGCTCACATAACACTTTTTGTGGTCCGCTAGGTCCCCCAAGACATTTCTTCAGGCAGGTCTTTCCTCTTTCTCACTTCTTCCCCACCAATGTAGCTCAGTCTACTTGGTTCTAACTTCCAACTAAAACCGGCAAAATGATTCCCAGGGTGTATGGCAACACTGAAAAAAATAACAAAAGATTCGCTTGAAGTGTGAATTTTCTTTTTGGTTGTAGGAGATGTCTCTTCATCTAATCTGATATAATTCTAAAGTGGTAATTTAGATTTTTATGGAGTGCAATTAAGAAATTGCATTACTGCTTATTACAGATAATGAAATAAATTGGCAGTGCAGGTAACAGCATTGATATTCTACAGAATTACAGCTCTTAGGGAAACCAGCCGTGAGCAGCCTCTGGGGCACCAGGATTTATTTTAATACCTTCCAGTCAGTGGGAACCTGGTACCCCATACTCCCTCCACTGCTCATTCAATGAAGTTTATGAGAAAATCCTACCCTTATTCTAATTCTCAGAGAGACAGAAAGAAAGAGAGAGAGAAGATCAGAAAGGGGAGTAAGACATGTGGGAGAGAGGTACAGATTTACCGGATTGCCTACAGCCATTGCCGGAGACAGGTCTGCTCAGTAAAAGCAGTACAGACTGTCAAGTCGAGCTGACTGGAATGTGAAGCCCATCTCTGGCATAAATTACTTGTGTGACCGGAGACAGGCATCTAACCCCTCTGCACTTCTGTTTTTCCATCCATCAAATTGGAGTAATGACTCCAGTTTGCAGGGCTGTTAAGAATTCTGATGTGATCATGTATGTGAAGTGCCCAGCACTGTCTAGAATACAGCAGAAGCCTAATAAATATTCATTTCGTTCTTCAGAGCATCCCAGTTCTCTCTCTTCTTGACCCTCTCCCCCGCCCCACCCCCGATTTTTCTGTTCCGGGAGAGTCAGTGATGCACTGATGTACTTATACGCCTGGGTGAGGAGGAAGCAGCTGGGAAGACAGTGGGAGGCATGGTAAGCTTCTGAGACCAGGAGAAAGACCTGTTTGACGAGGTGAGTTGGAGCTCTAGTGACGTGAATAGAAAAGACAAGCTGAGCTTTAAATCAACAGTGAGGCCCCTACTCGATGAGGATTCAGATAAGGCTGTTAAGCCAGAAGTTTAAAGAGAATTGACAGTTACCTAAGGGAACATGCCCATAGACTTGAGATGGAACCACAGTCTTGTGAAGGAAGATGCTAAGTCATTGAAGGTTTAAGGACCGGGAAAGTGGACAATTCCAAAACTGAAAAGTATCGCTCTGAACCGGCAGGCTGGTTACTTTCATCAGCCAGTCTACTTGATGCTGCTGGTATCGGACACTGGAAAAGCCACCGGTAATTAGAGTGGGTCTGAACCCATCCAGAGGGAAGACTGTTCGGCTCCTGTCTTCCCCCCCCGGCAGGTCCACTCAGCTTCCTGACCCAACCTAGGAAGGTGACTCTAAGAGTGTGCAGGGCAGAACCTTTCCTCTTAGGAACATTACTCACTGTTGCCAGAGGCGGATTTAACGGTGGGCACACTGGGCGTGCACCCTGAGCCCCAACTTCTGAAGGGCCCCGCAAAACCCCAACTTTACACTTTTTTCTAATGACACCAAGTTTTGTTTCATATGTGTGTGCAACTTTAACATTAATGGTACATAATATTTTTTATTTATTTAAAAATATGGTTAACATGTATTTTTATTTTCACTGTCTCTCTCTTTTTTTAAGGGGCCTAATGTTTTCTTCTGTGCCCGGGGTCTCAATTGACCTTAATCCGCCTCTGACTGTTGCCTACTCCCTCCAACAATACAGGCCTGGTTTCTGTAGGAGTAGACCACCTGGGGCCCATTCCCAAGCTCCACCTCCGAACCAATGAATCAGAAATTATGGGAAATGGGCCCAGTTTCTTCCATTTTATTATGCTCCCCTGGCAACCCTAATTCCCACTGTGAGTATGGCGCCTCTGCTTTCAACTGCTGTCTTGTGTTTGGCCCTTGCCTCCTGGGTCCTGATTCAAGAGATACTTATTGAATTCCAACTATTTACCAGGCTGTTTTAAATACTTGAGCTACACCTGTAAACAACATTGACAAAAAAGGAAAAACAATCTCAAGAGCTCACTTACATTCTACTGGGTGGGGACAGGTGAGTGGAGGAGAAAAAAAAGCGATCAACGTAATAAGTAATTGTATTTTACTTTATGTTAGAAGGTGATAGATACCAAGGAAAAATGCAGAAGGGTAAAGTGGGAACAGGAGCATGGGGATGGGAGAGAAAGGGTGAGCTGGCTCAGGGGGTTCCTGGATCCTTCCTCACACCTGGAATGAGGCTTCAGACCTGGGCCAGCTGTACCCACCCACCAGGGCTGCACAGATCTGGGCTGCCTCCTTGTAGCTGCTCCCCGCCCTGAGAGAGCTCTGCTGCCCCCTATGGTTCCTATGGGCTCCCCCCCCCCCCCAGAGGACTGTAGTAACTGCTGGAATCTGTCACCACCCCTCCAAGCTAACTGGTAAAGCTCCTGTCCAACTGTCCCAAGCTAACTGGGAAAGTCCCAGCTCTAGCTCTCTGGAATGTCAGAAGGACTGGAGATGTATTTGAGCCACACTCAGTGGTCGCTGGAGCCAGTGCCATTGTTGAGCGCCAGTGACATTACAGTGTAGTTTAAACCAGCTATGGGGTTGCCCTGGCTGGAGAGCTCAGTTGGTTAGAGTGTTGTCCCGATACAAAAAGGTTGCTGGTTTGATCCCCAGTCAGGGTACAGAAACAGATCAATGCTTTTGTCTCTCTCCCTTTCTCCCTTCTCTCTCTAAAATCAATAAATAAACTTAAGAAACCTAGCTGTGGTGGGTGTAGGTGGGCCAAGAAATCAGCAAGTGCTACCAATCAGGGTTCCCCACCCCAAAACCAGAGATTCCGCACAAAAAGGTTATTACCCATTTACCATCACACCAACGGTGACACTGTGTGCCAGGTACAGTCACATAGAAACTTAATGCCAAAGCCCTGCATCCTTTCCCTTACATGGGGTAATCTGGGTGTGGTCCCCATGCTTCCTGGCTAAGTAAGGTAAGATCAAAGGGTTTGACATTCTGGACAAAAAAAAACAACACAGAAAAGCTTGAATAAAAGAGACAGTAGTGACATGAGGGAATTCAAAGGAAGAGTTTGGGCAGGAAAGCAGGATAGTCGGTGTACTTAATATACAGTAATCAGTTACAGCAAACTCCTCAGCAGTGGTTTCTATTACTCTTCTTTAAGATGCAAAAGTGAAAACGAGATCACTAGGCTTCCGATGTTACTTGGTGTTATCTCAGGTTTTCCAACACAATTCTCCAACGCAGAAGAAAAGGAACAGGCACCCCCAGAAGTCTAAGGCTATGGCTTAAAGGGATTTAAACAAGTTCAGGCTGGCATGGACAACTGTAGCTAGTGGCATACTGGTAAGTGGTTTAACGATATGTTGGAGTGTGGGAAGCTCGGATTTGTAGTATTTGCCAGTTTACATGGTGTACAGCTTCCCACCATGGCCAATTTCAGTCTACCAATGTGCTGTCTAGTGATGCTCAATTTCTGAAAATTGACCCATCGGTTCTCCTGAGCTAGTCCAAGCCAAGTCCAACGCACCACTGACTTTTGCTTTAAAGTTCATACGAGTGTTGCGTTCAGTGATACACCCGTGCATAATTTTAAAGTGATAATGGTTTCCTTTCTGCCTTCAGGTGTTTTAGCCTCATCTAATACAGTGTTTCCCAAAGTGAGCATGTGCCGATGTGGAACAGGGCAGGAGCACAAAAGGGCCTCACACTGATTGCCTGGTAGGAAAGGTACTTCTCTCAGTCCTTCTGGTTATGTCAAGACTGAAGCCTCAGGCCCTAATGTGCGTTAAAACCTCTTCTTCTCCCTTTTTAACAAGGAGGGAGCCGGCTTCAGGTTCGAATCTTCAGGCAGGCAATAGTATCAAGCTAGAATGTAATACAAATAGTTTCTTTTTATTTTACTATGTTTAGCTTTTCGTGGCAAATAATACTGACTTTTCTCTATTTATAGAAGTAGCAGAGAGTTTTCTTTTAAACAGTTTACTAAATATACTACTTGTACTTAGGAAGTAACTGGATGGGGCAAACGTCACTTGCAGTTGGGCATCTTCAAAAGATAAGACCCAGCCTCTTGTGGGGTATTCTTATTGGGCCCTCTGGGGGAACAAAGGCCTAGAGCAGCCTGGTCGCATTAGCAGTTGATTCCCTACCTTTGGGACCTCCTGCTGTCATTTGTCTAAATCAGGGGTCCCCAAACTACGGCCCTGCGGGCTGCATGCAGCCCCCTGAGGCCATTTATCCAGCCCCCGCCGCACTTCCGGAAGGGGCACCTCTTTCATTGGTGGTCAGAGAGGAGCACAGAATGCATCCGCACCCATAGTTCCCATTGAAATACTGGTCAGTTTGTTGATTTAAATTTACTTGTTCTTTATTTTAAGTATTGTATTTGTTCCCATTTTGTTTTTTTACTTTAAAATAAGATATGTGCAGTGTGCATAGGGATTTGTTCATAGTTTTTTTTATACTCCGGCCCTCCCACGGTCTGAGGGACAGTGAACTGGCCCCCTGTGTAAAAAGTTTGGGGACCCCTGGGCTAAATCATACAGATTTAGATTCAAGCATTGGTATGCTGTCATATGTTGATTTGTAGCCATTGCCAATTCCCATGGTGTAAATATCCCTACTGTGGCTGATTTCACACAACCAACATAACATCACTGAACCCAGAATTGGGAAGTAATGTACACAATCAGCTTTTATAAAGTAGTAGGAGCCATCTTGAGCACACCACTGAAATGAACCACCACTTACAGTGGGTTTGGGGTTATGTGGAAGTCACCATGCAAGGCATTTTCACGTGCCATCTCGGGCAAGCCCCCAAAGCTGTAGTTGCTGATAATGATTATCACCATTTTTCAGAGAAGTAACTTGGAGGCACAGAGGTTAGAGGACATGCCCAAGCTAATACAGCTCATGAGTGATGGAGTTGGGGCTTGAACCCACGGGTACTTTACTCCAGCCCTGGGGCAGGCACCACTCCACTCAGCGCATCGCCCTTTCGGCATCCCTCAGATGCACCACCCCCACATCAGGAGTGGGTGCAGCTCCCTTTCTTTTACCACTGGAGCCCTAAACATTCTCTGTGCACTTGAAGCTCTGCACCTTGTCCCTCTTGCCTTCTCTCTCTTGATACACACCTTCTTTCCCAGGCCCCCATGTAAGCACTCAAGAAAAACAAAAATATTTTACCCACCAGGTCTTTTCGGAGGTTCTTGTTTAGACCCCGGAAGTCCCCAGTCATCTCCGTGCTGCTAAAGCTCACCTTGCACTCTCCCTGCCCAGAACACGCCATGCCTTCTCCTTTCCCTCTTCTTCCTGTTCCCTCTCTCTCTCCTCTTCCCCATCTTTTTCCCTTCCTCCTCCTCTTCCCCCAGGCATGCACCTTCTAAACTGAGGGTCCTCACAGGACTTGCAACCAGGAGACAGTGGGCATCGGCTGCTCATACCAGGCTAACCCCCTGAACCTGACTGTGAGCCCCCCTTTCTTCGGACTTCCCAGGGATCCAGACCAGCTCACCTAGGCTCTCCTGTTGCTTCTTCTATTCTAGGCCCTTCCTTGGTTACTATCTCCAGCTTTCATAAATGTAGTCTCAAAATATAAACAAACCAACAAATAAATAGCTCACCTTCCCCACGGCCATGACATTGAATCTCCTGTTCCAGTAGGGCATAGAAGATTTATTGAGTGCTAGCCATACGCCTGGCTGTGACTGGCTTTACCCTACTATCACATTCTAGCCTCACAACCATCCTACAGGGAAGGCATTACTACATCACTCTTAGAGTAGAAACCAGGCGCTCTGAGAGTCTGAGTGACCTATTGGAGGTCACACAGCTTGAAAGTGATGAGGCTGGACTTGGAGCACAAATGCCCATGACATCTCCACTTGGCTTGCTCTGCCCCAGGGCCCAGCACAAGCCCAGACACACTAAATTCAGGCATCATCTTCTGTGACAAGGCACAGGGCAGACGGATAATAGAGGGGGTCAACTGACTTTAGAAGCTGGGCTTTCCAGGGCAATGGCTCTGAAACTCCCACTGACAAAAGTATCCCAGCATTTACTGAGCCAGGTCATTCTGGAATGTGTATATGGCCCTGTGGTATCAGAAGGACTTCACAGGTTCCCATCCTGAGAAGGTGTTCCATGGCCCCTGTGTATTGTAACTAAATCTTGCAGTCCCCTTGCGGAGGGAGGGACCATCTTCTTGGGATGCCAACAGAGCTGGCTTTGTCCCCCTGTAGTAGCTGCCAGCACTCAGTAGGGAAGTGTGCTTATCTGTCTGGACCCCTGCTCCCATCAGTCAGCCCCTCAGGCCAGGGAGGAGGTGGTACCCCTTGCAGATGTTTGTTGAGTGGATGGGTGGGATGGGCCGATATTGGTCATGTTGGTGTCTCCCATTCACTCAGGGGCTCTGTCTCAGAGACAAGCTCTCAGAAGCAAGGACAGACTTGAGCTCAGGGGACAGGGAGCCTCTGCAAGTTGGTGTCTAATCCTGTGGCAGGTAGCTGCACCCCTGGCCACTCAGCTAAGCCTTCCAAATGCAGTCACTCCTAGGAAGGTCACCATGGCACTGTTAGTTCCAGAGGCAAGGAGGGTGAGGGTATCGGAACCCTCCAGAGAAAGCAGCAAACACGTTCTCATTGGCTCCTTGAACATTACATGGGATACACAGGCCAGGACTTCTTAAACACCCACACCTAGAAATCAGATAGACATCCCTCTACCCCCCGCCCCCCCCCCCGCCCCATCCTGTGTCAGGTGAAACACAGAAGGCAGGAAAGTGAGGTGACTGGCAAAAGGTCAAAATTCCCCTGAGGTGTCAAAGCCATAACTCTACTGGAGGTCTTCTGAGAACTAGACCAGCTCCTCCCTCGTGCTGGCATACGTGGATGGCCATGGCTGCTGTCACTCAGTCAGCTGGCCTGGGTTTGACAACTCCCTGTCGCTTCGGTCATCTTAAGACTAACAGAAAGCATCCTCCGGCAACTCACTTTATCTCCCACGGCTAATTTCCTCTTGGTGTTCTCTATTGTCTATCCCCGCAGGGTTGTCTGAGGCTGAGAGGGGATGCCATGGTCTTAATTGTGTCCCAGTCCTTAGTTAAGTCTTATTTACATGTTACAACCAATTCTCAACTGATTCAATAATTAAGTAAAAATTACAATTTACACATGTGTCAGACAGTGAAGGACAGCGGCACCCTCCACAGGTCAGAGTGGTAATGTCAGTGGTGATCAGGAAATCTTTGAAGGGGCTATTCCATGGGGAACAGGAATCTTGCACACACAACCCTCTCTGCCCTTCTCTAATTAGTGACCCTTCCAACTCAGGAGGATTAAGTTAGGGGAGGCCGCAGGGTCACTTGTCTATGTAGGCAGTGCTGTGCTGTGGTTTGAACTCAGAGACCTCCTGCTTACTAGCTTGTGGCTCCCGGCAAGTCACTTAACTTCCAGGAGCAGTTTGCTTCTAGGAGCCCAGAGCAGGGGCTTTCTCATCACAAATGACAGCTACTAACTAGGATCACCACCCCTATCTGCCTCCCCTTTTCAGAACAACCCAGACAAAGAGGAACTGTTTAAAGATGATATACCTTCTGTCTCCACCTATGCTTGCTTACCTGAGGTCACTGACCTGGCTCCCCTCCAGCTTCTTGTTTCTTTCTTTTTTTTTTAAGTGAGAGGAGGGGAGATAGGGAGACTCCTGCATGTGCTCTGACTGGGATCCACCCCACAACCCACCTGGGGCCGATGCTCAATCAACTGAGCTATCCTCAGGGCCTGGGGTTGACACTCAAACCAAACAAGCCACAGGCTGTGGGAAGGAAAGAGGGAAAGAAGGGGGAGGGAGAGGGGACAGAAGCAGATGGTCACTTCTCCTGTGTGCCCTGACTGGGAATCAAACCGGGATGTCCACACACCAGGCCAATGTTCTATCTACTGAGCAAACTGGTCAGAGCCACCAGTCTCCTGTTTCTATTGCCTATCTCTAAGGCAGTGGTTCCCAACTGAGAGTGACTCTGCCCTCCAGGGAACAGTTAGCAATGTCTGGGGCATTTTTGGTTCTCACAACTGGGGACTACCAGCATCTAGTGGGCAGAGCCCAAGGATGATGCCAAGCATTCCACAATACACAGGACAGCCTCCTACCACAAAGAATTATTCGACCCAGCCTGACCAGGCAGTGGCGCAGTGGATAGAGCATCAGAATGGGGCACAGAGGACCCAGGTTCAAAACCCTGAGGTCACCAGCTTAAATGCAGGCTTTTCTGGCTTGGGCGAGGGCTCACCAGCTTGAGCGTGGAATCATAGACATGACCGATGATCACTAGCTTGAGCCCAAAGGTCACTGGCTTAAGCCCAAGGTTGCTGGCCTGAGCAAAGGATCACTCACTCCGCTGTACCCCACCCCCACCCCCACCCCCACCCCCGTTAAGGCACATAAGAAATCAATCAATGAACATCTAAGGTGCCACAACGAAGAATTGTTGCTTCTCATCTCTCTCTCTTTCTGTCTGTCCCTATCTGTCCCCCCACCCCCCCGTCTCTCTGTCAAAAAAATAAAATGAATGATTAGACCCAAAATGCCACTAATACCAAAGTTGGAAAACTGTGAGGATTTAGCGAGGTGGGTCACTCTGGAAGATGTGCTTACTCTGTCAGAAGATTAGAGAAGTCCCTAGAATGCCCACCCTGAAAAGAAATGGCACTGCCCCTGAGGTTGGAGTGAACACCCCACTCCCCGGGCAGAGTCGGGGACCCTGTTCCTTCATCTCTGCGTCTACCCGGAGCTTCTACTGTGCTTCCTCCGGGTGCCGGCCTTCCATTCAGTCCCATGGAGCAGCCCCTCGTTTCTGGAAGAGCGAAGCCAATCACTCAGTATGAAATGATTTTACTCTTCAGTCATACGCTATGGAGGGACACCCTGATGCCTACTATACAACACTCTTTCCGTAGTGATTCAGGGACATTTTCGTTTGTTTGGCTGATGATTTTGTATGGAATGGGTGGCTACACCTTGAACTCTCTCTCTCTCCTTGCTTTGCTTCGGGAGTCTCAGCCTCTCTTTGTCACTTGCTCATCCCTTCCACACATCCTTTTAAGCCCTGACTCTGTAATGGATCCAGCGTTAAGTGTCAGAAATTAAATATTTACCTGACATTCTTGGCCACGCTTAGGTGACCGGGCCATGGTGCTGCGGGGGGGGGGGGGGGGGGAGCAAACTGTAGAGTCAGGTGGACACGCACTGAGTTTGAACCCCAGCTGTGCTCCTGTGAGCTGTGTAACATCTAGGGAGGTCCTCAACCCTCTTGGCTTTGGTTTCCTTGTTCTTAAAAAGTGCAGTGATGTCCCACACTTCTCAGGGTTATGAGAAGCGCTAAATAACAAAATGGTTGTGACTGAACTGATTTTGAGTACCCTGGTTCCCATCTTTAAATCCTAGTTCTTCCTTTTTCTTACTTATTTTTTAGCTATGTGACCTTGGTCATATTCAGTTCTAGGATCCTTAATGTCCTCCTGTAAAGTAGAAGATAAGGTACCTGACATGCACAAAGTTGTGAACATTAGGGAAGAGGAGGCCTGTAAACCAGTTAGGTGGTTACTGCAGGCACGCTGTAAATACTCAGTGCACATAACCATTATCGTCACGACAGCTACTATTATATTGCCTACAGTAACAGAGCTCAAATAGCTATTTTTGCCCACATTATTATTCTGGCTTTGTCTTGGTTTCTTAAATAGCTATGGGTGGCTGACAGGCACGTATCCTTGCCTCTTCTTTGTGCCCAAACTCTGCAGACTGATGAACAGGAAACAATCCAGGCAGATGGGACCTGCGTAGGGGCAGGTGTCTAATAATTCCACCTGCACAGGCGCAGAGATAAACTGAACAGTCTCCCAAGCGATCTTCATCCATGAGATACTTTCTTTAAAACCAGCCTGGAATCCCAAGTAATGAGGAATGATGAGGCTAATTATAGACCCCGTGTGCCACACAGCCCTGTCTGACGTGTGTTCGTACTGATATCTGGGTTGAGCCAAGGTCCATTCACAACGCTCAATGACACAACATTCAGAAGTTAACAATCTGTCCAATCAATGGGGGCAAAGACAACATAGCATTTGTAATTCCCGCAATGCTAGAGTGCTCTGACACACAGAACACCCCCCCCCCCCGGATAAAGTGGTATAAAGTGGCGTGTGGCAGCTGCACTTGGTGAAGACCACCGGCTCATTCACTCGGAAACACGACTGATTCCTGATTGCACAATTTATTTTTTAATTAAGAAATGTTCCAATAATAAAAATGATACATACTCAGTAAACACACTTAAAATATTCCCCTTCAAAAAAGAAATCTATGTTTACCCAAAAATAACCGTTGTTTATACAGTGTGTCCGTAAAGTCATGGTGCACTTTTGACCCGTCACAGGACAAAAGTGCACTATGACTTTACGGACACACTGTATTTTGTTGTTTTTTTTTCCTCCAATGTTTTCTCTTTGTACATTTGGGGGTTTTTTATTGCTTTTCTTTTGTTTGAGCATTTGACAAATTATAATCACATTGTGTCCCAAAATTCGTGGACTGTTTTTTTCTCCTTTTATAGACTCTTATAAGCATTTTAAACTATCATGGCCACATAATATTTTAACAAATGGGTATATCAACTGTGGCCCTGTTCCTAGACATCTAGATTAGATTTCATTTGTATGACTTGTTGTCTCAGTAGAGCCCAAGCTCTACATCGCTCGGGCGTCCCTGATTCGACTTCCCCATGCAGTGGGACACTCCTGCTTATTAGCAGGCTGGCAGCCTCTTCGAGACTACTCTTGAGATGGCTATGAGAATTCTACTTATCAGTGCCGACTCTAATTGCCATCAGAGGAAAACCACGAGACCGACACAGTTAGTTGCAATAATCACACAGGCAATTTATTCCTCAAATCCTTTCGGCGTTCCTGGGTACAGCTTAAGGGGGTCCCATAGGAATGCTCCTCTCAGCTGGCTTTGGTCAGAGCTCAGAGTGGTGTGGAGACAGTTCACGTTCACATTGGAGTCTGGGCAACTACCTCAGCAAAGGGGGGACCTCAGCATTAGTGTCTTTTCTGGCCAACGCCTTTTAACAGGTGTCAATCTACAGGATTGTCACCTCATACCACGTTTTGGGAGTTCCTCACAGGGAACTCCTTTTATGTTAATCTACTGAAATGTTACATCAAACCACTTTTTAAGTTGTTCTTATTTATGTTAACTTACAAAGTTATGACATCAAGCCACTTCTTATTTATGTATAACTACACACACACACACACACACACACACACACACACACAAAGACCCACACACACAGACCCACACACACAGTAACTGGGCCCTGCTCGAAAGTCAGAGTCTGTTTATCACATTACAAAGTTATGACATCAAGCCACTTCTTATCTATGTATAACTTCACACACACACTAACTGGGGCCTGTTTGAAAGTCTGAGTCTGTTTCTCACATCTGCACCTACTATATCAATTCCTATCCAGACGGCATAATTATTTAATTTCCTTAATTATTTTTAATATTATATCTTAATTACTTTTATATATTTTCCATATTTTTGTTTTTATATTTCTATATAATTAATTACTGTAACATTATATTACTATAACACTTTAACTGTAACAAACATTTTGGATACAAAGCTCGTGTTCTTATTCCAGATGTAAGATTATTTCCTTAGGACACATTCCTAAAAGTGGGATTACTAGGTTAAGGAATTTTAAAGATTTTGCAAGGCATTTTAAAGACCCCGGGAAGACTTTGTGAACTTCTGCCATGCTACATGACTTCAGTGTCTTAGTGTGAGTGAGCTGCCACCCACATCCCCAACTCCTACCAAACGTTTTGTCTGTCGTGGGCACCTTCCCAGATCCACTATTTCTCATGACTCCAGAGGGTCTGACTCTTCTCCAAAGCTGCCCCTCAGAAATCAGTCCAGCCTGACCCCACAGTGAGCCCCAGTTCAGAAGAAGAGTAGCCCAGTCTGTCTCCTACAAATTGCCCTGTAGGCTGAAGCGGGGAGCCGAGTAGGAATAAAAAGTTGCTGGAAGACAACATCTGTCTCTGGGCTATTTCCTTTTTATTTCCCCTATAGATGAAGAGCCTGTTGTGGCTTTTGTTTGTTTGTTTTTTTCTTTGTCTTGTTGCCATGGCAACACAACCTCCAGACAATAGCTATTAGCCTTGATGCTTAAGAGGAAAAAGCTCAGCCGACAGACAAGGGAGAAGGACCAGAAAGACGTAGGAGAGATACAGCTAGCCCCCTGGTTCCCCTCTGTGCCTCTGCATGTGAGCAGAGGTAATTAAAAATCAGACTTTGGAGTCACACAGACACTGGCATAAGGAAGGTTCCGGGTCATCTGTTTCCAAAGCTAATTAAAACAGATGAAGATAAATCAAATTACCTCCGCCCTTGTCTCTGCTTGATGGAGAATCTTTCAAAACATAGGTCGTTCTGAGAATCCTTCCACCCTGGGGGAAAGATGTGGCTTCCAAGCAGCCCGGAATGATCTTAGAGGTGAGGCAGGGGCTTCACAGCGTTAAGTCTGCCTTCCACCTTCAAATCTTCCGAGCTCTACTGCACAAGCATCCCTAACTCCCGTTCTCACTGATCCCTAGCCTCTCCTCCACTAGGGCCCCACTGGCCAACATCACTACCTGGGTCATCTTTCTGAGACACACCTTCCTGCTCCCTGGTCACCCTGGAAGGAGGCCCAGCACACAGTGTCCCCCAGGCACATGGCGCCCCCTCACCCGCTCGCAGTCCCTGGATGACCCTCTGCTCCCTTTCAGGACTGTTCTTGCCTTGAGCACGTGCCTTTTTTCCTCTTCCTAGAAAATGCCTCCCGCTCTTGCAGACCCAAGTGAAAGCCATTTCTCTCTAAATTGAGTCATTTCCTCCCCCAGGCTCCCACACCTCTTCTTTCACACCTAGACTATAGTATAGCTCTCCCCATGCTCTACTGCGCTTGACTGGTTAGTGGCCTCAGCTCCTTGGCAGCCTGTGGGCTTGTCTAGGGCAGGGATATATGTGTTTATCTCCCGGAACGCCTCCTGGCACACGGTGGGCATTCAATACTGGAAGTTATTACCCTCACAAAGCTGGGTTATTTGGGTTAAAGGATCCATTTTTCTATGTGGGGAGAAGAGAATAACACCTTGAACTTGTCAAGCACCAAGCTTCTAAGGAACCCAAGCCCTTCTTTCATAACATCATCATCATCAAACATGCTGGGGCCCTAACAATGGTGTAAAGGTTGAGCATTTGAGTACTGAAATTGTTGTTATAGTTGTTGTTTGGAGAACAAAGCTCAAAATCCTCACTCATAAACTTTTTGGAAAATTCCAAACATATCAAAGTGGCAGTAATAGAATACTGAGCCATGTACCCATCAACCCAGCTTCCTTAGTGGTTTACATTTGGCCAAATTCATTTCCTTTGTTGCCTCCCGTCCCCCACTGTTTTTTCTGGAGTATTTTAAGGACACTCACAAACATACTATCATCTCATCTGTCAATATTTCATAAATAACCTAGATTCAAATCCTATCCTGGCCTGACCAGGTGGTGGCACGGTGGATAGAGCATCGACCTGGAACGCTGAGGACCCAGGTTGAAACCCTGAGGTTACAGCCTTGAGCATGGGCTCATCTGGCCTGAATACAGGCTCACAAGCTTAAGCCCAAGGTCACTGGCTTAAGCAATGGGTCACTGGCTCAGCTGGAGCTGCCCCAAGCCCATTCAAGGCACATATGAGAAGCAATCAATGAACAACTAAAGTGCCACAACTATGAGTTGATGCTTCTCATCTCTCTCTTCCTGTCTCTCTCTCTGTCACTTAAAAATATTCTAGCCTGTCTACCTATTACATCTATGACCTTAGACAGGTTAATTAACCTCCCTGATCCTCATTTTCTATATCTGTAAAATGAGAACAATTATGAATCATGCACCACTGGGTTCTAATGAGGAGCAGTGGACTATTTTGTGAAAAGTACGTGCCCATCTCACATGCTAAGTGGTCGGTGTTAATCATCAAAAGCACTCCTATTATCATCACTAAATTACAGCGTGCTCTCAAGCATCTGTGACAGAAAAGACGTTTGTATCAATAATCGTGACTCTGGAAGCGGAAGGAGGGCAGATTGGTATGTGGAAAAACTCAGGCCTTAGAGAACAAATAGGAGGCTGGAGGAATTGTTCTAGAGGGAGACGACGGGGTCTTGAGCTGGGCAGCGACCAAGAGCAGAGTCAACACTCAGAAGAAGATGAGACCATGCATACACATATGTACGCATGTGCGCGCGCATGTGCGTACACACACACGGAACACCAGCACCACCAGAAGCTCAGAGAGAAACATGGAGAAGATTCTCCCTCCAAGCTTTCAGTAGGAACCAGTCCTACTGACATCAAGATTTCCGCCTTCTGGCCTCCAGAGCTGTGCAAGCAATGTCAGGTGTTCTAAGGCACCCAGTCTGATGTACCTTGTTTCACCAGCCCTAGAAAACTACACTACCCAGACATCCCCATGTTTGTGTGATTTTTTATTTTTTTTACACTTACTGATTGATTTTAGAGAGAGGGGAAGGGAGAAAGTGACAGGAACATCGATCTGCTCCTGTATGTGCCCTGACCAGGGGTTGAACCCACAACCTTTGCATATTGGAGATGATGCTCTAACCAACCAAGCTATCCAACCAGGGCTGTGTTTGTGATTTTTTTTAAGTGAAAAGTATCATTAGGTTAGCTGTATACCAGGTATGATTTTTCAAAGTATTATTTCCAGGTTCCTGTCTATATGCAAAGAGTTATTTACGTGGTGGTAGTTAGAGTCGAACGCAGTTTTATTTCTGGGCTTTTTGTTTCATTTGACAGAGCACTATTTGCGGTTTTTAATTCAAGGGTATACAACTCTCCAAGCCATTGGGTCACACTAGATCCTCTGGTTTCCCTCCTCAGAATGAGACAGGCCTTCCCACTGCATTTCCAGGATGCCAGTCGGCTGGTTTTCCGGCCCACATCACAGTGAGATCTGGCTCATTCATTGCAGCATCAGTTGTGCACGGCCCGAGTAGCCCGCTGATTTTAACTTAGGCACTCGTGTCCTGCAGCCCCAGCACTGAGACCATCCCCTTGAACCATAAGCAGATGAAACACAACTGCTGAGTCCTTTGAGGGGCCACATGGAGACGCTGCGTGGGTTTAACTATCAGTCAAGCAATAGCCTGCAGGTTTCTTAATGCACAGAGCAGAAATTGTGCAGAATGGAAGCTGAGACTTGACTCCTTGTCAGCTGCCCTAGAACAGGAGGGGCTGTAGCTGTGGCTCTCGCCCCCTCCAACACGCAATGATGCTAAAGCCAACTGTTCAAGTGGGTCCTATTCAAATACCTGCCCAGAGGATCTTAGCCAAGCAGGGGGCTTGTCCTTCCTGTCCCTGCCATGAGTCAGCCAAGCCCAGTGCCTGACTCACAGTGCGCAGTCAATATTTATTAAATGAAACACCAGGAAAGTTCAAGAGTCTAAAACTTCAGAGTCCCTGAATCACCGTCATGACAAATAAATGCAAGGCGGAGCCAATGCCTCACTTTTACAGCCACGCTTGGGGATTTTGATGCAGGCAACCTTCAGACCACGCTTTGAGAAAACCTAATCAAAGGTCAGAGACTGCATTGTGTTTTTCTACTACTGAGCACCTACTGTGTACCACACCCCTCCCCCATCCTGGGTATAGAGCAGAACCCAGCTCCTGTGAGCAAGCCCCTGTCCACGGTGCCATGTGGGTACTGAGGGGAGGCAGGTGCCCGCCTGGGAGATCCACCAATGGCGATGGGGAACTTGCTCCTGTCACACCAGAGGCCTCAACTGGAGGCAGTTTTGCCTTCCAGGGACCATTGCCAATGTCTGGAAACATTTTGGTTTGTCACACTGGGGAGGGCTATTGACATCTAGTGAGTAGAGGCCAGAGATGCTACTGAGCATCCTGTCATGCACAGGAGAGCCCTCCACAACCAAGAATTATCTGATGCAAAATGTCAATAGTTCTAGGTTGAGAAATTCTTCCAAAGAGAGAATGAAGTAAGTGTCATAACCAAGGAGGAAGCTGGGTGCATGTTAAAGTACAGAGGAAACAATGCATTCCTGGTTCTACATACAGTTCGGTACCCAGAGCCCTGCAGCCCTGTTCCCTCTCTCCCCACCCCCCACCCCATTCCATCCTGCTCTCGCTTACCTGGCCACAGTGCATCGAGCCCTGGGGTTACACAGGAAACGGTTTGAAGCCTGGCTTCTCCACATCTCACCGTTTGACCTTGGGCACACCATTTATACCTCAGTTTTATCTCCTCCACAAGCAACAGGGGCTCAAGAAGAAAAGGGAGAATATTTTATGTACTTCTGACTGACAGTCTGACAGACTCCCACGTACATCCCATGGTTGCTGCAACACGATGAGATCATGCACTGAGGGTGCTTTGCTCAGTGACAGCACCTGCGAAGCCTTCGTTATATGTCAGCTGCTGTGATAACAATGAACTACGTCCTCCACCAACCCCGCTGCCTCCTTTTAAGTTTACCTGATTTTTAGATTCAGCTCTTTGAGACTCTCACCTTCTTCTAATACACTCTGTGGGCAGCTGGTGACTCTCATAGCACGCCAGTCCTGGGTCCAGAGCCTATATATAGCCCTTGTGCATCCTTCCCTCTAGGAGAAACCCCCAACTGGTGGACCAGCTTTCTATAGCGCGTCGTCGGCACACGCCTCTTACACAATCACTCCTTCATTTCCACTCTGTACTTTAGACCATCCCACAGGTCCCAGACAGTGTGCGTCAGGCAGGGCTGCCTCCGTTGGCCACCTCTAATGTTGGACTGTCGGCACTCCTGCCCCTGTCTAGAGTACAGCTGTGTCTATATGACATAGTCAATGTACGTCTCAATTCCCTTAAGGAACACCTGCAAAATAGCCCTTTCTCTCCATGCCTGAGGAAAGATGACCTCTGCTTTCTACTGGACTCTTCTAAATGTCAGCAGGTATGGCTGGCATCCTTCTGAAAAGATGGCTACCCATATGAGAAATGTCAAGACTCTGAAGGGTCTGTGGGCTCCTTATGGTTCTAACCCTCACCCACAAATCCTCATGTTCGGCGACTCCAGGTAAAAACATTCATGGACTATGGAATGGGATAGTTTATGATCTGTGAATAAATAAAACCAAAATTATCTGGAAGAAAGTTAGTTGCATGATTAGTAAGGAACTAGAGTCTCTGTCATCTGACTACCCAGGGACAAAGGACCAGGCACCCATTCACATTGTCCTGTCTTGCTTTTTGCCTTCCTTCTTCCTCACTCTCAAAATGTTCTTGACCTCTTCTATGCCGGTATTCTTATAAATGGCCCCTTAAAACAATCCTCCTGGAGCATCCCCATTGGCTGTCCTGCGGCCAAGCAGATACTTTGCTTGTGAGAGGTCCTTACTGTTTCCCTTCCCTTAACAATAATAACCATCCTTGTGGGGCTGGGACTAGGCTCGGTGGAGGCATAAAGGGTGCTTTAAGGAGGTGCTCACTCTCAGGTTCTGACCCAGCACTTGCACGACATTGAGAATGAGTACCACCTTAAACTTTGTACACTGTCACCTCCCTTCTTCCATCCTACTCCTAACAAGAGAAAATAACCAAATTTCATATGTATGCATTTATGGAAACTCCACGTGCACCAGAGCTTCCTCCCTGCTTCATTGCGAAGAACCCATATACAACTCATCCCGCAAGAACTTGAGCATTGGAGTCTTTTCTCTGCCTTTCTGGAGGGTCAATCCACAATCCCTGACATTCTTCATTTCCTGTCACTCTCCCATAGAGGTCAAAATATTGGGGCTCACTTACTCTAGATTCCTGCAGCTACCTGACAGAACACAGAAATTCCAGATTCCAAGTCTACGTGCAATGAATGTGCTACTTTTCAACACCTGCTTTGGATTTTACACAATCCCAAAGATGGCTGTTGTTAATATGCTTGAATGCCATCTTGAATGCCAGTGGATCAACTTTGATAGGTTTGAAGGGCCTATTTATGGGAGGGCTCAATCAACAAATCAGGAACATGTTTTTTAAATTGTGAATTCTTATTGTGATGATCAGCTGATTTAATAAAGGAAACTGTGATTCCCTTAGGACAGAGAAAGCACATCTGTTTCACTCATTACTCTATCCACAGCTCTTGGGAGAGGTCTTTGGCACTGCTGAGTGCGTGAATGAGTAACTAACCAAATGAATGGATGGATGGAATAACAATTATCACTTAACATGTTAAAAAGTGGTGGGACAAAGAGATGAAATGACTTGCTGGAACAAAATTACTGAATCAAAGCAGAGCCCAGGACTTAGTGATGTCCCCACTGCTTCTGGCGACCATCTACTTGGGATGGTATTGAGGTGGCCTCCCAAAGACAAGGAGTATCAGGAAAGGCTCAGATGACTCCTGCACTCAGGATTTTGATATTTTAAAGTATTTGAATGATGTGACTCAAATTTCCTCCCATTGTCTCCATGGGAAACCAGCTCCAATGGAAATGGCCTGAGTGTGCCCTGAATCCCTAGTTCTAGAAAATCTAGCTACTAAGATCAGGTCTAGCCAGCAGGAAGCTGGCAGTGGAGTCTCAGCCTGGCTGTGGGGAGCCACATCATGATTATGAGCAGACTCTACTGGGCCACCCAGGCAGCACTGAGCAGGCCACCAAGGGACAGCCACTGGGCCAGGGGCTTTGGGATGTGGGATAGACAGGACAGAAAACTCTGGGTACAGCTCAGCCACGTGGCTTCTCACTCTCTCCATGTGTCCAGATGCTCTCTCATTCATTCATCTAGAGTCTGTCATATGCCAGATACCTCTTGGCACTGGGGGCATGGAGGTTGATGCCATTGGCCTGCCCATCTAGAGCTGGACTCTCCCCTGTGGTGGTCATGGGCCACGTGCAGCCCCTGGACATGTGCAGGGTGGTTAGTCTGAACTGAGACATGCTATAACTGTAAAATCCACCCTGGGTTCCAAACACGTCCTTAGCAAAAGATAAGGAATTCAAAATAGCTCATTAACACTTTCTTGAGTATATCTTGAAATTATATTTTGGATAGATATGGTTAAAAAGTGTATTATTACCAATTAATTTCACCGATTTCTTTTTACATTTCTACTGTGACTAATTAGAGAAAAGTTAGTGACATCTGAGGCACATCGCTGGGCTAGAGGCCTGCAACATAGAGTAAGGTTGGTGAGTTTCAAGCCAGAGGGTGAGGGTAACGTTACCAGCTGGCCCAAGGTGCTGAGGGGCTGGGGTGAGGGGGGCTGAGCAGCTTCCTAGAGAGTTCACATCCACTGGACAACTCTGAGCTAGCTCAGCACCAGGGCACTCAGGAAGGGACCCAGTCTATACAGAGGCTCAAAGCTGAGAGACCCCGTGAACTTCAGATATGTCTCAAGTGGCAGCAGTGAGAGAGGAAGAGGGAAAGAAGAGGCAATGAAGCCAGAAACGCCGAGATGTCAGCTCTTGAAAATGATTCCCGTGCTGTCCAGTGTCCAGCGGAGTTTTAATGTGAGCCACATACAAAGTTTTAAATTTCCTAGCAGCCTCATTCAGAAAGGTTAAAAAGGTCAGTGAAATTAACTTTAGTGGTATGTTTGACTCCACCCATTTAAAATGTTACCATTTCAACAAGTAATTGATGCTAACCATTCTTAATGAGATAGTTTGTATTCTCTTTTATTACTAGTAAGTCTTCCAAATCTCATGTGTATTTCACTCTGCACATGGCAGTGTGTGCAAGCCACATTTCATGTACCGCATGCCACATGTGTCTAGTAGACGTATTAAGCGATGCAGGTCTGAAAGACTTTTGTCTTGAGTACAATGGGAAAAGGTTTCAAGCAGAAGTATGCCTTAGATAAAATCTCTCTGTCCCCAGAGGGTACAGGGGGGATAAATGGTGACGGAAGGAGACTTGACTTGGGGCGGTAAACACACAATACAATATATGGATGATGTATTATAGAATTGTACCCCTGAAACCTATATGATTTTATTAACCAATGTCACCCCAATAAATTCAATTAAAAAAATCTCTCTGGTAGCAGCAAGAGAGACAAATAGCCTTCTGGAGGCTGTCACCACCATCTGGGTGCTGTCACCTACTGGAGCACCTCATTTGTAAAGTGGCAATTTAGGAGCAAGATTTTTTTTTTTTGCAGCCTTTACCCTACGTTGGTGTTCTTTGAGGGCAGTGTTGGGATGCAGACTGCAGAAACCTGTCCTGGGTTTCATCCGGAGTTCTGAAAAGGGGGAAGCTGCTTGCTAACTCCCACCTGGGTCTGACCACCTTTCAGATGCTGACCCGGGACAGATGCCTCGGATTTTTTTACCTCTGGGTTTCTCATCTATGACACCGTAATGCCAAGACTCGCAGCAAAGGCTTAGTGTACAGATAAAATCAAACAACAACAACAACAACAACAAAATAAACACACACACACACACACACAAATCAAGCAACATATGTAAAATGCCTCACACAGTGCCTGATAATTGATTTTAAAAAATATGGTGGTTTCTTTCTTTCTAAGTTCTTATCAAAAGGACACTTTCACATCTCTAAGAGCAGCTAAGAGAATAACTCCAACCACGTGACTGCAGGTCAGACTGCCTCGGTCATCTCCTGGAACGACTCCCACCCCTTACTTCGTCCCCCACATAAGGACATAAGGGACTTCAGGGACTCAGTTCATTTCAGAAAGAAAGGACTGAAAAATATACAGATTACAGCCAGCCCTGCAGGGGGGCTTCTTTTCTAGCATAACAAGAAGCATTAACTGGTGAGAAAACAGCTTTTTCATTTCCCTGGGCTCTATCTTATTGGAGAAGCAGCTTAAAAATTGTTCCTAATCTCCAAGGAGTTTCCAGGTGTTTAATGACTTGCCAGGGTAATAAACTACTGAATTCTGGGAAACCATTATGTGTGATGTTAGCTACCACCTTCCTCTGCCTTTGATAATCAAATCAAGCAATGCAGTCAGGGAAGAATGGGGGAAAAGCATCCTTTTTTGTAATCTGACAAACTTGAGTTTGAACCACAATTCTGCTGTCTATGCCCATGTAATCTCTGGAGAAATTGCTTATCCCTTTTAGCATCAAGGTACTTATCTGTAAAATGGGTATGGTGTGTGTGTGTGTGTGTCTGTGTGAGTGTATATATATCTTGCAAAGTAAGAATTATGTATGTAAGGTAAGAATGTCTTAGTTATCTGTTGCTGCATAACAAATTACCCCCAGAATTTATTAGCTTAAAACAATATTTATGCCTTCACAGTTTCTGTGTATGAATAACCTGGGCATGGCTACACTGGGTCCGTCCTTCGGCTCAGAATCTCTCCCAAGGCTGTGATCCAGGTGTCAGCCAGGGTTCTGGTCTCATTTCAAGGCTCAACTGGGGAAGGACCTGTTTCTGAGCTCTCTCATTGGCTGTCGGCCTTGCCCTGAGGGCCTAGGCTTACAGGGCAGCTCACAACAGGACAGCTGGTATCATCAGAGCGAGAAGTCAAGGAGGGTCAGAGAAAGAGAGAGACTGCAAGACAGAAGTCAGGATATTTATAACCTAATCTTGGAACTGACACCCTATCACTTTTGCTGTTTTCTCTTAGTTAGAAGCAAGTCACTACTAGGTCTAGCCTACATTTATGGGGAGTCACTCACACATGGGTGTGAGTGTCAGGAAGTGAGAACAGCTAGAAACTGCCACAATATTTAAAGATTCTCAATAGTAGCTGTTATTATGACCAAATATGAGAGTACTCTGTAAGGCAACATTCACTACAGAAATAGAAGAAATCCAACTAGATTATGTATTAGGGTTAAGAAGTTTAACAATCATTATGACACTATCAGTCTATAAATTATGTTTATTCTAACCAATGCTAGATTATTCAAACACCACATTTAGAGATGCATTTAATTTATACTAAATGCATATTTGATAACTTGTTACCAAATAATAATGTTTGGACACTTGAGTTAAAAGACACACATAGCCCTGGCGGGATAGCTCTGTTGGTTAGAGCGTTGTCCTGAAAGGCAGAGGTTGCTAGTTCAATCCCTGGTCAGGGAACATACAAGAACAGATTGATGTTCCTCTCTCTCCCCCCCCCCCCCGCCTCTCTCACTAAAATCAATCAATTAAAAACATTAAAGGCGCACATTTCCCCTACATGATGTTTTAGCATATATCTAGTTATTTTAGGATGTCCATATTTTTATGAGGATGTAAATAAAAATATGCATCTTGATTTTCTCATTTAGCAATATTAAAAAGGCATTTGCTCCTGCAGTAAATTCTGCATAATTAGCACTTTAACAGCTGTGCAACGTTTCCATTCAGTAGATAAATGTAAAAGTCAGGGTTTACTTAACCATTCCCTTTTTCTGTGACATAGAAGTTGCTTTCATGTTTTGCCATTAAAAGCAATGCTGCGGTTGAGTATCTTTTGGGTGGTGAGTTTTTTCTCCCTATAATTTGAATTATGTCTTTAGGATAAAAATCCCAGGAAAAGCAATTAGAATACACACATGTTCATGGCTCTGTCAAGTTTCTACCCAAATGAGAAAACGGCTTTGGCTTTTATATAAGCAAACACTGCTCTATCAGCCCCAGATTGGATTCCTCCGAGGCAGACACCCTCGCTTAGTTTTTAATTTTTTCCTTTAAACATGGCATCTTGCCTCTAAGCAACATTTAATGAGTATTGTGGGCTGAATGAATAAACAAAAATATTTTAAAATCTGAAACTATAGGGAAAATATTTATGCTAATTCTATTGAAAACAATATTTTTTTTAATCGGGAGATGTTGAATTTGCATTTAGAAATCACTAAGAGTTGTGAAGGACACACCCACGCCAAGCACTGGGCTTTCCTTTGCCCTTTTCTTATTTCATTTCAACTTTACAGCACCCCCTACAGTTCATTTTTTACATAGCAACAATGAAATGCTCAAAGCATCCATCGGATTATGTCAAACCATGCTTTTCTAAAAGGTTCCAGGAGATGTCTGTTGGCCCCCATTATTAAAAAAAAAAAAAAAGGCAAAAAAACAGTAGGTCCTCTTTTCTGGGGAGAATAGTAGCTCTTTGGGAATTTCTACTTAGTCGGACACAAAGTTTTTACCAAATACCAGTAACCATAGCATTTTCTTGAATGCAGCCTGGGAAATGAGTCAGTCATTCGAACCAAACTGCAAGTCAAAGTGGTAAAACATTTAGGTAAGCAGGACATAATTGATCCTCAGGAACTAATTTTATTGGTCAGAATTGACTCTGGCTGATGTGTCCCGCCACTCCGCAGTACGTAAGCCTGGGAACTCTACACTCCACCCCGCACCCCCGCCGCGTCGCTCCCCCCAGAGCCCACTTTTTAAAAGAAATTTGCGTTTACTTATTTCAGGAGTTATCATCCTCATTTTTCAGACTCAGGAGACCAAGTTGCTTGTACAGATCAGAATATGTGAGTGACACAACCAGAATTTATTTGCACCCAATGTCCAAAACCACCTCAGGTTTCGCCACTAAACTTGAACCACAGCGCCCCCTGGTGGGTATCCTCTGGCTTGGCTTTTCCAGCCCCTGGGCACTCAGGAGACATCGCACTGAATCTGCACTTCCGTTTTTCTCCCTATCAGGTGAAGGAAGCCATGCAGCGGATCCACGACCGAGGGAACATCGGCAAGTTAATTCTGGATGTAGAGAAAACCCCGACTCCACTGGTGAGTCAAAAGCAGAGGGATCGGACAACACAAGAGGGTCTGATCAGCTGCAGGCACAGGAGGGGCAGAGGGAAATACAGGCAGCTCATGGGCTGGCGGAGACGACCAGCAATAATCAAAAGACTGCCCACATGAGGGACATCACAAACTGAGATAAAGTCTGGGAAAGAAGGGAAAATTCTTCAGTGAGAGCATTTCAAGATCAATCTGAGGGCAGTCAGGAAAGGATAGAGACAATCGACCTGTCTATGACAAGTAATATCTATTGGTTGCCAAGAATAGGAGGAATTCCTGGTTAGAAAAAAAAAGTCTAACAAATTCACATTCACGTAGTCAACAGATTCATGTCAAGTGCCTCTGACATGCCTCCTGATGATACACTGATTTTGTGGGATACAAAGCAGTATAAAACCCCTTTATCCATGAATCTCACCAGGAGTGCAGCATGTCCAGCTCACATCCCAGCCGCTCTTGCAATGGCTACTTGAGGGGGAGGGCCTATATAGTATGGTGGTCAACACAGAAGTGCCACCTGACTGCATGATTCAAAGTCCAGCTCTGAGCTCCTGGGTGGGACCTGGACACTCATTCTGCCTCTCTGCCTTCAGCACCCCCGTCTGCAAATTGGAGATTGATAAATTCTCAATTAGAATGATAGGCATAAAATACTGTCTCATACACACTAAATTCTAGGGAAGTTTTGACAAAAAAAATACTCAGGAGGTTTTTTGTTTACTTACATGTTTAACCCTTTGAGTAGTGAGCTTTCATTATGCTCACTGACCCCACTCAGGAGTGAGTTGTGTTTTCTTTCAAATAATGAAATTAGTTCCAATTCCAGTTTTATTAACTTAAAATCATGTTTGTTTGATAACCAATTATGGAAACAAGAAGAACATATATTTGCCTTTTCTTAATGCTGCCTTACACATTTTTAAAATAAGTCAATTGTACTCTAAATGGTCAGGAGGCACCAGGACGTACATGAACGTTCATACTACTCAAAGGGTTAATTTTGATGCTACCTTAATCATTTATAAAAGAGGAAGAACTCAAATGTCTTGCATGTTTTAGTCCAAAGCATGTATTTTTAAAAGCGCTTATTGGGCCTTTACAACCATAATGTAGTTTAGGTCTGATGGCCATTTCACTCAGTGAAGGACAGTTAAATGAGGGGACATTTTACAGTGTATAAGTGATTGATAACAACCTGGATATAGTTTATTAATGGACCTTGCCAACAAATGTTTTAAGGCCGAGGAGTGGACCAGGTTAAGGAGGAAAAGGCAGCTGTGATCCTGCTTCTGTGCACCTGTCTTGAGTTCTTTAAACATATGACCAAGTCTGTTTGAGTCCCATTAGTGTGAGGCAGACAGGGCTGGGGACATCCTGGACTGCTGTTGCTTTCAAGGCAAATAGCTCTCCGTGGCTTCCTACCTGTCTGCACCACAGGAGGTCCTGCCTCTGGGCATGGCAGGAAGGCCTGTTTGACCCCAGAGGCAGTGCAGGGGAGTGGTGCTTATCAGAGCAAAAGCTGAAAAGCACACTTTCCAAGGTGAGAACCAAAAACCTGCCTTGGCATTTATCATTGTCCTTGTTCCTGAACCTCAGAGGATTTTTACCCTGGGGCTTAAGGACACCAAGAGATGATGGAGAATGGGCCAACTCAGACCCATATGTGGAGCATTTCTGGGGAGGCCACACCCCATCAGGATGGAAGACGAGGCCCAAGGGACTAATCTCCCAAATTCCAAACACTTGCCCTCAAACCCTTCGCTCAGAGACCGCTTCTCAGAGTGTCCCATGTAAGGTGGCCAACACCACACTGCCTTGCTGGGGAAGCAAGCAACCCTAGGTCTGGGTCCTGAAAGGAGTCCTTCCAAGTGGCTTTAGCAAACACTCAGAGGGTGGGGGGGTTAGGTTCCAGAGCCCTCTCAAGAGTCTGCTGCTGACTTACAGATGGCCAATGACAGCACGGAGACCAGCGAGGCGGGGGAAGAGGAGGAGGACCATGAGGGTGACAGCGAGAACAAGGAGCGGATGCCCTTTATCCAGTAACCCGGGACCCCGCCGGGAGAATGGAGGGCGGTCTGGAAGAAGAGGAGCTGGCTGAGGAAGCTCTCCTGCGCCCAGTGAACAAACGCTGTAGTCCCGTGTGTGTCGTGTTTGTTTGCAGTCAGCTGAGCTAAAAAAGCTTTTGATCACTGTTGTTTTCTGAAATTAAGTGCCAATCCCATTCCATGCAGTATTATGTCCTCCCCCTGTGTGTAGGACACTCTCCCCTCTCCCGTTTCAAAACCTTCCATCGTTGGGTCCTTCTCGACAGTTCTAGAACAGCATTGCTAATGGATACAAGCTCACGGGCCCAATGCCTAAGAGACCAGAGGTGGGCAAAGACAGTTGGGATTGAAAGGTATGATCACGGAGCACTATCCAGATCCTAGCATTCTTCAAACCAACGACACTTTTCGCTGCCAGCCACGGACGCCTCCGATGAGAGCATGCGCCAGTTTGGCTGGCAGAAAAGAGGGACAGCCAGGTGATGTCATGAGCCCCTAAATTTAAGATCTCTCCAAATAGTACTTTCCCTCCCCCCCACTTAAAGAGTCAGCAGCATCCTTACATTTATTCATTTGTTGCACAGTCAGAAGTTGGAACCACCGCCTTCTCACCCTCTGAGGCCTGTTTCCTTCACTGGGTCTCATCCATAAACACAGGGAAACAGATGCAAAGTTTTCAGGGTAGAAGATGGGTCAACAGTATGGGTGTGAGGACCCCCCACAGAGATTTCTCCTCTGAAACCACATCTCATGAGCAAAATCCTCTCCTCCCCCACCATATATTGTAATTTTAGGAAAGCTCACCAAGCTTCAGAAACCATTAGACTCGCCTATGTTTGCACACTTGCCAAAGGCATTGCCAGTTTGGCTACATTCATTTCCTAGTAGTGAGCAGCCACCTTCACGCTGGATCCCCCCCCCCCCTCCGCCCACCTAAGGACTCCCTGGTAGGCCATATTTGGAAAAAGAAAAATCAGTGAGCATCCTTTAACTTGCCAAAGCATGTTCCACCATGTAACAAATTCTAGGGGTACGAAGGTTTCGACATTCAGTATCAGATGCCAAACGCGCAGTTCCTCTCTTCCAAAATAGAAAATTATGGTGCAGATACTCGGCAAGGCCCCCACATTGAGGAAACTGGGGTCCAAACTACCTGATTACACACCCTTGATCCGTTTTCCAGCTCCTAAACTTCTAAGAGCCCTGCCTTTGCCCCACCCACTTGGCGTGGCTGCGGTGTACAGTCCCCCCCGCAGGAAGAGAAAGAGGCTCCATGTCTCCACCAGGGGCTCCTGGTTCTCGCCTCTCACTCCTTTTGTCCCAAAGGGTTGATTTTATCACGCCTAAATGCAGGTGGAGACTCAGAAGCCCACAGAGTTAGCACTCCAACTCCCTTTACACTCCGGGAGATGCTGGCGGGTCCCCCCACTGTCCAATCTCTCCACCAATGAGCCTTAGGGTAGACCCGACTCTTCCCAGTGATGGGAATGGATGCCTTTCAGCAATGACCAGTTTTATTTCCAAAGTCCTTCTGTAACCAATGTCACCCATTAATCATGTTCTTTTTCTCCTCCCCACCCCTAAGCTTGTGATGATGACTTATTTATGTCAAATATTGACCTGAAGGGACAGTCTGACTGGATGTGCATGTAAGATAGGAGGACGAGAAAGGGTGCTGCCGCCCGATGAGGGCATCTCAGCGAGGACGCCCGCATCCCCTCCCCTCCCTCCCCCAGACCTCACCACCCCTTTGGTCCTGTGCCACTGAGAGAGTGCTGAAGTGTTAGCCGTCCACCCTTGCCGAAGGCTGTACTATATTGGTCAGGTTTCTCCCATAACAAAGCTGACCGTGGGGTCTCAGAAGCCCATTTCTGCCACTTCCATCCAGCTACCCAAGTGACATTCCTGGTGAGCTAGACAGAAATGATAGTTTAAAGGCTGGAGGAGCAGAGCCATTGGTTCTCAGGGTTCTCCGCTGCCAAGTCAGTGGGAGCCCTATTCAGAATCCAGCTGGGCTTTGTTAGGGCCAGAGGAGAGAGCGACAGTCATTCCCATCCCCCCCCCCCATCTGTTCTTCCAACTAGCCAGAGGAACACAGTACTCACAAATAATGGCCATTGGTTAAAGCAAACCCTTCGTCTCCTCAGAATACAGACTGAGGAGAGAACACCTGAGTTTGACCGATATGATCAATCTATGCCACAAGAATAGAATAATAAGAAAAAAAGGCTCAAAATGAGCGGTGTAACGCACTCTCGCCCAAAGCACCTTCTTTCTGGTCAGGTGGTTGTTTTTCTGAAGGAAGTGTAAAGAACGTCTCAGTTTGCCTTAAAGGAACTGTGAAGGCTTCTCTGTCATTTAAGCTTGATTGGAGTGAACTGAAACATTGTCTAATGTATTCGTGGCTTTAGAGCTTTTGTTATATTGTGCCTACAAAGCAAATTATGTTTACACAAAAAATATAAATAAAGTATTCGGCATAGCATAACCTCGCTCGGAGTCAGTTCCTCCACATAAATAGTTGTTGGAAAAGCAAACCCCCATCTCCACTGAAATGGAAAGAATGAATAACTGGAAAAGGGGGAACAAAAAACATGTGATAGAAGAATCTCCAAAGGAGGAACTAAGGATTACATAGAAAATATGGAGTATAGATGAGACAAGCCTTTAAAAAGACATTCAACGTTCAGGTTTCCTCAAGTGAGAAAAAACCCCACTAAATAAAAGTACTAAAGATAGCATATAGTAATAATAGTAAAAACAATCATTGTAATTCATAAGGCAGCTGTTATATGCTGTTAAAACAGCTCTATACGTGTGTATTAACTTGCTTACCTTCCCAACAGCCTTGAGAGGTAGGGTTTATCGGTTCACCCATTTTATAGGTGACAAGCCTAAGGGAGGTTTTGCCCGTGCCTCCAATCACACAGCTAGTAAGCGAAGGAGCCAAGGTTTTTGAAACAAGCTAGGACTCACGCTCTGAACTGCCCCAGCATGCTCTCTTGTCTTAGATAAGGTGAAAATGTGATGCCTTTCAAATTACCATCCCTGGGTCATTAGAAACTCTTCAGGGATTGTTTCCTCTGATGTCAAGGATACCTCTGTCAATTTGTTTTTGCTTTGTAGCAAATACTATGCATATGGAGAAGTGCTTTTCCTTCTCCCTGGCCTCCCCCCAAGCGTTTGGTAGAGTGCTGATTTGAAAACACACATCTCAACCATCTTTATTTTCATGATCTGACCTCCTCAAGGCTATCAAAGAGATACACAAAAGTTCATCTTCAAAGGCTAAAATTTCACAAAAGAGGAATTCATGATTAGAGAGGCTTTACTGTATTTATCATAATTCTCAGCAGGAAGCAAAAAAAACCCCAGAGCTCATCCCATGTCAATAAAATGGCCCATGTACACTTTGTTTTGGAAAGGTTGTCCCTTTTCCTATAGCCTAACTTTAAAAGGACAGTTTTCATCCAAGTGTCCCAGATAAACAGGAACCCTGCTACAGGCAGTCAAACAGAAATCAAAGCCAACCAGAACGTGCTCGTCACATGCTGTAGTAACTGCATTCAGCCTGAGCCACCCCGAGCATGTGGTGTCTGCCAGCAAAGGCTCCTGGTACAGTCATATTGTCTCTGAAATTTGTACAAAGTCTCTGCACAAAGGATGTTCTCATTCGTCCTCATTTAAAGCTTGTGAACTCCCTGTAAATCTCATGATTGCACGTAGCTGACGTGGTGCCAGCATGTAAACACAGGAACAGCAACAAAAGCTGGAATCTAAACTAAAATCCAGTCTTCACTTATTGCCCTGAGAATGGGGAAGAGGTCTAGCAGTCAAATCGTAACCAAGATTCTTTTCAGCAGTGTGGACCAGGTTAGGGCAGGAACGAGGTGAACCTTTCAAAAGCCACTGAGGGCACAACGAAACATTGTGTCAAAGCAGAGAGGTGAGAACTTTGGAAGGGGGTATTGGAGGAATGGAGAGTAGAACAGTGCAGCTGAGAGACACATGAGCAGTGATGGAGTGGAAGAGGAGCCCTGCATGATGGGAAGTTCGTACCAGGCTTGGAGATCTTTGAATGCCAGCATGATAATCTTGGATTGCCATGGAAAGGAAGAAGGATATACAATGGTGTGATGGGGAAGATTGGAGCGTGCGGGCAGTTACTAAGAGTACATGCAGGTTTTAAGGGAAAGAGGGATATAAGAGGAGCCTAAAGATGGTCTGGATTTGGATATCAAGCACCTTGCCCTAGTCTGGGCCCTCCAGAATCAGATGTTGAAACAAGGATTTGAATGTCAGCAGTGTTGGATGCTGATCTTGAGAAACACACAGGGGAAGAGGCACGTAAAACAGGACAGGGAAGAAGGCACTTCAGGGTGTGTCGATGAGCAGGTTACCACTGTGGGAGACCAGACATGCCCCACAGTGTCCCATTTGAAAGGTGAGGAAGTTGTCATATTTATCCACCAATTCCCATGCATCATTGGTTGAGGGCTACTCCCAAACAAGCATATTGATTCCCTGACGCTCTTGACCTTCCCCTTGTGTGAACTAACTGAGCACATTGCTTTGGCCGGACAGCACTCTCAGATGGCGACAAGGAGCCACTGGTGTGTATGGGAGCAGCGAGAAGATGTGGCACAAGTGCCCACAGCTCCTGTACCCTTTATTCTGAAATTAAAGAGGGAAGTGTTCACGGCTTCCCACAAACTATATCCAGCCTTACTGACCATGCCCCACTCCAGCTATCTCGTTAGCTCACACCACCCTTTCTTTTCTGCTTTTGTTTCGTTGTCTCTTGACTTAGTATCATTTCTGCTCAGTAGGGGCAGCCAAAATGCCCTCCATCACACCATGATGACTGACTTCATTGGGACCCTCTTGATAAATGTCAGGTCTCTTCTTCACTTGGGGCAAGAAAACCTGGGGTTCTCTGTTAAGTAAAACCACATGTTTGTTCAACAAAATTTTAATAAACATTTACTGGCTGCAGAACCCTGTTCTGGGTTCTAGAAATAGAAAGAAAACAAGATACAGACCTTTCCTCAAGAAATTTACAGTCTAAAACAGTGGTTTTCAACCTCTTCACACTTGGGGACCAGTGAAAATAGGAGAATTCTTTTGGGGACCGCTAAGGTAGAAATCACCCTGAGCAAAAGTGAATTCAACTAAGATCATTGGGTCTCTAATCTTCATACAATTATCAAGTGGTTCATTCTTTTGTGGACTGGCATGAGATTTCTGGTAGACAGGCACCCGTCCATGGACCAGTGGTTTAAAAACACTGGGCTAGAACTGTGTAATCCAATAAAAATATAAAGGGTGGGGTAAAGTAGCTTTGTAGCTGTTCATATGGAAAATAACACAATAATAAATAACGACACAAGAATAAACTCTGTGTTTTACATACTCACAACTGTAAACCTACTTTTGCTCCACCCTGTATGTGAGCCACATACGAAGTTAAATTTTCTTGTCATCACATTAAAAAAGTTAAGAGAAACAAGAAAATTTAATTGTAGTATTTTACTTAATCCAATATATTCAGAATGTCATCATTTCAACGTGTAGTTAACATAGAGGTTATTAATGAGCTATTTAACATTTGGTTTTTCATACTAAGACTTCGAAATCTGGTATGTTGGGTCACATCCCAATTTGAACTAGACACTTTCAAATGCCCAGTAGCACTTCTAACTGGTGCTTCCATTCTGGATATAGATAGGATAAGAGTAAAGAGAGAAATGGGCACCAAGATCTGCAACACTGAGTCCCATGAGGTGATGTTAAAGGGCAGAGGGCAGCACAAGGTAGAGGGGTCAATTCCACAGTGGAAGGGGATGGCGAAGACACTGTACAGGGCGAAAGTGATGCTTGAATAGAGTCTTGTAAGATGAGTGGGTGTTGCTAACGAGCGTAACGTACTTCAGGCATACAGCTAGTGGCTGATACATAGTAAGCACATAATAAATATCGGCTTCCTTTCCCCACCACCCCCACGTGCCCGTGATGAAAGAACGAGATGACTGGGAAATGTTCGGTAGCTTTCCTCCTTTTTATAACAGGGAATATATAGGTCTCTGTATTCTGCGTCTAGATTTGCTTGTGGGAGAAAAAAATAGGCTGTTATGGACTGTTTGTGTCTCCCTGCCCCCACCTGCCCAGTTCATATGATAAAATCCTACCACTCACCAGAAGATAGTATTAGGAGGTGGGCCTTTGGGAGGGAATCAGGATAAGATGAGGTCATGCAGGTAGGGCCCTCATGAATGGGATTAGTGCTCCTATCAGAGTCCTGAGAGAGTTTGCTTCCTCTCTTTCTCCCTTGTGTGAGGACACAATTAGAGATCCACAGTCTGCAGCCCAGAAGAAGGCAGGCCCTCCAGAGAATTAGACCAAGCTGGCACCCTGATCCGGGACTTCCAGCCTCCAGACTATAAGAAGTAAACTTCTGCCTGTTTTGGCAGTGGCACAGTGGATAGAGTGATGGACTGGGATGCAGAGGACCCAGGTTTGAAACCCCAAGGTCAGAGGCTTGAGCGCGGGCTCATCCGGCTTGAGTGGGGGCTCATCAGCTGAAGCGTAGGGTCTCTTGCTTGGGTGTGGGATCATAGACATGACCTCAAGTTCGCTGGCTTGAAGCCCAAGGTCGCTGGCTTGAGCAAGGAGTCACTCACTCTGCTGTAGCTGTCTTCCCCCAACACCCCAACATCGCCCTCCTCCCGTCAAGGCACAGAGGAAAACACAATCAATGAATAACTAAGGAGACTAAGGAGCCACAATGAGGAATTGATGCTTCTCATCTCTCTCCCTACCTGCCTGTCCATCCCTATCTGTCCCTCTCTGTCTCTGTCACACACACACCAAAAAAAAAGAAAGAAAAGGAACTTCTGATAAGCCACTGAGTTGAGGATGCTTTCTTAGAGCCGCCTGGACTGCCTAAGACGTGAGTGTGTCTGCGCTCTCTGTCACGAGCAGACTGGGCAGAGCTCCTTTACCAGCAAAACTATGATGCTGGGAAACGCGTCCGTCAGTTCTTCAGATGGGCACCCAAACAAAGGAGTGACTCAGCCACAAGCACATGCACCCGCACATGTGTTTGTGGTGAAGAGAGTAAGCCATGGAATCTTGCAAATCAAGGATCAAATTTGGGCAAATTGCTCAGCATTTGAGCTTTCCTTTACTAAAATGTGAATAATCACATTGTCTATTTCCTAGAATTGTTATAAAGATCAAATGTAACAGTGTACAGTGTATATGTAACCAAACTGAAACCATGATCCACAATTTCCAGTTTAGAAGCCAGACAGTGAATGCTTTCAAAACAAGTTGTGGTTTTTTTCATTCATTCAACAAACAGAGATAAATACCTAGCATGTTTCCTATACAGTATTTTTAGTGTCTTAGTGGGAAAAATAAGAAATACATAGACTTGACCGTCCAGGACCTTACTGTTTAATGATTTGATAACAATAAACTATCTCTTGCATAAATGGCAATTTGTTTGTACAGCCTGACTTGGAACTGAGAGCGTATTTGGGTAGAATGGTAAAGAGTGGTGTAATTCAGTGCTTTTCAATTGCCAGTCCACAGCCAAGTCTGCCAGAAATTTCATGCTAGTTCACAAAAGAGTTAACCATCCAGATACTGTGTGAAGATTATAGACTCAATGATGTTAGTCAAATTCGCTTATGCTCAGGGTGATTTCTACCTGGTCCCTGAAATAATTCTACTATTTTCATCGGTCCCCAAGAGTAAAAAGGTTGAAAAATACTAATGAAAACTGTCCATCAGGAGTAGGTCAAGAGAGCTGTCTAGGAGAAGGAACTATCTTTAGGCTCAGCAGTGGGGAAGGACAAGGTAGGTTAATAGAATGGCCCATGTAGCTATTGCATGTATCAAGAGAAGAGTATTAAACAGATTGGATTGTAGAAATATTAAACAGATTGAATTGTAGGAACCTAAAAATGTCCCTTCAAGGGTTCTGGATTTTGTATGAAAAGCAAAGAGATTTATAAAGGAACTACTGGAGAAGGACCAGAGGAAATCTTCCCAAAACGAACTTCACCATCCTACGTGGTCCAGTTTCAGAGGCAGGACAGATAGCTGGGCCATATTGGAATAATAGTCCCCCAAGACCCATCCATAGTCTATTAGCTCATCAGTTAAGGTTAAGGTGACCAGACGTCCCGCTTTTGGTGGGACAGTCCCGATTTTTGGAAAGAATGTACGAAATGCTAGGGAAAGGCGGGAGAACAGGAAGGGAATATACGGTTCTCGGCCGGGAGACCCCACCTCGACCTGGAAGCGCCCGCACTGCCGCAAGAGCTGGCTGCCCCTTGCGGGGCCCCGAAACAAAAACTTCGGGGGGGGGGACATACCTACTGGTGCGGTGGCTGTCAAGTCCCCTAACTATCCATAGGCCCACGTCCTGGCCCCCGGCATGTGTGCGCCTCCGAGCTTGCCGGAGGCACTGCCCTGACCGCTCCCGCCCACTCGCCCACTTGTGCAGCTCCGACATCGGTTTCAGGACCGTGTAACCTGATCCCTCTGACTCAATCAAAATTCCCCATATAGTAATATTTCCAAAAATGATCTTTGTAATGAGGTGTCATTATTAAAAAAATAGATTGATAAGGAAAAGGTTAAATCTTGGGCATCAGCAAAAATCATAATAGAAAACAAATGGTTAGAAATATTTCATCATTTGGAAACAAACCATGTTCCATACAATAATGCACTAAAAATTGTGGAATACGCACTGTCTTTACCAGGAACTAATGCTGTGACTGAACGCGTTTTTTTCTACGGTAAATAAAGTGTGGACATCAGAAAAATCACAATTAAGTGTTGAGACTTTGAAAGCCATTTTATGTGTGAAATGTAATTTAACAAATTCTTGTGAAAAATTTCATGACCTTTTAAACAACAGCAATCTACTAAAAAAAATTCACTCAAATGAGAAATATGCCAAAGAATAAAATAATACTATACATAATTTTTTAATGTATTATATTTGTATATTGTACTTATGTTGAAATTTAAAAATATATATTACAATACTATTTTTGCATTCTATGAAAAATTTTTTTGCTCCATATAGACCAAATTTTTAATCAAGGACCGCCCCCCCATCAGTGGTGTCCCGCTTTACCAATCTTAAAATCTGGTCACCTTAGTTAAGGTGGCAACTAAACTGGCATGAGTGGGAGGAAAGGGGCATCTCTCCCGTCCAGGAGTGGAAAACAGAGAAGGATTGCTGGTACAGGCCTTTCCTGGAGAGTGGGCAGACTTGTCCATGGGAGGCCCCCAGAAAATAAGTCACCACCCATCAGAGCTGAGAGTCAAAACTAACAGTGTTACCAAGCAAGGAAGGGCTCACTGCCTGACGTGCCTAGAAGTCAATACTATGGCACCAGCTTTCAGAAAAGAAAAAAGCTTGTACTGTGAGGTCAACCAGCAAGGAGACAGGAAGCAACATCCCAAATCCAGGGTTTGGGGCAAGATTTAAGGGGTTTCAGCACCAGGTCTTCCTGGATATTGGTCCCTTCACCTCTGAAAGGGTGTTGGTGTTCAGGTTCCGATTATGTCCGGGTCCTTTGGTTCCACTGGGGCAGCAGTTAAGGGTTCACAAAGTGTAACTCAAAAGTTTAAACTCACAGGGTTTAAACTTTGGTTCCAGGTCTTGCTGGAAACAGGATGGGCCAGTTGGAGCTGGTTCTGTGGTTACAATAAGATAATAAAACCATGTGACAGGCTCATAAACACTCACACTCATAAAGATCAGAACCATTTCAGAAAACTGTCCCAGCGTTGAGTTCAGAGATTTCTATAGAGGGAAATCAAATCAAGGCAAACGCTGAGTACAAAGCCGCACTTGCTCAGGATGTGCTGTTTGCCAGAAGCTGTAAACTACCCTCCATGGCCCCAAACCATACCCTGGACATTAGACACCCTCCCCACTTACAGACAAGGACACTGAATTTCAGAGAAGTGAGGTGGCCTGCCATGCTTACCCAGCTTGGAGGAGGAATTCTACTTAGAACCTAGGACTCCATGTGGCAGAAAGGTTTCTTCCCAGTAGCTGGAAGAGATGGGGCTCAAGTTTCCAAATTAACATCCTCCTGGCAAGGTGGTCACTCCCACTACCTCCCCACACTCCTGACCCCTTTACCCTCCACTCCCAAAGGAAAAAGAACTTGTTTTCCACCACTGTGGTTTGAATCAAGGCCTTTCATCAGCCCAGCTTGGGTCACATGTACATCCTAAACCAATCACTGAGGCAGAGGCATGGCTATTCTGATTGGCTAGACTGGGTCATGGGACCACCCCTACAATGGGTCATGGTAGGAGCTGGCACCCTGATTGAAAACCCTAGAGAACGGCACCAAGTGACAGGGGTAGATCCCCGTAGGAAGGGATGATGGACAGTTAACAATGTGTTCACTGTAGCTATGTATATGGAGTACTAATAGTGCACCAGAGACTGTTTCATGCCCACATAGCAGTCACCATTGATGCCTACCACATGCTGTCTTGGTACACCGGGTTCACCTGCAGCTGTAGACAGTTCCTGGCATGCTGCCAGCTTCCCATCTCAAGTACCTGTACTTGTCTTTTTTCTTCTGTGCCTGCAGGCTTACTCCAGGACCATAGAGCACAAATGCACAGTTAACCCAGAATTACTATGGAGTGAAGGTTAACACCCCCAGGGGGTCAAAATTCTGAACCATGTTCCACACAGTATCTCCCGGGTCCCCTGATGGCATCAAGCCAAAAATATCCACAATGGTCACATGCTCATTAGCATATCTACTGGCTTTCTTCCTTCCTTATCTTGTTATCTTCTCTCTCATACTCCTGATTCTTGACACCACCTTCCAATTAAACTACCTGAACCCAAGTCCTTATCTTAGGGGCTACTTTGGGGGAACCCAAATGAAAAATAGCATTTTTTATGTATTAACTTGCCAAATACTCATAACAACCCTATAAAGTGAATTTTACTGATGATAAAACGGGTCTCAGAAAAGTTAAAATAAATGCCAAAAACTACATATAGCTATTGGGCCTCCTGAATTTGGGTCCAGAAATCAAGTTAAGCTCTTTTAATTCCCAAGTCACTGAAAATAAACAATGCCAGTTAACCAGTTGGAAAAGGTGTTCAAAAGCTAAGCTAATATCAATTAAGATGACTTCTGGGGCCAGCTCTTCTCAGATTTTCAAAGAATGCCCAGGGAAGGAGAAGGGATTATTACTGTATTCCTGACTCTGGAGAATTCTATCCAAGGCCAGCAGGAGGGGGCCCAGCAGCCCTGATGCGTAAAAGGGCTATACTGTGAAACAGGGAATCAGATCAACACACACAATCACTATGCATTTGATCGTTTTATCCTTTGCAAAAACAAGCATAAATGCCTATTTACAGCATCCAGGCTAATGCTCGGGTTGACTGCTGATGTTAAGAGCTGGTCTGATTATTGTCCTTGTTGAGGGGCACAAGTCTGGATACCCCAAGGATTCTTTGCAGTTGATCGACCAGCAAGGCAGGAAGTCAGTGCACCATCAAATTGACACAGAGTATTTAATTATTAACTGGATGAATGAAGAGTATATAAAAAATCCCATTCTTACTCTGGATCTCTCTCTCTCTCTATGTCCTAAAGTAAATATTATAAAAATATTAAATTCAATTCTACAAATATTTCCTAGATTTTGGCTATGTGCTGGCCCTGTTTCATGTATTGTAAAGGAGCCACAGATAAATATAGCCTGGTTCACTGCTGGCAAAGAGCCTGCTGTCTAGAACAACAACTTTCAACCTGTTTGTTGCACAGCACACATAAACTAAATACTAAAATTCTGCAGCAGGCCAAAAAGAATTTATTTTATTTTGCCAATCTGACAAAAAAAAAATTATCATTTTGATTCATTCACACCGGGCGGCTATTGTTGTATGAATACTGTCATTTTTTTATTTGCCAATCTAAAGGAAAAAAAGTCAGTGTCCCTGACTAAACAGACAATACATGTTTTAAAAATTCTTGTGGCAAAACAGTTGAAAATCACCGATCTAGAAGACAGAGTTAGACATGGACACAAATCACCAGGAACAAAAAAAAAGCTAGCAACCTAAAAGGGAGAGTTGCATGGGCCCATAGGGTGCAAAATTGGGAGAGGTGTCAATTTGATAGAGGATAAGACAGTCTCTATGGAATGGATGTGGTTGGACCCTGGAGGGTTTGCCCACTGAGAATTGACTTTACCCTACTTAAAGTTCTGTGGTCAGAAGCAGGACTCTGAAGACAGATAGATGGCCTGAGTCTGAATCCTGACTCTTACAGTAACAGCTGCATTAACTTGAACAAATTATTTAATCTCTGGGCTTTTGCTGCCTCCTCTGTAAAGAAAGACGATAACACTAAAATGTTATCAGGTTGTGGTGTACATTAACTAAAGAAAAAATGTAAACTGTTTAAATAAATGCCTGATATGGAGAATAAGCACTTGTAATGATGAGGCATTGTGTCAACTACTTCCCACTTTCCTTCGGGTAATGACCCCACCCATTTTATGTTGTGTTGGGAATCCTGGGAATAAAACCACTCAATCCTCCTCTGCTAATGGGACTCAAAACCCAGGGAATACACCTGATCAGGCGGTGGCTCAGTGGATAGAGCATCAAACTGGGATGCAGAGGCCCAGGTTCAAAACCCCTAGGTCGCTGGCTTGAGCGTGGGCTCACCAGCCTGAGTGCGGGGGTCACTGGCTTGAACATGGGATTATAGACCTGACCTCATGGTCGCTAGCTTGAGCCCAAAGGTCGCTGGCTTGAAGCCCAAGGTTGCTGGCTTGAACCCAAGGTTGCTGGCTTGAGCAAGGGGTCGCTTGCTCTGCTGTAGCTCCCCAGTCAAAGCACATTTGAGAAAGCAATCAATGAACAACTAAGGCGCCACAATGAAGAACAGATCCTTCTCATCTCTCTCCCTTCCTGCCTGTCTATCCCTATCTGTCCCTCTCTGTCACTAAATAAATAATTAAACCCAGGGAAGGTACCATGGATGGTCTCTTAGTAACGCAAAGCTTAAGAAGGAAGATGTAATAAACACAGGAAAATTAATGGGGCCCGTTTGTCCTGAAGGCGGTGCCCTGAAAAGATTCCTTAGGACTCCCTGCTACCTGAATCCCTAAAGCTGCCCATTTCCAGGTTTTTCCCAAGCCGAGATCTTTAGGCTTAGCTTGCGAGCAATTCATTCCCGCAGCCTAAGTAAGTCAACCTGATTTCTATTGCATGTAACTAAAGAACCCCATCTGCTACAAAGAAGGACTTCAAACTGGGCCTTGAATAACTTGGTAGTTTTGTTACTAGAACAGTTCATCTTCCTGGCTGTATCCATGTATATATACAGCACCTTTATTTCCCAAAGGTAGGTCAGGACATGTGTCCTGTCAAAAGGTTATTACTGTGCATGAGGCTAGGAGGCGTGTAAGAGACAGAGTATACATGCCAAAATATGGGCATCTCAGAAACATCCCAAGTTTTTAATTGGGACCCAATTGTCAAATATTTGAAGTATATAAAAAATAGAGAGCTAAAATACCCATAACACAAGAGTAGTATTGTGAAAATTTCAAAAGTCCTCGAGGCCAAGTTCTTCTTGTTTATTATCTTGTTAATAAAAAAGAGATTAGCAAGTTTTAGCAAGATTTTAAATTTTTTTTATTTTATTCATTTTAGAGAGGAGACACAGAGTAAGAGAGAGAGAGAGAGTGAGAGAGAGAGAGAGAGAAAGGGGGGAGGAGCTGGAAGCATCAACTCCCATATGTGCCTTGACCAGACCAGTACAGGGTTTTTTTGAACTGGCGACCTCAGTGTTCCCAGGTCAACGCTTTTATCCACTGCGCCACCACAGGTCAGGCACGTTTTAGCAAGATTTTAAAAGACATACTACCATCCAGTTAAAACTGTCTCTTTGACAACATGATCAGGATTCAAAGAGAATCGAACAGGACCAGCCTTCTTGCCACGTGACCCAGTGTTCCCCAATGTATGTATTCATACCCCAGTGGTATGAATACCAATGTTTAGGGAAACTTGCCCTCGGAAAAACAGGCAATGGAGAAGCTCTGATAGTTGGAACAGCCAGCAGCCAGGGGTGGTGGGAGGCCCAGGGAGCTGACCTCATGGAGAGCACTTGGCTGAGAAGACATGTCAGTGCAGATAACTGAACATCCAGGTTCCCTCTGTACAAAACCCACTTTGCTCACAACAGCTTTGAAACAGATCTGGCTCCTGGGTGATGACTATATTTTCTGCAGCCAGCCATTTCTATTTAAATGCTGGCTAACATCCTTTTCAACAATGACTCACTGACAGAAGTTTTGTTTTCTCCACACCAGGAAACTCAGATGGAAAGACAAATCATTAATCCGCCACTCTTACAGCCTGTTTCTAGCTGCCAAGCACCTGCTCTCCCCAAATTGAGCCAGAATCCCCCAAAAGAACCTTAAAATGGTCCCCTAACTTTGAAAGGGCTAAATTTTAGTGGCAACAGAGTTCTGGAAAGGAAACCAACACCATCATGTCCGTCGAATGCTTAACTGTGTGTGGGGAGCGTGGGAATTCCCAACATCACCCTCAGTGATGGCAGGACCCCGTTACGCACCTCGCACAGATTATTTCATTGAGGTCTTTCACTATATGCTCTCATTTTACAGATGAAGGAACTGAGGCTGGAAGAAGTGTAACTCTTCCGTTGTAAAACCCTGGTTTTACAGCCAGCCGTGCAGTGCCAGGACTCAGACCCAGGCTGTCTGCTTCCAGAGTCCATGTGCTCACCCACCATCAGCCACCAAGCTGTGCTGCTCCACGGGAGACAAAAGAGGCACCTAGCTGTTGGGTTGCCAGAGTAAATACGGGGTGCCCAGTTAAATTTAAATTTCCGACAAGCAATAACTTGTTAGTAAAGCATGTCCCGAATATTTCATGAGACACGCTTACACTAAAACGTTATTTCTTGTTTATCTGGGCAGTCCATCGTGCATTTTGATTTGCTCATCGGGAAACCATATACTTGCTAGGACCCAAGCCTGTAACCCCTGGCTCAGGAGATAGGTGACTTAACTACTACGGCATGGGCTCAAGTACACTAGTGTGATCTTCTGGAATCTTCCACAAAAGTCGGTACGCCCAGTGCTCTTCTGGTCATTTCAGAACTTTTTTGAGGGGCTGGTGGTATATGACTTCCAGGAAGATGCCAAAGAATCCAACAGGTAATTATGATAAGGAACTAAGGTGTGCCTGTGGGCTGACCCTGCAGTATCGGGTCTGGTGGATGAGATAGTGGGTGGGGGGTGTCTCAAAGTGCGGTCCCCAGGCTACTTACTGGAATCACCCAGAGGACTTTTCAAACAGGTAGATGCTTGGTTCCCATCACAGACCAGCTGAACCAGAAATTTTAGGAGGAGAATCAGGAAAACTGCATTTTGTTTTGATAAGCTTGCCAATGAATTCTGAAGCCTCCTGAAGTATAAGACCAATTGCACTAATTAAGAAACCTTGAAAACAGTATGCTAATTGAGAGAAGTCAAACACAAAAGGCCACCTACTGTACAATTCCATTCATATGAAATGTCCAGAATAAACAAATTTATAGAAACAAAAAGTAGATCTAGGTATGGGGGGTGGGGGAGAAAATGAGGAGTGACTGCTTAATGTATATGGGGTTTCCTTTTGGGTGATGAAAATGTTCTGGAATTTGATCATGATGGTTGCTGGTTGTACAGCCTTGTGGTTATACTAAAAACCACTGAATTATGTGCCTTAAAAGAACGAATTTTTTGATATGTGAATTATATCTCAATTTTTAAAAATACTACGAAATTAAAAATGATTATAAAAGCAAAAGAGTGGGACTATATGATCCCAGATCAGGATTCTCAGTATGTGCCCCCAGCATTCTGATAAAAGCCTCTACGGGAACTGAGTATGAAAGCCCCTCCCAGAAGGTCATGAGCAGCTGCTGGGGGGAGGGAGGGTCTGTCACTAAATGGAAATCTGTAGCCCAACAATTCCTACACTTACCTGCATCCTCAGGAACACATGACTAAACATGCACAAAGTGGCCATATGTAGGTGGATCTGTACAATATATGGGAGACTTCATAGCCTCAGTCCACAGCCAATCTGTGCAGTTGGGGTGCAAATTTGAGGAGCCCTGGCATTATTGTGCATGCAATCAGAAAGATAAATAAACACAACGTGTGTGTGTCTATGCTAATGTGTGTGTGTGAAACTGGAGGTGGCTGGGCATTACTAGACCTCTGAGAGGTCCAACGGAGTCCCAGAAAAGCTCCCCAAAAGCCTAAGGGCCTGGTTCCCACACTTCAGTTGTACATGAAAATCACAGGGAGCTTGTTAAAAGCCAATGCAACTACAGACTAAAGCGCTTCAAGGGGTTCCTGGTTTAAAATTCTGGTAACTTCTAGGAATCTGCATTTTCATGCACACCAGCCCCAGGTGATTCCCCTGCATTAGGAAGAACCCTGCATAGGAGCGAGGCTCCTCCCCTGCATTAGGAAGAACCCTGCATAGGAGTGAGGCTTCTTCCCTGCATTAGGAAGAACCCTGCATAGGAACAAGGTTCCTCTTGTAATGAGAATGAGCTCTGAGACAGCCCAGTGGCATTTCATAATTGGGGAGGCCCGTTCCACACCTGGCTCTGGAGGTCAAGAGTGAGGGACTTCTCAGGTGTGTGTGTACTGGGGAAGGGGGGGATAGAAGAGAGGAAGAAGGGCTTGCCACTTCTGTTTTGAGACAGTTCATATATTTATTTTATTTTATTTTGTGTGACAGAGACAGAGAGAGGGACAGACACAGGAAGGGAGAGAGAGGAGAAGCATCAATTCTTTGTTGGGGCACCTCAGTTGTTCATTGATTGCTTTTCTCGTATGTGTCTTGACCAGGGGGCTCCAGCAGAGTGAGTGACCCCTTGCTCAAGCCAGCAACCTTGGGTTCAAGCCAGTGACCTTGGGCTTCAAGCCAGCGACCTGTGGGCTCAAGTCAGCGACTATGGGGTCATGTCTATCATCCCATGCTCAAGTCAGCAACCCTGCATTCAAGCCAGTGACCCCACACTCAAGCTGGTGAGCTTGCACTCAAGCCGGCAACCTTGGGGTTTTGAACTTGGGTCCTCTGTGTTCCAGTTCAACGCTCTATCCACTGAGCCACTGCCTGGTCAGGCGAGACGGTTCATATATTTAAAGAATATCATCAATGCTAAATTTACAAAAATATAAACAGTTATATCAATATTTTTCAAGCCTGTCTGTGAATTTCTAAGACAGTAGAAATAAACTCATATGTCTAATAAAGAGGCCTTCGTGAAAGAGGCCTGGTCTCCTCCCCCCTTTCCACATCAAGCCTTAGCCTAGAACGGGGGTCAGGAACCTTTTTGGCTGAGAGAACCGTGAACGCCACATATTTTAAAATGTAATTTTGTGAGAGCCATACAATGAACCGTGTATGTTATGCATTATCTAATAAAAATCTGGTGTTGTCCTGGAGAACAGCTGTGATTGGCTCCAGCCACCCACGACCATGAACATGAGCAGTAGGAAATGAATGGATTGTAATACATGAGAATGTTTTATATTTTTAATGTTATTATTATTTTTATTAAATATTTGTTTGCGAGCCAGATGCAGCCATCAAAAGAGCCACATCTGGCTCACGAGCCATAGGTTCCCAAACCCCTGGCCTAGAAGGACATTCAAGGCCCCTTATGGAAGGCTCCCAGTCAGGCGCCCCAATCACCACCCAGGGACCATGGGCACCAGAGCTTGACCCTCCTGCCACCTAGTGGTCAATCAAAACCACACTGCTAATTTATCTTCTTACCCTCCACTCAACTCTCATTCATTGATCCAGCAAACCTTTGTCGGGCACCTGTGGTGTTGCCAGGCCCTTTGTTGGGTTCTGGAGGAAACTAAGACTGTTTATAGAGCTGGAAGGAACCCTACCAATTATTTAGGTAAGTTATTCCCAGTGGTGAAGCTGAGGCCTAGGGGCCACAAGGGACTTACACAAGGTCTCATGTCAACTCTTCTGACAGCTCACCACAAACATTCTGACCTTCATGAAACATGGAGTGTAAGTCTGAATCACCTGCAGGCTTTTAAAAAATTGCATCTGCCCAGGGCCCACTCCTAGAGTTTTGTATTCAGAAAGCCTAAAATGGGCTCTCTCCTGATAAATATATTTTTTAAACTCCAGACATCTATTTCTTTTGTGTATACACACACACACACACACACACACACACACACACACACACACAGTTAAAACCATGGTTTTATATCTGAAGACTCGCCTAGTTTTTTCTGTGACAATGATCTCTACCTATATGGCATTTCACAGTTTACAAATTCCCTTTATATCCATGATTGCGTCCAACCTTCACACAACAATGTGCAAACATAACGTAACATCTGTCTTACAGATGAGAAACTGGACCTCACTAAGGTTAATTCTTCAGGGTCACATAACTAACCAGCGATAAGGACAGGTCTCAATCCTAGATTGTGACAGTTTCCAAATCTCATAGCCTTCTGCTACATTGGGCTGCCCTTGGACAATTAGTTGGACAATACTATGCATGAGGCCAACAGTGGAGGACTCACCCATCTGGGAAGGTTGTTAAAGAATAATATATTTCAAATTGGGATCCATAGTGTGCAGAGCATAGGGAAGGAACAGTTTTAGAGATAAACAAGACACAGCCTCTGCTTGCAATGGGCTGCATTCCTGCATTCCACAAAGTGGTGCATAGAGCCTGGTACCTAAAGCAGGTGATTGTGGCAGACACACTCATTACTAACCCCAAAGAGTCACATTCTTGTATAATCCCTTTCCCTTGAGTGGGAGCAGAACTCGTGGCTTGTCTCTAACCAGTGAACCATTGGAACATGGCAAATGTGATGATGGCATCCCCTAGATTAGGTTACATTGTATAAAACTCTATTTTAGCAAACCAGAGCAAGAGATTCTCCTTGTTGGCTTTGTGGGGGTTTTGTTCATTTAGAGATTAAACTAGGCCCTGGCTGGTTCACTCTGACCTTAGAATGTCCCCTGGAAATATTGTCACAAAGACCACCACTTGGTCCCAGTTGTCCCCCACATCCCCACTATCACACAATCACATGAGCTCTCCAGCGCTTTCTTAACCCTAATTTGTTGCTGCTGACTTCTGCAAATAATCCCAACATGGTCAATTGCATGCTATCAAGACTTTGACAATGAGCTCGCAAAATTCCCACTTACTTAACAATTGGTTCTGGAGTGCTGATAGGGGCTAATTCCTGCACACACTGTGGCCGCACATAGAACACAATACCACATCCGACGAGGACTGTATTAGGTTACAATTTCTGCTATAAAGAATGACCACGGTTTTGCAGCTTAAAACAACACACAATTATTATCTTACCATTCTATAGGCCAGACATTCATAAAGGAGTTTTATGGGCCACAGTCAAGGGGTCTGCCTCCTGCAGGAGGCTCTAGAGAAGAATTCACTCCTTGGCTTCCCCAGCTTCTGGAGGCCACCCACCTTCCCGAGCTGTGGTCCCTCCCAATGCTGGCCTCGCTCTAATCTCTGCTTCCATCATCACATCACCTCCCCCCAAATGCTGACCCTGCTGCCTCACTCTCCATAGACACGTCGAGTCCACCCACACAATCCAGGATAATCCCTCCATCTCAAGATCTTTAACAACATCACTTTGGGAAAGTCGCTTCTGCCATGTAACCTGACATTTCCACAGATCTTCAGGGAACAGCATGTGGGCATCTTTGAGTGGCCATCATTCGGGCGACCACAAACGCTTTGATGAAAGACTGCACAAGATGCGGAAGGACTAGCACTTGTTTAGCACATCCTATGTGTCAGGCACCTGAGAAGCAGAGGTGCTAAGGGTGGAGTCCCCACTCTCAAGATGTTTACTTTGGGAAGACCAAGGTAAACCACCACTTGGCACAGAAAGGTTATATAGATCTGTGATGTTGGTTCTGGTCTCCAAATACCATTAGTCTTAATCAACCAGCCGTATAACTAGTCCTCTAAATACTGTCACATATGAACCATACAAAATGGGCCTATAATGGACAGGTACTATGTTCACTTCAAATATGAGAAAGATGAGGCTATGTCTGCCTAAAGTCAGATAATATGTAAATGGTGGAGCCAAGATAAGAGACAATCTCACCCGAAAGTCTTACCCTATTCCATGGCTAGGGGTCTATAACTGGACCCTGGACTTCTACAACCTATATACTTGTCCCGCCTACAAAACAGAATCGTATCATGCTGCATTCTTTCTGCTGCCAGGAATTCAAGCTCGCTTAAAAACAAAACAAAAAAACTGGGGAAGAGGGAACATTTCATTGGCTTATAGAGTTTACAAGCTCCAAGGTTATAAGAATGTAAGCTCTAAGAAGGCAGGAATCATATCTCTTTTTCACTTTGGCATTCCCCAAAGTGGTGCATAGAGCCTGGTACCTAAAGCAGGTGATTGTGGCAGACATGCTCATTACTAACCCCAAAGAGTCACATTCTTGTATAATCCCTTTCCCTTGAGTGGGAGCAGAAGCAGAACTCGTGGCTTGTCTCTAACCAGTGAACCAGTGGAACATGGCAAATGTGATGATGGCATCCCTTAGATTAGGTTACATTGTATAAAACTCTATTTTAGCAAACCAGAGTAAGAGATTCTCCTTGATGGTTCTGTGGGGGTTTTGTTCATTTAGAGATTAAACTAAGTCCTGGCTGTTTGGCTCAGTGGATAGAGCATCACCCCAGCATGCAGATGTACAGGGTTCAATCCCTGGTCAGGGCACACATGAGAAGCGGCCATCTGCTTCTCTCCCCTTCCCTCTCTCCTTTCTCTCTTTCTTCCTCTCACAGTCAGTGACTCAGTTGGTTCAAGTGTTGACCCCAGGTTATGAGGATAGCTTGGTTGATTTGAGCATTGGCCCCAGACAGGGGCTGCCAGGTGGATCTTGGTCAGGGTGCATGTGGGAGTCTGTTTCTTTATTTCCCCTCCTCTCACTTAAAATAAAGAAATTAAAAATATTAAATGTAATAGGGTGACATTGGTATGAAGAAAAAGTTAAGTTACCATGTTGTAAGAGAGCCTGTGAGTAGGCCACATGGCCAACAGCTCTGGGTGGCCTCTAGGAGCTGAGAGTAGACCTTGGCTGACAATCACCATAAAATGGGGTCTCAATCACACAGCTACAAGGACGTGGTTTTTGCCAACCATCTGAATGAGTATGGCAAAAGTCTTCCCCAGTCAAGCCCCCAGATGAAAACACAGCCCAGCTGATATCTTGTCTAGAGCCTGAGGAATAGACCAGCTAAGCCCAGACTCCTGAACCACACAAACTGAGACAAGAAACTTGTGTTTATAAAAAGCAAACAAACAAGAAAGCCATGCCTCTGAGTTTGTGGTAATTTGTTACATAGCAATAGGAAACTAAAATGGTATTTCAGTAAATATTTGCTGAAAAGTGGAAAAGTGAGGTAGGAAAGTAGAAAGAGGGGAATGAGGGAGAGAAACAGTAAGTTGGTGGGACAGTTCTGGAAGACAGTTGACTTTAGCACAGCTGAATCAGTAAGTCTCTCTCTCTCTCTCGTGTGTGTGTGTTTGTGTGTGTGTGCGTGTGCGTGTGTGTGTGTGCAAAGTGGTGTGTGTGTGTGGGGGGGGAATAGAGTATGTGAACCTTTGGCTGCTAGTGACTCTCTCTCTAGCAATCTCAGCAGGGAAAGTCAGACCCCACTGACAGTGCTGGTGCCGAGGCCCCAGGAAGGACTTTGGCCTGACCTGGGGAGAAGACTCCCTGGTGGCTCCTACCTTGTGCCCTCGTCTTTCTCGGGGACACTGTTGGGATGGGGCTGCTCATCTCCACCCGAACCACAAAGAACGTGTTTCTCCCAGCAGAGGTTTTGCAACTAGGAGGAGAAAAACCTGTTGGTCAGATAAAAAAGCTGTCTATGTTCATCATGGGAAATGATAAATTGTATCTCCTGGGTAAACTGTGAACACTGATTGAGAATTCATGTACTCAAGATAGTAGGGATGAGAAAACATTAGAATTTAAGCTCTTTGCAGGCAGGGATGTTGTCTGTGCAGCTTACTGTTGTACCTGGCACCTGGAACACCTCCTGACCCATAGCGGGGCTCTACCCACATTTAGCAAATGGACACATCTGACATAGGGATGCAGACAGGGACCACATTCTAGTCAGAACTAATTAGAGGTCTTCCCTTTCTACGGCCCTGCAAGCCAGGTCTGACACATGTCATCTGCGTGCCCCTCTCTATCAATTCCCCTCAACTTGACAAGCCTTGGGGGAAATGGCATTATTATTCCAGAGGAAGCAGTTAAGGAGCACGAATCCTGCCTGATAAGTATGAGCCACAACTGTATCACTAAACTCAGGCTCTGTTTCCAAGAGAGGCTGATTAATATTTAATCAAGCCTTGTCAGTTACATAAAGTCAGGAATACATCCAATTCTTCCGCCATGGGACTTCTCATAGTAGAACATTCCATTTGTTAAACATCCAACGTCTTGCTTTATTAAATAGTTATGCCCAACAAGTCAATTGAACATCCAGGGACAGATACACAAATAAAAGTCAGCAGAAAACTGAAAATGTTACTTCTCAGAATGGTGTCAATCGATCAGAAATAGCAAGAAAAGAACGAGAGAGGCAGCAGGGAGAGAGTGAAGTTTCTGGCGTCAGGAGCGCCACATCCTGTGTACTCAGGCATGAAGCATGCAATGTGCAGTCTAACGAGAGACACAGGCGTTGTGAAACAACAGACTATCCAGATTACAGTGACTGTTGTTCCTAGAAGAAAGTACCCAGTGCTTCACACCCTCAAGAGATAAAAAATAAAAAAAGTTCTGACACAGAGAAGTGCTTTCTGAAGGTGTGGTACTCTGAAAGTTTGTGGCGGCTCCTTTGGCTGTTTACTCAAAAGCACCCCCTCCCGCCCTTTTTCTTGCTCACAGAACTCCTGTTTTGCTCAAGTATCTGGGAAAGCACCTGTCAAGTCAGGGAAAGTGGGCGTGGCACCTATCTAGGGCCTCCGTGGCCCAATTCTGGCCAATGAAACACGAAGGGGCAGTCTGCTAGGGAACATCTGAGCACATGCGTCCTTCCCTCAATAAGGGCGGCATGTGAGGAGCACACCACTGTCCCACAAAGGCCGCTGCTCACTGCTTTCAATGGGATGCTGTGAAGATGTGATGCTTGGAGCTACTGCAAACATCTTACACCCAGAGAACTGCAAAGAGGACCGAACTGACACCCGGACCGGGAGCTGCTGAGGTCACACTGGACTATCTCCCTCTAGGTTCCTTATTATGTAAGAAAAAGGCCCCCCTCCCATTTGTTCCGGATGCCATTACTCACAGCAGAACATGCCCCTAACTGATTCAGATTTGTACCACGACTATCAGGATTATAGAGAGGTATTTTTACAGCTGTGGCTAGGTAACACACTACCTCACAATTTAGGGGCCTTAAATAACAACTACTTCATTAACTCAAAATTCTGTGGATCTAATTCTATGTAGTAAAGTACCCCAAAACTTAGCAACTCAAAATAACAACATACAGGTACTATTTTATGCAGCTTCTGTGGGTCAGGAGCTTGAGGGGTCTGGCTGGCCGGTTCTGGATGAGGGTGAGACTGCACAGAGCCGGCGGGATAGCTTAATGGTATGATGGTTGGCTTCTCCCAGAGCAAGAAGTTTGAGAGAGAGAAGTGAAAAGTTGGAATGACGTGTATGACCTAATCTTGGAAGTCACATACAGTACTACCATATCCTATCAGTGACACTGGTCAGTTCTGCTCATAGGAGGGGACCACAAGCGTGTGTGTGGACACCAACAAGTAAGGGCCATCTTGAAGACAGGCCACCATCATCCACCCTCTAAATCTATTAACAGGGTCTAATCAAGGAAGCAAAACCATTAGGAGACAGCACATGTTCCTAGTAAGAGTTTGGGACAGGGATCTGGCCTGATGCCCTTGTGGACACTGGTCAAACCGTCTCTGCATGGCTGTGGTCTTCCCGTCTGAGGTGGGAGCCGGAGGCCCACGGGCTGGTGGTGGGTTGGGAAGATGGAAGGAAATTGGGAGAGAAAGAAGACACGCTAGGACCCGTGAGCGAGGGCCAGAACCCTTGTCAACCTCTCCTGTCCCCACTTTTGATGATGTGGGTGTCTCACAAGGGAAGCTGGTGCCTCACCACAACCCAAAGCACACAGGGAAAGGAATTTTGGGAAACACAGTCGAGCTAGACTGAGCTGACATCTTCCGAAGGCACTGCAGCAGCTGGCCCTTTAAGGGACAGTGACTCGGACAGGGCACAAAGAAGCTCTGGGGTGCTGGGCTGTTCTACTTATTTCATCTAGGTACTGGCTGCACGGCCATACTTAAATTTTAGGAAGAATAAGAAAGTTGTAGACTTATAATTTGGTCCTGTTTCTGTATGTGTATTATACTTCAGTAAAATGTTTACATTTAAAATAATATTGATGTATGTTTTACTCAGAAGACTTAGGAAATCAAAAAGAAAAGAAAATTAATCTCAGCACCCAGAAGTAACCATTATTGCTACTGGGTCTATCTCTAATCTATGCAGGTTCCCTCATACAGACCTGTTACTCCCCAACCCCTAAATTCTATTTTATGACTGCTTTTTCCCCTTTATATTTAGAAACATACTATGGGCATTTTCCCTGTCGGCCAATATTCTTTCACAACAGAAATTTAAGGATGGCATAGAAGATTAATCAACACTAGATTAATCCCCTTTGAGTCGTCGTCATTCAATGCTTGGTTGTTGGAAATAATTATTTTGCTTACTCCTTCTAAACTACTGTCAGCAGACCCAAGCCCGGACCATTTGCTTCTTTATTTACAATAAGGGACACTTCAAGCAAGGGCTGGGTTTTCCACAACCGTGACAGCTATCCTATCTGGTATATATTTTGGAGGGTGGCCTAGTCTCCTTGGGCAGAAATAAACTACAGAAGGAAGTGGGTGTGGTGGCTGAATGTGGGTCCTTCAGAGACATCAGCCTGTCTCCTGGACTTGCTGTCTCCACACCCCAGCAGCCAAGCTCTGGGAATATTTCCTGTCTGGTTTCCACTGGAAGGAACCCTTCAGAAAAAATAAAAAAGAAGAAGAAAAGAAGATAGAAAAAAACCAGCACCCAATGCAAAATGAATGGCCCTTGGCTCATCAGAGGGAAACAGGAGCTGGAAAAGATTCCCGAAACGAACACTAGACATTCATAAAACACTGACTCCTTCCCTGTTTACCAGACATGCAAAATGGATGTGCTGGTGGCTTCCTGAAAGGAAAGAAATGCTGGGTCATGTTCAAAAGCCCCAGAGGCCTTCGCCTCTGAGGAAAAGAGCCGTGTTTTCTAGGCACCGGCACAACTCTCCATTGAGTCTGCCATCTTGCTCTGTAGCCTGAGGGACATCTCCACATTGCTAAGAAAAGATATCAAGTTTTTCACAGTGGGAAAATGGGCTCATCTCTTTCCAACAGAGGTATGTATGAACGGCAGCATTTGGGGCCATTATTAGACAACAGAATGGTCAGGGATCACAGAAATACCAGAATCCTGCCTTGGCCACCCAACGCTCCTCTTCCATGTACGAGGGACAGTGATGAATGGACACAAGGACCTACTTGGCTAGTACAGACCTTGTGTCCCAAACTCCACTACAGAGCATGATTCTAACCCAGGGTTAGAATCACACAACATTCCCCACCTCTTTAATAAGAGCATTGTTAGCCTTTGCTATTGGACAGGCACTACTGCAAGCTACTATGTGTAGTCACCAACGTAACCTCCGCCCAGGAGGTAGGGACTGCTGTTACACCTTCTCCTCCTGGGAGATAAGAGATGCGGCAGCCACAGCACACGCTGAACGGTCAGAATTCAAGCAAGGCAGTCTGGTTCCAGAGCTTCCGCCATAACGCCCGCTCCTCCCCAGCCATTTCATCACAGAGCCTGTGGTGAGAGCCACCTCTGCCCACCAGCCTGTGGGCATGGGTGTGTGTGGCCCCACGGCCAGCCCAGTCTTGTGTTGAGAGCGACGTACATGCAGGATTGTGGGTCAGGATGTAGGTCTCTAGGCTGGGTGGCAGCAGGGACTGAATCCAAAGACTGCAGAGGGATGGATTCCCCACTCCTTGCACACAAGCACAGCCTCCTGTCCGCCCCAACGTGCACGCAGACGTGGGCAGGGCGAGGGGAGACAGGGAGCTCCCTGTACCTTCTCCTCAACTTCGCTCTTAACCCGAAATCACCCTGAAAAAAAAGCTCTATGGAAATTTAACTTTCTAATCTCTACTCACTGTTTTCTTTTCACTTCCATGTCTAAGGCATTACAGAAATCACTTGAGTCATTTTCTAACTCCCAAGACCAGAGTTTATTTTAGTCTTTTTCTTATTTTATTTCTTTGACATAGTTGCCAGTTCTGACCTCGCCCTCCTCTCTAAGAACCCCGTCTTATGTTCAAATAATGTTTGTTGAATCGGTGAGAGAAAACGCAGTTTTTCTCTAGCGTGCCTGACCACTTAATCCCTTTCCTGTCTCCACCTGCCCCTGAAATATCCGGGACCCCAAGGATTTGTCTCTGATCCTCCTTATAAGTACCTCGGCTTTGTACACATCATTGGTCTTTCACTATGAACGTATCATTGATTCTCTATTAAAAAATTACCGATTCACTCATTCAACTCTTTTCACCTCGTTCAAGTGTCTAACTCTTCTTTTTTATATATATAAATTTTCTTTTCTTTTCTTTAAACTTAGTGAGAAGAGAGGAGGCAGAGAACAGACTCCTGCATGCACCTAGACCTAGATCCACCCAGCAATGCTGTGCCCATCTGGGGTGCTCTGTGGCAACCAGAGCCATTTTTTTTAGCACCTGAGGTGGAGGTCATGGAGCCATCCTTAGAGCCTGGGGACAACTCATACTAATTGAGTCATGACTGCAGGAGGGGAGGGAGAGGGGGAGGCAAGGTAAGAGAGAGAGAGAGAAACAATAGGGGGAGGAGTGGAGAAGTAGATGGGTGCTTCTCCTGTGTGCCCTGACCAGGAATTGAACCCAGGACATCCACACGCTGCTTTACCACTGAACCAACCAGCCAGGGCCAATCTAACTCTTATTTCCAATCATCAACTAGCCTTTTGCACCTGGGTGTCCCATGAACACCTTAAGACCAGCATGTCCAACACCAAATTTATTTCAACGTTTCCGTCCTCCTTGTCTGCCGATTCTCTTCCTTTTCCTCTTTATTCATCTCAGAATCAAAAGAAATGTAAGTATGTAGTACCTTCTATATACAACTTATTTGATTCTTTTTCCTATTCTTTGTGAAAAACAGATCTCATGGACACAATCTCCATGGTCTACCCCTGAAAGGCAACTTTAGTTTCCCCATCCAGGGTTTCAGCCACAGAAAGAACTTCCTGGAAAGGTGACCCACAGGTAATCCCATTCGATGTCATCTGAACCGAAGAGAACAGTCTGACTTGATTTGAGCCAGCTCAAGGGGCACACGGGATGACTTCAGTCCTGTCACTAAATTTTCACCAGAAAAATGTTAATGGATTAAAAGCTGAAAGATGAGTTCATGCCCAGAAAGGCAGACCTTTGCAATGCTCCCCTCTGTAAGCTGCGACCCCCCAGAAAGGCAGATCTTTGCCGTGGTCCCCTCTGCAAGCTGTAACCCCCTTGCTCCCAGCACAGGCAGAGCCTGCGAGTCAGTCTCTGAACTCCGGGGAAGAACAAGGGCCTCACTGTTGTCACCCGAAGGTCGAAAACTCTTTCCACCAAGTCCACCCTTGGGAGGCCCACAGAGAGGAATTATGAAGGTTTTCCGCTGTGGGCTGTCCTTGCTCTGGGTGGAAAGGAGGTGAATACTGACTGACTTGTATTCTTGGACTATCTTGGCAGCAGGGCCAGGCAAAACTCACAATAAATTTGGAATGCCTGTACACCTAGAGAAAACAGACCAACAGAAAGTTTGCCTTCCTTAAAAAATGCACTGTTCCCTGCAATGAGTGCTTAGAGAATGGGGCCCAGGGGTACCAGATGGGTCAGGTGGGGTGGCTGGAGAGGAATGATTTCATGGTGAAGTCATAAGAACTAGGACATTGTTATACTAACGCTGATGGTAATGATGGTTAATTTATTAATGGTACGTTCACATACGAGAGAGCTCCTCTGTATTAGCCGTTAAGTATATTGCTTATTTTTAGGGCATCTTTTAATCTTCTTAATACTGCTGGCAAGTAGTCTTTATGATGCCCAATCTACAGGCAGGTGAAGCTCAGAGAGGTTAATGAGTTTACTCAAATCACACAGCTGGCAAATGAGAGAGCCCGAGTCACCCCCAGGGGCTGTGTGATGGCGCACGTGCCAGGTCCCCCACTGCCAGTCGCTGTGAGAAGGAAGAGCTTCAGCGAGGTGTTTGCCTGGAGCCAAAGATGCTTGGCTACGGCCCCTGTCAGAGAGGCCCTATCTGAAGGCCACCAGGGACGGAGTCACAAGGGCACGTGACCCTAAAAGAGGGGAGGGGGCCAGTTCAAGGTGAGATCCCACACTGGAAACCAGCTCAGAGAAGAAATTACCAAAGTCCTGAAGCAGAGGGACTCGGGCAGAGGCCGCCGTCACTACCATCAGGAAGAACTCTGAGAAAACAGGGCGACGATGGAAATGGTGTGCCAACGAGGCAAGCCAGACGCAGCAAACGTCAGGGGGCATTTGTGAATTAAACTGGGGGCTGCCACCTTTCCTGACAGGCTGCCAAGGGAGAGAGCTGGTCACAGTAAGAGGGAAGAAGGCATGGGGGAGAAGGACAGCTGTCTTCCGGGTGAGGCCAAACCTTCTAGCAATAGAACTGGCTGCCTGGCTGAGCAGTGAATGTTCCATCATGGGACCTGCTCAAAGCAGACATTTGTCTCTCCCAAAGTTGGAGTCCCATTGTTGTAATCCCACCACCCTGATTTTACCAGAAATATCCACACTGACCTCCTACATAAACCCACGAAAGCACCAAACCCTCTTTACCACCAGGGGGCCTCACACCTCAGCTGAGCTCTGATGTGGGACTAACACATAGAATAGAAATTGAGAAATCTAAGTCACTTCACTCTCTAAGGCAGGAGTCGGGAACCTTTTTGGCTGAGAGAGCCACGAATGCCACATATTTTAAAATGTAATTCCATGACAGCCATACAACGACCTGTGTACATTATGCATTATCCAATAAAAATTTGGTGTTGTCCCAAGGACAGCCGGGATTGGCTCCAGTCACCCACAACCATGAACATGAGTGGTAGGAAATGGATTGTAATATCTGAGAATGTTTTATATTTTTAACGTTATTATTTTTTTTATTAAAGATTTGTCTGTGAGCCAGATGCAGCCATCAAAAGAACCAAATCTGGCTCGCGAGCCATAGGTTCCCGACCCCTGCTTTAAGCCTAGGTCTGTCTCATCTACTAACAAACAAGCATAACAATGCCTTCCTTCCTGGATGTGTATGAAAAATCTTAGCGCAGCAGTTAGGATGAAATTAATTGAATCTAAATTGCCCCTCTCTTTACTCCAAATACTCATGGTTGGAGAACCATTTCATGTAACACACATTTATTAAATGTGCACTAAGCACTACTCATTTTGCTGGAAACGAAAAGTATGCTATACAATGTAACAGCCACCAGCCACTGTCAGATAGCCCTGGTCCAGCAAATGAAAAGAGGATAAGACAGGACCCAGTCCAAGGTAAAAAATGTCGGGAGACTAATATAAGTATATGATGATTAGAGATTCTATGATAAATGTATGTTCAGTATGGGTGCAAATGAGACCAAATCTGTGGAGATGTGGTCAGAGGAAGGGCGGTTCTGAGGACCTCCCACGCATCTGATTCCTCATGCATCCAATGCTTTGATTGATCACCTACTGCAACAAGATGTGACTTGAATGTTTTACAGACATGCTCAAATTTTTTCAACCATTCTGCAAGTCACCCAGATTAAGAGAGATGACAAAGTCTGACCATTGCCACAAACCTTGTAAGTAACAGATCTGAGTTTTAACCCCATTTTATCACAGTATTTGTTCTCTACCTATATTCAGTGTAGCCCCATTTTAACAGTCTCTGAACACCCTTCCCTAAATCCTGTCCCAGCCTTCTCTTCAAATGCCCTGACATAACTGCCAGTCGCAGCTACAAGCAATAGCCTTAAGTAGAAGTCAGGAAACTTGCACATATACCATAACCAATCTTTCCTCCAAGCACTTCACCTTGTGGCACTTGCACCATATTCAAATTTCGTGTTCTCGCTTCTGCTAAATGCTGCCCTTGAACCTCTGAAGACAGCCTCCAAACATATTCAGACTTGAATATTAACAGTCAAACAGCCATGAAGCCAGATGGTCTTATTTATTAGAATTCAACACTGGAAAACAGCTTAGAGCGACTTTAAAATAGCAACTGGTGGAATAAGTACCCCAATTACACAGGATGGTCAGTGGATGCGCTGTAAACAGCAATTTATTTTAAAAAAGTAAAACCCTGGTGACAGGTTTTAAATCCTCACCCAAAGATTTTTTGACTAAAGGCAATATTTTTATAGTTCCTATTCCCTGCCTATAAATATGTGCTACTTCTTAAATAGCTCTTTCAGAAGCCCAGGTCCAGCCCAGGAGATGAGCTGGTGACATCACCCTACTGCACAAAAAAGGGACTGTTAAGCCTCCAAGAAAACCGGGTGAGGCCAGCCTTCCCTAAGGTCCAGGTGGGGAGAGGGCCGCTCGGCCTCATTATCTTTGATGTGTGTATAGCTCCTGGTGTGATTTTTTTCCCCAGATATCTTCAATTCTTTTCCTGCCTCTATTGATGTTCTGGGGGTAGGGGCTGAACCAAAGGGCCATGTTTGATGGAGAGGCCATGTCTGATGTCAACTGTCATTTGGGACAAGGACAAAAATCCTTACTTGAGAATGTTCTCAGTTCCCACTCTATCCCGACCACCATCTCTCCTCCTCTTCTTCTAGCCAATCCTGCAGCCATTTAGTTTCCACTGGTTCTTCTGAAAGAGGGTGAACTGGACTTGGAATCGCTGCAGGAGGAAGAGAAGTTACAGGAAAGTTCCCATTCCTGCCTGGCCTCAGGTCCGAGTACCTACAAGACAATTGGAACTTCCCCAGTGCGTGGAGTGATGGCTTTTAGCATGACTCCCAGTGGTATTAGGCCAAATGAGTCTTGGCCCCTTGACTCTTCCGTGAGTTGAGTTGCTATTTCCTTGGTAAAGAACCTTACTGTGGGAGCCTTAGAGCAGAGGCGGAAAGACAGGGAAGCAAAAGCAAAACTGTCCTGCCACACACTGGCAAATATTTATTGAACAAACACTGCATGCCAAGGGCTGTGCTGCATGCAGGATGAGCGAACCTGATATAGCCCCCTGCCCTCCAGTGTTTACAGCCTAGCCAGAGAAACTGAAATCCAGCAAGAAAACTCATTAAGAACGTAAAATCTTAAATGAGTACCAAATTTTAATGCAGGCTACAAAGAAGGCATGGTACTTTAACAAAGAAAACCAGATAGGACCTTCCTAGATTGTACAGATAGAGAAGAAGGTGTGTCTGACACGGTCATCTTTGAATTCAGACCTGGAGGACAGGAGGGAGTCAGTCATAAAGAAAATGGCATTAACTGAGACTATGTGCCAAGAGTGCAAGTTTGGAAAGGGGTGGGGTAATAGTGACAGAGAAAAAGCACGTGGAAAGGCATAGTTTGGTAGAAGGAGAGAATTAAACATGACTCAAAGTGGGCAAAGGTCTCTCTGCAACTGAAGAAAGTCATCAGGAAGAAGCATGTTAGGTCGCACAAGGGAATAGGGCCTCAGAAACCATGATAGGCAGTCTCGGCTTCATTTTACGTACAATGGAAAGATTTGGAGGATTTTAAGTAGGAGAGGAACAACCACATTAGTGATGTGTGGTGCATTCCTCTGAGTTGGGCAGGAGCTTGGTTAGGACAAGAGCTCTTGGGGATTTAGGATAAGATGAAGGCATCAGAGAGGAACAATGTATGTAGAGGTAGAAACCAAACCATTTCCAACTGACAAGGTCATAAAAAAGGATGTTGAGGCTAGAGAACTGGGGCTCAAAGATGACTCCCTGGTTTTGGAATTGGCCCACTGAGTAGATGATGAAGACATACTGTGACAGGGAAGACTCAGGAGGACAGGAGCTTTTCTAAATTCATGGGACATTAATGAGAGAGGAATCCGGAATTAATTTTAACCATCACAAGTATGAAATGTCTCTGAGTCACATGAACAATAGGAAATATGAGGCTGAAGAGGGAGATCCTAAGTCGAGAAGTTAGTGTGAGGAAGTCCCAGACAGAATGTGAATCCATGAGAAGGAATAAAATAATCTAGGTAGAGAGTGGAGGAGATTAGAACAGTTAGGAGAGAATCCGAGAGTACCAGGCAGCACAGGTGAGGAACTGGTGAATCCTCAGATGTTTTATTAGAACAAAAAGTGTGGGCTTCACACTGTGGAAAACAGTATGGACGCTCCTCAAAAAATTAAAAATGGAACTGCCTTATGGCTCAGTGATCCCAATTCTGGGTATATATTAAAGAAACCTAAAACACTAATTCAAAAGAATATAAGCACCCCTATGTTTATTGTAGCATTATTTACAATAGCCAATATATGGAAGCAACCCAAGTGCCCATCAATAAACAAGTAGATTTTTAAAAAGCTGTGGTACATATATATAGTGGAATATTACGTGGCCATAAAAAAGAATGAAATCTTACCATCTGTGACAGCATGGATGGACCTAGATGGTCTTATGCTAAATGAAATAAGTCAGAGAAAGACAAATATCATGTGATTTCACTTATATGTGAAATCTGAAAAACAAAATAAAGAAACAAAATGGAAACAGACTCAGAGAACAGGAGACTGGTGGTTGTGAGAGGAGGGGCATCGGGGGACTGGGTGAAAAAGGGGAAGAGATTAAGAAGTACAAACTAGTTATAACGTGATCATGGAGTTAGAAAATATAGCATAGGGAGTAGAGTCAGTAACAGTTTAATAACTATGCACGGGGCTAGGTGGGTATCAGAACTATCAGAGAAACACTTTGTAAAGTACATGATTGACCACTATGCTGTACACCTGAAACTAATTCAAAATAATATTGAATGTAAACAGTAATAGAAAATTTTCTAAAAGTGTGGGCTTCAGTGAAACTGTTCTGTATGTTATTATAACGGTGGGTACATGACATTATACTCTTATTTCCTAAAACTCACAGAGCTGTACAACACAAAGAACGCATGCTAATGTAAACAAAAGACTTCAGTTAATAACAACATATTAACGTTTATTCATCAATTACAAGAAATACGCCACACAAAGGCAAGATGTTGATAATAGGAGAAATCAGGAGGTCAGAGAGAGGGGTTAAAAGGGAGCCCTCTCTATTTTCTGATCAATTTTTCTGTAAATCTAAGCTGCTCTAAAAAAATAAAGTCTATTAATTATTAAAGAAGAAAGCATGGGCTTTAAGATCTGGTTAAAAGTGTCAGAGGCTTTCCTGGAAAAGGAAAGAGTTTAAAAACAGTATAGATTTATTTTGAAGAAGAAAGACACCTTGTTCTTATAAGTTCAGGTTGAACACAATACATATGAAAGATCCAAGAGAAATCATTAGCTTTCTACCAGTATTCTGTAACTTGAAATGTTAGTGTAAAGGATTAGAGACACTGGCAAAAAGCATTTTTGAGCAATCATAAGATCGATTGTAAAACATTGATCCTTTCCCCTATTCAAATCAAACCACATTTTTCCCAGTCCAGGTTAAAAGAGAAGTCTTCTGGGGTCAATCAAAAATAGATTTTAATTTTCACTCTTACCCTTGGGATCTGAGTGACATTGAACAAATCCACTTAACTTTTCTGAGGTTTAGTTGGTTTAAATCATCTATAAAATGCAAAGATTACTTATTCCACAGGCTTGCTTTGAAGACTACAAAGGTTTGGCATCCCAGAAACTGTACATACTATTATAACTAATGATAGGAATATTACAGCTATAATCATTATTATTATTATTATTAAGCACCGTACATTGTGCTAAGTGCTCATACCCATTATCTCATTTAATCTTTCCTACAGCCCTGAAAACTAAGCATTCCTAGCCCCCTCATTAAGATCTAAAGAGGTGCAATGACTTCCCCAAGATTACACAGCTAATAAATGAGTGAAAGCATGATGTGAACCCTACTCAGCTTATTTCCACAATGCTCTCAAATGCCTACTCATAGGTTGCCCATATCAGCAAAAGACTTTTGCATAAGTAAAATATTTAGTTTTTTATTTCTTTATTTCACACTTACCTTGCTAAATTAGGTCTGACTTCCCCACATCAGTAGCCTTACTCTGCTGTAATTTGTGGGTAGGTTACAAAGTGACTTTAGCAGGGAGGAAATACAGACGGATTAGGCTATGGTTTTCCTTACTGAGATTCAGAAGGAATCAATCACCCCTTGATTCTTCCCTTATTGTCTCAAAAAAAAAAAAAAAAAAGAAAGAAGAAGAGGAGGAGGAGGAGGAGGAGGAAGGAGGAGAAAGAAGGAGAAGGAGAAGGTGAGAAGAGAGTATGGTCCTTCATACCTGCACCTGGTCATCTAGATAACAATCCATAGGGGCCTTTCTCTGAGGTCTAACTTACTCCATCTTGGTTGCACTTGTATGGTAGTCTCTTGTTTTTGATACAAAGTTCTATATCTGGCTCCCAATACTTGTCCTCAAAGCCCATTGTTTGATAAGAGTAATTACACCAAGTCTTTCATTATAGGTCTCTGTTATTGCTATATTTCACTTGAAAGTGTTATTTAAGTTTTGGGGGTAGTTTGAAGGTAAAAAGTATTGGGTGGTGGGGATCTCCCATAAGATAACTATAGTTGATATTTTACATTAATTCTTGTGAAAGGAATTCACTGTTATGATTTGTTTTCACTCTAAGAAAATAATTCTTGATGATTCCATGAAACCCTGATAAAGAGAGGACTTATCCCTCATCATGAACCCTCCTCTTCGGCTGTCTCCATTACGCCCTGTAAGTAAGCCATTCCCACACTTGACTTGCGCTTTGCAGATGCTCAGGTGGGTACAGACACACAGGTGGTATTGTAGCCTCCCCCCCCCCTCTTTCTCACACACACACACACACAAGCGGGTACAGACACACAGGTGGTATTGTAGCCTCCCTCCCTCTCTCTCTCTCTTTCACACACACACACACACACACACACTTTCTCGTTTTGGGGATGAGTTTATTTTTTTGGTCATTTGGAATAGAGCACATTTCCCAGAACATTATTAAGTGAACCCTGAGCTCCTCCAAATGCGAGACTTAAATGTTGGGGTCTTCGCTGAGACCCCAAACTTCCTGGACTTTAAATTTAAAATAAAAGAAAGAAAAACAGGCAAAACCTTTTGTCCTTAGTTCACTCTGATACACTCTGAAAAGGCAAGTCAGCTAGGTAATGTAGCACCAATATTAAAATAGTCTGACATGAGGAAGGAGAACAAGGGGCCGCCTTATGCTGTGGCCAACCGGGGCAGTCCTACGTTTCGTCAGCAGGACTGCAGCCAGCCTTCCCAGCTCACTTTTATAAAGCTGGCCACTGGCATTCCTGAGCAACATGTGGCTGTGCTGTCTACTTGTCCCTTAGTGACTTCAGAGGAGCTGGCAAAGTGGCTATAGAACTTGCCCGAGAGCCATGGCAAAGAGTGGACTTGTAATTTATGTCCTGGTTATCACCTTACTCCTGGACCAGACCACCAGCCACACGTCCAAATTCAAAGCCAGGAAGCACAGCAAACGCCGAGTGAAAGGTAATGGGGCTTCTCAGTCCAGCAAAATACTAGGCTTGCTCAGGGCGAGGACCATTCCGGCTGACAGTACCATGCCATCAGAGGGGTGTGGTGTTTCATGAGATTGAGTGAACTTTTAATTCTCTGGAGGACTTTTTTCAAGAAAAAAGCTTTTGTAATGTAATATATATATAGTATAACCTTTGTCAGGTGAGTTAGATATGCAGAATGTTTTTCAGATTGAGTCATCTGGAATATATGGACATCTGATATTACGAATGAGGGGTCAAGCAGAAAATGTTTATTATAGAGTGCACTGTTTCACTCATTAAGATTGTGTAACTCTATTCAAAGATAATTCTGAGATCATTAGAGTGTCCTTAAATGAGTAGTATAGAGCTATTTATTGGTAATTGTGACTTTCTTTTTGTTACCAATTACCATATAGATATATTTTCACTTCCCTTGCAATATAAGGACAGTTTATACTACATATGCAAGCTTTTTCATGTCAGGGAGAAATTGAACCTCTCTTTAACTTAAACATATTTTAACTTGCAAAATCATATAGTGTTTGAAGACATTTTAATGCAAAATTAAATCTACAATCAATCTCAAAATTTGGGTGGCTTGAATTAGGGTAAGAGGTTAAAATAAAAGTAAATGCTGCAAAGAAAACAGATGATGGCAATTTATTTGCAACATGCTCAAACCAAAGCAAAAGGAAAAACATGGGTAATGTTTTATCTTATTCTCTGAGTCATTTTCATATCAGGATAATTTTAGGTAAATATTATGACACTATTTCCTTATCAATTGCACTTTAATAATAACAAAACATATAAAAAATACCAACAAGTTTAGTCTTGATTTGACACAACACAGATGGTTGGTTGGTAGAAAGGTGGTTTGTTTTATGTTGTACTTTGATGATTACAAAGTGTCTTTATCTAGAGGAATTTATTTATACAGTTTAAGTCTGATCCAAGGTTTCTTAAGTAGGATTTTTCTTCTTATTAACTATTATACTGCCCTGTTTCCTCTTTTAATGAAAGACTGAAATACTTCCCACGTGTAGGTCAAGTCTGCCACTTAAGATGAGGGCAGGGGAAGGAGGAGAGAAGGTACCCGGTGATGTGGCATATTTTTGTGGCCAGCATCTCTTCACCAATGGAGGGGAGTGGTGAAGTGGTGACTATCCAATAGGGATGTGGGGAGGGGTATGATCATGGGAACGTGTGTGTGCTGTGTGGTTGTTTCTGAAGTAACTGCAGTTCAGGTCATAGAGAACTCCCCACATCCCCTCCCTTGCACACCCCCCCCACATACACACACCTTTTTTTAAAAAAATGTCTGGGTACACATCTTAAATACCATCTTTTCAAAGCACTTTTTTCTTGGCTAGTTTTTGCGATTAGGTCCCCAAAGCAGATTCTACGGTGGGTGAAGTAGTAAGCCTAGGCTTGCAGAACAGTTCTCCCCACACTCTCACGCACTTGAAGTACCTGTAAATAATACTTTATAAAATCAAAAGTGAACTCCATTTTCTCTCTCCCAATCTCCACGGTATTACCCACTATTAACTGTTGGGAGGTAATAGTACCAGTTTTTTAAATGCACATTTAAAATTTCATATTTTTAACAAAATAAGAATTGATTATACAAAGTGCCTGATAGACAAACTAATGAATTTCATCTGTTAAGTCTTGGATCCAGATCAACATCAGGCATGCCTCAGTCGTTTGAAGAGCTACATACTCTTCTGTTGTGTAGATGGGTCGTGACTTAATCTATTCTCTTGATGAACTTTTGTGTGGTTTCCAGTCCTTCTCTTTTTGATTCAGAACCTCAGTGACCTACTTTGTACACATATAATGATGCTCCTGGACTTATGATGGGGTTACATCCTGATTAACCCATCTAAATTGAAAATATCATAAGTTGAAAATGTATCTACTACATATAACCTACCAAATATTATATACCTTAGCCTAAACTATGTTAAATGTGCTCATAACATAATATTCTTTAAAAATGCTGACAACGCAGTATACTACAGAGTATGGCTTGTTTAGCCTCTTGACCACTTGGCTGACCAGGAGCTGTGTGTGGCTCTTGGCCTCTGCCCAGCATCAGAAGAGGGAATGGTACCACACAGCGCTTGCCCAGGAAAAGGTCAAAATTAAAAAAATATATCATTTCTACTAAAAGCGTTTGGTTTTCACACCATCAAAAAGTCAAAAAAGCATACATTGAACCATCCTGTCAGGGACTATCTATCTGTATACCAATCCCCATGCTAGGATGCTGTGATATATTTCTAGAAGTAAAACTTCTGGCTAATCACAGTTTCTAATTGTCTCCCAAAATAATAGCATCAATCTATGATCCTATTGTCAGGGTGAGACTGCCCATTTCCACACACCATGGTAACCAACATCAGGCCATCAGTTTAGGTTTAAACCCTGACAAACTAACCAAATGACAAAAACTTTTTAAAAATTTGTATTTAATTTATTGTTAATGAGGGTGAGGTATTTTTCATATGTTTATTGGTCATTTCATATGTTTATTAGGAATTATTTTTGCACAGTTTCTATACTGTACCTATTTTGGAGAACACTAATAAGATGAGAAGGAGCCCTTTTTAAAAAACTCAAAATGGCAATTAAATAATTTAGCTCCAAACAAAAGATTTCTCTGGTACTTACTTCATAGGTCTCAAATAATTGTATGCTGCAATAATGAATAAAATATAATTTTTACAGCGAAATAGTTGTTCCCTGAATTCGCTGTAGACAAACACACTCACATTTGTCATGAAGGATAGAAGCAGAAACCAAGACACCTGGACCATGACTTCCATACTGATCTCCCAGTGGCCTGATATTAATTCTTGTGTCTTTATCCAAATTACAATGTGTACAGCTTCTCCGTGGAGGTCACTTATTTAAACGGAGTGGCGCAGGAGGCCGAGAGGAATGGGGGAGGACATTTATAGACTGACAACTTATAACTTGGAAGCGCGTCTTCAGGTCTTTGCAAACCTGGACCCAAACAACCAATGGTTTTGTAATTCTCAGTATATCCTTATATTTATTCTGGATTGAACGATCCTACTGAGGAAACCCTTGGACTATTGTATGTTTGAGCTGAGCTGTTGGATGCTTTGAGAATTGACAAGCAATAATGAATAATGAAACAGAGGTGAGAGCCACCCTGGGTACCCCAGAAGGCATTTTCCTAACCAGTGGTCAGCAAACTCATTAGTCAACAGAGCCAAATATCAACAGTACAATGATTGACATTTCTTTTGAGAGCCAATTTTTTTAAACTTAAACTACATAGGTAGGCACATTCCTTATCGAAGTAGTGCCGCACATGGCATTTTGTGGAAGAGCCACAGTCAAGGGGCCAAAGAGCCGCAGTTTGCCGACCAGGGGTCTAACCCAACTGTGGAAATATCTGGCTAGAAAACACATGTTTAAAGGGATGGTGAATTTGCATGTTTGGGTTTGGGACTGTCCTGAAAAACCCAGGACAGAGCACAGATTTACTATATGGCACCCCCATGAAGAGGGATCTGGGGCAGCTCAGATCAAGCTTTAAGTGTTTTCTCTGTCTGAGACCACGTGTTAGGGACTGAGCAGGTGAAGGTGATCACTGTGCAGAAGTAGATGGGAGAGAGGGGAAGAAAACAGACATGGGGTCAGTGAGAGTCAATCTTGACTGTATCTTTTGAGCTGGGTGACCTTTCACAGGTTAATTCAACTGTCTGTGCCTTTATTTCTTTTTCTGTGAAATGGGGATAGTGATGGTGTCTCTCTCACAGGAATATTGAAAGAATTAAGCTCTTGGCCATGGCCAGTTGGCTCAGCAATAGAGCATCAGCCTGGTGTGTGGTTCAATTCCCAGTCAGGACACACAAGAAAAGCAACCATCTGCTTCTCCACCCTTCCCCCTCCCTTCTCTCTCTCTCTCTCTCTCTCTTACCTCCCACAGCCAGAGTTTGATTGGTTCGAGCAAGTTGGTTCTGGGCTCTGAGGATAACTACATGGTCTCGCCTCAGGTGATAAAATAGCTCAGTTGCTAAGCAACAGAACAGCAGCCCCAGATGGTCAGAGTATCACCTGGTAGGGGGCTTGCTGGTGGATCCCAGAGGGGGCTCATGCGGGAGTCTGTCTCCTTGCCTCTTCACCTCTCACTTAATAAAAATAAAAAATAAAAAAATAAAAAAGAATTAAGCTCTTGGAGCACAGTGTATGGTAGCTTTCAGTACTTTTCATTTTTATTATGATTTATATAATTTATACCTTTGAAGAGCACATAAGCCTTCAATTTCTAAAATAGTCCCCATCAGTTATAGAATTTTGTTTATTCATTCAACAAACATTATGAATGTCTATTATATGCCAAGTACTATGTTAAGCATCAAGAAATACTCTGGCCTGACCAGGCGGTGTCGCAGTGGATAGAGCGTCGGACTGGGATGCGGAAGACCCAGATTCGAGACCTCGAGGTTGCCAGCTTGAGCACAGGCCCATCTGGCTTGAGCAAAAGCTCACCAGCTTGGACCCAAGGTCGCTGCCTTGAGCAAGGGGTTGCTCAGTCTGCTGAAGACCCGCGGTCAAGGCACATATGAGAAAGCAATCAATGAACAACTAAGGTGTTGCAACAAAAAACTGATGATTGATGCTTCTCATCTCTCTCCGTTCCTGTCTGTCCCTGTCATCCCTTTCTCTGACTCTCTCTCTGTCCCTGTAAAAAAAAAAAAAAAAAACTCTCGATAAACAGATCAAATTAAGTAAAATAAGTACACATTGGAGAAAGTTCTTTGAAGAAAAATAAAGTTTCAAAGAAAGAGATTAGCCAGAGGGATGGCAATGTAGAGGGGATGATCAGAAAATTTTTTCTTAGAGGAAATGTTTAAACTCAACGAAGAGATGAGTAAGAGTATTCCAGGCAGAAGGGACTCAAAGGAAAGGGTTCTGAGATGAGACAGCTTGCTGTAAGATGTGTCTGAAAGTCACGGAGTCTGAAAGCTGATGGAAAGAGAGTCCCACAGGAAGGGGCTGGAGAGACAGAGCGGAGCCCAATCACCAAACTCTTACGACTCCTGGCCAACTTATGTTCATACTTCATTTTTCATGTACACTGGGTTCAATTTCATTAAAACCATCCCTTGCCTTAGGTTCTGGATTCCAAGGCTTTATTTTATTTTATTTTCATATTATTTGGTCATATGCTTTTTATTTCTCCTATACCATCCCACCTGAAAATATCCCCAGAAAAGGATGGAGACCTAAAGACTCAAGTTGAAAAGCTCTGGAGAGAAGTCAACGCCCTGAAGGAAATGCAGGCCCTGCAGACAGGTAAGACCCTGTCTCATCAATGCCTTCTCTCAAAGGAGGCAGGGGCAAATCTGTGGCTTGCCAGCCATTCAAACCACATGCAAGTGCATGCCAAGTTCTAGGTGACACCTTTCTAAAAGAGATATTGATAAGCCAGATGGATCCATAAGCATCCCAAAGCTGTGGAGACAATTGTCTTGAGAAATCAGCTTGATTTTCCACTCCCTTGTTCTATATATGGGTAGTATAGAAATAAAAATAGGTATATCAATAAACCATTTTGGAAGTCTGTTTATAACTCTTCTGTCATAGGCAATGAAACAGAAGTGAAGCAAGTAATAACTGCCTTAAATAATTAGTGTTCATTAGATACGTACTACAAGCTCATGGGGAGATCTGCTGAGATTCAACCAAACCCGGGGTCACAGGACTGGCCAACACATCGCATGTACACGGGAGGACACTGGTTAGAACCACAGTTTGCCAGCAGAGAGCAGCACCTCGTCTTCCTTGCTTTCTGGAGCAGAGCTCCCAGCAGCCTAGGAAGCCATACACAGCATTGTCCAGGAGCTACGGTCCCAGGTTCCCAGGGGTGAGGAAATGAAAGCCCCACTGGGTGGTTCAGGGACAGGCCTGCCTTGCAAGGCTCATACTCCTCTGGAATCCATACATACTCTCATAACAACTGCTAAAGCAGAGCTTTGAGGGCCCCACAAGAGACCTACCCAGTTACAAGAGTTACAGCCTTCAGCCAAGACTGAAGTTAAGGCTTTCAATCAAGTACTTATAACTCCAAGACCATCCATGTTACCAATTCAAGGTCATTTTTTTTAACCATAAACAATATTGCCCAGTCACACTGGTGATATATTTCCTTTACCAGGTTTCTGGAGAAACAGAATTAGAAAGTTTAAAGCAGGTCAAATGCACATGCAGAAGGGGAAAGTTTTGTTAATGCTTTACCTACAGTCAGGCACTATAATTACTTTATAAACATGAACACATTAATCCTCTAACAATTTACAAGATATGTGCCATTAAAATGATCCTCATTTTATAGATGAGGAAACTGAGGCACAGAGAAATTAAATAATTTGTCCATGGTTTACAAAGCTAATAAATGCCAGAGCCTGATTCTCCACTGCTTTCCCTAAATTATTTGTTTGATTCATCCTAGATGACCTAAACAATACTACCAGGGCTGAGTTATCTGCATTTAAAAAAATACTATCTCTCCATATGCAAACTCAGACTTCTGTTTTTGTTTTTAATAATTATAAAATATCATTTCAGTTCTAAAAGTCTCAAACAAATTCAGGGCATAAGTTTAGGAGCTACACTAACAAGCATATGTATATCAAATCAGCAAGAAGCTAAAGACTATGCTTTTTTGTTTTAATTTTAATTTTTTTTTTTTTTTAGTAAGAGGAAGGGAGAGAGAGACAGGAGCATAGATCTGTTCCTGTATGTGCCCTTACCGGGGATCAAACCGTCAACCTCTGTGCTTCAGGACGATGCTCTGACCAGTTGAGCTATCTGACCAGGGCTAAAGCCCATGTTTTAAGGGTAGGACAGACCTGGGTGTGTGTAGTTGTGACCTTACATGCTTACATAAGTTACATTCTTATTTGCTAAGTTGTTGCAAGTAACAACGTCTCTAAGGTTCAGTATCCTGATATGTAAAGATGGGAGTAATAAAATCCCACTTCATGGGATTTGTTGTGATAATTACCTGAGTTCATCTATGTAAAGTGTTTGGCACATTATCCAACACATACAAAATCTCCAATAAATAAATGTTAATTCAGCATTACCATCACATGCCATTCATTCCACAAATATGCATTGCTATTTGTCAGCTCCAGTCTTGGATGAATTACTCTCAAAAAGCATCTTAACATGGCAAATTTCACATCTTTACAGTCTGTCTTCGAGGCACGAAAGTTCACAGAAAATGCTACCTTGCGTCAGAAGGCTCGAAGCACTTCCACGAAGCCAACGAAGATTGCATTTCCAAGGGAGGGACTCTGGTAGTCCCCAGAAACTCAGAAGAAATCAATGCCCTTCGAGACTATGGTAAAAGGAGCCTGCCAGGTGTCGATGACTTCTGGCTGGGCATCAATGACCTGATCACAGAAGGCAAGTTTGTTGATGTCAATGGAATTGTCATCTCCTTCCTCAACTGGGACCGAGCACAGCCTAATGGTGGCAAACGGGAAAACTGTGCCCTGTTCTCGCAGTCGGCTCAGGGTAAATGGAGCGACGAGGTCTGTCGCAGCAGCAAGAGGTACATATGCGAGTTCATCATCCCTTAATAGATCCTTCCCCAATGTATCTTCCAAGCAAGATCAGTCATGATTTATAGACTAGTGATCCCCAAGAATAAGTCAAATTGTTCTTAGGAATATAAGAGTCAGCCAATTTTGCTACCATATTGCATTGTGAGTTTTCTTTCTCTATACTATAGGTATCATACCATAGAGAAATTAGTGATCAGAAACTAGTGATCCAGCTATGTACACACACCATTAAAGTGGCTTTTGCAAAATGGGCTATCAAACTGTCTCTCTTTCCTAGTCCGTCTCACTTGTATAAACCAGGTCTGTATGAAGCATGCAATAGCCAGAAAAGCAAGCTTCTCTTGAAAGTTTAGTATATACTTTATTAATGAGAATTCTCCAAGTCAGAGATTCTAGGTGCTATAAAATCCAAAAACTTTTCAGTCCGATGCTCTATCTGTCCCACCCTAGTCATAGTACCTCATTAGCGCATTATTTCTTCGCATTGAGGCAATTCCTCGTGGAACTTGCATCTTGTCTGCAATGTCAGAAGATGAATGTCTGATTCTCGATCATGCTTTTTTCTTCAAGTTCCCTGCCCCATACAAGGCCTGAAAGCAATCAAGGCCTGAAAGCAAACGATAAGGTAGCACAGGTGATCCATTTCCCCTTCCAGCATAACATGACAATTTCCAATATGAATGGGTAACCTTAAGGCAGAACAAGAGCATTGGATTGTATGAGAAAACAGAAAAAGAAAAATATCTGCTTTTTCCATGCGTTAGCATCCTACTCTCCTTTATGAAACTGAAGGTGGACATTACACCTTAGTTTCCTTTTCATGTACTTTATGTTTAAATAATCATATATTTAATTCTATTAGGGGTAATGTATCTTTGGAGGTTGAAAACTGGGTTTAAATAAAACTATTTGAAAGTCACGCATCTATACAATTTTTTTATTCTGTCAAATGCTATTGCCATTAAGCAATTAATGGCATTAATCTTGTTTCACTAGATTGCTTAAAATAACTTCATTGCTTACTATGAAATTACAAAGTTTAAGTTTTGGAGAACTGTGCTTTTTACACTTGATCTTAGTCAAGATGCCAAGAAGTAATTGAAAATGGGCTTTTAAAAAGCAAACAAATTTAAGTCTGTCTGTTCTTCAAATGTCACTTTTTTCCTTTAAATATTGAATTGTTTTGTGACTAAATACCCTTCTCTGCACTCTTTAACTACATGTGCTTGGAATTAAGTTTTGGTTCTTTCCATTGTACAATAATAAAGCCTGAATTCTGATAAATATGGATGTTGAATAGTTATTCTAACTATACTGGTTTATATCAAATTTGGCACAATTTTAGGGGAAAATACCCCAGATTTGATCAAACTCATGATTTACATGCACTAGGAGATTAATTTTACCTGACAACAAAGAGAAAAAGTCTGTGAGGGAGAAGGAGAACATTAAAAATAAACTGTACCTCCATTGTTTTTGGTTGACTCTGGCCAATTCTCTACTCCAAGACAACCATAATTTCCTTAAAGATTATGACAATAATGAAATTAGTAGACATTAATGGCATATGATGTTGATCATATTTCAGACACTGTGCTAACCTTTATATAATTAGTAATCTCCAGAACAACTCTGGGAATCAGGCTCTAGAATGATTTCATTTTCTTAGAAGAGAGATGTAGTAACCTGCCCTAAGTCACATGCCAGAAAGTAGTGGAATTACATAAACAGAACCCAACAACTTGCTCAGATCTTACACCCTTAGCAACTATAGGAGAGCTGTGACAGTCAAGCCCGTTCACCTAAGCAATGGAAGTAGACATGAACCTGTTTCCCCCATCCCCTCCTCTAGGGTAGCTATTTGGGTGAGGCATTCAGTCTGAGGCTGCTTCAGAGGGGCTGCATAAAGACAAGCATGGCTCACACGAGTCAGTGTCAGAGTCTGGGTTTCTAGGAGATGGGGTTAAACAATATCATGGTCCCCCAAAACCCCAGTCAGAAAGTTAAAGAGAAAAAGCTTAATGCAAACGAATAGACAAAATTTAGAGAGGAAAAGTCAAGATGAGTTAGCAAGACAATGAGCAGGTGGATGGGAGACACAGGACTGGAAGGAGTGGATTAAGGGATTCTCTGGTTGGCCCAAGGTCAAACTCATGACCTCGATTTTATTATTTAGCCAATCAACCAAAGGCCATACCTACAAGATTCACTAATCTAGACTTCCCTTTGGTCCATTTTGCCTGTTGAGCACTACCTAGTTAGCAAAGAATTAATTGGTCTTCAGGCAAGATTGGTAAATGGGTCTTTACTCTTAGGCCAACTTTTCTCCAGGAGAGCTGCCTGGACTACAGAGTGGGGAAACCCCCTGAAGCTTGGTGGAAAGAGGGCCAGGAGCAATACACAATGTTTCTCACCGATTCGTAGCTGGAGGATGTCAACATCTGTACCACATAACTGTTGTCCCCACTGTTAACACGTGGCTCTCTGCAGATACCGGTTGCAGTGAAAGCTCAACAGACCTAACCAGGAAGCAGTGTTGCACAACTTTTCTCAGTTTACAGACCACTTGGGAACCCGTAGATTCCCATGGGTCTGGGAAGAACCCCAAACTCTGCATTTGTAAAAGCTTCCAGTGGGAGCCAACAATACTAGACCCCACACGACAGCCTGATGGCAAGGACCTAGAGCTTTAGTAACTTACCCAGCCACAGACTCTGATGTATCCCAGCAATTTTGCTTCCCTTTAACTCAAAAATCAAGGGTAGGATCTACAGTGTGAATGAACAACAATACTGAGCAATTTCCCCCACAGATGTTTCCATCCATACCATTAAATGAGGTACAAAGTAAAAATGAACTAGTTAAAGAAAGCATCAATAACAGAGACTCAAATTAGTGACCAGAAGGAGGATCTATTGCAAGGCTTAATGGTTCCTTTCTCTTCCCTAGCACTGTTGAATAGCATTTCTAAAACTAAAAATAGAGATATAGTCTTTTCTACTTTCAGATGAGTGGAAAAATTTCAGATCCTCACCAAATAAAACATGTCTAATGAATGAAGAAGCCCACAAGTTTAGCTAGTTAAGTAGCTAATTTAATCTGATGTAAGTAATTTAAAGGATACCGACTAACTAAAGCACTAGGCTAGGTACCATGGAAGGACAGGAAAGAAGTCATGGTACCCATACTCAGGGATATTACAACCTGGCACACGAAAAGAGAGCAAGACTAACTGTTGGAGTCTACAAAGAAAGAATCAGTAGTGCTAATTGTATATGGAAGTTAAGTGATTTACAGATTATTTCTATCTGGTTTTACCTAAGGTTATACCCACAAAATGGCCAACAATTTAACTACATTTCCTCAAAAAAACACTAAATTGAGTATACATACAGTAACAATAAAAAGCACATGCATATATGCAGGTAAATACAGCTGACACTTCTGCGTCTGAGATTGGTTCAGGAGGCATGCATAAACTAAGCAAAGCCAATCAGAATCTTCTTCAGTAGTTGCCATCTGACCCTGAGGGCAATAAAACTTTTTTTGCTGTAGATGCTAAATTGGGACAAAGTGAATTTATGGCTTCTGGCAGAATTCTTCCCTTCCAGATGGATGCAATGTGCAGAATGAAGTAAAGCAGAGATAAGCAGTGGTGATAAATGATGGGGCAGGGAGGGTGGGAGGGAATGGAGGTGGGAGGAAAAGAGGGGGAGAGAAAGAAGGTGGATGAATGTGTGTGGATGTTCACATAGGGCTGAGTTTGTCAATCTTAAAGCCCTGGTTGCTATTTCTTTTTTCTTTTTTTTACAGGGATAGAGAGAGAGTCAGAGAGAGGAACAGATAGGGACAGACAGACAGAAACTGAGAGAGGTGAGAAGCATCAATCATTAGTTTTTCATTGCCGTAGCGACACCATAGTTGTTCATTGACTGCTTTCTCACATGTGCCTTGACCGTGGGCCTTCAGCAGACCGAACAACCCCTTGCTGGAGCCAGCGACCTTGGGTCCAAGCTGATAAGCTTTTGCTCAAACCAGATGGGCCTGTGCTCAAGCTGGCAAGCTTGGGGTCTCGAACCTGGGTCTTCCGCATCCCAGTCTGACGGCCCTGGTTGCTATTTCTATGAGTTATTTTACCATCCCTTCAAGCTGCACAAGACAAGTTATCTTTTTCATTTGAGCTAGTTTGAGTTTGCATATCAGCCAGGATAGCCTTAGTTATGGCCTGATGGAACTTCTATCTAGATAGGCAAAATAGTAAAAGGCAAAGAAATAAACAAGATCATTTCTGAAAATGACAAAATGTTGAAAGGTTGACATGAAAAAATGACATAATGAAAATGAAAAAGAAGAAAATTAAAACGGTATAAAGCCGTAGCCAGGGCCACCATCACAGTCGTCTGGCTCATGCAGGTTCGCATTAGATTCGAACAGTCAGTAATGAAACAACAGAGCCAAAAACTGGTGAGCCATCAGCTTTAATTCTAGCTTGCACCCGGCGGGCAAGCAAAAACACACACTGGTGGCGCAGTGGATAAAGCGCCGACCTGGGAACACTGAGGTCGCCAGTTCAAAACCCTGCGATGGTCTGGTCAAGGCACATATGGGAGTTGATGCTTCCAGCTCCTCCCCCCTTTCTCTCTTTCTCTCTCTCTCTCTCTCTCTCACTCACTCTGTGTCTCCTCTCTAAAATGAATACAATAAAAAGAAATTTTAAAATAAAAAAAAAACCACACACTGGGGTCCAAAACCCATTCATTCAGTGCTCACAAAGCTACTGACTTATCCGAGTTTCCTAGAATCAAAATGTTTCAAGTTCACCAGACTTATTCACCTGTTTCCCATCTCCTTCTCCAGCACAAACTCTGCACAAACTGGCTTCTTCCTCAGCATTCTGCCATCTTGGCTGCTTCTCCTCTCCTCCACGTGGCCTTTCTCTGCTCTCCTCTCTAATGCTGACCTCAGGAACCGAGAGAGAGCAAGCTCCCTGTCTGCCCCACTTTATAGTGTAGAAATCCAAACCTTTAATCCAATCTACAAATAAGGAAGTCTCTGATACAAAGTCACTTATCTGAGGCATACTGGGAGGATTCCTCATAGGAGTGCATCACCCTACATCATCCAATCAGTCAAGGGTGTGGGGAAAAGCTTACTCTTAAAACTTGCACGTGGGCAGCACCCTCTTTAACAAAGTGAGCATAATATATTTCATCTGCCCAACACAGGGAGATGAAAAATGGCGTAAAAGGAGCAATGATATTTAGACATGATCAACCCTTCAAATATAGCCCTCTTTCCATCGAAAGAGAGAATGGAAAAGAGAGTGATGTTATAAATCATCAGGGCAAGAGTCCAAAAAAGAGAAACCCTGAGAAAAGTAACTGTCCAAAATCATCTAGAAAGCCAAGAGCCAGGGCAAGGATTCGAATTCCGTTTCCTGTGTTCCAGTTGAGAGCCTGGAATAAGCCAGCCCAGTTCAAGATCAGGTACAGTCAAGGAACATAGAGTCAGAAGATCCAGACTTCACACTTACTCTGTGTGTGATTTCAGTTAAGGATATATGTTTGAGCCCCCTCTTCCTCATCTAACAGTGGGAATGGTAGGTCACCCACAGAACCGGGAGTTGAAATTGGAAAACATTTTATGAGCAAGCAAACATTCTAGAGATGGTATCTAAAAAAAAAAAAAAAAGGTTTTGTTCCATTATAAAACTAAAACATCTCATTACAGAAAAAATTTGAAGGATAGAAAAAAACATTTTAGAAATTGTCCTTCATCATGGTCTTCTTCACTCACTTATCCAATTAATATTTATTGAGCACACATATCCAGCAGTGTTTAATTATACCACCATCTACACAAAGGTGTAGAGGTTATATCATTAGGCAATGCAATATTCTGCTTTGTTTGACTTAGAAAGATAACCATTTTTTCAGGTTTTTCTAATGTATTTTCCATGGTTCCATCATATTCCAAATATGTTATTTATTGAGAATGTATAATTACATTTTGAACACATTTACAATTTTAAATTTACTTAACTATCTCAATATAAATGTTTAGTATTTACTTAAATAAATGAAAATTTTGCTTTTCATTTTACTTCTGTAAAAGATGCTGTAATGAACATTTTCATGGTGATTTTCTTTTTTTTCTATTGGACTTTAGATTTTTATCCACTGCTAAGACAGATTTCTAGGAGTGCAATTATTGAATCAAAGCGTAGGAAAAACTTGAGATACTTTGCATCATTGTGCTAGACTGTTTTCCAAAAGGACTGTGAAAATTGAAGTCAGCATGCCCTGTGATGCCACTAACTCTGCAGTCATTCAGTCCTGGGTTTAAATACCAGCAGCCATGTTACTAGCTCTGTGACCTGGAACAAGTCATTTTGCCTTGCTAAATACTTTCCCATTTGTTAAATAAAACAAAAACATGGGGGGGGGGGGTTCCTAATACTCATATTTACCTCAGAAAATTGTTAGGATTTGAAGTAAGCAGAATTAAATATTTTTGGGTAACAGTTTGACAATTTTTCAATCAGACATACAATATAACATAATATTATGTTAACATAATAACAATACTAATTGTTCAATTAAGCTAAGAAATAGACTATGAGGTCCTGACTAGGTAGCTCAGTTCGTTACAGTGTAGTCCTGATATGCCAAGGTTGCAGGTTCAATCCCCAATCAGGGAAGATATAAGAAGAGACCAATAAATTCACAATTAAATGGAACAACAATTTTAAAAAAATTTATTTATTGACTTTAGAGAGAGAAGCAAGAGTGAGAAAAAGGATGAGGAAGGGAGCAGGAAGCGTCAGCCTGTAATAGTTGTCTCTCATATGAGCCTTGACCAGGCAAGCCTGGGGTTTTGAACCAGTGCTTTCAGAATTCCAGGTCAACCCTTTATCCACTGCACCACCACAGACCAGGTAGATCAATCAATACATTTTTTGAAAAGAAAATACTAGGATGGTGTGGGGGAGAGTGGTACTTCTAAGAAGCCTCAGGGCAGCAGGTAACATTGTTATTACACTTGGTATATTCATTTGGGTCTCACAAATTCAAGCTATGCTAAGAACTAGAAATACAATGATGGAAACTACCATTAAATTAACCAAAAGAACATGTAACTATAAACCACAACAAATGTATATTTTAAGTAACATAGGAGGGTTCAATGAAGAGGTTTTAGAACTTCTCAAGAAATGACACCAAGGACAGACTCCAAGGGTGACTTTAATCCTTAGCTTGATGAAGGGGCATACTTATCAGCAACCACTTCTGAGAACTTGTTCTGACATGCCCTCCTGATGGAAGGTGTGCGGAGGTCAGAGGAGTGGGCCCTGCCCCCAGGGAGTGGCTGCAGGTCAGGACTCTGCAGGGAACAAGCCTGGGGAAGAAGGCTTGGGCTATGGGCACAAGGACCAATGGGCCAGAAGACTCCAAGGCTCTGGCACCCAGGATGGTGCTGGACACATCTGCTGTCCATGATGCTGCTGGCAGTGGTCAAGGCAGTGCTGGCTGTGCTGTCCACCAGCCCACGCTGTGGTACTGGTGGTGGGTATGGGGCTAAAGGGGCTGCACTTGTCACTGTCCTCTCAGGCCGGGTGCTGACGCTGATGGTGCAGGACCTGTGTGCTGGGCCAGCTGCTGGCTGCTGGGGGGCCCACAGCAGACTGCACTGGATCCCTGCGCTGTCAGCTTCCTCCGGCATCCGGAAGTGGATTTCAATAACATAGGGGGCTGTTGGGGCAATGGACACTTTTATACTCAGGGTGGCATCTTCCAGGAGCACCTGCTCAGCCTCCTGGAGAGGAAGTGGCAGAGACCTGGTTTCAGCCTTCTTCTGGACACCATAGTGAGAAGGGATCTTGGAAAATAGACTGTCCCCTGCCTCAGTGTCTCGAACTAGCCGAATACACCAGCTGAATACGGAGATCTAGTGACAGCTAGAGGACATGACTGTCTTCCCTCCTTGCCTGGTAATGGCAAAGCTCAAGTTATACTACCAGCATTTTTGTGACCGGGGCAAGCAATTCACAAGCTGTTTTGGTTTCCTCATTTTAAACAGCAGGTAGTATTTAGGAACATCTAGAAAATGGAACAATACTCTCAACTCATTAAAGTTTTATGACAATTTCATGAGACAGTGCAGGTAGAAAGGCATTGCACAGTCTGTTGCACAGAGGAGACACTTAGAAAATGAAAATGATCATCACCAGATACTGTTTTCCCGGAATGAGGAAGGAAAGGCTCTTCATGGTTTTAGAAGCAATTGCTCAACAATCAAATATCAGGGGGCTCTGAAAAAGAGAAAAATTTCCTGAGTACTTCAAAAGTCAATGATTAAAATGACAGTAATTTTCGAGGGTACAGATGTAGCCAGAATGAGCAATCTAAATCAGCCCTAGAGTTTCCCTTTGAAGAATGAACACTCTCAATTTAAAAATTTTTATCTTTTAGCATAGTATTTTTTCCCCTAAATATCCAGACTACCATTCTACCATTTAACCTTGTAACACCATGGTTCTTTTCTTTTAATGTTTTTTAAGGCTTCATCCATTTGGGGGCGGGGGAGAGAGAGAGAAGGAAGGAGAAGCAGGAAGCATCAACTCCCATATATGTGTTGACCAGGCAAGCCTGGGGTTCCAAACCAGTGACCTCAGTGTTCCAGTTCCAGGTCGATGCTTTCTCCACTGTATCACCACTGCTCAGGCTTATTATTATTATTATTATTTTTAAATTTCCCCATTGATTTGAGAGAGAAAGAGAGAGAGAAGCATCAACTCACTGTTTCACTCGGTTGTTCCATTTAGCTGTGTACTCATTGATTGCTTTTCATTTGTGCCTCAACCAGGGCTCGGACCCACTAACTTTGGCACACCAGGTCAATGATTTATCCACTGAGCCACCTGATCAGGGCCCCCCATGGCTTTTTTACCTATAAAAACTTGTAGGGCATGATAAGCTATGATTTAAAACAAAACACACACCAAACATGTTCTGAGTCGCACTGTGTGACCTCCCCAATTTATTTAGTGATTTTTTTTTCTTTGTACATATTCTCATCTCACAATAACCATATGATGTGTGTTTTTACTACAAGTCATGTTAGCAATGAAGACATTAAGGCTCAAAGGGATCAAGCTCGTTGTTAAGGCTTCAAAGTTTGGAAGCTGTAGGGCAAGGAATAGAATCCACATCCAAAAGACTCCAGGGCCAGGGTTTCTACCACCATAGGCTGCCGCTCCCTTCTGCTTGAACACTCCAGGTTAAAATGAAAATTGACATGAGGCTAAATTATCTAATTAATCTATCAGCACAACTAACATGTACTTTTATGTAAGTAAGTCTAGAGAGCAGACTCTCAAGGTCAATTCCCCAGAGGGGTGCCAATGGAGGGTGCCCAGCAGGAGTAACTTAAGGTACAAAACACTGATGTTGTGCACAGATGTAACTGACAGAAGTTCCACAGTCATCAAAACCAGAACAGACTCCGGTCAAATGGAATGCAAAAATCCTTTTGTCTACAGCCTACAAATATTTGTTAAGTTGACAGTATTTCAGGCACCATTCTAGATTTTTAGGCACACAGGCATTAACAAACACACATGATTAAAAAGGAAATGCATAAAATTGTTAATAGCTGGGTGATAAAATTTTATGGGTGAATTTTATTTTCTTCTTTGTGTTTGCCTTATTTAACACATGTCCTAAAATGAGCATATATTACTTTTAAAGCAAGAAAAAATCTTTTATATATGTAAGTGGACTTCAGCGGACCAACTTACTTTGATAATTAGATGCTTGTCAAACACATCGTACAACTGCCCCCACTGAATCGCTTCAGATTAATATTTCAGTAGCCAAGATGTCCACTGACTTATGTTGCAGTCTACTTTTCTTTAATAGCCAGAAGGTGTCCACCAATTCAAAGAAAGGGAGTGGGAGAAAGAGAAAGAGAAAAATAATCATGCGAAGTAGAGACCAAGGATTAAGAACTTTTTCATTAGCCAGTAACGTGGATCCAGTACCCAGGGAGCAGCCTTCATCCCAAGTTATAAAGAAGGGAATGGGTTATGACTGTGGAGACTCACCTCAGAATAGCACAGCAAAAAGCAATCCTCACACGTACAAATATTGTAAAGAACTTTGAACCTGAAGCAAAACAATGTTATACTTATACATTCCTCCTTTTATTTCTTTCAAATACTCTGGCTTACTTTTGCCAAACAGTGTGTACAAGGCCACAAAAGAACAAGAGCTCAGTCAAGAAACTTAAGTAAAGAAGAGGTGGAGGAAAAACTTACAAATTCAAAGGATTCTTTCCCTGAACTTAAAAATTGCCAGAGAAGAATACAGGCAGAGGAGGGCATTTTTTTTTCTTTTCTTTAATTAAATTAATTGGTCAATAAGTTTCATGGGTTTCAGGTGCACCGTTCCATAACACATGATCTGTACACACTGCACTGCACATTCACCACCCCAAGTCAAGTCTCTTCTCTCCTCACTTACCCCACCCTTTACCCTCCTGTACCTCCCCTCCACCTCTTTTCCCTCCCGCAATAATCACACTGTTGTCTGTGAGCGCTTATTATTATGCCACAGCAAAGATGGACCTGGAGATTAGTATGCTAAGCGAAATAAGCCAGGCAGAGAAAGACAAAGTACCATGATTTCACTTGTATGTGCAATCTAATGAGGAGGACATTTTTAGCAAATAGTGTCTTTCCAACTTCAGAGACAGGAAATCCTCTTTTGTGTTTAATTTACATTCTTCCAGCTGTCTTTGAAGCCCCCTCTTTCAGCAAACTATGAAAGGTTTCTGTTGCTTCTCTGTATTTTAGAGTGCTAAGTGTTTATATTGTTAGCCTCTTAAAAGCCTCTTTGTTGAGAAAGTCTCAGTGTGTGTGTGTGTGTGTATGAGAGAGAGAGAGAGAGAAATGGGGTGAGATCTGTGTACGACAAGTAATGCAGAAAATGTGAAAAGCTTAAGTTGCTCTTTTATCATATGAAAAATCAAAGCTGATGGTCAAGTTAAGACTGACAGGTTAGCAATAACCCAGTGATAGCAAAGACTGTGTTGGAGTCATAATTATCTCTTTACAAATGTCAAGGGCACAGGCAGACATTCGATGAGCTCTTTGGATATTTATTCAAGCGTGTCTGGCTTGGTTGACTACAGCTTTTGGTATTTGCTGGCAATTTTCTATGTTAAGAAAATATTTTTTTAATCAGATGAATTTTATAGTGGTTAAAGGTCAAACAACTAATTAAAATTAACAACAGCCCTGAATAAATGAATAACTACCAACAAACTAGAGAGAGAGTTTTCCTCAGTTTGGTAGCTTCTCTAAATAAAACAGCTGTGTCATTATGCAATAAAACTTCCTTAGCTGGACTGCCCAGAAATAAAAGGTTTCTGTGGTTTAACAGTTGTTGAGTTGTTGGGTACAAAGCGAATAATCATTCTCGACATCAGATTCCAGGCAGCCAAGTAATTAAGGCTTTGAGGTCAGACAGACCCAGGGAGAAATCAAGCTTCCTTTACTTACTGAGTTAACTAAAAAACTTGTCTTACATCTCTGTAAGGTTCATTTCTCACCTGTAGATGAAAATTAAAACAGTACCTGCCTCTCCAGGGTGTTGCGGGAACGGAATAAGACAATGTCCACAGGATCCTTAGCAGATGTCCGTAAATTTGCAATGAACGCTAGCTACTCCTGTTCTTTGTGTCATCCCATTGTGAGCACATTTCCTCAAATGTGGAGAAGACACTGCACACACGCGCGCGCGCGCACACACACACTCCACCCAAGGCAGATGCTAGATTCTCCAAGGGGGCCCAGATAAAAGCCCAGCCCCAGGAGAGCATTCTTAGCAGTCCTACAGCCAGATCCTCCAATCATAAATCCTGTGTCCTCACCTGTGACAAACACTGGAAGGTAGCCTGACATAGAGGAAAAGAGTAACAATTAGTCAACCTGAGTTCACATATGGACTCCACCAATGACTCATGGCAGGTGAGATAAGGCAAATTTCTTAATTTCTCAGGCAGTGTCCTCCCTTAAAAAGTGGATATACCTGACCAAGCACAGATTATTATTGTTGAAGATTAAATGGAATGAGGTGTGTAATGTGTTAAGTACAGAACATGGTACAAAGCAGATGCTTAGTTAGCACTGGATTGCTTTATGGCACTGAGTCCGGGGCAGCCCTGCTCTGAGGGCCTTATCTAGACCATATACCTTTAGGGTGCTTCTACTATAATCTCAAAAGTGGGAACATATGCAAAAGGTACTGCTGTCATTTTGTTCCCACAAACATAGCATGTGTGCTTATTACACAGCAAATAATCATGCAATCATAGAGTTCTGGGCTTAACAGTCTAGGGTGAAAGAGGCAACATGGGCAGAAAGATGCTTTGGAAACATGTCAACATAGAAAGATGGGCTGAGAAGGGGATGGGGAAGGGGTTGTTTGGTTATTAAATGATCTAGGTGGCATTTTTAGTTAGACCCTTTCTCTCGCTCCGTTTTCCTGCTAGAAGAAAGAAGGAAACCTAATTAGCATATTCTTTCCAGACCTTTCAACTCTGAAAAGTCAACCGTTTCTTTCAAAGCAAATGAAGTAGCTGGGGAGGGGAAGCACTGACAGCTCTTGTATTAGCCTTTCTTCTCTTTCTCATCCTCCTCTGATATTTTCCTCCCCAAGAGAGCAGCAGTCTCCCTCGCCCATGCTGAAAGTGAAGGAACATTTCTAGGGTCCTCTTTGATCATTCATGAAGAATCTCCCTCCCTCCCTTCTTTCTTTCTTTCTTTCTTCTTTCTTGAGACAGAAAGAAAGAGAGAGGGACAGACAGACAGGAAGGGGGAGAGATGAGAAGCATCAATTCTTCGTTGCAGCACCTTAGTTGTTCACTGATTGCTTTCTTATATGTGCCTTGACTGGGGGTCACAGCAGAGTAAGTGACCCTTTGCTCAAGCCAGCAACCATGGGCTCAAGCTGGTGAGCTCATGCTCAAGCCGGATGAGCCCACACTCAAGCCAGAGATCTTGGGGTTTCAAACCTGGGTTCCCCACATCCCAGTCCAACCTTCTATCCACTGCACCACCACCTGGTCAGGTTCATGGAGAATTTATTTAGAGAGGAATGAGAAAGAGCCTCACTATATAAACAAAAAACAGCATCCATGGTATGTGTTAAATAAACTTCACCTCTTATTCTTTCTGTGACCAAGGATAAGTTCTTCAAATTCCTTAAGCTTTATTTGTCTGGTTCAATAAAAAAAGTCAGTTGAGAGAATGAACAATAGCAACCTCCTAGTGTGAGAGGTATATCATATAATACATGCTTTTAAGAGCCTGACACAAAGAAAGTGCTCAGTAATTGTTCACTTTTCTTCCTTTAATTGTAAGCTTCAAAGGACTGTAGGGCTATTGAGATTACAGGTGCTTTTTTTTCAAAATAACTCCTAGAGTTTGCACATAGTCTGGTATGATAGATGATAGAAATATTTGCAGGATGGATTCAAACACAAATAGATACTTTTTAAAAAGGCAAAAGCTCTCTGCAGAGCCCTGGCCAGGTTGCTCAGAGGATAAAGCATAGACCTGGAGTGCCTGCGATTGCAGGTTCGAACCCCCCCCCCCTTCACATACAAGAAGCAATCAATGCAAACAGAACTAAATGGAACAACTAAGTGACACGAGTTGATGCTTCTCTGTCTACTTTCCCTCTCTTTTTCTCCTCCCTCCTCTCTATCTCTCTCTCAACTCAGTGGAAATATTTAAAATTAAAAAAAAAAAAACAACCTCTCAGCATCATATCAGATGAGCAGTAAAGAAAAGAATTGGGTCGGTCACCAAGTTCTGGTTTAATTGTCAGTTGCATGGTCTTTTTTTTTTTTTTAGGTGAGAGGAGGGGAGATAGTGAGGCAGACTCCTGTATGTGCCTTGATCAGGATCCACCCAGCCACCCCATTTGGGACCAATGCTTGAGTACTGAGCTATTTTTACTGCCTGAGGCTGATGTGCTACAATAGAGCTATTCTCAGTGCTTCACGGCACACTCAAACCAATCAAGACATTGGTTGCAGGAGGGGAAGAGGGAGAGAAGAGGGAGAGGAAGAGGGGAGAACAAATGGTGGCTTCTCCTATGTGCCCTGACCAGGAATCAAACCCAGGACGTCCATACACTGGGCTGATGCCCTATCCACTGAGCCACCAGCCAAGGCCCAGTTGCATAGTCTTATGATGAACAAAGATTTTTCAGTTTTGTCATCTACCTGATATACCAGAGTCCCTTAATATTAAGTATCAACCTAGGACTACTTTTTAGCAAAATCAGGAAGAAACAAGGAAGTGGGCTTATGAGTGACAAAAGAGGCAAAAAGAGAGTTTGGGTTGCTGTTTTTTTAACTAATGGTCTTGTAGTTTATGGGGGTCATGGAGGCCATCAGAAAGGCATGAGCACTTCTCCTGTAAAACACATGTATGTGCACATACAAACCACTTGTCGCAAAGCTTCAGGGGCCTCACAAGCTCGACTGTAGAATCCTCTATTTCAATCCATTTAAACTCAAAGTCTAAACTTTGTATCCATTATCAGATGTTTGTCAACTCATAATAAACTTCTGTTAAAATATGTGCAGCCTGATCTGTGGTGGCACAGTGGACAAAGTGTTAACCTGGAATACTGAGGTCACCAGTTCAAAACCCTAGGCCAGGGGTGCTCAATACAGTCGATCGCCATCTACTGGTCGATCATGAAGGAAGTGTGGGCAGATCGCATGACATTAAAAAGACATTTGTCTTTTGATTGGCACACAGGGTAGCCAATCTGACGTCTGAACTTTTGACACCCTACGCATGCGCGTTAAACCGCGCTAACTTGTTCAGTTACATTGCTGCGTAGTTAGCCTTCAATTTATTTAAACTAAATACAACAAAGGGTATAAAAATGAGTGCCGTAGCTGGTCTGAGTAAGAAGCCTAAGACCTACCACTTTCATACAGAGTGGGAGGGGATTTTTTTCACTATGTCATATTCTAATTGAGTTTGCCTCATCTGTCTGTGTGCCATTGCTATTCCAAAGAAGGGAAATGTGGAGTGGCTTTTTCGGACTGTTCATAAAAACTATAACATTGACTTTTCTCCGAAAGAGAGCTGAGAAGGAGAAAGATGAAAGAAGAATACACAATATTAGACAGTAATAATAGTAACTTAAATAATGATAATATAGAAGAAATAAATTTATGTTTTGCATTTTTATTGTAGGTAGATCATTTTGACTTGGTCATCTTATAAATAGCTCGCAAGCTGAAAAAGTGTGGGCACCCCTGCCCTAGGCTTGCGTGGTCAAGGCACATTTAGGAGTTGATGCTTCTTGCTCCTCCTCCCCCTGCCTTCTCTCTCTCAAAAAAAGTAAAATATAAAATAAAAATAGAAATAAAAAATATGGGCACATAAACTGCATCAATGTTGGAGATTCAGCTGTGCCCTAAAAAGCAACGTAAAGCTCCGAGAATACAAGATTTGTACTCTTGCCTACCCACAGTCTAGGAAGAAAGCCCTTAGTTAGTTTCTCACTCTCCGGCCTCTCTGCTGGAGAAGAGACCGTTTACAGACCTCCATCCTGCTGGGGAGGTGAGCTCAGCTGAGGAGCCAGTGAGGATCATCAGAAACACTCTGACTCTGTGAGCCTAGACCACCAAGACTGAGTCCACACTTCTCACTTATCAGGGTTCCTGAAGTTAAAGCTTTAGTCTCTATTTGACAGTTTGTTTCTAAAACTCTGGATCCTTGAGATTCCAGTGTCAGATTTCCTCCCAAGGCCTTAAGCTCAGGCACTTAGACCAGGGGTCCCCAAACTACTGCCCGTATGGTCCCCTGAGGCCATTTATCCGCCCCGCTGCACTTCCAGAAGGGGCACCTCTTTCATTGGTGGTCAATGAGAGGAGCACAGGATGCATCCGCACCCATAGTTCCCATTGGAATACTGGTCAGTTTGTTGATTTAAATGTACTTGTTCTTTATTTTAAATATTGTATTTGTTCCCGTTTTGTTTTTTTACTTTAAAATAAGATATGTGCAGTGTGCATAGGGATTTGTTCATAGTTTTTTATAGTCTAGCCCTCCAACGGGCTGAGGGACAGTGAACTGGCCCCCTGTGTAAAAAGTTTGGGGACCCCTGACTTAGTCACAAGTCCAATGTAGGGAGGGACTATAGCAGAGGTTGTAATTATGGCAGGTCTTAGTCCATGCGAGTGGCTATAACAAAGTACTTTGTAATCTGTGTGGCTTATAAGCAGCAGAAACCCACTGCTCACAGTTGTGGAGGCTGTAAGCCCCAGATCAGGGCTCCAACATGACTGGGTTCTAGTGAGAGCAGTCTTCTAAACTACCGACTTCTTGGTGTTTCTTCACATACTGGAACGGACTAGAGAACTCTCTGGAGTCTTTTAAGGACACTCATCCCAGTCATGAAGGCTCTGTCCTTATGGCTCAATCACCTTCCAAAGACCCCACCTCCTAATAACATCACATTGCGGGTTAGGATTTTGACATGTGGATTTTGAAGGACACAAACAAACATTCAGCCCATAGAAAGGGATGTTTTGGATAATTCCAACACTGACTGAATCTCTGCAAATGAGTGAATTTGGCATGAGCATTAAGAGTGAAGAGCCTGGAGTGAGGCTGATGGGGCTTAGATGTCACCCTTTGTCATTTGCTGTTTGCATGATTTGGGACAGGTGATAACTGACTAATAGAGAGGATGTGGTGCAGCCAAATTCCCTTCTAGGACACAGGCACTCATTTTTCCAGCTGCCAGAAGTGCTGCCTCCTGGTGCTCACTGGTGACATCCTCCTGGGTAATTGCCCTTGACCGAAGGGAGGTGCTTCGTTGCAGGTTCCGTACTCTCCTGCGCAGCCTACATTGATGATGACAAGAGACAGAAACCAGGCCCCTTGTCTCAATTCTGTGCCTCTCAGAAAGGCCATCCCAGCTTCAGCTCTTTCACTGGGATCAGCTCTTTTGTAATCGCATCCCCTCTATAATCACATTTCAGCTTCTACCTCTGTCTAATACCACTTCCACCCTACCCTCCAGGTGTTGCTCTTGAGGGTACTCCTCAGTAAATCTACAGCATGAAAACCTTATCTCTCAAGCTGTCACTTGAGAAACCTGACTTGACACTCTAAAAGCCTCACTTGTTCTTATCTGTAAAATGGGCATAGTAGGTAACTCTACTTATATCATAGGGTTCTTTGAGGATGCAATGCCAGGAAAGTGCTTAGCACAGGGTCTGACTCAGAGTGAGCCCTACTAGAATCTCCAAATTGATCCAGAGGATCAATGCAATTAGGATAAAAAATCCAAGCTGGCTTCTTGGCAGAAGAAAAATGACATCAAACATATAGAAATTGACCAGCTGATCCCAACGTTCACATGGAAATGCAGGGAACCCAGAACAGACAAAACAATCTGAAAAAAGAACAGGGTCAGAGAACTCCCGTATCCCAAATGCAAAAGTTAGCACAAAGATCAAGTAATCAAGTTAGCGTTATACTACCATAAGGATAGACATAGATCAATGGAATAGAATTGAGAGTCTAGCAATAAACTCATATATTTATGAGCCACTGATTTTTTGACAAGTTTGCCAACATCATTCAATGGAGAAAAACAGTCTTTTCAATAAATGATGTTGGAACAACTGGCTAGCTACAATCATAGAATCAGTTTGGAACCTTTCCTCACACCATATACCAAAATTAACTAAAAATGGATACAAATCCTTAATGTAAGAACTAAAACTATAAAACCCTTAGAAGAAAACATAACTGTAAATCTTTGTGACTTTGGATTAGGCAATTCTTCAAGCAACAAAAGAAAAATATTGATGAGTTTGGTTTCATCAGAATTAAAACCTCTGTGCTTCACAGGACAACATAAAAAGAAAATGAAAAGACAACCAACAGAATAGGATGAAATATTTGCAAATCATGTATCTTATAAGGGATTTGTATCTACAACATATAATGAACTCTTTACAACTCAGCAATAAAAAAACAGTCCAATTTAAAAATGGGTAAAAGATTACATTCTATGTTGATGATTATTTCTGCATACGAGTTATCTAACCTTCTAGGTTTGAGGGAACACACTGTGTTTTATTCCTTTCTGCTTCCCCAGCACCTACCAAAAGAATGGCAAAAACATGGATTTTGAAGTAGGAGACCTATGTTCAATTATGACTCTGATATTACTTTAAAAGCTCTTTGATATTGCACAAGTTACTTCATTTCTCCAAACCTCATTTTTCTCATTTATAAAATGGGCCTAATAATACAGTCCTCATAGAATTGTTGAGGCTGAACACATCTTATATTTAAAACTCTTAGCACAATGCCTACAATAATAAATAGTTCCCGAAGTGTAGCTATAATTCAAGGAGTTTGTAAAATGGTTGTGAATGATAACATCATTGTGTTATTTTTATATAAATTTTATTTTATTTTTATTTATTTATTGAGAGGAGGGGAGGCAGAGATAGACTCCCACATGTGCCATGACCTAGATCCACTCAGCAAGGCCACTTGGGGGCACTGCTATGCCCATCTGGGGCCCTAGCTCTGTTGCAACCAGAGCCATTTTTTAGTGCCTGAGACGGAGGTCATGGAGACATCCTCAATGCCCAGGAACAACTCACTCTAATTTAGCCATGGCTGCAGGAGTGGAGGAAGAGGAGGAGTGAGAGAGTGAAAGAGAGAGATAGATAGATAGAGAGAGAGAGAGAGAGAGAGAGAAAAGCAAGAGGGGGAAGGGTGAAGCAGATGGGCACTTCTCCTGTGTGTCCAGATTGGAAATCGAATCTATAACGTTATTGTTAACAATAGCAGCAGCAACAACAAATAGAATAGCAAGTTTGCTTGTCACTGCTTCAGTGCATCAACAGAAAACATCTTTGTCATTATTCATGTCAATGCATGCTCTATTTATCATCAGGTTATCTTTGTGTCTTAGTCCAGAGTTGACTTTAAGAAAAAAGATGGTAGTGCCAGATTGGCCAAGTAATTATGGTGGCTGTTGGCTCCCATGAGGAGATCAGCTCTGTACTGGGGCTCAGTTTGGACTATGTCGTGGAATCCTGCAGTGCTTTCCTGGCTAATGCTGCCATCACAAGATTGGATAAAAAACAGGTAAGCCATGGAAGGTTTTTCACATTCTATATCTCCCACTCATTTCATTCTAAGCCAGAATAAGAATCATTAGCTCATCTGTGGTTGATAGGCAAGTCTATTCTGCCTGTGGAATCCTATTTACAAAGAGCATTCAACCAGGTAGTTTCCAGGTTCTCTGGCCCAGGTGAATCGGTAGTGGGGGAATGTCAGGGACTGTGACTTCTCTAATCAATTTCTGCTAACGAGTCAATGAACATGACTTGGCATCAACCCAGAATACTCAGTCTTTGGGCAAAACATTGATTATCTCAAATAAAATTGGTCAGGGAATCCATTACTCTACTTCTAGGAACTCAGTGGTCATCTTATTCACATTAGGCAGTAAACAGAGTGGTCCAAAATGAGAAATCATGTGCACATCAACCTTCACAACAACGATTAGAAGAAAGTTAACCTCCCACTGTAAAAAGGAATTACTTGGGCTCACTGCCTTATCCTAAAGTCCTTTTAACAGAGAGAAAAACCAAAGTCTAACTTGGTACCAGTATAATTTTTATATTAAAACTTATTCTTTAAAAACGTAAACAAATCCATTCCAATTTTAGTGAGCTTGACCACACATAAAATTCCTTTCCCAAAATTTCTTTTTCACAAAGTTTCCACAATATTTTCATATCTATTTAGGTTTGTCATATGTTTCTTTCTTTTTCTTTCTCATTCCGGAACAATCAATAATTTTTATTTTCCTTATCTACTTTTCATACAGTTGTTTCCTGTCACTGTTATTATTTATAAGTCATTTTAATTACATGTATTGAATAGAATTCTTAAACCTTAGAATTCTTTATTCCTAGTGAAAACCAAGAAGTGAGCAGTTGTGGCTGTTTCCTACACTACCATGTGAAGTGGCACATTTATAAATATATTTCACAATTTCTAGGAATATATTCTTCCTTATAGTAAAATTTTCAATGTAATACAAAACAGGTTTACTAACTATCCATACATTTTTAAATTCTGTGTAAAAGGAAGCCAAAAGTGGATAAACTTATGTGCAGCAATTAAAATTTCAGCATTTTGTCTTATTTGGAAGTGACCTAGATATCCAAGTTGCTCTGCTGCAACTGAAGCCATTCTAGCGCCTGAGGTGGAGGCCATGGAGCCCTCCTCGTCCTCAGCGCCCAGGCCGACTTTGTTCCAATGGAGCCTTGGCTGCGGGGGGGGGGGGGTAGGGGGGGGGAGATAGAGAGAAAGGAAGGGGGGGAGGGAGAAGAAACAGATGGGTGCTTCTCCTGTGTGCCCTGGCCAGGAATCGAACCTGGGTCTTCCACACATCAGGCCAATGTTCTACCGCTGAGTCAACTGGCCAAGGCCACTAATAAACATCTTAAGTTATCTTTTTGCTGACTAATTCTGTAACAGATAATGTAAATTTATGGGTTATGAGTAGAATAGGTAGAAGACAAGTATTACATTTAATGCTAATAATACATGCCTGTTTAAATTAAACCAACCAGCTTAAACTAGATTTTATTACCAAAGATTATCCTAGATCATGTGAACTTGAAAAACATTTGGGTTGGTTGCTATAGTTCTGAGAGTACATTTGATTTAGATAAATGCTTGTTTGTCTTTAACCAAATTAAGGAGCTTTTTACAAATTAATTTTGCCAATATTATCCAGAAGTAGAAAAATATCACATATCTATTACATATATACATACATACATAGGAATACATACACATACAGACAAATGCAGAGATCTTATGATTTTTGTTTTTAAAGTTTAGCTATGAGATGGGTATGATAATGCAAAACTCACTAATGTATAAAAGAAAAATTGGGTTCAAACTGTTTCTGGCAGAATAAGTTAAGCTTATCTTCTCAGATAGCTAAAGCTTTTGCTAATATTTGTGAAAAAGACAATTTTTTTTCATTCACCTAATTTCCAAATAGATTTTGTTTTGTTTTGAATAAGAATTGCCTCCATGAGGTTTGCATTTCAAGAGCTGGCTCTAGGTTGCTAGAGAAGACAAGGTAGAGAAAGGGTATAAATTTCTACAAGAAGGGCTTTTATCTCCTAAATCTCCCATCTCTCACAATATCAAACAGCCTACTGAGATAGACAGGGGAGGTCTGGGGCTTGGTAGAAAGGGTAGGTGGGTTCTGAATGGTTTCTAGAGCCACACGTCTGTTCCTGTGAAGACTCGCTTCATAAGACAAGCAGTTGTTTTTACTTCCTCACATCTGGGTTGCAACCTGAATGATGTCAAGATGCTGACCCAGGCATTCAACTACAGTGTCCTTATTTTGCTTCTTGGTATCAGAGGGATCTTCAACTAATATAAAAATTAAAAGATTCCTAGATTTCAAGCTGTGTGTTTGTTTTTAAAAGTTTTAGCAAACCCTCCAGTCTTCAGAATGTTTTCTTTCCCTTTAGAAACAGTTTCATTTTAGTTTAGGAGAGGCCTAAAAAAATATTCAACCAGACTCTGATTCTCAGCTTCCAGTCTGGCCAATTTATGGCCAAGGGGAAGCAGAAGATGCCCTCGCAGGATGTGCCACTTTGGCAGGTGGATTGTTTTGAGCTGAAGGCAATCAGGGCACAGCAGACTCAGGAAGAGCTTTTTACCTTCCTCTGATTGCCTAAATTATTTTTGGTAGGGGACCTATCCCAGGAAGAGCTATTATTACAAGAGGTAATTCTTTTATGTCAGAAAGACTTCTCTGTACCGCATGGCAAACATTTCTTGACCAAACATTTACTCTCTCATCTTCCTGTGAATTCCTGCCTCTATTTTGAAGCCCCAGCCCCCTACGCTCTTCTCTTTAGCTAAGAATGGCACAAAAGCCTCAATTATTTGACTCTTAGGGAGTCTCATAGTTGGGGTAGGGGCTCTCTTATGTACAGAATTTGCTTTTCTCCTGTTAATCTGTCTTATGTCAATTTAATTATTAGATCAGTCGAAGAACCTAGAAAAGAAGGAAAAGTTTTCTGGGTCTGCATGACTATAGAGCTACTTAAAAAAAAATCCTTTTGCATATTTTGTCAGGTTTCATTCAAAACAAACAGTAAATATTCCTGGCAGTACTGAACAACCCAGGGCCACAAGAGGGGCCCTCAAAGAGGACACCAAAAAACTGCCCTCCCAAGACCCAGAGTCACTCCCAAGGACAGTCAAAAGGAAGATTTAGACAATTCCCCTGAGAACTGGCAATGTTTGGTAGGATTTGAGCTACAAATGGAATGCAATCCACATTACTGCCCAGCCATATTTTTGCTGCCCCCTACACACACACTTCTCAGGAATCAATTTCTCATGACACAAAATGAGACAACCAAGAAGGCAATGGCTGCTCCTAGGAGACAAAGGATCAATAACCAATGTTTTTTCCTGCCAATCTAAGTTTGGAAAGGAAAGAACAATGTGACGCTTTAACTGCCATTCTTGACCAGGCCTCACAGAGAAATCTGGGAGAGCTGATTTTGGTAAAAACTCCTACCCTTTGCGGGCTTCTGTCAGGTTCCGGGGCTTGCCGTTTGACAGTTCCGGAGTGAGCGGGGTGTCCGAGCAGATCTCATCCCTGTCACCAGAAACTGTAGAGGACAAAGATTAATTTTCTCTTTGCCCTTTACAGTGAGTGACTGGTTAAGACCCCCTTTTTCTCTAGTGTACCTCATAAATGGATACTCTTACCTAAGATGTTTAAAAGTTCTCCACGGAGGCCACTGGAATTCAAGATTATCTCTGGTAAGGTTAACCTGTTTGTTTAAAGTTAATACAAATTTTATTCATTTTTGGTCTCACATTGGACCTGGTCCAGTTTCTAAATCAGATCTGGTCCAATCCCAGATCCAGTGATCCAGTTTCTAAATTGGTGCTTAATTTGTTGAGTCCCCATTCAGTATCACCCACCAACCATGGGGCCTGCCAGGCCCTGGAGCTGGGCAGGTTCTAGGGTCCAGTTCTTTCAGGTTGGACCTCAACCGTCTTCTGTTCTCACTAGACTGGGAATTGGGTAGCTTTTCCTATTGAAATCCTCAAATCACAAAGGATCTGATATATTCCCTACCTCAAACAACAGGGATTACCAATCTCTTTACAAAAGAGAGTTGAAGTGCTGAAGCAGCCAAGGGCAATATGTAAATAAGTGGGTGTGGCTGTGTCCCAGGAAAAGATTCTTTACAAATACAGGCAGCTGGCAGATTTGACCTGCAGATTGTAGATCACCAGCCTCAGATTTACATATAAACCTACATGACGGCCTTTGTGCCATTCGGATTATTATTTGGGGATGTCCGAAACTTCCTCTACTTGTATTTAATTTAGGATGCTGCATGTTAGTCATAAAGTACTGCTCTGTTAAAATTCTATGTATTTACAGAATTCTATTTTTCTCCCCCTGCCCTGCCCTTATATGTCTGATTTTTCTATTGCATGATTTGTACTTGGCAAAAACAAACAAACAAAAAGCTAACATGCATTTCCTCAGTTGCTATTTGAGTTCATTGAAATAGCAGCTACAGTATGACAAGTGCAAAAGGCAATTGGTTATTCTTAATGATTGTCCTCATTCCAGTAAGCTGATCCTGTAAATGCTTATGTAGAACTTCCAAAGATCACTGGTAATCACATCAGTGTAATGGGTATTCCATCAGGGATAACTGCATTTTAAAGTTCTGTTCTGTGTAATTTCAGAGTATAAAGAAGATCTCTCTTTTAGGAGTATTTCTATGAAAATGTCTCTTAAAGCAACTCAAACTTTTAGGACCTTTTCTGTTCAAATGCAGAATGAGACATTTCTGTCCCTCAAAATTTGGACACACGCTCTGAGCTGTGATAATTTTGTGACTCTTTGCTGACCTGGGCTTGTACTTGTGTACTTGTGGTAATATAATGTTATAGTAATTAAATATATAAAAATGTAAAAACAAAAATATGGAAGATATATAAAAGTAATTAAAATAATATTTAAAATAATTATTAAAATTAAATAAAGTTATGCCACTTTATTGGATAGGAATTAATATAGTGGATGCAGATGTGATAAACAGACTCTGACTTTCAAGCAGGGCCCAGTTAGTATGTGTGTGAAGTTATACATAGATAAGAAGTGGCTTGGTGTAAATTAATGTAAATAAGAACATCTTAAAAAGTGTTTTGATGTAAACATTTCAGTAGATTAACATAAAAGGGGATTCCCTGTGATGAACTCCCAAAAAGGTGGCTTGAAATGATAATTCTGTAGATTGACACCTATTAGAAGGTGTTGGCCAGAAAAGGCACTAAAGCTGAGGGGCCCTTTGCTGTAGTCAGCCAGACTTCAATGTTGATGTGGACTGTCTCCACACCGCTGTGAGCTCTGACCAAAGACAGCTGAGAGGAGAATGCCAAGGAGGCCCCCTTAAACTGTACCCAGGCATGCCAAAAGGATTTGTGAGCAATAAATTGTCTGTGTGATTATTACAACTAACTCTGGGTCGGTCTCATGCTTTTCCTCTGGTGGCAGTTAGTGTTGACACTTAACAGTAGCATCCTCAAAGCTGTCTCAAGAGCAATCTCGAAGAGGCTGCCAGCCCTGCTGATAAGCAGGAGTGTCCCACTGCACAGGGAAGTCGAATCAGGGATGCCTGATCAACGTAGAGCTTGGTTGGGCTCTACTGGGACAGTAGACTTCTAATGAATGTTGTAGAGATTAAGTGTGAACATGACCAAGAAAACAAACAAACAAGTGCATAACAGTCTTTTGATATATGCATGTTTGAAGTTGAGAGCAAACTGGCAGAACCAGTCTTGGTCTCAGAAGCTACCAGTTCAGAAGCCACAAATTCACTGAATGGTTCGGGGCAAGCGTATCTTTCCTCATTTCTCAAGTTCCTCATTTCTCACATGGACCAACGAGACCAGATTTCTGATATGTCTTGAACACCTCTGTTTTAGCAATGTATTCTACCTAACCCGGAATGGCTCTCCTTTATTATCAACCAAACATTACCTGGGAACAGTGTTTTTCAACTTTTTTTTTTCATTATTACCCTGAAGGAGTCTTTGCCGGGATTGCAACACCCCTATACTGCCATGTAACCTTCACCTAGTCTCTCCCGTGGTAATATTTCACACAATGATAGTACAATTTCAAAACCAGAAAACTGAATAATGGCAAAATTTGAGTTGAGGTGTCAGGAAACACACTTTTTTTTTTTAAGTGAGAAGAGGGGAGATAGAGAGACAGACTCCAGCATGCGCCCCTGTCTGCGGCCGATGCTCCAATCAACTGAGCTATCATCAGTGCCAATGCAGCCACTGCCTGTGGGAGGGGAAGAGAGAGAGAAGAGAGAGAGAAGAGAAGGAATGGAAGAGAAGCAGATGGTCACTTTTCCTGTATGCCCTGACCAGGGACTGAACCCAGGATGTCCGCACACGGGGTTGATGCTCTATCCACAGAGCCAGCCGGCTAGGGCCTAAACATACACATTTTAAAAATGTTTTCAGACTCCACACTTTCAATTTACTAGACCCTGCTCCACAAAGACAGCTAAGCCTGGCTTCTACCCCTGAAGCCTTATTGTCTCATAAGGGGTCCAGAGTGCAGAGGAAAATGTCTCTTATGCACAGTAGTTCCCCACTATCCTCTGGGGATATGTTCCAAGCCCCCCGGTGGATGCATGAAGCTGCGGATAGTACTGAACCCTATATATACTGTTTTATCCTATACATACATATCTATGATAAAGTTTAATTTACAAATTAGGCACAGGAAGAGATTAACAATAACTAATAATAAAATAGAACAATTATAATAATACAATGAAAAAAGTTTATGTGAATGTGGTCTCTGTCTCAAAATATCGTATTAAACTGCACTCACCTTTTCACTTAAAGGAAACGCTTTATGGCTTCTCTTTGGCATATTCAAATTGCCAGGGTCATTACTCTTGTGCTTTGGGATATCATTAAGTAAAATAAAGGTTACTTGAATACAAGTTCCGTAATACTCCTTAATTTAGACAGCTACTGAGGAACTAATGAGTGGGGAGCGTAGGGAACGTGGAGACGTAGGGTAAAAGGGTGGTTCACGTTCTGGGTGGGATGGAGTCAGAGACCACGCGAGATTTCATTATGCTACTCAGAACGGAGCTGAGGTTTCGTCTGGTTACTGGGAAAAGCAACAGATTTCATTACGCCATTCACTACTCAGGCGTGCATTTTAAAACTTATGAATTGCTTATTTCTGGATTTTTCCACATAATATCTTTCCACGGTGCTTGACTGCAGGTAACCGAAACCCAGGAAAGCAAAAACTCAGATAAGGGGAGATAAATGTACCGTTGGCTCAGGAGACGTGAATGGAGGAAAAATGCTGACTTTAATAACATTTCCTGATGTTTACATTCAAAAACATTCAATAAGCCTTTGTTATGTTCAAGTAACTATAGGTAAACAAAAGTATATTTAAAAATATCTAGAGTGGTTCCAGGGAATGTAGGTATATACTCTTCCCTCAAAGAAGTGGAACATCATTTCCAATGACAAGGTTTGGGCTGACATCCTTCCAGGGAGCAGGGGTGGAAGGGGGATGAGTGAGTAACACTACTGTGGAGAAACCTGGTTAACAGGACCTGTCAGGTGATCAAGGTCTAGAGAATGCAAGGAGACAGGACAACTAAATGTAATGTGGTATCCCAGATTATGATCATAGGGCAGAGAAGGGACATTATGGGACATTTGAGTAAATAGGAATAAACGTTGGACTTTGTGGTTAATAATATTGTATAAATTTTGCTTTGTCTCAGAAAAAAGAGAGTCTTTCTAGAAATCTAACTGTAAGAACTCTTTCCAACGATGGAATGTCTTTCTGCAGACTTGTATTTTAACTAACAATCTCTTTTATCAAGTTTGAAAGGACTCAGGGTTAACATGGGTGAGTGTGATTTAGAACAAACCCAAATCTTGGCTAACAATTATCTTCAACTTTTGTCCTCACCTATTTTTTTTTTTTTACCCCAAAATGAATAAGGGAGAACAGAAAAACTACCCAAGGGTAGAGAGAAGGTTCTAGAATCAGACTGGTTCTACCCTTTACTGGATGTGCAACCCAGACAATTTCAATTTCTTTAAGCCTCAGTTTCCTTGTATTAAAATGGGGTTAATAATAAAAAATAAAAATAAGGGAATAATAATACTTTGCCCACAGGCTTTAACATATATGATCAGTTTTTGATCCATAGTGATAACTCAATCTAGTTTACCTTACTCTACCATGTCTCAGTTTCTTCAACTGCAATATATCACTAATTTTAGTATCTACTTCAAATTTTAGGTTGGATAATATATACCAAAGTCTTGGCCAATGTGTGGGACCTATTAAATATTTAATAAGCATTAGCTTTCATTATGAAAACTCCATTTCTGCAGCCCTGGGTGGAAATACATATTAGTAATTGAATCCAAAGTCATATAGTAGAAGAAAATCCTATAGAACAGTGGTTCTTCTTCTTTTTTTAAATTTTTATTTACTGATATGAGAGAGAGAGAGAAACAGCCATCTGTTTATTAGCCCTGACCAGGAATTGAACCAGCAACCTCTGCCTATCTGAGGATGCTCTAACCAACCAACTGAGCTATCTGGCCAAGGCTAGAGCAGGGGTTCTTAACTAGGGATGATTGTACGCTGAGGACATTTGGCACACTGGTTGAAATAGAGAGCAACAGCCATGTGAGTTCACCCAGGTCAGACCTGTGGTCATAACCAACCTGAAACCACTGTCATCAATATTTGTTTTGCCCACAATCTCCTTAACCTGTTTCTTTCTCCAGGTGCCCACACCAGAAATCTGAGTCCACAACCTCTATCTGATCTCTCCGCTTAAGGGACAGACGGAGGTCATTTCTGCAGCCGAGGAATCCCTGAGCTTGCCTCAGGCAAACAGCCAAGTTTCCACTTGAAAAAACCTATAGAAATTTCCACCACTGATATGCTGTTTTGCATGTCCAGCTTCTGATTCCAAAAATGTAAATTTCTTCGTCATACTCTCAGCTCCTCAGTAAGTATAGAGAGAACCTGGTCAGGAAGTATCTATTTTTTAATCATCTAAGAAACTCCATAGTACTTTAAACTTACTTTGCATGGTTTCTATTTTTGAATAAAGATTGTCATCAATAGTGCTATTATACAAAACTATATAAATCACATTTATTGATTTCTAAAAAGCAGTTCTGTAAGTCTTACCCAGTGTTTTAAAAGATGTTTCCAGGCACAGTCTTGGTAAATCCAATAAATTATCATATCCCTAAAAGGACAAATTAGCTGAAATTTGACTATAAACCTTTATTATCAGTGATCTGTGGCTATGTAACAAATGATTCCCAAAATTAGCAGCTTAAAACAACATTAATGATGTCACATTCTTATGGGTCAGGAATCCAGATGTAGCTAGCTGGTTTCCTTTGGCTCA